>OY756404.1:4895000-6107500 GCA_963576865.1 Anania hortulata | reverse complement strand
CACTTTTAGCATATGAACTGTTTTTTTTCCAGTTTAAGCAAAATATTTTCATATACTTAGTTGCTTTTAAAAACCGGTTTTTCGAACTGTTTTTCGATCGATAAATACTGCTATAAATTCCTTGATTCACTTTACTCGGAACTTGCGCTTCAGTCTAGTTATTTATAGAAACTAAATCACGCAAAGAAAATTAATAAAATGTTATGTGTTATAATGTGTACACACCAAGATTTGTACAAAAATGTTATACTTAACATGTTTCAGTAAAAACTGGTGAGATTTACTACCCCGTAAGGAGTGGGCACTAAAGCCACTCAATATGGTAATATAAAAATCTGTTAATTAAAATGGCCACGGCTGGCTCGTTTGAATTCTTTTTACTTTAAAATAAATATATTTTAATAACCTAAAAGTTGCACAAATAAAACTTTTTTTGATTTCTGATTCATGAATATTTCAATTAAGTTTCATAGCTTAATTATTTATGTTTTTCTAGAGATATACCAGCTTATCTGTGCCTGTCTGTAAGGTAATTTAACAAACTTTTAATGAAAATTATAAAGGTTTGACAGTTTACTTTTATTAATTCCAAAGAAAGCGAATTTGAATAATATGACCACTAGTTTTTATGAACGATAAATTTATATTACTATAAATTTCAAATTCACTCTTTAAATGTACTTGATTTAAAAAATAATAGTCAGGCAAGCAGCCCCAAATATAAGTTGGTAACTTATACCTCAAGAAGATCCTAATTTTTTTGACACGTTTATATCAATCTACGAAACCTTTACTGCTTATTTTGAATTATCTAATACATTAATTAAAAATGAGTTTATCAAAATAGGCAACCCAAAAAACTTAAAAAAAACATAATCAATTAGTTGCTCAGTTAGGACAAGAAAAAGTTTTTTGAGATTTTTAGGATCTCAGACAGGTGAATGTGAGCACCGGAATTGCTTTGTTTACGGTATGCGTATTCTCTTTTTAATCTCTTTTCAATAACATTTCACCGCCGTCACAAAGCAATCTTCGCGGTTGTTTTTCCCGGGCACAATGAAATGTTATCCGACCGAATCAACTTCAAGAGGTCGGTAAAACTAATAAAACGCTTACTGCATTCCGCCCAAACAGCCAGTGCCACAACGAAAACAAAAACGGTCGATTTCATTTTTACTCAACCACAAACGCTTCTAGAACAGTCACTGAAATAACGAACTATTTATATATGTACTAAACGGCGGATGTCTAACAAATTAGAGAGATAACAAAGACCTCAATTTGAAGCGATTTCGCACAATCAGTGGAAAGAGACATTTTAATGATTAGAACTATTCAACCGTCTGTTTGTTTAAATAAGTGGACCTTTTAACGTTACGGTCTGTTTTAGATTTTGGAAAGAACAAAAGTGAATAAAAGTAAAGGGGGTGTTACTTATGATGGGAGTTATACAAAAACGTTCAATTCTAAAACGAAAGGAAATTTTATTTTGAAAAAAATGCCTCTATTTTTAACGCTTTTTGATTCATCATCTTAAAATGCAAATTAATCTAAAAACGATTGCTTTATCCTTACTGCAGATAATGAATTCGCAAGTTAGTTTAACTTCGAAGAAATCCACTCATTATTTTGGTAATATTACGTTTAGGTTGATAAAAAACATGTCAAAATAATTGTGTAATAAAAGCGATTTCTGTAGTCAATTTCTTTTAAGGTCTCTACTCTCTACTTTAATCGCAGAAAAACCAACATTTTTGACAATCTGTATAATGCTGTACTGGACTCGCACGCTTTACAGTGTTGGACACGAAATACTGGTCTTACCGATTTTCTTGTTTATTCAGGGAACTAGTACGCTTATAGCGCGGAGCGTCCAGCCAGCGACAAAAATATTTAATACACTTTTGGCGCTTCACCAACCTTTTTTTTTTATACGACTGCCCAAAAAGGAGTGACGTTTTTAGGGTTCATATATGTATGTATGTACCATAACGGCTAAACACCTTATGAAGTATCGTTAGAATCCTTACGTTATAAGTGACATGCTATGTGATGTCAACTGGGATGGGATGGGAAAGAAAACTCTCTTTTCCCGATTTTAACATAGTCCCATAGTGAAAGTTGATTATTTTAATGGGTACAACCTCCTGTTAAGGCGATACCCTCGTCTAACCACTCACCCTATATAATTCAATAAGGCAGACGACTCGTGGGCGCTATTTGAGAAAACCCTCATTGCGCTTGCTTGATGTCTTGAAATTGCTAACAAGATGATAGAAATTTCCAAAAAGGCGCCGCCACTACTTTGTTTTTAGCTCACTGTACAGTTAGACAAAAAAGTGGTCAACCACTTTTTAAAATAAGTTTTGTTCATTGAAAATGTTTCTTGATGATTTGACAAATTAAACAACCAATCAAACAATTTATTTCAGAACTAGGTTCCATAGTTTTCAGTAATGAAATGAAATGAAATGAAATTGTTTATTTCGGACACATATGATATCCATATAAGTTGTTAGTATGACTTAATAGCTATGTTAGTAATTATAATATACATATATTACATGTATATCCTATCCTATCCTTGCACATTGGGTTTTACGTGGATTGCCACCCAATGTGCAAGGATAGGGCCATCAGGTTTGCTAGCAATTACCTTCAGGAGAGTGTTGGTGCTGCCCCGCACTCTGCCCCACAGAGAGGCCACACGTTTGCGTAGCACGGCGTGAAAGCCTTCGGTGCGGCAGTTGGCGAACATCCCCGAGGCACTACAGCGCCAGGGCAACCTAAGGTAATACATAAAGGTTAGTATTGAGAGAAAATATAATAACTTTTAAAAAAAGAAAATTAAAATTACATATATTACACAATTTTGAGCTATGTAGTTAAATAAACACGTTTATAAGTAGCGGAGCGTGTCATCTCTGTTCTGTGGTTTATAAAATACGTATTTTTCACTTTTTAGTTTAAACCTAACAAGAAAATCTTATTTTTTACTTTTGTTCATCAAACATTTCAATACTTGTCAATGTAACAAAAATTATCATTATTACAACTTATGTGCTTTGCGATATTCAACCTTAGAGTGCTAAACAGTCTTTAAGCCCACTGTACATCAAAAATGAATTCGTATTACGAAGTCAGTTTACCTCCATAATACCTTTGAATGCTGTCAGACAGGATAATGTTTTCAAAAATAGTGATGGAGTACTTTTCCTGTCATCCTAAATCAACAGACCTGCTTTTAGAAAATGACATATTGATCCGATTGGGTCCACCTTTTAACTTTCGGCTTTGATGGGAAACACTTGCTCCTGGCAATAATATTACTATTAACTGTACAGGCTTTTGGGTTAAGTAAAGTACAGCATACAGGTTGGTTTTTGTCACAAATACAAACATCTTTAGGGACAATAATTGAATGGTGTTTCAATATATCAAACACCCTGTATTATATAAATTGGAACTTAATTGCAAACAGCTCATTGCTTAAATATGAGTTTGGCTAGTTGCTAGTCGCTCGTAAATCTTTCTTGAACATTTTAAGACTAACTTTTGCCTGAAACTCTGCCTGCGTGAATTTCAGAACGAGATTTAGGGGGAGAACTACGGGGTTGTAGAACTGTAGTGATCAAATTAAATAAATAATATCTACAATCACACCAATATCTCACCCCAAACTAAGCAAAGCTTTTACTATGGCGACGAGATACAGGATACTATACTATACTATACTATACTATACTATACTATACTATACTATACTATACTATACTATACTATACTATACTATACTATACTATACTACTCATGCTCACCACACAGACATTTGCCCCTTACGGGATTCAAACCCGCAATCACTTGTTCTAAAAGTAAAAGTGCTGAACTCCCTTTAACATAGATTAACAGTTTACAAACATACCTACAAACTTTTACTATATACAGGAATTCAGCTCATAAAATTCTTTTTTTCAAGTTTTGCATTTAGCTGACAACAGCAAAAAATTGCAACTTTACATTTTCGGGAAAAAGGAATTTGTTTTTCAGTGATTTATGTGCACTTTACTTAAGGACCTTCGCAAAGTTTGGCAAGTTAGGATAATGTCGTACTAAGAGATGGCATTTTTTGCATGAAGCAACCTGCATTTGACAACCTTGGCTATTTAGTCTTATGCACGAAAAAATATATTGGTTTTACTATATTTATAAGAAACTAGCTAGACTAGCTAGACGTTCCTTAATTTTATTAATATCTTAATAAACCTGTAGTTCTAAAGTCGATACCATAGACAATGATTGAATGAACAAAAATGATAATTAACACTTGATCGTTAATTGGCGTGAGTTAGTTGGATCAACGCAATGCATAATAATTGAATATGTTTCTTGAATGAATATTGTAAAGAAATAGTTATCTTTTTATTTTATTTTTATGATAAGGTATTTTTAAAGATACGCGACGATAATGCACTGAGTAACCTATGTTGTGAGCATGGAGCACATTCGACAAAATTTCCACCATTTTTTAATCTGTATCTGCGCTATTTTTATATGGGCGAGCGTTGACAAGAGCTGTCATTTCATACCAAATGTAAGTGAAAAATCACTTACTAGTTTCGGAGAAAGATGGTTTGTATTGCTGCTCTATAGGGTATGTACTCGATGGTTGTAAAGTTACTTATTTATTTATTTAGACTTTATTGCACAGATTTAAAAAAATCATACAAAGGGTGGACTTAATGCCATGAGGCATTATCTACCAGTCGACCATTAGGCTAAACAGAGACGTTTTGTGGGCGGTGCGATATAGGCGATACAAATTCAAATGAAAGGTAATTGTGAAATTATTTTTATAAGCATAAACTACATACAGTAAATAACGATATACATAAACTAAATACATACGTAAATAAATATGACGACGATACTTACGCCTAGAACAATAATTATCTTTCCTTTACTTCAGTCAGTATAAAACATGATTATCTGTAACATTACCTTAAAATAGAATCTTATCCAATACATATTTCACCAAAAACAATGGGTTTTAATTTAGCGAACTACCGCTTCATCCCCCGGAATAGTTCGGCCCGCAGCCCGGAAAGGTTCGCGTGAACGTTAGCACCTAATATTCCGGAACTTTTGTTATTACACACGCCTTAGTTAAGTTTATTTCTAAGACACATAATACCTAGTATAGTTACTAATAAAGGTGTGTATGATTTATGACATTAAGGTGTTTTTATTAAGGTGAATATTCAACCGTATAATTTTTTGAGATGTTAATAATTCAACGACTGATTGTTGATGCCATAGTAAAAGTTATTTATATGCTTAAGGTGTGTATCTCGTGCTCGAATACTTCACTCTGTTGTACATATCTATAATATAAATAGGAATCGCTGAATGTGTTGCTAAGCGCAAATTTCGAGAGCAGCTGAACCGATTTCGCTAATTCTTTTTTTGTTGTGTTAATTATTATCAGGAGAAGGTTCTAACGGAAAAAAATAATAAGAAAGCCGCGCAAGAAATCCTTTATGAATAAACTAAAGACAACGCGAACGATGTCGCGGGCAACAGCTAGTTAATAATATAAATTTAACTAGGTTTTTATATCTGAGCACGAATCAGCCACTTATAGCCTTATTTCAATTACACCTTGTATTTATTTGACGACCTGGTAAGGGTTGCAGGAAGCCGCTGGATGTATGCCGATTCCAACCGGCCAATCTGAACATTATTGGCGAGACTGGTAATTTATGTTCACCAGTATGGCTGAAATGATGACGATGATAAAATAATAGCTAGATACACACACGTTACCACTTGAAATAAATATACGTATCAATATTTACTCTTTTTTAATATTTTTATTCATAAAACTTTTATTTTACAGTTTAATACTTTCAATTGAAGTGTGGTAAAACTTTAAAACTTTTCTTTTAACCCTTAACCCAATGCTTGCTTATAAGAATCAAATAATTGATTTGAACCCTAAAATCTAACTTTGATAGGTTTTACAGATGGTACGATATCCGACCCACTGCATATTAAGTTTTTTTTTTAGAATAAAAAAAAATTATATTATGAAAATGAGCCCCTAAAACATGGCTGATACTTTTTAATACCCTCTTTATCTTTACTATTGTTTTGATACTACTATAGGTGCTATATACTGTTTCATCAGTAGTTCGCTGGGCAACTTTGATTGCTACTCAAATTAATTACTGATTTCACAGTAAAACCATTAAACATGTGTACACGCTTTAGCTCCACTTCGTTTAACTCCGTAACTCCTAATAGAAATTCGGCGAGTTTGTAACTAAGAGCTTATTGTTACCCGATGAGAAAACTATACAGGTGTAGTTAACAATTCGAAAGTACTGACGTTCTTCGAAATTGGTGGGTAACGAAGCTGAGAAGTTTTAAGAGGGCATTACATTTAAGGCGCAGGGTAAGGAGAATACACGTAAAAGAGGTGTTTTGAGCCAAGTTTTCTGGCGAAAATACTGGATATAGAATGTGGAAACAATATACATATCATGTAACTTATATGTTGAAGTTTTTCCTGTTGTATCTAAATACTAGTTATTATTTCAAACACAAAAAAATATTTTAAAGTACCGCAAATATCGCGAGCTTGTACACATTTATATTTTAAACGACGTTTTTGTTTAGCTTCAAAGTTTTTAGTTATGTATAACATTCGTGCCTTTAGGATGTTTTTTTTTTAATGTAGGTAAATGTTAAATGTAGAAAAATAACTTTTCTATATTATCTCGAGTCTGGGTGTTGTGGTAAATCTGATTTTTGTAACACAAGTGCTTTGGCTACTTACTATAGGATCAGATAAATGTATGTGATGTTGTCCAATGTTTATATTTATTGATTTATTTTGTTATAACTTTGGTACTTTTAGGCTTCGCGATTGTCGTTTCGACCCGAATGTGTGTGTGTGTGTGGTGGTGCTGTAATTCGCGTTGGGTCAATGGGTCTCAGGTTCGATTTCCGGTTCGGCTCAATTCAGAAAATATAAAACTGTGATTTGTATTATTTTCTATCTGTGCCAAATAAACCTTAATCATTCATTCATTCATTCAAAATCTTATTTTATAAATTGGTTCTAGTCAAGGTGTACTGGAAAACGCCCCTGGCAACATATATTGTCTAGTACCTCGGACAAGGATGTTAATCTTATCGACTGTTTTAATGCTGTGTTACGTTTTAGCAACTTTTTGCGTCGTATCGATAGCATCAGCAATTGACGATTTAGTGATGGCTTCAAATCTGACGAATCTCTTCATCCGATTGCTAGAATCCAGTCCCCGCGGTCTATTGAAGCGTAACACACACCGAAGGCGTGAACGGGACGGCGACGGGTCGGGTCGGAAGTACGGCGGGTCTATTAACATACGCCCACAGACAGCCGTGTGCGGCGTACATACTCCCGAAGACCCGACCCAACAAAGCTGCAAAAAAGTTGATGTTAAGGTAGGTGTGTAGTTAAGCTTTTTGTAAGAATATTCTAATAACCTATCTATTAAGAATCATTGCCCACCTCTGAACCTTTGTCTAGCGGTGGATAGTGATACAACCTAGGTTATTTGTAATCTCCATGCTTTTCTGTTGAATGAAGGCCAAATCCGTTGTGTCATCTAAGACAAAAAAATCAGCGGCTTACATTTAAAAAATGCATACACATAAAAAAAACTCGGAAAAACATTACTACTACTACATTACATGATAGTGAAATAGTGCAATCTAAGATATGAAACTACAAATACAGCTCCGTAAAACTGACGTCAGTCTTACCACGCCTATTCATCTCTCACATGTCGCACAGAAAGCAATTGCCTTCCTAATGACCGCTCGGCTACATTTGGAATACGGGCGATTGATTGATCACAAAGCCGATTTACTATTTGCAAGGAATTGCAATGAGGCGGTGTGGATGTTTATTTGAACTACCTCTACCTCCGAGAATCTTCCACACCCGATAAAAAAGGGGAGTTCTCATATAGAACAATATCAAACTTTTAATTTCCAGAACATATACCAAATTAAACTTGACATTTATGTACGTCATGAAGGATTTTATTTTATTCATTTGGATACGACAGTTTACAATCGATGGTTAGCAATACAATGAATAGTAAGTAATTAAGGTTTAGATTGACAGCCAAATAAGTTAGTAATAATAATTTAATTTATATTAATTTCTAATTCAAATTGTATCGACCAACATGATAATGTTTTGGTATTACAGTTTAATTTGCTCATAATAAAAATAAAAATAAACTAAGATATTGACCGAGTTCAGTTCATGAACACCAACTTAAACTGGATCAACAACCTATTTTGAACAGTACATACAAATTAAAATCATTTTTTAAAATATTGTAAAATAAAATTATTGGAAGACAATTGATCCGACGTAGAGCAATAAGACTAACTCCAGCAATGAGATTGTATATTGGCTTGGGTATTATTTCGTCATGACGACACTTATTACTTGTCTATGTATAACTTACAACCGGGAATAATATTGAAAACCGAGACTCTCTGGAGTATTAGTATCTTTCCTGAAAAGATTCCAGTTAACCAAAACCCATGCATTACACACAATAATAATTGAAAGTTATGATTTATAATCAATGTATTATTGCGAAACAATATTATCGCTATCGTTGTCAATGTCTTGTCAAAGAAACGTTCCGAGTAGCTCCGAACATAGCTCCGAATAAGCACAGTTTATATATCAATAAGTACGATGCAGAATGCACTCAATCGATTACATTGAATTTACGATGGTTTGTTAAAAAAAACAAAATGTCAAATTTTGATTTTAATAAATTGGGACCATAATGGTTCAATTACTAGTGACCTATAGAGGCTCTGTTTTCAATATTATTCCTGGTTGAAGGCCACACACAGTATAACGAATGAAATTCCGTAAATCCGACTTATCGCTTTTATATTCGTTTATAACCTGTGTTTTTAATAATAATTGTACGCCAAGAAGGCAGGACATGGTTAGTTCTAAGATGTAAAACCCTTGTAAGGCCACTATGTGCACCTGTGCTTCACAGTAAAAATATATGAACAAGATTATATGATGAAATTTAATGCTGTTATGTTTGAAGACATCCATGATAACCTGATAAAACGCTTTTAACTACTGTAGTGTTTGGAAAAAAAATCTGGATTCAAATATTAAAGATGGCCTTCATCATCATTTGCCTGTCCTGTTCCCAGGTGATCTGGGGTCTGCGCAGTATGTCTTTCTCTTCCATGCAATCCGGTCACTTGTCATTGAGTCATTCACTCCCTTCTCAGTCATATCTCTCCTCACACAATCCATCCATCTCTTCTTAGGTCGTCCCCTACTTCTCCATCCATCAATACCTACTCATATCCATCACTCTTCTCGTTACGTGCTCCTCTTCCCTTCTCATCACATGTCCATACCAAAACAAACGGTGTCCTTTCATCTTTTCTGCTACAGGTGCCACTTTCATACTTCCTCTAATATATTCATTCCTTATCTTGTCCATTCTCGTCACTCCACACATCCACCATAACATTCTCATTTCTAGGTAAATATTAAAGATGGCCTTACTAGCACGCAAATGGCTAGAGAACCAGAGATAAGAAAAATAATTTATTTTCATTATTATTAGAATTTAATAGGAATAGTAATAATAACAAATTGACTTTATTGAGAAGCAGTCAATTAATCAAGTGTATAATGAAATAAGTGTAGGTAATTATTGGGAATAGAAACCGTACAATGCAATTTGCGAAAGTAATTTATTTGATTAATTTGATTTAAATATTTACTTGAGACATCGTCTGAAAATTACTTACTTTGTCAATGCCGGAATATTTATAATTTTATACTATTGATTGCGGTATCATATTTTCTTATTTAAGAAAAAATGAGGTTGAAATTATTAAAAACATCATAAGTTTTTTTTGATGGTAGTAACTATTTTGTAACCATTAGTAATATTTTGTTGATGAGTTTCTGTTGGAAATAATAATATTAATATCATTTTTGAAACATTGTCAATTATTGAACTATTGATGTACTTACCTACTTTAAAAAAAGCGCCACAAGTGGTCAAGCCTCAAGAATTTTCCATATTACATTCCATAAAGTCTAGGATACATGTTAGTGTTGTCAATATGAGGGTTGAACTAATGATGTGTACAGATAGCAAGCATATTTGATATACATACCCTGGCTGGACATTCGATTTCGGGGAATAGATACATTGAATAAACATGATTTGTGCGTAGGAGCAAATAGTCACTGTGCACATAGCTTTTGATTTAGTACTGTTGACTTATAATTACAATACATTATTTACTGTTGTATTGATATTAGAAGGGCGTGCATTTTTATAGTATAGATATAGAATCTTAGAAATATTGTAGTTGTGAGTCACGTCATAAATGGGCAAAGATAATATAATTTTATTCATATTCTTTTATTTCGTCTTATGTTACATTGTATGAGACCATACTTATGAACCTTTAAGTCTTTACATGAAGAAGTAAAGGATCAAAATTTTAAAAAACGCAATCATTATTTTATTACGTAATTACGTCCTTACTCCAAACTTGTAACACGGAATAATACTAAATAGCACTAATAAATACGAGTTTAAGCAATCTTTTAACATATTTCAATATACAGGGTAACATTGCAAAGGGGTGCCAAATTAAAAAAATAAGATCTAGGGAACAATATAAAGAAGCGTCTTAAGGTGACAGGTAAGGCAAGTGACCTTGAGCATTAAGCGTCGACTAAAGCGAATTCTATTACGTGCCTAAGATAATACAAATGCTTCTCGCAGACTAAACATCCATCCGTTGCGCTCCTGTGCAAATAGATTATCATTGCAAGCAAAATATCCGCTCATAAAAAAGTAGGCGCTAAGAGTAAAATCCATTAAACAACCCTATAATTCTTAATTTGTTGACTATTTGAAAAAAAAAACTTCATCCCAAAGACACAAATGCTATAAATAACTAAACCAACTTTGAAGCTAAACAAAAACGTCGTTTAAAATATAAATGTGTACAAGCTCGCGATATTTACGGTACTTTCTTTTTTTTTGTGTTTATAAGAAATAATAACTAGTATTTAGATAACATATAAGTTACATGATATATTAATTTCCACATCCTATATCCAGTATTTTAGCCAGAAAACTTGTCCAAAAACACCACTCTTACGTGTATTTTCCTTACCCTGCGCCTTAATCGTTATTATTTTTATTTATTGTATGTTCCAAAAAAAAAAACTTTAAAATATTCGAAAATAAAGTCAATAGAGAGACTACGAAAGCCGCGCGGTCATTCATCAGAGGGGTATTTACGGCGATCCTACACGAACCTTACGTGTACATATAGTGTAATTTTTTCAATGAATGAGTTAAATTATCCACGCGTACGATTTTTAACAGCTGATAGGAATAATTAAATATGATTTTTGTATTCTTTGCATAGTTCGATTATGTTACTGATTCTGAGCCACTCCTAAAGATTTGGCACCCCTTTTCAATGTAACCCTGTATTACAGAATTAAGCTCTCAATATCTATGAGCTGCATTAGTAAGTAACTGTAATGTAGTAGGACGAGATGAACATTAACGAAGATAGTCTTACGAAAAAAATCTTGTTAGTAAACTAAATTAATATGTAATACTTAAATTGTATTGTTACCTAATTAATACAAGTAGGTATCCATGATCATCATCATCATTTCAGCCATTGGAAGTCCACTGCTGAACACAGGCCTCCCCCAATGACCTATTATGGGGGGGGGGATTGCCATTACTTGCCACGCTTGGCAGGCGGGTTGGCGAGCGCAGTTTTTCTTATAAGATTTAGCAATCAGACGCTGCTGCCCATCTTGTGCTACTGGAATTAGTCGCCTCTTACGACACGCCCTCTGTTGGCGGTGGGGAAGTGTATTCTTTACGGCCGTCGCGTTACGTGTTTAGTAGGTATTATTCAAGTTTAAATATAGTTAGCTATAGCTGCACCCGTGGCTTCGCCTGCGTGGAATACAACATGTCACCCCCCTATTTTACTTGAAGGTGGATTGAAAAAGTAGCCTATGTTAAAGCTTTTTTCAGGCGTAAAAATGTAATAGACAGACAGAAAGAAAGAGTTAATTTTACATTTATAATATTAGTATGGAAGTATGGATTTATATCGCCTAAAACTACACATACCATCTTTCTTGCCTGAAAACACAGGTTCTACTTATTAATATCAAACTCAAAAAAATTCTACCTTACGCACCTTGTTTGCAATTCTATAACCTTCTTTCCTAGTATTAAATAAAATAAAAAATGGGTTTTTTTTTTTTACTCCAAATATGTACAAAGTAGTATTTTTACTTGATAGCCAGGTTCACCTAATTTCATTGAACGCAACATGCGAAATTGACGCCCGTTGCCATGGTAACAGGCACTAAAACCCACCATTTTCCAAATTACGAGTACACACCCGATACGCTCCAAGGATTACCAAGGCATAAACCTTAATACTACAACGCCGGGATATCCTAAACTTTATTAATAAACATGTTGATACAAATTACCTACTTTTGATTAGATACTTATTATGTTAACATTTGTACAATCCAGAACAATCTGAATCCTTCTAGAATGACTAATTAAAATAACAATAAGTTATAAATAAATTTAATAATAAATAAACTTTTTTAATAACCACAACAATTATCAAGCCCCAAACTAAACAAAGCTTGTAGTGGCAACTAGATACCGGATCGAATCATACTTAAATAGGTAGGTACATAACCATCCATGACTAAGGTACAAATGCTCGTATTAGATAAAATATTAATAACACTGGTATTGTTTTTTTGTCTGTCTGTTAGTCATAAGCCATTAAGTAGTGCTAATTACGTACTCATCAGTACGAATACCGCTGACCCCAGGCGCCTATCTAGAGCACACAAGATATTGCTAGATCACGGAAACGCTGACACAGCGCTCGTGCGCCGCTAACGTGACCAAGCCGCCGGACATCAGGCCAGCGCCATCATCCTCACTTCGTATCTAACATCGATCAGGTCAATTAGTAATAGGAACTAGTTTTATTGTAATTTTAATTTTTAATTAAATTAGATATTAAATAATATTGTTTTTTTTCGATCCTCCGGCTGTCGCTTCGTATAACTTTCTTTACAAGGAGCACTTGTCACGAAAATAAACAACTTTAAAAGTAACACACCGTTAGTGAAATCAAGAAACAAAACAGCCGGTGTGCATTTTGGTCGAGTAGCACTTAGACTTTAGTATGGAGATGCTGATTTGTTTTTTTTTTCTATTTAACTGTTGGTTACACAGTAAACACTGTTTGTTGTTTATGAAAAGATTAACCTGTAAATGTATGTTGCTTGTTTAACTTAACATCTTTATACAGTCTGTTATTAAAATTTGAGCCAAACTTTAGGGAATGGTTTAGAATTGAGTCTAAAATACAGAAGAAACATAATAAAAGTAAAAACATTAATCAGAAATAAGTTTAGATACATAAATAATCGATTGTATATTCATTGTAAGCACATAATTAGTAATAATTATAAAAAATATACCTATTACAGAATCCCATCAAAATCATCAATCCATTTTTTAACATGGGATTAATTTTAAATATTTTTCTTATAGCCTAGACTCGACTCTGAATCGCACTCTAAAATTTAGCTCGTACTTTTCTTAACACCCTGTATACAATTGCTAATGAAAAATTATCGACTTTCCATACAAAATTACCAAACAGCTGATTAAATTGTAAAAAAATTGTATAGAGAGACAAAACAATTCATATTTTTAAAGAACAGAAGTAGGTAGTTCTCTAAGCTGTGATGTATAGAATATGTAGAATAAATAAAGGTTATAAATGCTTTTTTTATGGACTCAATCCCGCTTTATATCAAAACAGTGATTCTGCTAATTTCGACGACACCTTTATTTATCATTTAATGAGATTTAGAGTACAAGACTCTAAATCTCATTAAATGATAAATAAAAACCATTAAAATAGATCAACCATGCTTTTCGTTCGACCGAATCAAGGTTATCCTTGATTTGACGGATTTGTAGATTATTCATATACTTAGGATTTCGGTAAGTATACCCACCCACTTACATCGTTTGAAATAACAACACAACTGTAGATGTGGGGCGATACTTGATCTATTGAACTACCAACGCACTAAAGCCCATTTTTCTTTGCTTGGCGAATAAAGTTAACAATCTTGGCATGTCTTTTTATTATGTTAATATATAAAATCAACAAACTGGAAGAATAAAAATGATTTTGTATTAAATAAATAATTACTACAGTACGTTATTGTTTTTGTGTCCATTTTATTTTTAAATGATCAATTTTCGTTAAAAAGAAATGTTTATATTGTTTACAATATTCACCAAGCAAAGTAAAACGGACTATATGTAATGTACTAGTGAGAATAAAAGTTAATAAACTGGAAATAAAACTGGTATGAGAACTGGTGGCGCTAGGCACAGTCATTATACAAATCTCTCATTATCCTGTCATTACGTAATTGAATTAATTTTCCGCGAGATTCGCTTTTACTTTCGCAAAAGGAAGATAACTACTGGTTACTTTGAGCAACATTGTTTGCACAGTCACAGTGTTGGTATGTCACAATCAAAATATATATAATAAATAAAAATATAAATAAATAATATAAAATGTCAGAATCATATGGTGAACTTTGCACGCACAGATTAAACAGAACTTACACGCAAAGATTAAACAAACCTTTTTTAATCTATTGATAGTACTCTGAACTTTTATTTGGATGCAATACACGGTTGAGACTCCGTCTATCACCGTCCTATGATTTTTTGAACGCGACTCGACGTAAGCGTGACGTCAGTAGTGTTCTGCAGATCACGTGCCACAAGGCAAACCTTTTGTCAGTGTCCGGAGAACACCAGTTGCCACCTCACGAGATAAAGGTACGTCCCACTGCAGGGAACAGGCCTCGCCTTAGCTATGAGGTGGTTTGAGATATACTCCACCGCGCGGGCCTAGTGCGGATTGGTAGAAGGGTGTTGTAAGGCTAGTGACTAAACCTTACTGTCAGATGAAATCAAACCGCTATAAGGTCTCTGACTAGGTTTTACGTCTAGTATCAAGCGATATTAGCCGAGACCAACTTGTAACGTGCCTTCCGAAGCAAAGTAAGGCTTGTGTTAAATGTCACTAAACATGGTTGGAATGGTAACCCATCCACTCACAACCGCGGTGTGTGTTGCTTAACTTTGGTAATCACTGCCAAAGAGCTGCCGCCACTGAGCTACAAGCAGCTTTCATAATCATAAAAATTCTTAAATTAATGTTAAACCTAAAACCTTGTTGTTTATGAGAAACCTTTTGATTACTAAAATGTTTGTGCTTATATCATATAATAAATTACATTTACACAGGTAGGTATACTACATATCTACAGGGTTACATTTCAAGGTAGTGCCAGTTTTTCAGGGACCACTCAGAATCAATAACTAAATCGATCTACGTAAAACACAAACTTTTTTTATTCATATCTATATAAGGTGCTTCATAAATATCTGCAACGGCTGAAATGGGTAAAAGTATTGCTTATATAGATTACGATAGTAAAGAAATTTAATGATGATGATTTTATTTTTTACTGATGGCAGTACCATCTGAGGTAAAAGTGCATTTACATTTTATATGTCGAAAACTTGAAACCTACTTGAAAAATCAACTAATAAGTCAAAATAAAAACGTGTTTACTAGTTTTAATATTCGAAAATAAAGTCAATAGAGAGACTACGAAAGCCGCGCGGTCATTCATCAGAGGGGTATTTACGGCGATCCTACACGAACCTTACGTGTACATATAGTGTAATTTTTTCAATGAATGAGTTAAATTATCCACGCGTACGATTTTTAACAGCTGATAGGAATAATTAAATATGATTTTTGTATTCTTTGCATAGTTCGATTATGTTACTGATTCTGAGCCACTCCTAAAGATTTGGCACCCCTTTTCAATGTAACCCTGTATTACAGAATTAAGCTCTCAATATCTATGAGCTGCATTAGTAAGTAACTGTAATGTAGTAGGACGAGATGAACATTAACGAAGATAGTCTTACGAAAAAAATCTTGTTAGTAAACTAAATTAATATGTAATACTTAAATTGTATTGTTACCTAATTAATACAAGTAGGTATCCATGATCATCATCATCATTTCAGCCATTGGAAGTCCACTGCTGAACACAGGCCTCCCCCAATGACCTATTATGGGGGGGGGGATTGCCATTACTTGCCACGCTTGGCAGGCGGGTTGGCGAGCGCAGTTTTTCTTATAAGATTTAGCAATCAGACGCTGCTGCCCATCTTGTGCTACTGGAATTAGTCGCCTCTTACGACACGCCCTCTGTTGGCGGTGGGGAAGTGTATTCTTTACGGCCGTCGCGTTACGTGTTTAGTAGGTATTATTCAAGTTTAAATATAGTTAGCTATAGCTGCACCCGTGGCTTCGCCTGCGTGGAATACAACATGTCACCCCCCTATTTTACTTGAAGGTGGATTGAAAAAGTAGCCTATGTTAAAGCTTTTTTCAGGCGTAAAAATGTAATAGACAGACAGAAAGAAAGAGTTAATTTTACATTTATAATATTAGTATGGAAGTATGGATTTATATCGCCTAAAACTACACATACCATCTTTCTTGCCTGAAAACACAGGTTCTACTTATTAATATCAAACTCAAAAAAATTCTACCTTACGCACCTTGTTTGCAATTCTATAACCTTCTTTCCTAGTATTAAATAAAATAAAAAATGGGTTTTTTTTTTTTACTCCAAATATGTACAAAGTAGTATTTTTACTTGATAGCCAGGTTCACCTAATTTCATTGAACGCAACATGCGAAATTGACGCCCGTTGCCATGGTAACAGGCACTAAAACCCACCATTTTCCAAATTACGAGTACACACCCGATACGCTCCAAGGATTACCAAGGCATAAACCTTAATACTACAACGCCGGGATATCCTAAACTTTATTAATAAACATGTTGATACAAATTACCTACTTTTGATTAGATACTTATTATGTTAACATTTGTACAATCCAGAACAATCTGAATCCTTCTAGAATGACTAATTAAAATAACAATAAGTTATAAATAAATTTAATAATAAATAAACTTTTTTAATAACCACAACAATTATCAAGCCCCAAACTAAACAAAGCTTGTAGTGGCAACTAGATACCGGATCGAATCATACTTAAATAGGTAGGTACATAACCATCCATGACTAAGGTACAAATGCTCGTATTAGATAAAATATTAATAACACTGGTATTGTTTTTTTGTCTGTCTGTTAGTCATAAGCCATTAAGTAGTGCTAATTACGTACTCATCAGTACGAATACCGCTGACCCCAGGCGCCTATCTAGAGCACACAAGATATTGCTAGATCACGGAAACGCTGACACAGCGCTCGTGCGCCGCTAACGTGACCAAGCCGCCGGACATCAGGCCAGCGCCATCATCCTCACTTCGTATCTAACATCGATCAGGTCAATTAGTAATAGGAACTAGTTTTATTGTAATTTTAATTTTTAATTAAATTAGATATTAAATAATATTGTTTTTTTTCGATCCTCCGGCTGTCGCTTCGTATAACTTTCTTTACAAGGAGCACTTGTCACGAAAATAAACAACTTTAAAAGTAACACACCGTTAGTGAAATCAAGAAACAAAACAGCCGGTGTGCATTTTGGTCGAGTAGCACTTAGACTTTAGTATGGAGATGCTGATTTGTTTTTTTTTTCTATTTAACTGTTGGTTACACAGTAAACACTGTTTGTTGTTTATGAAAAGATTAACCTGTAAATGTATGTTGCTTGTTTAACTTAACATCTTTATACAGTCTGTTATTAAAATTTGAGCCAAACTTTAGGGAATGGTTTAGAATTGAGTCTAAAATACAGAAGAAACATAATAAAAGTAAAAACATTAATCAGAAATAAGTTTAGATACATAAATAATCGATTGTATATTCATTGTAAGCACATAATTAGTAATAATTATAAAAAATATACCTATTACAGAATCCCATCAAAATCATCAATCCATTTTTTAACATGGGATTAATTTTAAATATTTTTCTTATAGCCTAGACTCGACTCTGAATCGCACTCTAAAATTTAGCTCGTACTTTTCTTAACACCCTGTATACAATTGCTAATGAAAAATTATCGACTTTCCATACAAAATTACCAAACAGCTGATTAAATTGTAAAAAAATTGTATAGAGAGACAAAACAATTCATATTTTTAAAGAACAGAAGTAGGTAGTTCTCTAAGCTGTGATGTATAGAATATGTAGAATAAATAAAGGTTATAAATGCTTTTTTTATGGACTCAATCCCGCTTTATATCAAAACAGTGATTCTGCTAATTTCGACGACACCTTTATTTATCATTTAATGAGATTTAGAGTACAAGACTCTAAATCTCATTAAATGATAAATAAAAACCATTAAAATAGATCAACCATGCTTTTCGTTCGACCGAATCAAGGTTATCCTTGATTTGACGGATTTGTAGATTATTCATATACTTAGGATTTCGGTAAGTATACCCACCCACTTACATCGTTTGAAATAACAACACAACTGTAGATGTGGGGCGATACTTGATCTATTGAACTACCAACGCACTAAAGCCCATTTTTCTTTGCTTGGCGAATAAAGTTAACAATCTTGGCATGTCTTTTTATTATGTTAATATATAAAATCAACAAACTGGAAGAATAAAAATGATTTTGTATTAAATAAATAATTACTACAGTACGTTATTGTTTTTGTGTCCATTTTATTTTTAAATGATCAATTTTCGTTAAAAAGAAATGTTTATATTGTTTACAATATTCACCAAGCAAAGTAAAACGGACTATATGTAATGTACTAGTGAGAATAAAAGTTAATAAACTGGAAATAAAACTGGTATGAGAACTGGTGGCGCTAGGCACAGTCATTATACAAATCTCTCATTATCCTGTCATTACGTAATTGAATTAATTTTCCGCGAGATTCGCTTTTACTTTCGCAAAAGGAAGATAACTACTGGTTACTTTGAGCAACATTGTTTGCACAGTCACAGTGTTGGTATGTCACAATCAAAATATATATAATAAATAAAAATATAAATAAATAATATAAAATGTCAGAATCATATGGTGAACTTTGCACGCACAGATTAAACAGAACTTACACGCAAAGATTAAACAAACCTTTTTTAATCTATTGATAGTACTCTGAACTTTTATTTGGATGCAATACACGGTTGAGACTCCGTCTATCACCGTCCTATGATTTTTTGAACGCGACTCGACGTAAGCGTGACGTCAGTAGTGTTCTGCAGATCACGTGCCACAAGGCAAACCTTTTGTCAGTGTCCGGAGAACACCAGTTGCCACCTCACGAGATAAAGGTACGTCCCACTGCAGGGAACAGGCCTCGCCTTAGCTATGAGGTGGTTTGAGATATACTCCACCGCGCGGGCCTAGTGCGGATTGGTAGAAGGGTGTTGTAAGGCTAGTGACTAAACCTTACTGTCAGATGAAATCAAACCGCTATAAGGTCTCTGACTAGGTTTTACGTCTAGTATCAAGCGATATTAGCCGAGACCAACTTGTAACGTGCCTTCCGAAGCAAAGTAAGGCTTGTGTTAAATGTCACTAAACATGGTTGGAATGGTAACCCATCCACTCACAACCGCGGTGTGTGTTGCTTAACTTTGGTAATCACTGCCAAAGAGCTGCCGCCACTGAGCTACAAGCAGCTTTCATAATCATAAAAATTCTTAAATTAATGTTAAACCTAAAACCTTGTTGTTTATGAGAAACCTTTTGATTACTAAAATGTTTGTGCTTATATCATATAATAAATTACATTTACACAGGTAGGTATACTACATATCTACAGGGTTACATTTCAAGGTAGTGCCAGTTTTTCAGGGACCACTCAGAATCAATAACTAAATCGATCTACGTAAAACACAAACTTTTTTTATTCATATCTATATAAGGTGCTTCATAAATATCTGCAACGGCTGAAATGGGTAAAAGTATTGCTTATATAGATTACGATAGTAAAGAAATTTAATGATGATGATTTTATTTTTTACTGATGGCAGTACCATCTGAGGTAAAAGTGCATTTACATTTTATATGTCGAAAACTTGAAACCTACTTGAAAAATCAACTAATAAGTCAAAATAAAAACGTGTTTACTAGTTTTAGGAGCTAATCTGTAAGGACAATTTCGCTTTTCGAATCTAAAGAAAAGCCTTTCCTGTTCCTTGATAATGATGTGTTCTAATACTGTGACAAATTTTTTGAGTGCGAAAATGGCGCACTCTCATAATATTATGTCACTTTATTCCATTTATCCGTCTAACGCTCAACGGGAGTGAAACCACAAACCGTGCAACAATAAGTCACAAATCATACATTTGCTTCCACAAAAGAGTTTGGTTCAGTTGGCGTACTGCCTATTAAACCTGCAACAAGTGACGCTGAGCGATTGACCACGATGCTATCACAGATGAGCAAGATTATTAACTATCACTGTCAAGTCATTCCTAAACAAACAAGTACTTATGTTTGGATTTTTAGGATCGACTCAACAAATTGATGATTCAGAACATTTGCTAATAACATGATACGTGTAGACGGGATCGATACTAAAAATTAGTTTGACGGGTAGCTAGCGTATTGACCTAATAATAAACCCAAAACAGTACATAAGCAATTATGTTTTTACATCGAACTCTATACAGACTAGCAAAATAAGGTTGAAGTAATACTGTTTTAGAGTTCACCACTGGATGCCGAAATTCATTAGACCGCTTAGCACAAGTCCAATAAAACTTTTGGGCTTTCTTTTGTTGATCGATTTTACATTTGACCATGTGAACGTTTGGTCGAAAATATTGGTTAGGTTAGGTTAGTAATTTTTTCGACCAAACGTTCACTCGGTCAAATGTAAAATCGATCAACTAAACAATGGCCAAAAGTATTATCGGTATTGTGTTCAGCGGTCTAATGAATTTCGGCATCCAATGGTAAACTCACTGTTTTAAGAGCTCAACGTTAGGACCATTGACGGTGATCACTACCAAATCATTTTACGTACCTCCACTAGAAAAATAAATTTTATTTACTGCTTTATGAGGTCATGGTTAAAAAGTCCTCACTTAGTCAGTAGCAGACAGCGTTAGACTGACTTACTTTTCTCGCACGTCCAGTGCCGTCGTTTTCTTGCTAAAAAGAGTGGTCCTACTGCATCTATACCTATACAGTGTCGCTAAAGAAGAAACGGTGGCTTTCTCTAGGAATTGTAATAAAATTGAGTGAAGTCTAGCAATAAAATATGAAGCGTATTTTACGAGTTAACCTCGAGAGAATATTTTTATGTATTAGATAGACACTTTCTTTAATATTTTGCTAGTAAAATCTATTTCCCTCAGCATTTTCTTGATATCACTTCACTTTAGTAGTACGTTTAGAACTTTTATATTTACATTAATTAAAGTAATAAATATTGCCTGAAATGGACCAAAATAGTAGTTAAATTTAATTTTTAAAAAGGTAACGTAGTGATCAATATTTTATCATTATCATTTCAGCCATAGGGCGTCCACTGCTGAATATAGGCCTCCCCAATGACTTCCATTGGCCGGTTAAAAGCGGCCAGCGGCTTTCCGCAACCTTTACCAGGAGACGTATTTTTGAAGCATTAGAAATGAATCTTAAATTCGAACACGAAAACAATTCGTGTATGAAAATGGTTTCTATTGCTTCCGATTTTACGCATTTTTGAATCACTTGAAATAGGTGTCGCTATTAAATTGAAATCTTGTAACTATTTTTGTTTCACGCAGAAAATATTATTAACAATAAAGCAAAAACTCATTAACGAACGTATTTAAAAAGTTAATATGTCAAATATCTGTCAAACATACGTTTACTTGTCAATGTAATTCTTCCGTACTTTCTACTAGTAGAAAACAAAAACGAGTGGTCGTTGCAGAATTCACGGAATGAATTTTCAAAAATAGTGATTTTAGGAATTCGCATTCGAATCTTGCGATTTCGTATTCGGATTGGAATTCGCATGATTCAAAAATACGTCTCCAGGTCGTCTGTCCACTCTCTGTCCACAGTCTGTCTTATGTACCGTAAAGAAAAAGTGAATGCGAAGAATCAGTTTGTATGCAAATCCGCATAATTATAAAACTGATCTGCCTGCCTAGCATGACTACTAAAACACGATATGATATGATATGATATAGCGATATATTGACACCACCTCTAAAAATATGATGGTTATAGCCGCCAATTTGATTTTTTATCGATACAGCGATCATAATATGTAACGTAACCGGCACGGCGATTCTACACGGCGGCTTTAACTATCATATTTATACAGTTTGTGTCGATATATCGCTATATCATATCATATCATATCGTGTTTTAGTGCTCATGCTAGGCAGGCTGATGAGTGATGATAAAATTAAGTAGGTATCATCGAGCATATGTTAACGGTTTTTTGTTTAAACAATTTTTTGATAAACAAATTTTTTCAAAAAGCAAATATAGAATTTGAATTTGACTAAGAAAAAGGTCGATTTATTAACGTGTCGTAACATTGTATCTCAATTCGGCGCGTTTATGCTCTATATTTCGGACTAAATAAATTGAGTAGAATGATGTATGTGAGACGACTAGATACGTCAAGAATAAATATCTCGTCGAGGAAAAAATACTTTCTTCTTAAAGAAAGCAACATCGAAATACTCGTAAAAGTTTCCCTCTCGACAAGCTACTAAAAAGGTTATACAAAAAACTGCAATAACCACATCTTAACTCTAAAAACTGATAACAATATCCATTATAAGTTGAGCGAAGTTTTATTCATTGATGAGATTTCTTCAGGAGTTTGTTTAGTTCTTACACGCATATCGAAGTTTTGCTACTGTAACTCTTTATCGACACCTGTGCTTGTGTTGAGTTGATAAGCCTGAACTCATGTAATATATGAGTTACGTTTATTTGTTTAGCAGCCAATAATCACTCAATCAAATAACTCTACACTGCTTCGCGATAAGTAGGCAGTTGCCAATATTACTAACAAACTGAATCGGTAAATATATCTCATTTAGCTACATTCACTCAATCGTTGCAGATTTAAAGTAGCTGGTAGTACTATATAAATACGGATATGACTAGTGCAATTTATTATTCTTGGAACTGAAATGGCCATGTCTTTATGGATACAAGGAACTTCTTACTTAAAATTTGGAGAAAGAGTTTGTTATGGCAATGTAACTACTATTTTTAATCTCCAACGCAAAAGAGGTATGTTATAAGTTTGACGTTTATCTGAGGCATATAAGCTCCTAAAAGGGATTAATCGATTTTGATTAACTTTTTTTCTTTGGAAACTTAGGTGACCTGATCGAACGAGTGTTCATAGATCATTAGATCTTTTCTAGTTGATCAATAGATGTGAGCAAGTTACATAGGTCTAAAATACTACTCTTCTGTATTTTAAAAAGTTATTAAATATTTAAAAAGTTTTAGCCATCATGTGTGAATAATCAAAATTTCAATTAAACCTATGATGTCGAGGACAGGTAAAACAATATCAAGAATCGAGCTTTAATATCATGTATTTCAAAATCACTATTTTATGCCTAAAACTACAAACTAATGTTTAACTTATTACTATTAATTACTGCATAAACTTTTATTCGCACAAAACAAATTCAATAATACTTAACAAATTATAATAATATTATCCTAAGCTAATTAGACATATCCATTTATAGGGAAAATCCTATAATAATAGCTGTTTATAATCGCCGAATGGCTCCAAAAGGCTGGCCACATAATCACACTAAAATATTGTAACTGACTAAACTCATAAATATTTCTTCCGCAGAAGAACTAGCCAAAACAATTTCAAATCAGTTCTCTTTTGCAGTCGAGTACTTTTCTTATCAAGTGAATATCAAACTTTTGACACCTTATCAACTCATCATCTTCATAATTAGCCCTCGTCAGTCCACAACTGGACTATACCTCTTCCGAAGCACGCCACTGAGCCCAATTCTCGGCTGTTGTTTGCCTCCCACTGTCAGCAGCTTTGCGTATAATCATTGCTGCATCTTTTCGGTAGTGGGTGTAGGTACACCTACGTTCCGTTTGCTAAGTTGCAGTCTCCACTCGGGAACACATATGTCTACGCCATCGGTCATCGGTTCTACGGCAAATGTGACCAGCTCATTGTCACTGCAGCTTGCAAATCTCTGAGCTAGATATAGGTAGCTATCAATTTCATCATAATCCTTTGAGCTAAATATAGGTAGCAATTTTATCAATAATTAATAGATTATGACGTCTATGTTCTTGGTCAGATGACCTTATTTCTGATTACAAACTTGTCAGAGAAATCCCAAACATAGCTTATAGCATAGCTCTTCATAGCTAGCTGAGCAACATTAGGATTGTGTACTAGTAGTTCAGTGAGTGTCATGGAGCACATACCATATGATTTGTTCGACACTCCGCCAGTTTTTGATCTGTATCTATGCTGTTTTGTATGGGCGAGAGATGACAGGAGTTGTCATTTCATACTAAATGTAAGTGAAAGATCACTTACTAGTTTCGGAGAAATATAGATCGTAATGCTGCTCTATAGGGTATGTGCTCGATGGTGAGTGTCTAAGTCTCGAGTCACTTGTCAGCTCTTAACATACCTACTTTAATATGTATGTAACGTAATTGTGTGCACATTAGAAAATATTTTCTTATCGACTCAGAAGCGGAGTACGCAACCTGTTCTAGTTCGAAATATTTTTCTAGCATAACTTCAAAGTTGATGTAAATTCCATACTTCATGTTCCGATAACGTCTTCGTATGCAGACGGACTTTAAAAATGTCTTTGCTTTAGTTTATTTTCATTCAAAGGAATAAGAAGACATGAATATTCGAGTGTTTGAATAAGTTCTGAAGTTTAAGAAACTTATGTGCATAGTCGATAAACATGTCAAAGTTTATTAAGAACTTACTTCAGCACTCTGTCTACCTTGTATTTTCACTTCACAGAAACTCTAACACAACGTCTATCTCTAGAATACTGATTTCATGAACTTATTGAATGCGTAATGTGGTTATTGTTAAAATAGCTGACATGTCATTTTAAAATCTCACAATTTTAAATTAAATGTCGGTTTATTTATTTTTTTGGTTTTGCAGTGACATGCTAATCATATATATTGTTTTTTATCACACATCAAAGTTTTACGTACGCAACGAAAATGGAATTAAGTCGAAAAGATTTTAGAGCGATGATATTTTATGATTCTCTCTCTCCGCAAGACTGTGCCGCTCGTCTTCAAAATGCTTTTGGGAGAGAAGCACCTTGTTTGAGCACCGTGAGGCGATGGTTTGCTGAATTTGAGAGAGGTCGAGTTTCTTTACATGACGAATTACGTGAAGGGCGGCCTTCAACTGCCGTCAAGGAAAATAATGTGGCTACTGTTAAGCAGCTAATTGAAGAAAACTCGCGGATTACCTATGAGACAATTCGAGGACTATTGTGGATTCGTATGAGCCAAATTCAGAAAATTTTACACGAAGAATTGAAAGTTCGGAAACTTTGCTGTCGTTGGATCCCTCATGAACTGACAGCGGAGCAGAAGCGGGCTCGCGTGGAATGGTGCTCACAGATGCTACTGAAGTACGTCCACGAACATTCTATGCTGTTTATGACATTGTCACAGGAGAAAATGAATATGGAAATGGAGTAGTTTGAAAATGAGAACAGGCCAACAAAAGTGAGGCAGGCGAGAAACGTTGGTAAAAAAATTATCGCGTTTTTTTTCTCAGCTACGGGTCCCATCTGTACGATTCCACTTGAAGATCAAAAGAGTGTTAATGCCGAGTGGTATTCTACGATTAGTTTACCCAGGGTGTTAGAAAAAGTTCACGAAAGACGACTCAAAAGCTGCGTTCTCCTACATCATTACAACGCTTCTTCACACATGGCCAACAAAACAAAGTCATTTTTAGCTTCCGAAAAAGTACAACTCGTCACCCATCCTGCGCATAGCCCCGACCTAGCACCCTGTGATTTCTGTATTTTCCCCAAAATCAAAGATTTGATGAGAGGTTTTACTTTTACCAACTCCGAAGAGGCAGTGATAGCGTTCAATCAGCACGTAGAAAACATGCCTTCAGATCTGTGGTCCTCCTGTTTTAAAAAATGGTTTGATCGTATGAAAAGATGTTTAAAATGTAAAGGAGAGTATTTTGAAAAGCAATAAACATAATATTTTGGTTATAAAATGTTGTTTTTTTAAGTTACGCAAAACTTATAGTGTGACCTACGTAGACAGTTCAGAGTGATTGGTTTTGTTTCCGACATTGGCTTTCAGAACAGTTTTAACTGGCCTTTTCAGTTCCGCATTAGTTCATGCACACTCGTTTTTCTTTATAGCTCAATTTGGTGTGCTACGTTACGGTAAATTTTAAAAAAAACGAGTATCTGTGTTCTATATAAATAAAATCTTGTTCTCCTTTTAATTATGTCGACTAGTTAAATTTTATTTAGAAGACCGCAGCCTTGTAATGTTAGAATGTTATGCTCACCTATAAGTGACATGTACCTATATCAATAAAATCTTGCATGTGTTATGAAATAAGTGTTAAATGTATTTTTATAGATTGTGTGCCTCGTTAAAAAAAATTTTAACATATAATCTAGAATAGCAAAGACATACTAGCTTATTTTTTTCTGACAGGATCATTTAATTATATTCTTTTTGAAAGTCTGAATCACATACTAAAATGCTTATTTATACATGGAATGTCATTCAATTACATTTAAAGCTGCGGTCATTACATTTACATTTTAAATGTTACATGGCGTAAAACAACATAGATATAATACATTTAAAAATATTCTTATTTGATCTAGGCAGAAATCCGCACTTTTCTATGCTCAACTAGCCTAATGGGATAGTTTCCTTAAAAAAAATCTAATTAGTCCGTTAGTTGGATTAACAAAAAATATTGGACACGTATTTTTTCTTTTCTCAATCAAACAATAAATGATGAAGATACAGCCCGTTAAAGTTCCGCGTAACGTCACGCCTTGTGACAATTTTTAGCAAGGCATGACGTCACGTGCTTACTTTGATGCGCTTTATCTTCGTCATTTTTTGTTTGATTGACAAAAGACAAAATATGGGTCCAATATTTTTTGATAATCTAACTGACGGACTAAATTGAGTAATCTTTTTTTGACTCAGGAAACTAGCCTATTCTACGTTGGATAAACTAGTTATTTGTGATTAAATGTTACCAAGTATTTCATAACATCATGTCTACCTTTTACAAGTTTTAACTTAACTTATATACTTAGAATGGATTTTGCTAAAAATCTTTGCTTAAACTAGTACGGGGATGAAAGTTTGTACAAGTCGCAAGGAACAAAAACTTTAACATAAATGTCTTAATTTTTATACAGAATGGATAAAATTATAACTATACTTATGATTTACTTAGAATATTAACTAGGTTTGGGGGGGAATCCGCACTTCTTCATGCAGAGCATGCATATGAATGTAGGCTCTTCTGTCGTGGTCGGCATTGGCGTCGTCGTAGTTGGTTTAGGTTTCGTGGTCGGTTTTGGACCATTGCAGAACACATAATGGCCAACGTGGTAGGGGTGGGGGCTGTAATCTTCGTAATAATGAGGGTATGAGTAAGATGGTTCATCTTCAACGTAGATTAGGGATGATGCATCTGTAATAAGAAAAGTTAGATATTTTTAATATAAACATTGAGGATTTTCTATTTAGCATTTCATTGTTCATGTATTTGAGTAATAGAATCTACCCATAACTACAGACTTAAAACTTCTTTTTTTTTTAAGAAACTCGTCAAAGACATTTAAATCTTGTAATAAAAACCTCTTTCCCACATAAAAAGTATTTGTAACAGCTTATGTAATAATCATAAAAAAGCGATTATTATAGATTTCAATTTTGGTCATGGCAAAATAAACTAACCTAAAATTGTGATAAAATATCAATTTAATACTATAAGTAACATTTTATCACAATTTCCTTTATTTATATATTAATAATACTCTTCTTTTAGTAAACATAATGAACGAAGGGGAAGAAAACTTATGAACAAAGTTTAGCAAGCTTCGAAGTTTTTTTTTGCAGCTGTCTTATCGTTTTAACATAATAGTCATAAAATTCATTTATTCAGTATACAAGCCCTTTCCGGACACTTATACAGAGTCCCAAAAACAGAGCTTTGCCCTACCATCGCTTCGGGACTACATATCGACTGGTGATAAAAAGAAACGGCGCAACAAACTCAGTCACCTATGTCAGCCTTTTTACAGGAAATTCTGTTACAAGACAAGTTTATTTTTATTTCGAGTAATATAATGATGACAATTACGTTTTAAGCTAAACGAACTTAGATTTTTTCAAACATACATGATATTTTTTAAAGTGCATTGCGAGGCGACGTTAAATTACCAAATATCTTTAAAAATCCCCTACAGAATAGTCACCAGGTCTAAAATAAAGTACGGTACGGCTCTTTCTGCAACATAAAGATTGATTCATTGTCAGCAGCAGAGCCATAAAGCAATAAACCATACGACAACAAACATGAAAATAACTAGAGTATATTAATCATTCCATTTCGATATCATCATCAGACATCTGCCTTGAGAGAGCTTTATTTACATTGTCAAAGGCAGCTTTAACCAGAACTTTTTTAACTTATAACAAAATATATGTTAATAGTATAAATTTTGTGTAATTTTATAAACATAAATAAATACTTAAACTTTCAAAATTACACCAATTACCTAGTCCCAAACTAAGCAAAGCTCGTACTATGGCGAATATGTAACAGATAAACCTATTTACATTTATAAACATACATGACGCAGGTACTTTAATGGTCGTGCTCTTCACAAAATTATTAGCCCCTTGTGGGATTCAAACCCGCAACCGCCGCATATGAACGCTAAGATTAATCTGTTTTACAAACTACAAATCAAGTCCCATCGTGTTTATTCTCATTTTAGTCTATCAGTAAAGGCATAACTTTGGAACTACTGTAGGTAACACGGTTAATTTTTAACCCCTCGCCCAAAAAACGACTCAACAGAAATTTTAAACTTTTTATTTTTTTGCATTTACATTACTGCTACTTTATTTATATTAAGGATATAAATAATATGTTTAATTTTAAAACATTTTGCAACTGCCTCTAGTGGGATCCGAACTTACGATCTTTCGCTATCCGGGCGACTGCTCTTCCAACTGAGCTACGGAGGACATAGTGATGTTGACAAATAAAAAATTAAGATACTTAGTTTAAGAAACTTTTTTTTTCAAGTTAAAAATATTATCCTTGATATAACAGAATTTTTATTGCAAGCGGTCTCAACGACCGCATGCCATCCAATGAGTGGATGTACAAATTCACGAGAAAAGTTTGTAGTTTAATTAATATTTAATACCAGTTAAGCGAAGGCGATAATCTACCCCTATTTTACTATAATTCAATTCAATTCAAATTTCATATCCTTTAAATTTCAATACACTCATTTATTGTATGCTACATTGGTGTGCACATAGTAATTTTTACAGGTAGATACAGACAACAGCACGTTAACATACCACAAAACAACAAATTTTCTTAATTGATATTGATCTCTACGGATCGGAATTCAAGTTGAAAAACGGTTCAATGACCTTAAATTTTTGGGTAGGTATACCTTGCACTTAATTTTTATACAAAATTTAATATTAGGTACAATAATAAATCCAAAAAATAATCTATTTAATAATTTGTCTTTTGGTCCTCGTGATTGAAACGTTTATATATTACATTGTTTTATCATTGAAAAAAATATTTAAATCATAGTAGCTTTTATCTATTAAAAAAAATAGCTGTTTAAAAATAACTGTTTTAAGTATTATATTTATTGTGTCCATAAGTTTCTATTATACTATTTTGTACAATAAGGCGTAGAAAATAAACCACCTTATAATTGAGGTAAAACCTGAGCCCTGCAATGGGTGGGACGTATAGAGGTTTATCATACTTTTTTTAACTCGTAAGACGTCATACGCAGATATTTGTTTAATATGTCAATCAGATGATTTTTGTGGTCTGATCATGTCGTGTACCTGTTTATCTGTCTAAATTCACAAAGTAAAACCGTAATGACACAAGAAAATAATCTCACCCTCGTCATGTCGCCGTGGAGAACAATACAGTGGACAGATCTTGATACAAAATAATATGGGCTCGTGTTTTTCTGAAACAACAAAAGAAAAATCACGAAATAATAAGTTCATAAGGCCGCGGTCAGATCGCTGGCTGGAGAGAAGATAGGTTCTCGAGTGGCGACCACCAACTGAAAAACGCAGCGTGCGTAGGCCTCTCACTCGGTGAGGTTTATAGGTGAGGCCTTTGTCCAGCAGGCAGTGTACTTCCAGAAGCTGATGATGATAATGATGAGGGAGAAGGTCACAGCCACACTGCTGGAAGACTCGTTTAGCGCTTTGTACATGACGTGAGACGCCAAAGTAAAATAAGGGTCCGACCGCACTTCGCCAAGTGACTATTGAGACCGCCAAGTGACTATCAAGGCCGCCAAGTGACTATCAAGGCCGCCAAGTGACTATCAAGGCCGCCAAGCGACTATCAAGGCCGCCAAGCGCGCTGTAGCCGGTCCCGTATAATAGAAAAAACAAACTTCCAACAATCACCCCAAGGCTAAACAGCCTCAAACTAACCAAAGCTTGTACTATAATGACTAAATAACGCATACATTTATAAACATCCTTAACTTAGGTACAAATGCTTGTGCTCATTACACAAACATTTGCGCCTTGTGGTATTTGATCCACAACCGTCTGGCTTTGTACTGACGTTTCTTTTCTTTTGGCATCTCGTCTACCCCAGGCTCTAAGAGAATCTTAGAGAATGAATTCTGCCGTGGGATCGTGGCCTAAGTAATATAGTTCAATCAATGTGATGTACGAAGAGTAGACGTTTTTTAGTGGAAGCCAAGATTCGTCTTTTATATTAGAACGCACTCTAGTAAGACAAAGCGACGATAATACACAAAGGGCTCTTAAGTCCCAAAATGTCCCAAAAACATAATTGGTATTATTATAAACAGATTAACATTATATTTTATGTTATCTTTATTTGCATTGTGTGTTTAACAGAGATCTTTGAACATAAAAAGTATCAAACTAAGACACAGTTTGCGCATAAACAACATACATTAAAAAACAATCGTAAGTATTTATCATGTGACTTCCTAAAAAATCTTATGAAGTTTGAACCGTCGATAATAGAAACGGTATTTAAGAGCTAAAAAATTTGGAAATGAACTCTCCTATGCCCTTGTTCAATTTGCCGTATTTTTAAGTTCATACAATGTGTTTTAGATGCAAAATAAAATTTAATATTTATAGACCGAAGACTAAATAAGCTTTGCCAGTATCCTAGACATTTTCATTATCCACGTCATATTTATATGACTAATATGACTCCAACGACAGTGAATGCCAGAAATAATAAACCTCATTTAAAATGCCCTGTTTAAATGACATGGACAGTTATGGCCTCTTTCACCACTTGCTGATAAGTTCCGGATAACCTATCTGCCTGCCTAGCATGAGCACCAAAACACGATATGAAATGATATGATATAGCAATATATCAACACCAACTGTAAAAATATGATAGATGTAGCCGCTATATTGAATCGTCGTGCCAGTGACGTCACATATGACCACTGTTTCGATAAAAAAAATTAATGGCGGCTATAACTATCATTATTTTAAAATTGGTGTCGATATTTCGCTATATCATATCATATCATATCTTGTTTTGATGGTCATGCTAGGGGGGCTGGCACTTGTTCTGAAAGATAACCCATACAATTAGCTGTCAAAAAGTCTCAGATAGGTAATCTAGAACGTATCAGCAAGAGGTGAAAGAGGCCCAGTCTTACAAATCTCTGAAGTTTCACCTACATCTTCAAAGTTTCGATACGATGAAAGAACTATGCACATAGACAGTTCTACTATACTCTACCTATATACACATTCTAACAGGATCCGCTGATTACCTACTAATCAAACGTGACTAATAAAGTATGGGTAGTCCCGAGGGAGACTAAGAAAGGTTAGCTGCGCAGCTACCTAATATGAAATTCTCAAAGCGTCTTTAGTTTAGTGGTACCCTTAGTAAGACATTTTCTCGTTAGATTAGTTTTAAAAACCAGACAAGTGCGAGTCGCCAACCGATGGTTCCGTACTAATTTATAGGTACATATCATATACATATCAAATACGTTAAGGAGACGTATGTTTGAATCATGCAAATTTCAATCCGAATACGAAATCACAAGATTCGCATACAAATACCTAAAATCACTATTTTTGAAAATTCATTCCGTGAATTCTGCTACGAGTGGTCCTACCCACTCGTTTTTTTATTTCTACTAGTAGAAAATACGGAAGAATGACATATTATGGTTGTCAGAGATTTGACATAATAACTTTTTATTTATGTTCGTTAATGAGTTTTTGCTTTATGGTTTATAATATTTTCTGCGTGAAACAAAAATAATTACAAGATTTCAATTTAAAAGCAACACGTGTGTAAAACTTGTGTGTTGTGCACACAAGTGATCAAAAATGCGTAAAATCGGAAGCAATAGAAATTATTTTCAAGCACGAATTGTTTTCGTCTTCGAATTCAAAATTCATTTCTAATGCTTCAAAAATACGTCTCCTGGAATCAAGTCTCGCAGTTTAATCACAAATTACTAAACTCAGAAGTTTGATTTTTTCACAGCCTTAAGGGACTGTAGACCTGAGTATTGGTTGTAATTTCTACCTGATACCTCTACGCGTTCCCAAGATAAATGGTCTTGACCGACATACGGACAGACAGACAGACAGACAACAAAGTGATCTTAAAGGGATTCCATTTTTTCCTTTTGAGGTACCCTAAAATCTAAAGACTTGATTAAGTTGTGATTATTTGAGTGACAGTTGAACTTTTACAGGATTTTTTTGTAAGAAGCCTGCTGAAACAAGAAGTAAATGTTTAAAAAAAAATTAAGTCGAATTAAATTAAATCAAATGGCTTTGCAATCACTGAATTTTGTACGACGGGACGTATTTATACAAGGTCTCCTTACGGGTGAAACTTTAACAGAACTTCTAAGTAGTTAGAGAAACCGGGCCCTATTATTTTCGTTCTTAAAAACGGGCTAATTTTCATTTCTATTATTACTAACAAAAAACAAAAACAATTTTTAGAGCATCCTGTCTAGTCTGAAACGTCCCTACGTCATTGCCTCTGTCTTTCTCATTTCATTCGTGCCCCACTCTTCCCTCGGGGTGCACGCACGGGGCATGGGATGTTTTATTTTACGTTGAAATCAAAATAGTTTTTGGCGTTTTTCTCGAAAACTGGCGTATAAAAATTTTCTTTTTTTAACAAAAATGATTCATTTATGTTTATGTAATTACTCTTTAAATTTCACCCGTTTATAAAAGGCGACCTTATATATAAATAAATAAATAATAAATATTGGACAGCATCAAATACATTGCTCTGATCCTAAGGTAAGTAGCTAAAGCATTTGTATTATAGATAGGCAACATAGAGAATATCGTTCTTTCTACATTGACCCGACCGAGAGCTGAACTCGGAACCTCAGAGATGGATGAAGATTACTGAATCACGTCAGAACGGCAGAACGGATCTAGATGAATTTGGCATAGAAATAGATATTAGTCAATAAAAGATAAAAAGTATCCACTTTTTGAAAAATTTACGGTTCCGAAGGGATGTACAATAACTGTCATTAATGATTCTTACCGTTTATGTCGCTGTTCAGTCATAAACTTTTTTTTGAATGAAAAAAAAACACTAGCTGTTTCCCGCGACCTCGTTCTTGCGGTCTTTAAGCGTAACACACACAGAGAGCGTGCGCGGGACGGCGACGGGTCTCGACGGGAGTGCGGCGGGTCTATTTATCATAGGTTTAAATGGGCGCCCACACACAGCTGGCATGCGCGGCGAGCCGTTCTGCTCACGCCCGCTGTCTGTGGGCGCCCATTTAAACGTATGTTATTAGACCCGCCGTACTACCGACCGGACCCGTCGCCGTCCCGCTCACGCCGTCTGTGTGTGGTACACTTTAGGTTTGACTAACTATGGTTTTATAAAGATCCCGCAAACGAAGTCGCGGGCTACAACTGGTAAATTTATATCTATGACTTAGGCAAAAATGCTCGTGCTTATTACACAAACATTTTCCCCTTGCGAGATTCGAACCCGCAATCGCCTGGCTTTGTAGTCCGAATCGTAAACCATAAACCAGAAGGTCGTTAAAGTCGTCTCATAAGTCTAAGTAATAAAACTACTTACCAGTATGTAAAAAAAATGCTTGCGCCAATCCCAAACTGAAAGTTATCAATATCCAAAATAAACTTCGCATTGTTATCCTAATTTATGAAAAACTTTATTCTAAGTTAAAAGGAATTTCCCATTATAAAGACTCAAGCCTTTCGCCTCGATGCAAAGACAAGTTTTCTTGAAAACTGTCAGCGAACTTTATACATACTTGTAACATGGAGGGACTGGTTACGTGTGCGAATGGAAATTGGTTGATAGCGAGTAGAGAGGTGCCGTGTGGGGAGGGACGTAAATAAATCCCCCCCCCCCCCCTCCACCAACAAGAGGTGTGTCGTTAGAGGCGACTAATTCCTGTAGCACGAGATGGGCAGTAGCGCTCGCAAACCCGCCTGTCAAGCGTGGCGAGTATTGGCAATCGCCCCCAATGAAATTATTTGGGGGAGGCCTATGTTCAGCAGTGGACGTCTTATAGCTGAAATGATGATAATGATGATGATGAGTAGAGACGAAACCATTTCAAGTAGCTTTGAAATATTAAATTTATATGGTGCATATTATTAATTAAATAACTTTTTTTTATTCGAATTTATTAATACATGTATTTTAACTTGTATCTTCTTTAAATGTTAGATTAATTGATATTATCTATTAATTTGTGTCTTTATGTATTTAAAACTTAACACCATCTGCTAACTCTGCTGGTAAGTAATTTATCTTTGTAACATCACTACTGTCTCAGTGAAAAAGACTCTTGAAGTCTTTAAATATTACAATACAGCGCTTCAATGTTAGAGGGATTGTCTAGCGATAAAATTGTCTTAGGTCCAGTACAATTCGTTGTTAATTGTACAGTTAGCCTAAATCTGGATTAAATGACGATTAGTTCTCTATAACAACTACTTAATAGAAAATGTTTTAAATCAGGTTTGAATAAAACATAATAATATTAAATTAACGTCTGAAGCCGCATTACAGTCCTGTCTGTTACATTGAATTTGTCATACATGTGAAGTTAATTATTTTGACATAAGCGAATACAATCTCATTTGCATTCTCAGATGTTCTATTGTATATTCTAAGTTTATTTAAATATTTCTAATATATTAAGGATGCAAATACGTAATTCTACTTTTAATGTCTTGAGCGATAGATATTATCTTGAATGGGATCATGGTAGCACTGGATGGACCAGTCGACGCAAATTATGTAAAAAGCACATTTGGCACGTAATATAATTGTAACCTGTTGGATCTTGTTTTGCGTATGAATAAATGTTAAAATGTAAGATTTTAAGCGCAGGTCATACTGGAAGCGAAGCAAAACGAAAACAATTTCGTACTGCTTCGCTCATGTCGCTCGCTTGCAAGTTTGCATCGTTTAGCGCATACTTCAAAGGTTGAATAAACGAAACATGAGGAACGCATTCTGGGTTATTACCCAGAATGCGTTCCTCATGTTTCGTTTTTATTTTATCCAGTATTTTTTATTAAAAATACTGGACAACTGGGAGTCAAACTTGCCCACCGAAGGTTCCGTACAAGTTTGTTAAGATGTAATTATAGTAAATGTATATTTAATTTAAGTAATAATGATAATAGTAATCATTTAATTATAAGTTTTTTTTAACAATGTTGGAAAGGGCACCTTCCAGGGTTCATGTTATGGTACTGTAAACCTCTTTAAACATCATTCAACACCACATGATTGCAATAAACAATTTGAGTTTGAGTTTGACTATATTATTTGCCAAATTTTATAGTTGTCTCTTGTCTCGAAATAGTGTAAAAGTGTGTCGAAATATACCTTTTTGCGGCATAAAAGCCGTATCTTTTTTTCACGTTAGCTAGGAAATTTTATTTTCCAAGGGACTGGTATATATATATGGTTTTAATTTGAATTTGATACCGCGTTCTCGAGATTAAGGGTCTTGACATACAAACGGACAACAGAGTTTCTTCCTATAGAGGTACGGAACCCTAAAAATGGACTAAAAAACATCCAAGATCAGAATCTGCAGATTATGAAACTTTTCTGTGCTTAAAATAATGCGTTCTTCATAATATATTGCACATTCTTACTCGATACAGATCCCGGTCTCTAGCTGGCGTAATTTAGCTTTGCAGTTCGCAGTGTGAACCCAAGTATGAACGCGGAAGCGGCATAACCGCTCTGGAAGCAAGTTCGTCTTTATACAACTTTCTTATTACGCCCATATTTTAATATTATAATAAGTATTTTTAAATGGGCTAGTTTCCTAAAAAAATCTTACTAGTCCGTCGGTTGGATTAACAGAAAATATTGGACACGTATTTTTTCTTTTCTGAATCAAACAAAAAATTATGAAGATATAGTCCGTTAAAGTTCCGCGTAACGTCACGCCTTGCGACACTTTTTAGCAAGACGTGACTACACGTGCTCACTTTGATGCGCTTTATCTTCGTCATTTTTTGTTTGATTGACAAAAGACAAAATATGGGTCCAATATTTTTTGATAATCTAACTGACGGACTAAATAGAATATTCATTTTTTGACCTAAGAAACTAGCCCAATTCATCATCGTCATCATTTCAGCCTTGGGACGTCCACTGCTAAACACAGGCCCTTCCCCAATGACTTTCATGGGAGAGGATTGCCAATATTTGCCACGCTTGCCAGGCGGGATGCAGCTGCCCGTCTCGTGCTACAGGAATTAGTCGCCTCTTACGACACGCCTCCTGTTGGCGGTGGGGAAGAGTATTCTTTAGGGCACTATTTATGATTCTACTATTTTCTTTTTAATCAATAAATACTAGATGTATTAAAAGTAACGTCCCTTCTGCGTAAATAGATTATACATAGTAGGTACACTCAGTATTGCCCAAAATTATGTTTTCAATTTATATCTATGCTTTATCGACTACTTGTCTATATTAGCAATTATTTAAATTGAATATTTTTTGAATTTCCATACATAATTGAGCATTACTTTCGAATGTTTTTACTGACAGACGTAGTAAATTTAACAAACAAATGAGCCATTTAGACAAAGTTCAAGAAGAAATGGTCGTTTTTGTCCATCTAACGGACACTGAACGCTTATATGTACCTACCAACATGTAGTCAAATAATTTAACTCTAAGTCCTTTGTTCTTAAAGACATAAGTGTTTTGTTCCTGACTGTACCTTCCTGGTAATACAGGTTTTGATGTATTTTATGTTAAACAACATAGGTATATCTTATTTTCCTTCCGGATTATAAATACATCGAAGTCAGTAAACAAGATGGGCGATTTTAAAAATAATTCTCGACTCTTGGTATCTGCAATTAGATGTTGACAATTTTTTTTTTTCATAAATTTAATCTCATATGCAAAAACGTCTAAATTTGAATTTGAATTTGAATCTCAATGTCACATTTAATCAAGCCGCCTTAGCCTCTGACTAGGCTTCGCGACTAGTATTAAGAGATATTAGCCGGGACCAACGGAATGGTCACCCACCCATACACAACCGCGACGTAGTTGCTTTACTTTTGTTATCACTAGGTTGGAACCTAGCGCTGCCGCCACTGAGCTACGAGCACCACAACAGTGACAGTAAGTGACAGTAAGTTTTAATGGCTGGTTTTACATCATCGTATGGACGGCCGTATAGAATACACTTCCCCACCGCCAACAGAAGGCGTGTCGTAAGAGGCGACTAATTCCTGTAGCACAAGACGGGCAGCAGCGTCTGCGTGCGAAATCTTATAAAAAACTGCGCTCGCCAACTTGCCTGCCAGGGGTGGCGAGTATTGGCAATCCCCCCGATGAAAGTCATTGGGAGAGGCCTGTGTTCAGCAGTGGACGTCCTATGGCTGAAATGATGATGATGATTTTCATCATCTCTCCATCAATCTGCACTGGGCCCGCGTAGTGGACATAGGTTCCATTATGCGGCGCTATATCCTACCGACCGAATCTTAATCGCCCAGGTAAATAGATTTATGAAAAATACATGTGTATCTACTATGTGTGGTTTATTACAATTTCAAGCTTTTAATGTAAAAATGAAATCAATAAACTACTATAAAATATTCAGCAAGACATACCCAAATGATTTTGGTAGATATTGTTGGCAAATAGGCAGACCGTTCTTTCCAAGGCCCGAAGACAGAATTCCAAAATCAGGTTTTTATTTATACAACTAAATACAGAAAGCTCAGCAAATAATATTAATGATGTAGCGACATCTATCTCGCTACATATAAAACTGACGTATCCTACATCGCGATATTAAAGTTATCGGAGCGATTGAAGCATATATACAAGAACCCGACAACAACCGTCGGGCAGTTGCCCACCAGACACATCACCTGTCTGGTCGGAGGATCCTCCCTTTCCAATGGTGGATGAGGAACTCAACACCCTGTTCCTCGCACCCCTAAAATGATGTATATTATATGTTTTACTGAGCCAAGAAAAGATGCCAACATACTGGAAACCAACCAATGTTTCGTATACTATTATATTTATACTGGCCACAAGAGAAACAACGCAAATCCTAGATATTAATTAGCGGTGTGTTTGTATGAAGGCCAGACAATTTTTCCGTATTTAACTGTACTAAAAAGTAATCTATCATTAACCTCGTAAGTCCTGTGTTATAAATATTAAACATGTGTATTTTTGACAACCTAGTAGGTACCACAAAACTACATACTAAGAATATGCTTCAGACCGAGACGAAAAGTTTTTCCTGTGTCTCTGATTTGAGAGGTGAGTTGAATAAGTTTTAAGTATGATGTTAACCATTTTGTACTTGACATATCACTTAAGTTACTCTTGCTATAAATTTTAAATGTCAGGTTTGAACTGCTACTATTAGTTTGTACTATATAAAGTACACGAGGACTTACAAGTCATTGTTGATCATCCTAACAGCTTCAGTTGAATAGCGCCATATACAGGGTCGGATGACGTAATACCAGACCGTTTATCCGAAGCTCAGTCAACCCTTTGTTTCTATTCACAGTTCATTATGTCCGCACGTGTCGGGAGTTACACCGACGCCTCCCCGGAATAAAGCTATTTGACTTCAGGAAGTTATCATCATAAGTCTTAAATAAAGAGTAGCTTAGGGTTATTTTTTTCTTCCGAGTAGACATGATATTTAGTATGGGTTATCTGACAAAATAGTATTCTTGCAATAACGTGAAGTTTAGAAAACTTGAGCAAGATATGACTTGTCAAGTACGTGCAATTGTTTTATGGTTACCATATGGGTTTAAACTTTATTTAACTACATCGTATTAAAAAATAAGTAATAAAACTTAAAGCGTTGATTCCCTAGCTGAATACAGCAAGTCTCCTTAAGGCGAGTAGTGCCCCTAAATTAGCGACACGACGCGTGTTAGTACGAATATCACACTAAAACTCATTAAAATACGGGTCTTAACAAACAACGCGCAATGAAACGTGGCTGTTACGACAGTCGCTGCGTTTTCAGATTTCACATGGACGCAATTTTTCGATTAAAAAATCCTTTTGTTCAGTTTGTAGCCATCAAGTTGGCCTATTAATCGACGTATATAGCATTTAATCGGTCAAGCGGTAAAAAATGAAGTAGAATTAGCATCTTTTTTGCTTGTTTTTTCAATGATTTAAATATTTATTTTCTCCTGAAGTATAAGTACTAGAAACAAATGCTATGCTCAGAATATTGTGTAGGTTTTGATAATTCATAGCACATTTTTTAAATATTTTTCTGACTATTTGGGTTTAAGTAGTAAACTTCTGAAACCACATGCTAGTTTACATTTGGCGACTAGACGCGCCTTAAGGGAAAATTATCGAAACCCCAAAATCTGCTCCGCACACAAATCATGCATGGGAAAGCAAACATGTTCATATTGTTCTCATAAAGAAGAAGTTATTTGATTGGAGCCGCAAAACCTGCCCTTTACGTTTTATTGGGCCCGCATGGTAAAATTTAGCCCAAACTAGTTCATAGTTAAGGTTAGGAATGTGCCCTGCAGTGGGACATTCATAGGCTTACTTAATGTTTTTTTGTTTTTTTTGTAACACATTGTAAAACAGAGCAGATGGATAGATCTTTATTGCACACAACTCAAAACAAACAGTATAGGGAAACAATAGAATCATAAATAGAATGAGTAAATATTGGACAACATTTCATACATTGCTCTGATCCAATGGTAAGTAGCTTAAGCACTTGTGTTACAGAAATCAGAAACAACGACAATACACAATACATTTAGAATGGTACAATCACACGATTAAAACTAATAAGGGCAAACATTTTATTGTATTATGCGCCTCCTCTCTCCTAACAATGCTTTGTCGCATTCTTAGTAATTTGTCGTTGTGACCAAGAACTAAGAGGCGGCAAGTACAGCTATACATTTGAAGCAATTGCCATATTAAACCTCTGTAAACCTTAGACAAAGGAAACAGTCAATTTTTAACCAGGCTACAAAACTATTTTTATCTGACTGTGCATTGCAGGATCAATCCTCACGACTTTATTTGCGGTTTTTAAAAGGGATTTTTATCTATTGAAATTTTTATCTATTGAAAGTCCTTGCAACTCTTTCAAAAGGTCAAGGGCAATATAAAACTCTAACGAAAATATTCCACGCTCAAAGGTTATAAAACCGATAAAGGATCTCAACTTAACCGCTTACTTTACAGCTTCGAATCCAAAAAGGTATAAAGTGTTTCTGCACTTCATTCTTCTCTGTCTAGGAGGCTTAAGCGCCCACTTACGTAGTCCGCACTTTTGGCATGCAGACTCTGCATTCACCGGTATTCAACAAGAGTGGAATCCCAATTATTGGCATGTTCTAGTTCAGTGGTGAATCGTTTGACGGTTCCTAATTGTACGAGTACAAGGGTTTTGCATACATGCTTGTATAGTTTGTAATTCACGCAACTAAAAATATTACTATTTATGTATTCTTTTATTTATATTTCGCCATACAAATCGTAACGTAGTATGAAGAAAAAATTTCATCTCAATTTTAGTAACTACACTTGTACTATAATATTTAATCTTATCTTGAAAATATTATTTAACCCACAAATTCTCCCAAAGCAGTGGTAGGGTAAAAAATACTTAGGACGTGCGCCTATTTGATAAAATAAATTGTTTTTATTGGTTTATTGTTTTTTAGCCTTCATGTAACTGACGTATCGATTTAAAACTTTGTATGTATTCGATGTTTGGATGACAATACAAAAATTTTGCATCATCATACTGATCTGATGATGGAGTCTAAAGATGGTTAGAGGAACTCAGCAGTGGACTTCCTAAGGCTGATGATGATGATGATGATAATAATCCATAAGTTTAGTAAAATTATTGCATAATAATATCTGTTAATATCTAATATGTCAAGTTATAACAGAATCCGATAAACTAAAAATGGATAAGGCCATAATATAATATAAGGATATAGGATAAATACGTAGAGTTATCCAACCGTGCCGCCTAAATATTTTGTTCATAATACCATCCGGTTTTCGTCCCAAACATTTCGCGACAGAGCCCTCAAAGGGCAGGCGTAGGTAAACGACGACACGTCCTTCCTGCGACTGTCGCGAAGCAAATCTTTGATTATCATTTTGAACTCTATTCTCTTCGATAGGAGACGTAAAGTCAATTTTGGACGTACTGATAATAGAGAGGCTATTCCAAGAACAGTAGGTTATCTTGACTAAAAAGCGCAGGTATTTTTTTATATACATGTTTCAACGCTACAAGTAAAGAAAAGTTTCAGCTCTGTTTCTTTAGTTCTTCTTCAATATTTAAGTTAGTTAATCTTCTTCAATATTTAAGTGTTAAGAAACACTAATTTAATGTTTTTTCAAATCTTTTATAGCTGGCAGATCCTTGACTTGAGTTTCTTCGAGTTTCATTCTTAAATGAATTTTATCCAGACATATTAAAGCAACGAAAATAAGTTTAATAAGCATTTATGACTTATTTTCTACGTTGTGTTCAAAATCTCAACCACTGGTTTCTATAGGTACATAAACGACATTTGAATAATCAAAAAATATATTGTAACTTGAAGAATAATGTTTCATAATATTGTTCGTGATTTGATTCCATTACTAGTGGTATAAATGTGACAGAAATAACAGACAAAGCAAAGTTACAATTGGAAAACCCATTGCAGTGTTAAAAAAAGGGAATATTTGCAACTGTCGAATCTTTCTGTCTCTCTGTCTGTCTGTCGAATCAAATTAGTTCAATAATTATAATAAAAATCGTTTATTTATTTCCACAAACCAAAATACATAGAAAGTATTGCAAGAAAATATTTGTAAATAGGTATCTAATGCTAAACATAGCGATCATGTGCGACTTTTTTATTAAGTCGTTAAAATAAACAGAGTACAATAAAGTAAGCGTTTATGTTTATGCAACACATATCGTAGAAATAAAATAATGAGTGCTTAATAAACTTATTTTCTTCGGTTTAGTATGTCTGGATAAAATTCATTTAAGAAACAAATTCGAGGAAACTTTTACCTTCTTCCATTTCACTCAGATATTTTGATATGAAGCTATAGTTTCAAACATTTGCTTAAATGTTTGAAACTTACAGAACTGTTAGTCAACTAAGTAAGGAAGTTTTTAAGATACATAACAGAAAATATTTATATACATTATTTTGAACTAGAGCGAGACAAAGTTACAGATAAATTATCGAAATTAACAAAATAATAAATGGACATTTAATGCTAAATTTTTAATGAAATTTTACTCAGAAAGGTATATTATTGGACTATTTTATTTTTTTTAAAATTGGGACTAGTACTTTCCGTTTAGTCATCCCACGTGTTTTTCTGGATCAATTCACAATAAGGTCAAAATCTATCCTAAATTAAATATCTCGAGAATCGTTAATTTCGCTACCTGGTGGTCCAACCGATAGGTTAGTAATAGATAATTCATTATCATCATCATTTCTGCCATAGGACGTCCACTGCTGAACATAGGCCTCCCCCAGTGACTTCCAGATTGGCCGGTTGGAAGCGGCCCGCATCCAGCGGCTTCCTGCAACCTTTACCAGGTCGTCTGTCCACCTTGTAGGTGGGTGTCCTACGCTGCGCTTGCCGGTACGTGGCCTCCATTCCAGAACCTTTCTGCCCCATCGGCCGTCAGTTCTTCGTGCTATGTGCCCCGCCCACTGCTACTTCAGCTTGCTTATCCGTTGGGGTATGTCAGCAACTTTTGTTCGTTTACGAATCTCTTCATTCCTGATTGTCACCCCGATGATAGGTCAATGGGGGAGGCTTATGTTCAGCAGTGGACTTCCTATGGCTGAAATGATGATGATGATGAAAAAAATCTGGGACGAGTAGAAGTGCCTAATTCACGCGTATTTAGAGAAATAAATTGTTTTTTTTGTTTTAAAAGAAAGAAGGTAGTAGTACTGGTTTACAAGCACATATCCAAGACCTCTGCAGAACATATTGATTTATTTCAGCCTAGATATTACCAGACGAACTGTACAATTGTACAAAAACATAATAATCCTTATCATTATTCGCAATGCACGAATGGGGACGATTGATAATAATTTCATGCCGTAATGGATCATTGGGGTCGCTGTTGACTTTCGATACATTTGTATTAAACTTGCATTTGGATCGAGGTTTGTTCGCAATAATTTCGAATTAAATTATTGTACATACCACAGCCGCATTTTGTACAATAGCTTACCAAATTTCTGATTGTTAAAGGTGCATTTATCATTCTTTGATATAACAGATAATACCTATCATCATCATCATGTCAGCCATAGGTTCACTGCTGAACAAAGCCTTCCCCCAATAACTTAAGATCGGAGGGGATTCCCAATACTCGCCACGCTTGGCAGGCGGGTTGGCGAGCGCAGTTTTTTATAAGATTTAGCAAGAAGACGCTGCTGCCCGTCTCGTGCTACAAGAATTAGTCGCCTCTTACGACTCTACGGGCCTCTTTCACAACTTGCTGATAAGTTCCAGATAACCTATCTGACACTTTTTTGACAGCTAATTGTATGGGTTATCTGTCAAAACAAGTGCCAGATAGGTTATCCGGAACTTATCAGCAAGTGGTGAAAGTGGCTCTTAGTCTCCTATTGTTGTTGGGACAGCCGTAAAAATAAACAAATAATTACCGACTCTACTAAAGACTTGTCTAAGTATCATTACTTTCGTTAGATATCACTGGTAATGTTGTTATTTACCTTTTTTTTTGGCTTGCTCGCTGTATCTTCATATGACAATGGCAATATTATTATTTACATTTTACGAAAGTAGTTACCACTGATCAAGTAAACCACTATGTTTAAAAGTAAAGTAATGCCTATCTACGTCTCACTAGGGCACAGGCCTCACCTCAACTATGAGGTGGTTTGGGCCACACTTTACACAGTGCGGATTGCTGGAGGGTGTTGTAGGGCCAGTGACTTAACCTTATTGTCAGATGTTATGTAGCCGCCCTAAAACTTCTGACTAGGCTTTACGACTAGTATCAAGCGATATTAGCCGGGACCAATTTTTTACGTACCTTCCGAAGCACGGAGACGCTTGTGATGAATGACACTAAATATGGTTGGAATGGTCGGTCACCCATCCACTCACAACCGCGGCGTATGGCTTAACTTTGGTAATCACTCCTAAAACGCTGCTCAACAACCACTACGTGCAGTTACAATTGAATAGTCATAGCAAGTTTTATATAATGTATTATGGTTAGAAATTCAAGAGAAAATCTACATACATTGAAGGTAGTACCTCCAGGTTCTTGAAATTCAACTTAAAAATGCAAGTAGGTACAATACACAGGTATAATTTTCTACACTGACCAACCGGGAATCGAACCAGAGATCACAGAGATATCGACACCATGTTCGATATGCTCGCTTCTCGGCTACGGAGGTCTCGTATGTACTTATAATAGGTTTACTAAGAAAAGAAGATTTTCAAAATTGATTCTGTTTAATATAAAGCAAGATCATCAAACGCTAGGTAAATAAGTAAATTTTATAAAAAAAAATAAAACCGACTTCAAAACACTAAAATGCTAAAAATAATTCTAACACTTAAGTACCTAATCACTTAATTTTGGAGTCGGTGCCAGCCGATGAGAGATTCAATGTTTTTGTTTGCACCGACTCCAAAATTAAGTGATTAGGTACTTAAGTGTTAGGATTATTTTTAGCATTTTAGTGTTTTGAAGTCGGTTTTTTTTTTTTTATAAAATTTACTTATTTTATCTATTTTAGTGATAAATCCTAATCTAACTGCTGAACACCGATTTCATCCCCTATTTTCTTACCCTTAGGGGTGATTTTTATTTTGCAAACTTTTATCATAGCATCTTTGAAGTATAAGCTATTCAATAAAACAAAAATCATCAAAATCGGCTCATATTTGTCGAAGATAGGTAACAAGAACCACAACCAAAATATTATCTGGGTATATATTTGTTGATTTTCTCAAAAAGTTCTACATCAATTTCGATAAAATTTATATGGGACCACCTCTGAAGTATGATCTACCAAACAAAAAAAGAATCATTAAAATCGATTCATAATTGGCGGAGTAATCGCGTAACAAACATACAAAAAAAAAAAAAAAACACAGTCGAATTGAGAACCTCCTCCTTTTTTGAAGTCTGTTGATAAATTAATAGCAATAACCATGTCTGTAAACACTTTGCTGATTTTATTTATTTATTCGGGAAAGTCTGAAGTAGTGATAAAGTTTAAAGGATTTACCATAAGCTCTTTAGCTTCTTTAGATAGGTCCTTAGTTAAAATACTTACACCGACTTAGAATGTCTTTGCGTTCAAAATAAAAATCCTCATTTGAATGATCATAATTTTTTTATTCAATCGACTTTGCCATTTGCAAAATCTCGAATCTACAAAAGTTTTTTAAGAAATATCAGTATTAGGTCCATTTTGGTTCTTTGCTATTTCATTCCATTACTGTTTTTCACTAAGAAAAGCTAAATAAGATTTGAATACTGGCACACTCTATTAGGGCAGGCTCCTGGTTTTTGGGACTGGCAAATTGGTTCATTATGATTCTCTGTCTAAAAGCATTCAGTACTTAAATCATATTGTTAGGCGGTAACCACAAATAGTGTAGCACAGTTATCGATAAATAGAACTATGTATTTTATTTTTCATATTCAAAACTAGTTTGGGTTATACAGGGTTATTTTTAAAACATCAACCACCTCATAGTGGCTGATTCTGGTGCTCATAAACATCAACTTTTTCTAAAAGACCAACCAACACGGTAATCTAAAAAAAAAACCCTGCTTCAAACAAACTGATGTCAGCTGGTCGGCGGCTTAGTATGTGGAAGTGTTTTTTTTTTGTGATTCCGATGTTGGTTCCATAGAAAAGGTGGTCGTATTTGAGCTTAAGAAAGCAACTGCTTGAGATTTCACGAATTAATAGGTTTCCAAAGTCTAACACATTAATAGACAGTAGTCCAGACACAGAATAAGTTATACCATGATAACTAAATATTATAACTAAACTTAACTGTAAATTCTTTACATTCTAAAAGTGTAATTCTACGGTATTTAACTTCAGATTTCATTAACAAAACCAATGCTATTTAAGCTTAGGTGAACTTAAGCTTGCGCTTAGACTATTCATTATCTTTCAAATACGTACAATACTAATAAATGTGTGAAATTTAACTAATAGCAGATGTAGTATAATTATTATCTAAGTTTGCTGCAAACTGGCACTAGTGCATTATTTTTAAGTTTAAGCTTAAAGGGTGTGGGATCCATACTAATATTATAAATGCGACAGTAACTCTGTCTGTCTGTCTGTTACATTTTCACGCCTAAGTTGCTAAACCAATTTTGATGATTTTTGGTTATGATATACCTAGTCAGGTCATAAGTTCTGTCACATGTGTAATATGAAATAATTAAGACATGTTTATTATTTATGTAACCATTTATATAGCAAAATGAACTTAATAATGTTGATGTAGCTGGCTGGCAGCTTGACGGCGCGATGCCATCTAAGTTGCCTAGCAACACTTTTTCTATTGAATGTCACAGTTGTCTAAAAATTAAAATGAAGTGTAAAAGGCTATCCATGTGTTATTAATTCTTATACTATAAAATTGCTGAAAATCCAACTTCAACTACGCTCTGTTACTATTGACGTAAGTTCAACTACAACAAATAAAACATAGATTCCTAGGGTAATAAAGTTTATTCAAAATGACCCCCGCTATTTTGAATACAGGCCTTCAATCTGCGCGGCCAGTCGTCTATCGCAGCACGAACGAGGTCCATGTCAATATCGGCGGCTGCCTTAATCAAGGATTCCTTGAGTGACTCCAAATCAGGATAAGGCTTTGAGCAGGCCTTTTCCTCCAAGTGTTGCCATATTTTGTAATCTAACGGACTCAAATCTGGACTGGAGGAGGGCCAGTCTTCGTGCCGGATGAAGTCGATTTCACGCGCCGCCAGCCAGTCTTGTGTGCTTTTCGCTCTAGGAGCTGGCGCAAAATCTTGTTGGAATACCTGGTGCCTGTTATTAAACATGGTATGAGAAACAGGTTCCACAAGGTTCTTGAGGACTGTATTTTGATACACAACTGCATTCGTTTTTACGCCTTTCTCACAAAAATATACCTCAGTTAAGCCCCAATAAGAGACTCCCAACCAAACCATGAGCGAGGATGGAAAATGACCTCGTTGGACACGCGGAATACAGTTGCTAGCTTCTTCACTGCTGTGTGCGTACACCTTATCATTTTGTTTGTTGTAGCTCTCTTCCACGGTGAAAATGTTTTCATCCGAAAAAAGAATTTCCCGATGCTTTTTTCCCGCGTACCGCTTCAACAAAGCGCGGCATCTCTTCAGTCTCAGGTCCAAGTAAGTCCCTAAGTCTTCATTTAACACCCTTTTCACCGTGGTCCTGCTTAACCCCATCTGAAGGGCCAACAGTTTCTGCTTACGTATGGGATTTCTTTGAATTCGCGCCTTCACAGCTTTTATCACTGCTGGAGTCCTAACAGAGCAAGGGCGACCACTTCTTGACCTGTCATCTACACTAGAGTCCTCATTGTATCGTTTTATGGTACGATAAACGAATCTTTTGGTTATATTCAAATTTTTCAGTAAGTCGAAAATCTGAATTGGCAACGATGCAACGCAATAACCGCGACACGGTCTTCTTTAAGTGTCCACTCCATATTTAAAAATGAGGAAAATTCTAAAAAGTACACATTATTATTTTCATGAAAAATTCGAAATTCGAATTCAATAAACTTTTTTGTGGCCAGCATTCTAAATTCAAAAGTTTTTATTGTGTGACAGAACTTATGACCTGACTATGTAGATTGGAGATAGGCTACTTTTTGTCACAAAAACTGAACCGGTTTTGATGTAATTTAGCAAGAAAAAAGCTTGAACTCTAGGGAAGGACATAGGCTACTATTTTCCAATCCACCTCTGAAGGGAGTAAAATACTAGTAAGTGACATACTATATTCCATGCGGACAAAGCCGCGGGCACAGATCGTAAACAATAATAAGTCATTTACTATTCATTTCACACTACTCGTATTATCATGTATTGATATTACTACTGTTATCGATGATAACAATTTCATTGCAACTCTATACAGTTATAAATAACTAGCTGTTGCCCGCGACTTCGTTCGCGTGGTCTTTAGTTTATTCATAAAGGATTTTCTGCCCAACTTTTCAAATTTTTTCTTTCAACAGAACCTTCCCGTCCGTCCGGCCGTCGATAGAAAATACAAATATTTTTCGACAGCACTAATCAAAACAATTTTGTAAATTGAAAGCATCAATATTGTTTCAGAGCCTCGTATGTATTGGGGTAATAGCCAAGAATTTTGGAGAAAATTGAATAGTATCCTACTTACCGTTTCATTATACGGATTGTTTAGCAAATATCCTTCCACTAGAGGATCCTGATGCCGCGGAGTTTTATTATATTATATTTAAACAGAAAATATTTTCGTACTTTAAAGAACTCCTACCTAACCTAATGGGCAAAGTTGTAAATTGCATAATTATTGGTAATACTAGCCACGACGCGGTAGCCGTGTTCGTGATATTGCAGACAAACTGCAGGAGACTCTCCTGCAGTTTGCGTACTGCCTTGCCTACGCTGGTACAGCCATGTTTTTGCGGATTGCGGAAACCGACAAGCTACGTAGGAAACAAATGTCTGGCCATGCCGCCACCGCCAGGTCTTGGCAAAAGGGATAGACCCAAGAAATGCTGGCTTGACGTTTGAGGGCTGACATGCGTGCCAATGATCTCACAACTAAAGACGCTCAAGACCGTGCGAATTGGAGGAGTAAATCAAGGAAAGCGGAAAAATTGTGTCTAAAGCCATTGCTTTGGGCAATCGGGATTGACCGTATAGATGAAGAAGAAGACTAGCCACGACATAACATCTAAGGTATTAAAGGAAAGGTGTCCGTCTTTAATGAGGTACCTAGGTCTTTTAACCAAGAGTGCTTAAGCATTCTTTTGAGGCTAGCTCGCTCCTTTTGAGCCAGATTGGGATTTAAAATGAGCCAATTAAATATTTAAAAAGTTTATGAACTTTTTGTATGTATAAGATTTTGAATCCTGTTGTACTGTGTCTAATAAACTAAGTATTTCTTTCTCATTGGTAAAGTGCATATCTATCTATTAGTAAGCCCTATGTTTGTTCGGATCTATAAAATACATAATATTATTACTGAACAGAGTGTAAACGTGATATGATTAGTTTTTTACATGAAACCTGAATGAAAATTATTTTTGTAGCAGTTTAAACATTAAAATATATTATATTTTAAAAAAATTGGCCATTATTTAAGGTATCGCTCTTTACACTTTCAGTTTTCATCAGCGTATTACAGACTATATTATTTCAAAAAGGGTCAAAAGCAAGCTTCTTACTAGAAATGGTTTTGACGGATTCATTAATTCTAAAAGAATTTTCACTGTCGGTTTATTATAAGTGAACAAACTTTGTGAAACGGGCGGACATAATTAAAACGACGCTTTAGTACGAAGGCGGGCCTGTTCAGTGGGCTTAGCTTTATTTTTACCATATAATAACAGCCTGTGTAGGAGACCACATCATTAGGATAATTGTAAGAAGCTTAAATGTCAGCATCCCTGCCTTTTATATAAACTTTAAAGTACGTCATCTTTGAAATCAATACCAAATATCATTTTTTATATGTGCAGTAGTACGCAACTTTTTCGTAAAAGACTGTGACAATTAATAATAACGATTATATTTTTTCTAAAGTAACAATGATTTGTAATAATAAAATTTAAAAAATAGAATTTTAAATAGGTCGATTTATTAAAACACATTAGAAGTACCTATTAAGATTATGAAATAAAAAAAATAAGAATTTTCATTTTTGGGAATTTCAGAGAATCCATTTTTAGGAATTTAGAGATTTGGTACTATGAAATTTGTGACAATCATTTAAACTAGCTGCCTAGACAGACGTTGACTTTCTTGTCCAATTTAACAATGTAAAACGATATTTGTTTTTTCTATGTGTAGCAAAATTCATATAGAAAAAGGACTCAGTTTTTCCCAAATTTAAAAACTTGCTAGTTTTTTTTAAATTTGACGATTTGATACTTTTAATAATCATCATCATTTCAGCTATAGTACGTCCACTGCTAAATGCAATGTCTCCCCCAATGACTTCCAGATTGGCCGTTTGGAAGCGGCCTGCATGCAGCGGCTTTCTGCAAGCTTGACCAGGTCGTCTGTCCACCATGTGGGTGGACGTCTTACGCCGCGCATGCCGGTACGTGGCCTCTATTCTAGAACTTTAATGGCCGTCAGTTCTACGTGCTTTGTGTCCTACCTGTTGCCGATTTAGCATGCTAATCCGCCATTCTGCCCCATTGGCAGTCAGTTGTACGTAATATGTGCCCTGCCCGCTGCCACTTTATCTTGTTAATCCATCGGGCTAACTAAGCGACTTTAGTTCTCGGATCTCCTCATTTCTGATTCGATTTCACAAAGAAACACCGGAGTGTAACCCTTTCCATAGCACCTTATTACCAATAATGTAATCAGGTAATAAACAAACAGCAAATATCCTGTATATAAGATAGCTGAAAATTCCGAAAGATGGACGTCAGTTTCTTTGCCGCTCGGCGGAGCGATGCGGAGCGTTGATGGAATGCCCACCCGCCCGCGGTAATCGCTTCCCTTTCGTTATTCGCCTTTCAGAGATCCTTGGCATGAAACAAAATAACCATTTTTGAGCGCAACTTCTTTATTATTGTTGGTTTCTTTACAAACCAGACTAAGTTGCCAAAACAATAGACAGTACTTAGATGTTTTTAAAGTTTGACTTTTCCTATTCTTAGTTTCACGCTTTTGACACTTCTGATGTTAGCGTAAACTCAAAATATAAATTCTGCATATGCACCAAACAACTAGTGGTCATGGTCCCGAAGTACAAACTGACATTATTGTTATACGAGGAACCAATCAGAGAATTTTCCCAAGGGTATTTCCAGGCATGCCCATACCAGAGCCAATATAAAAAATGTAGTTTTTTAATTTGTTTCAGATCGGTAATCGAAGCCGGGACACATTGCGTTAAAGGCAAATCACTACATCACTATGCCAATCGGGTTGTCATATTGTATAGCATGCAGGATAGCGCGCCAGCTAGTGTCGTGTTATCGGAACTTTTTTTAGAATAGAATAGAAAAAAGTTTATTTGGTACTAAACAATGAAACAATTTACAACATAGCAACAAGTACCAAAATGGTATCCGCTCAGTATATGGCCGTGACGGCAGAGAGCACGTCGCGACCACTAGTATTCTGCGGAAATTTATGCAAATCTGCACATACGATCTCACGTAAAGCTGTCAAGTAAAACTCGAAATAGTCTCTCTGGTAGTAAGTTGCTATGGTGGAGCGATCAAAAGTTACGCTGCCTACCTACTTTTATTTTTATTTGGAATGGGACACAGTAAACATTTTTGGAAATAGAAATAGGCAGCACGGTGGCACTATGCAGTTTTCGCAAACTACTACTCACTTCTAGGGTCTACCTAACCGTGATCTAATAAAGCAGCACTTCAATTTTGTTTTGTTTTCTGTATAAAGTTCGACTTAAAACAATACTGCTTACGTACTGTTTAGAGCTGAAGGTAACCATAGTTCAGGTGAGGTTGGTGAAAACCAATATTCGGGGGCGTCCTCCAGCTAGATTTATTTATTTATTTGTTTCACCAGCAATTGTGACAATAATACTTACATAGTAAGTCTTAAGTATCTAACCAAATTCACAATTAATTTAAGATGAACACCGCATGCAAAATGTATTATAACTAAAAACATCAATACTTTGAAGTTCTTACAAGTTAAAAGTACAATATTAAACAGTACCTAACCAAAACAAAGATTAATTACAAACCAAACAATTAAACGCCAATCTATTGATCGACAATGCTCTCTCGACTCTTAAATGCCTACGAATAGTGGATGGGCGGGTGAGTTCACGAGAACGGCAGGAATTGGCTATGGACTTGATTACAGGACCCTAGTACATAGCACTACAAGGACCTCCTTATAGTCCTTAACCACCTGGTTAAGGTATACCTAGCAATAAAAAAGGCCTATTTACTTCTATTTTTTACGTCTTACAATGCTTGAAGGTAACATTTTGGAATAATCTCACTATAAAAATTGAAAAATCTCCCAAACTTTAACACTTTAGGTAAAGAAAGTAAGGTCTAATAATTAGCAAATGACCTCCTCTATATGCGAATTTGCTATGTGCGGGTTTAGTTTCAGTCGCCCTGTATGTGCACCAAATTTCATCTAATTCCATTTAGCCGTTGGGTAGCAAACATCCAAACATACAAGCTTTTACAATTATGATATAAGGTAACTGGATTTTGAGGATAATTAAGGTATCTATAGGGTTTGATGAAATTCGTACACAAAAATAAGATTCTATCTATGTAGCTACCAGTAAAAATAAACCATATCTAAAAAAAGAATATTTCGAATAAGAAAAAAGGTCTCGGAAACCCTTGCAGGCATCGGATACACTGTTCAAGAGTCTGGTAATCACTTCCTTTATAACAGCGCCTTTCAGTGATATGCTTTGAGAAAATTTACGAGAAATTCCTGTCTAGTAGGTCATACTTTTATCGGAAGATAAAATGATACGCTGCAACGGGAAAAGTTGTTACCAAAAACTGTTGTACGAGTTAGTAAATTGCAATTATTATTTTTTTTTAAAACGGCCAAGTTTGTGCCGGACTCGCGCACCGACGGTTCCGTACAAACCTGTACCTATATCAGTAAAAGTTCACTCATCGCGACAATCGAGTCAAAGTTATGATATTTTTATTGCAAAATGAAATTCATAACATTACGAGAGGTAAATTGCGGTTTACGATTTATGACGTATGATAAGAACTACGGACTAGATCTCATTCAAACCAATTTTCGGTGAAAGTTTGCATGGTAGTGTACATCATTATTTTTTAAAGTTTTATCATTGTCTTATTTTAGAAGTTACATGGGGGACACACATTTTACCACTTTGGAAGTGTCTCTCGCGCACACTATTCAGTTTAGATATTAGAAACCTCAATATGATTTTTGAAGACCTATCCATAGGTTTGATGACAAAAAAAAATTTGAATTTTAGTTCTAAGTATGGGGAACCCCAAAATGTATTGTTTTTTTTCTATTTTTGTGTGAAAATCTTAATGCGGTTCACAGAATACATCTACTTACCAAGTTTCTACTACTATACTATACTAACAGTATAGTTCTTATAGTTTCGGCAAAAAGTGGCTATGACATACGGACGGACAGACAGACAGACATGATGAATCCATAAGGGTTCCGTTTTTTGCCATTTGGCTACGGAACCCTAAAAAAGATGAATGGCCACATATACCGCAGAACCGATGAAAGGTGGAGTAATCGGGGTAGTGTAAGACGCCCCCCAGCCGACGATGGCTGGCAGTGGATGGATGAAAATGGCGGAAGACCGTGCTCTTTGGCTTTCTTTGAGGAAGGCTTATGTCCAGCAGTAGGCTGACACGATGATGATGAATGTCAAAGAGAACAATATATCAATATACCTAAGAATGAAACCTATAGAAATGGCATGTTAGTACTAGCATAAACAGCTAAACGGAATGGGAAACCACACTGCACATATTCATATAGGAGTCGCACTGTGTTTGGCCTTGCCTGTAGTGATTATTTGATCAATAGTTCTGACACTACGGCCAACGATCAAATAATCACTACGTTATAGGTTATGATAAGCTGTCAAACGTGTGTCAAACTTGCGTCATACTAGCGAGCACAGAAAACATTTAGGTGGACATTAGTTGACAACTGTTAAGACCAAACACGCTAGCGCCATCTTAGATTAGCTTTGCATGTGCCCATTGGACAAAATTTTGTACATATACTTAAAGAAGGTGACCTGAATAAAAAATAGGCTACTTTATATTAAACAAATACCCAGTTTCCGAAAGAAGAGCGTTAACGTTTAAATAATAAACCAGACATGAAGAGAATTCATCAAAGAAATTGTCTTCCCTTTACAAAGAAGGGAAACATTTTTTTTTCAGCAGACAAAGACATACGTCACACAAAGTAAAAAAGGTATAGGAAATACATTTAGAGCTGCACTGCTTAAGGTGATCTTATAGCGAATCTAGATGCGATCTCTTCCAGATAAATTCAAATTCAAAACGTTTATTGCACACATGCGGCTAAAATTGAAGTAGAATAGAAGTGAATACAATATAAAAAGTCCCTTAACATGTTACCCTGGCAGGGCATAGCAACATAATATTACCCTTCAGGTAGTTTTAATATCGAATGATTGATCTATATAAGCAGTAAAATCATCCCTCAAGCTTTTAGTTTCGGGAAAAACTCATACCTCACTTATTTAAGTAGGTATTCATGACTAGCTGTGCGCGTGACTTCGCCCGCGTAGCATAGGGCTTGTCATCCTCTGTTTTACTCCCGATACAATTGTTACCTATCCCATAGGAACTGTGCAACTACCACTATGCAAAAAATCATTTCGATTCCCTTCACTGTGAAAAACAAAACAAATCTATTCAACAGGCACCATCGATTTTTCAGAGATAAAAAGTAACCTATGTGCTATTTTAGTCTATAGTCTATATTTTCCTAATTTCATCCAGATCCATACAGCCGTTCTGACGAGATTGAGTAACAAACATCCATCCATCCAAACTTTCGCATTTATAATAATAGTTTGATTTTCTGATGCTTATACAGTTGAAGTATAGATGATCATTTCGTAGAGAATTGCGAAAAATGTTTTAGGGAATTCAACGTTGCACTCACAGTAAAAGTTGTTGCACATCAATAGCTGTTAACGTACTTTCAAAGAAGTACCTACTTAATTTCCAGTTTATTGTATGAACACATAACAGCTCGTTAACCTAGCACAAAACCTAAGTAAGTATTTATATATTTTATGTATATATATACCGTATATAGCTATCTATGTATGTATCTAGTATGTACAACTGTATATATTCATCTAGTTTGTTTTTAGTTTTGTATGATTTAATTTAACACAATTTGTTTTTTTGTTGCACCGCCTATACCATCTCTGTATGGCCCCATGGTTGACTGGTAGAAAATGCTTTTGGCATTAAGTCCGCCATTTGTACACCTTTTTTTAAAATGGCTGTGCAATAAAGTTTAAATAAATAAATAAAACCTCAAACTTTCTCAATTGATATTTTATTTATTTATTAACTTTTTAGTAGGTTGACCTGTCGTTGACTGTATCTTACTTTGCCGTGTCGCAATCGTAATTTGACGATATAATACATCTTTCTAGAAATATACCGAACCCATTAAAACATAGGCTCAATGCTAGACACGTTCCTTTTAGTATTCCCACGCCCTCAGCCGGCCCACACACTCGTCTTCGATGGACCGAATAATGAAAATGAAATATTTTGCGGCTAATTCCGATATCATGGCTCATAGGCTGCCGGACCTAACAGTATTATTTTTATTGCAATGTTTCACTAATCCATCAATCATCATCATCAAGCTCGTAGGGTAGAGAAGATCCCGAATTATTAGGTATCAATACGAACACCTAAGTATTTCGAAATAGTTCATTCCGAGTTTGAGTATTCTGTTTTTTTTAAACCCGAACTTCATAAATTTTGAATATTAAAAATAAAGAATCTTAATTTAACCAATGCTAATAGTACGAAAACTTATTTTTCTGATTATCACAAGTACGAAAAATTAAAACCCCATAGTGCCATTAACCCAAAAATAGTACTCCGCTTATCAATATCTCTAAAATGGTCCGTCACTGTGGTACTTGTCTGCATAATACTAGGGTGTAATTCAAAAGCCGAAGGCGAGGAGGGAGTGCAGCCTCCACCCGCTGGCTGCGATTTGTTACGTAAGGCCAAAGAGGCTGCACTTTCAACTAAAATCCTAATGCATTCATGCTTTCCTTGCTTGCATATATGGTTGCATGAATATCTGCATGTTTGCATGTTTGCTTGCTTGCATCGTCATAATCAACCCATGCCAGTCCATTGCGCCGGATGGACTAGCGCTGGATATAGGCGTCTCCCAATGCATGCCACTGAGCTCGATTCTCCGCTATTATTTTCTGTCCACTGCTTGCTTGCATGCTACATATAATTGCATGCTGCATGCATGTATACTTGCTAGTATGCATACTTCGTTTAAATTGCATGCATTGCTGCACAACTGCTGCAAATTACAAAGAAATACTAAGAATTTGACGACTAGTAGTGAGTTTTAGGCGTTAAATTTTCGAAATTTTTACAATCGTAATTCGAATTATTGATATGTCGAATAATTTAAAAAACGGCCAAGTGCGAGTCGGGCTCGCGCACCGAGGGTTCCATACAAACCTGTAGGTACCTATATAAGTAAAAGTTCAACCATCATGACAATCGAGTCATAGTTATGGTATTTTTATTGCAAAATGAAATCCATAACATTACGAAAGGTAAATTGCGGTTTACGATTTATGGCGTATTAAAAAAAAAACTTACTAGATCTCGTTCAAACCAATTTCCGGTGGAAGTTTGCATGGTAATGTACATCATATATATTTTTTAGTTTTATCATTCTCATTGGGGACACACATTTTACCACTTTGGAAGTGTCTCTCGCTCAAACTATTCAGTTTAGAAAAAAATAATATTAGAAACCTCAATATCATTTTTGAAGACCTACCCATAGATACCCCACACGTATGGGTTTGATTCAGTTCTAAGTATGGGGAACCCCCAATTTTTTTTTATTTTAAATATTTCTGTGTGAAAATCTTAATGCGGTTCACAGAATACATCTACTTACAAAGTAACAACAGTATAGCTCTTATAGTTTCGGAATAAAGTCCTCTATAAATATATATGCATAGGTCCTTCGTAAATTACAGTGACGCTTGCAAGTTCCACCATATCTCAACCCTCGAAAACAGGCGGGTTCTCATGGACATGTCTTTCTTATTTGATGTCTGTGACGGTAAAATAGACTCCATGGAGCTCTCTTCTTCATTTCTAAACTTCTACACTCCGTCCACTCGCACTAGTCACACGGCCTCCACTTTGTTCTGTGCCCCGCTCACACGGACAAAATATGCACAAAACTCAACTGTGAATCGCGCGCTCAAATCATATAATAGTATCTTTTCTTCAATTGATCTATTTCACTTAGGTAAAGCTGCGTTCAAGAAGGGTATTTTGAGCATACTAGAGCAGATGTCTGATTGACATTGACAGCGAATTGGAAATTTTATTGCTGAATGATGGTCTTGGTGTTTAATTTTGCTACTTATATCTAAGAATAATTTGATATATAATATACATTTACAATTATTACATTTTGTACATATGTATTTATCATAACTTTCTCTCTCACAGTGGTATATGGTACTTAGTAAGCGCACTGACACAAAATGTTAAAATTTAAGGAGAATAAATAATAAAATAAAATAAAAATATAAAACATGCAGATGTTCAGATTCTAGGCTTAAGTAATGTCTTGTTTGCACCGTGTTAACACAATTTTATAAATATTTTCTTTTATTATAAAACGTAAATTCATTATTGGCTGTGAGTTCTAGAATGTAAGACTGTGATTCTTCTGTGTATTAAGAGCTGTGAATTTTGTAGAATAAAAAAATATAAAAAATAAAAAGTGGTTGTGACATACGGACGGACAGACAGACAGACATGACGAATCCATTAGGGTTCCGTTTTTTGCTATTTGGCTACGGAACCCTAAAAGCTCGGAATTTTTAACAGCTCGATATTATTAAACTCGCCTGATTATAATAAAGAGGAGTTAACATTCTAGGAATGATAAACTGTTCGGAATTTCGAGATTCGTATTTTGAAATTCATGATAATAAAGTTCGAAATTAAGTTTTTCGTATTTATTATGTACCCATTTTAGGTGCTAAGGGCGCTTTTCCGGCAAAAAACGCCTACGATACGATACTGATAGTGATGTAAGCATCTTACATCGATACAACAACTACAACATCGTTCTAGGTACCAGTTACAATAGCTCTGATCACGTATTTTAGGCGCATTTTGCCAGAAGGCGCACTTAGCTCCCCTCGCCTTAAATGAGAAAGTTTGTACGTTTAGATGTTTAATAGTCAATCACGCCTTAAACGCAATTAGTTAAAATTTAGCACTCCTATGGATATAATTTTAACCCGTTTTTGTGTTGGGTGATTATGTATTCTCTTTGCTTCGATTCTAAAGTCTACGTAGACGAAGTCGCGAGCAGAAGACTATATTTCATAATTTTTTAATTTTGTTTTAAAGCGTTACCACCTGCTACTATTTAGTTTGCCTTTGATACGAGAAGAAGACATAGTTCAGATTCCTAACTCTTAGAAACTAAAATATTGAGCTGAGTTAAAAAAATATACGAAAAAAACGATCGTGCACGCGCCGTAACGACCGTTGACAATGATTTTATTGAGGTTATTTTTAACAAAATCTTGTAATGCATACTAAAAAATATACTACGAACGGACAGTAGATTATTTTTTAAAATAAAATAATAATATTTTTAGTGTATTCTAGGCTCTATCCTGAACTACCTCCAAAAATTTGGCTTGTTTTTTTAACAGCCCGTGTACCCAAAATGTAATAACATCTTCTGTGAAATACGTCAAGTGAATTAAAAAAATAATAACACGAATAAGTTAATAAAAAAGCAGCATGTCAAACTGATTCTAATTTCAAGTTGTGCTGGGTTAGATAACGGCTTATAACAATCAACCGCAAACAAATCTCGTAATGATTTTCGTAGCAATCACAAAATAAAACGCTAACAAATCGTCTAGGTACATAAAAGTAAACCAAACACCTAATCTTTAGGGGTTCGCAAATTGATAACATCTGTCACTTTCCCAAGAACTTTCCGTCTAGAACTCTAGACAGAGCAAATAAAAAAGCAATCAAGAAAGAAAAAGTAAATTTTCGCGCACTTAACTTGTTGACTAGAACTTTAAGTTTGCTTCATGAAATATAGAACGTGGAACCCTATTAGTCCGAATGTTCGACATCGAGACCATGAACCATATATATACCACCATATATGAGATAGGTCCATGGGGAAACTTTCGAGAGCCCAAGTCCTTTTATTAGATTTTACAAAGGCTCAGTATGGAGTCTAAACTCACTATTGTAATTATGGAAAAAAGAAGTAGGTGTCTGTCTTTTTATTCGAATTGAGTTATTCATATGAATCAGTAAAAAAGACGCTTCTCCGAGTATTTTTCTAATTTGATTTTTGTATAAACATTCTAACTAGATGCTTCTACTTCTAAGCATAATAGGTTGAAAAGGCGTATTTAATTACATGACGTAGTAGATAGACGTGTCGTAGTAATAAATATCAGTCTAATGATAAAATAAAAAAAAGACTTAACTGCATGGTCATAAAAATATCAGATGGTTCTGCTTAGATGTGCCTTTTATATCTAGTAAGTATCGCAAAAAAGTTGTACTTACGTGATACAACAAAAAAACTTATTTTTCCTGTAATGAGTACAGGAAAAAGTTACGTATCTTTTGACAACTAAATTTCATGACTGAACAGAAAGCCCTACAGGTAAGTTTGATAAGTGAACTGTCAAAACCCTTAATAAGTCTCTCATAAATATTAATGTTAACTCGTTTAGCCCTGTAAAACGAGAACCAATCGTTTGTTGGTTACGCGGTCTCATGCAACCGCTCGGAATCTAACAAGTTATTTAAACTTAAATCTCTGGTGGAGAAAAAGAGTCCTGGCAAATGAAAAGACAAACAACAACGAAGGAACACAAGGAATCCGTTAAAGAGATTCGGGATTTCCTGAGAGTCAATATATTGTTGCCGTACCTACTTCGTCCCTACATCCTCCCTCTCAAAATCAGCATCCCTGTCTGTCACGATCAATTCTAACATATTTTGTATTTTTTATCTTCTTTCATCATGTTTGGTTTTTCCTTTTGTGTCAAATAAGCCTTTCTTTCTTTCTTTTTAAAAGATCATTTAAAGAGTTTCATTTTTATAGTGCGGAAACAAAAAATATCGCTAAACAACACAAAGTCATAACGTGTAATTTTCTGATAGCCAATTAATTCCAAACTATCAAATCATTAATCATTTGAATTACACTGTATTCAAACCATTCTTTATCTTTCAGTTTATATGACGTTGACAAAGACAGAATGCTAATCTGGTCCGCTCAAATTGTTAAACGCGTAAGAAACCTTTATCTAACACAATAATACAAATTTATCTCGCCCTAAACATTCTAGGTATAGCTTGTACGATGGCGACTAGATAACAGATAAACAAACTTAAATACATTCATAATAGTCACGGCTTTGGTTATGTACTAATGCTGGTACCTACTTATCACACAAACATGAAAATTTTTGTTATTTGCAAGACTCAAACCCGCTACTGACTTTGTAATCCGGAACGCGAACTACTTAACTAGATAGACGTCAGTCAATGCATTTGATGAAAATGTATCTATTCAGCCCTGTTCTCCTAAATATTTAATAACTAATTTTAGTTTGTTACCAAAACAAATTAACGCGTCCTCTCAGGACCGCTAAGGTTAATTTTATCTGAAGAAAAAAGGTTCGGCATTCTCCGATCATGTGACATTCGAAATTGAAAAAGTTACATATGAATGAAAGCACAACCTTTGCATGATGATGATATAGCCGTAAAATAAACAGGATGAATATAAAATCATAAACTTTTTTGGCTGTAATCAACTGCTGGTATTAAATACTGAGTAAACATTGAAATAGTGAAAAAATGGCAAGTACTTCCGCAAGATTTTGATGTTTGATTTTGATTTTGGTCTATGTATTCTTCGTATGCTTAATACCCACTTTTGTACCCCGGACAAAAGCTCTGTGGGACAAATATTAGGCTCAGAAATATAGCTTCCTACACAATCAATCATGTTACCTGCTGCAATTACTAGAAAAGTCATTTTTAAAATTTTGATAATATTGTTCATAACACAAGCGAAATTCATATTGGTATAGCGCTTGGTACTACAAAGCAACCCGCATCGCACTACAACTCCGCAATGGACAAGTGTTTGTGTACTAGCCCACAATATTGTCCCGAAGCAGTGGTAGGTTAAAAAAAATATTGGGACGTGTAAAAGAGCTTAATTTAGGCCTATTTACAGAAATAAATTGGTTTTATTGGTTTTTATTTATTGTGTTTCAAATAATATTATTAGAAAAGTAAAAAAGTAAAGCAAGCCCAAATCTATAAAGTCCCACTGCAGGGCAAATACCACGCATCAACTACGAGGTGTTTTGGTCCTTAATCCATCACGCAAGCCCAGTGCGAATTGGTAGAAAGGTATTTGCAGGCCAGTGACTAAACCTTACTTTCAGATGTAACAAAGCTGCCCTAAGGCCTCTGACTAGCTTAGTGCTTGCAACGCACTGGTGGCAGCGCTTCGGTAGACTGGTAGTGATTACCAAAGTTAAGCAACTCAAGATGTGATTGTGAGTGGTTAGGTGACTATTCCAAGTTTATCACAAGCGTCTTCGTGCTTCGGAATGCACGTGAACAGTTGGCCCCTGGTAATATCGCTAGATTTTAGTCGTGAAGCCATAATATTATTGCAATGATAATGGCCACATCTGAAAGGTTGAGTAAACGGGTTCTCGAGTGGAGACCACGTCTTGGTAAAAATAGTGTAGGACGCCTCTAGCTCAATGGAACGACGACCTTAGGAAGATGGTTGGCAGTAAATGGATGAAAAAGCAGGAGATCATGTTCCTTGGCGCTCTTTGGAAGAAGCCAACGTCCAGAAGTGGAATGCAATAAGCTGACATGATGATGATTATTAATAATTAACAAATTAAATGCCAGTGATCCCTAATCAACTGATTTTCGGTTGAATCTAGATTCAGGCAGTAATTTAAAAGACTAAGGGCCAATTTTTCAATCACCAGATAACTTTTATTCAACGAATAAAATTAACGCATTGAATATGTGTCTATACGAAAAAGGGCAATTTGTCAAACTTATTCTTCTAATAAAAGTTATCTAGCTATTGAAAAATCGGGCCTAAGTTAAGTATATCTGTTAGTTCAGCTTAGTTAGGGGTAAGATACTGAATTAGTGAGATTGTTACTAGTAGGTATTTTTTTAATTTATACACTATGGCGTCTGAAGTTCGATGATCCGAAATTGATTCAGTGTACAATAGGCCTTATAAAGACGAATCTATAAAATCAGAGGACCAAAGGACGCATATTCATGACTCTAGTTGCGGTTGGGTTAATTAACACATTTCCGTGCAGTTTAATTAATGTTCAGAGATTTAATTGTTTTGAAATGGGATGGGAGAACAATTCAGTTTGTACAATACTGATAAAACCCAGACATGATTAATATTAATAGCGTCCGATCCAAATTAATTGTTTGAATTTATGTCTCTATAAAATGGTGATTGCGTTGAGTGGTTTGCGGTTTTGACATGAAATATGTATCAAACTAATAATTTATTTCAACTTTGAACATCTAAAAAGACAACATAAAAAGAATTATATTTATAGAATAGATTGACGTCATTTTATATAGTACAAACATCACAACATTTATTTGTATTTGTAAAGATTTCAATAACGCAACCAGTCACGATTATCAATAAAATTCTTTAAAATAAAAATACATAAATAAATATGCGTCAGACAATAGGCAAAAATAAGCAACCTGAGATATGCGGACGACACAACACTTTTCGCGTCATCGGAGAGAGAACTCGCCGAATTATTTCGCAGAGTGGAGTATGAGGACTCGTCGGACTCAGTGTTAACAAATCGAAGACCAAAGTTATGCTGTTAAACAGACCAGGTCAACTCTCTAGAGCGGGTGAACTCTCGGACCTAGAATTTGTTGGCGAGTTTGTATACCTCGGATCCTTGCTTACTGACCAGGGGGAAAGCCAGAGCGAGATTAAAAGAAGGACACAAATAGCCAAAACATCAATGAGCAACACGAATTTGGCAGGATCTAAAAGTCTCCAAAGTCACCAAAATGAGACTAGTCCGGATGCTGGTTTTTTCTGTCTTTATCTACAGCGTGGACTATTCGGGCAATAGAACGGAAGAAGATAGACGCTTTTGAGATGTGGTGCTGGCGAAGGATGCTCCGAATACCGTGGATAGCAAAAAAAACTAACAGATCTATTCTGGAACGGCTTAATATAATAACTAGACTCTCAGCGATCTGTTACCAGCGCATCCTCAGCTACTTTGGTCATATCGCCCGTCGACGGACAGATAACCTCGACAAGTTGGTTGTGGTTGGAAAGGTGGAAGGGAAAAGACCACGCGGCCGATCACCAAACCGCTGGTGTGACCAGGTGAATGCTCTCACTGGCCTCATGGTGGCAACTGCCCTAAGAGAAGCTCAAAACTGGGAAAGATGGCGGGAAATTGTAAGAAAATCTGCAAAGGCTTTTCAGCGGCGCGACCTTCAGAAATAAAGAAAACGACTAAAAGACAATAAACAACACACTGATTGTCATGGTTTGTAAAGAGTTAACATCCTTATGTAACGAGGTACCAGACAATGTTTTCTTTTCCGGGGGCATCTCCCAGCACACCTATTTAACAATTAAGAAAAAATATATTTATGAATTGACTGAAACGTGACTCGAAAAACGAACTCCTGACCTTTAACGTTATAGGCGAATCACTTGTACCACTACGCCAAATGGATCGACAAAGGATACAAGAAACAAATGAGCTTTAGAAAGAAATACATTCCTTTAATAGTTACTTCAGTCCTAACCAGTTCCTCATAAGTTTAGGTCACAAATATATTGAATCTGAAAAAGTTGACGAGAATCAAAATATGAATCCGGGACAATCCGGGTACGAAGAATTAGTCCATGAAAAGTTGGACGTCAACAAACCAAGGCTAACTTAAATATTCTTGAGGTGTACCCTTCGATTGAATATGAGTTTTTTGCTCCCAAAAGACACTTCTGAAATATGTCTTGTTTTTCCTTTTCGCAATTTCGTTAAGCACGTTCAATATTATAGAAACTGCTTAATACCTCGGCCGCCCTAAAAACAGTTTGATTACAATTGTAATTATTTTTCTTAAATTAAATTAACGATAAATATTGTTCAAGTTAGACTGTTTTATTTATTGATTTAAACTGTCGCAAACCAGTAATAGTACCTATGTAGTTTGCGTGTTTAAGATCCATTAAATGTAGATCACTAAAGATTATCCCCGTTAAAACAAAAGAAATATATATATACGCTATCAGTTACCTTTCATGATATTGTTAGGAAAAATATTTTCTTATCAGTTGTTGGTACGAATGAAAGCATTTTTTTTCTTTGAATGACACTATCCTGAATGTCTGATTAATACCTATCTATTATTCTTTTTTTTGCTTTGTAGTTTGTTTAAAATCGCTTTTTATTTATTTATATACATTTAATTACGAAGCACCTTTATTATTTTGTTCATCAAAAACATAAAAACCAAAACTTAATATGTTTTGGTTTTTATGTTTTTAATGTGTTTAGGATAAATTTATCAACTGTATCTGCTAAAGTAATTTACATTGAGACACAGCTGTAAACTTATTTTTACTTCACACCAATTTTCCAGACGCCATGTTTTTCCAAGTTCATTCGCATAGAAATTGTAGGGAAAAAGGTTCAAATCACGTACAAGCATTAAATCAAACGAGTCGTGCTCTGTTAGAAGCAGGAGACACTAAAATATGGGCTACGGCATTAAACAAGTCGTAAAAGCAATTCGTTTTCCGCAGGAAACTGTTTCGAGTAGACGCCGGCAGGTGGCACTGTGTGGTAAATTGGCAACACTTTTAGGTTGCTTATTACCATAATGTTAACAATAATGGATTTAAAACCTATAAATAAATAAAATGACAAGGGCAACAGGTAACATTTTATGTCATTTAAATGTTCTGCTTAATGCTATTTACAGTGCCACTACAGTCGCCCGACTGTAGTGGCACTGTAAATAGCATTTTTTTTTTGTAAAGTATAAAGTAAAGTACCTATGCCGTTACACGCAGGGCCGATCTATGGGGCCCCCTAGTTCTATTTATATAGTTCGATAGTATCAAAGTCATACTCGTAGGAGCCTCATTATCCTATGTGCCCAGGGCTTCCAATAGGTTAAAAGGGTCTGGTTACACGTCCCACTGCAGGGCACAGGCCTCACATCAAGTATGAGGTGTTGGCTTACTTAATTATAAAAACAACAATGATGGGATCTTAAGTTACATAGTTATTATTCTAAAAAAACATGAAACTACATCAGCTGTAAAATCTATTATAACCCTAATTACTTAGATCAAACAACAGGTCCTATTTTTGTATTAAATTTAATATCTTTTTCACGATTATCTGCTTTACAACCTGCTTTTTGCAGGTTGCACAGGTGCACAAGGTTGCACAGCGTGCTATGGAAAGGGCTATGCTCGGTGTTTTTTTGCGAGATCGAATCAGGAATGAGGAGATTCGTAAACGAACAAAAGTCGCTGACATAGCCCAACGGATAAGCAAGCTGAAGTGGCAGTGAGCGGGGCACATAGCACGTAGAACTGACGGCCGATGGGGCAGAAAGGTTCTGGAATGGAGGCCACGTACTGGCAAGCGCAGCGTAGGTCGTCCACCTACAAGGTGGACAGACGACCTGGTAAAGGTTGCAGGAAGCCGCTGGATGCGGGCCGCTTCCAACCGGCCAATCTGGAAGTCACTGGGGGAGGCCTATGTTCAGCAGTGGACGTCCTATGGCTGAAATGATGATGATGATGATGACCTGCTTTTCGTATCCATATGCCAAATTTTAATTTAGAAACTCTCTCGGCGTCTTAAAAAGACCCTACCAAAGCTTCATCATAATACGCTAAATAGTTTAAGAGTGCATAGAGGACAAACAACAACATGAGCGGTTGCGGGTTCAATCCCGGAAGAGGCAAACGTTTGTGTGATGAGCACGAGCATTTGTACCAAAGTCATGGATGTTCAAAAACGTATTTAAGTATGTTTATCTGTTATCTAGTTGCCATAAGTACAAGCTTTGTTTAGTTTGGGGCTAGCTAATTGGTGTGATTGTGGAAACAGTTTAGATTTCATCATCATCATCATTTCAGCCATATGACGTCCACTGCTGAACACAGACCTTTCCCATTGACTTTCATCGGGGGGGGTTGGTAAACTCGCCACGCTTGACAGGCGGGTTGGCGAGCGCAGTTTTTCATACGCAGACGCTGCTGCCCGTCTCGTGCTACATGAATTAGTCGCCTCTTTCGACACGCATTCTATTGGCAATGGGGAAGCGTATTCTTTAAGGCCAGCACCACGGTTTATTAGATTTATATCGTTGCTTTTAGGAATTATTAGATGATATATTACGGTATGTACTTTACTATTCGCAAACTATCTCTCTACAATTAATATAATAAAATAAAAAAAGGAAAGTTTTATACAAATGTCTGTCTATGTTCGTGTGTTGGTATTTATAGCTAAATGAACCATTTTAGGCATTCCTAATCAATTATGTATGTTACATAACGTGGTTCGAATATTAGTTGTGCATATCCATTCATCTTTGCGTTAATGCAAATAGGTGACTAGGTGAATTAATAAGCTGTAATTATAACTGATGTGACTCACTATGTATTTTGGTAAAAGGAGTATTGTTATACATACATGAGTCATAAGTTTGTATCCCGTCTTACTTCAGTCCGAACCAGTCACTATAATACAGGGTTATTTTTAAAACATAAATAACATAAATTAACTTCTAGGGGCCGGTTCTAGTGCTCAAATATAAAAACTATTTCTATGGGACCAACATTGAAATCTAAAAAAACATTTTTACTGCTCCATACAAACTGATGTCAGCTGGTGGGCGGCTTAGTATGGGAAAGTACCTGGAGGACAGTAGCTGCACTATCGGGATGTTCTCAAGCGATATTTAACATCTGTCGGTATAAGCAGTGACACGTGGGAAGGGCTGGCAACTCAGAGACCGGAGTGGTGCAGAGCAGTCAGTTTGGGTGTTAGTGTTTCGAACGATCCCGGATTGAAGATCTCGAAACGCCAACTACAAAAATCTTGACCTAAGCCTTCCTATGTATAAACATACAACACCAGTGGACAGCTTCACTGCGCTATCTGTGACCGCACCTTCAAAACTAAATTTGGTTTCGCGAGTCACGTGCGTGCGCATGCTAGGAAGAATGTCTAATGCAATCTTTTTTTGGGGTGTCGCCGTCGACGGATACATCTGGGAGGACATCATCATCGTCATCACGGGGAAGTGTTTTTTTTGCGATTTCAATGTTGATCCATTAGAGAAAGTTGGTGTATTTGAGCACCAGAATCGAAGTTGTTGACGTTCTAAAAATAACCATGTATAAGTCTCAAAAATTTAGAATCTTAGGTAATAAGAGCCAATTTATAAATAATACATACATTTTACAATGTATGTGATATATATTGCTCTGATCCTAAGGTAAGTAGCTAGAGCACTTCTGTTATAGTAATCAAAATCAGAAACAAAGATACCAACAAAGCTACATTTGGAGCGTGTGCCATCAGACCTATATCCGTTTGAGCCAGACCATTTTGGATCATGACTACAATGACTACATCACACACATCTAGTGTTATTTGAATGTGCAGGTTATCTTACGTCTTCCATTACCACGGATCAAGTAGTTTAAATTCGTACTTATTTATGAATCATTAATAAATAAATATTAAACAACATCACATCACCTACATTGCTCTGATCCTAGCACTTGTGTTACAGAAATCAGAAACAACGATAGTACCACAACACCCAGACCTGAGACAATATACAAAAGCTATTTTTCTACATTGACCGACCGGGAATCGAACCCGGGACCTCAGAGATAGTGACACGACACGTGTTACGGAGGTCGTCTTATATAATAATATATTATAGAAGGTCTTATATCCTAACTAATCCAAAGGTATATTTCCACAAGACATATAATATTTTAGAAGTGACTCTTGGGAGCAAAGAACTCATATTCAATCTAAGGGCACACCTCAAGAATATTTAAGTTAGCTCTGGTTTGTTGACATGTTACTTTTTCGGAATTAATCTTCCTTACCCGGATTTATTGACGACCTCCGACTTGGCGCCGGCATCACTGAGGTCCCGGATTCGATTCCCGGTCGGGTCAATGTAGAAAACGTTTTTTTCTATATTGTCTCGGGTCTGGGCGTTGTGGTACCGTCGTTGTTACTGATTTCTGTAACGCAAGTGCTTTGGCTACTTACCATATGATCAAAGCAGTGTATCTATGATAATATAACACTTGAAAAAAATCGACTCTGCCTCAGGTGGGACTCGAACCCACGTCTCATCGCATGCCGGGCGAGTGCTTTTCCAACTTAGCTACCGAGGACGTTGGCTAACCCGTCGAAATTTGTCAAGTGTTTCTCGCTGTCGAAGCCAGCTTTTTATCTGATCAATGTTGCGGCTATACGTATACCTTAATTAGTATACTACCGTCAAACACCCGATAGAAATATTGTTGCAAATATTTAACTATCAGAAGATCAGAACAGCTTAAACGATTTAAATTTTGTTTTTAGCAATTACAGGCTTGTTATATCTATGATAATATAACACTTGAAAAAAAATCGACTGAAAACCTGAGGCAGTCGATTTTTTTTTTCAAGTGTTATACTCGTATTATCATAGATATAACAAGCATGTAATTGCTAAAAACAAAATTTAAAGCAGTGTATATTATGTAGTCCGATATTTATTATTACTATGGTCGCCAAGGCTAGTCTATAATAAATAACCTACCCAGTATAAATCAAGTTAGAATTGGCGCACTTGTAATTTATGCTATTCCCGTACTGCCAAGAAGTGTGTATTTGCGAAAAATTCAAATGAAACTCAAAGAGCGCGATTTGTCGGAATGATCCTCTCATTTACGTGAGATGTCACAAAACGTGAGTCGTAGTTGAAATCACTGGGGAGTTTTAAGTATATTGCGCAATCACATACGTTTGTACAATACTATCTGTCGCCCGTGACTTCGTTTGAGAGGTTTAAAATTCAATCCTTAGCGTTCGCAAAACAACTCACCGATCTTTTAATGCAATCGAATGGTTGGTTCCTAAACCGATACGGGTCAAACAAACAAACTTTCTTTTTTATACAGGGTGTAACGAAAAGGTGAAATAAAATTTTAAGGGGTTAGGTATTCTACGGCTAAATTACATCAACTTTTTCTATGGGACCAACATCGAAATCTCAAAAAAAAAATTGACGTTTCCATACAAACTGATGCCAGCTGGTCGCGTTTTAGTATGGGAGTGTTTTTTTTTTTGCGAATTCGATGTTGGTCCCATAGAAAAAGTTGATGTAATTTAGCCGTAGAATAACCCCTTACAGTTTTATTTCACCTTTTCGTTACACTCTGTATATACAGGATGCTAGGTATGGTCAAACTACACAAGCCCAAAATACAAGGTTCTACTTCTAGTCAAGGACCGAAAAGGTTACCCATGTAGAGGTTTTAACCCGTTTAATTTTAACAATTCAGTTGGAAACCCGACGTTTACGGTTTATCCTTAAATACGCGTTAACCCAATCGTATAAAAACCGGATTCGGCCTTCACTTTCCTTTAATTTTTTCAAGCTTCCATACATCTGCTACTATTTCTATCTCATACTTTCCGATTAATCAGCGATATTATACGGGTTAACCCAATATGTATATGGGTAACCCTAAATACAGCTTAATTAAGCGGGGCGTTGGGTTAATCGTCTAAGCGGTTAATCTTTAAACCCGGTTTTTGGGTCCTTGCTTGTAGTTTATTGAAGAGTTTCACTGTCAACCTCCTGACTTTATCATCAGGTAAGCGCGATGAATTCAAATTTGTATTGTATTGTATTGTTTGTTATCTGGCCTACACTGTCTTTCAGAGATTCAAATCGATTAGACAATAAACCAATTGCAAGATTTGATCACATAGATAGATACTCTTTATAATTGCACACCGTACAAAGTAAACCTGTAGTGATCCGCCAAGTCTAGCAAAAAAGCACCACGGCCGTACCATCCTTTTCTCGAAGCCGTTCAGGCTATTTTCGACCCCCTATAACTTCGTTGTGGATAAAACTAGAAGCCTTAGGCGGTCTTATAAAGTAGTTACAATATAAGCTGATAAAAACCAGCGAACTGCGCCTCGAAATAGGGTTTCTCTTCACAATGTGCAGTATTTTCTACCAGTTTCACATAATTAACAACATCAGCGAAGTAGTTTTCGTCTCCAAGTACATTTTTCCGCCAATCTTAAACCAACCATTTATATGAATGAATGGATGAATAAATGTATTTATATTTCAAGAAAGTTCATACATAATTTTGATTATTAGCATCATAAAGTGCAGGGCTTGACTCTTACGTAAAGTACCGCTTTAATGCTGAAGCAGACGGATTCTTTAATCATAAAATGGTGTTTGCACACGCACAATATTTATAAACGACCTATTCATCGTTACCGCACACCATGCGATGGACGAGAAAATATTAATTGGTCAGACGGACAGTCGGACGGACTGACATGACGAAACTATAAAGGTTTTGTTTTGCCTAGGGAACCCTAAAAAGCGTGTTAAAAGTCAAATAGCAATAGTAGAACCGATTACTTGGAAAAGACACGTGATTTACTTTTATTACTTTTTACCTATGATATTATTCAAATTCGTTTTACGGTTGTCGTAACAGACTATAATATATGTATTATAAATGGCAAACTTAACGAACCCTAGAATAATAAATAACTTTAGAAATAAATGTAATGATCACCAAAACGTGTCTGAGAATAATGAAGTGGTGAAAATATCGTTAAGATTAGTTGACTCTCAAATTTTAAAATCATTCATAATTTTTTAACACATTAATCTTTTTAGGTGCTCGTAGCCCAGTCGTAGCAGCGCTTTGGATGCGATTTCTAAATGTAAGGAATCTATTTCGTAGCTGTAACCCATGTAGGTGATCCTATTCTGACCATATTTAATGTCATTTATTACAAGCACCTCCGTACTTTGTCCCGGCTAATATCGCTCGATTTAGTCGTGCAATGGCGCCCAGTCAGAGCGGACGGCTTAATTACATCAGCCCCCGATGACCACCACCAACACCAACTGTTTTTTTTTTAAATGAAGGATATAGCAGCCATTTTGATTTTTATCAAAGCGGCAAATATACCATGTAACGTCACCGGCACGCGGCACGGCGATTCAACATGGCGGCTATATCTATCTTCTATCTATCTATCTTCTTCTTCTATCTATCTTCTATCTCTTCTTCTTCTATATATATAAAAGAAGAAACTGACTGACTGACTGACTGACTGACTGACTGACATATCAACGCACAGCCCAAACCGCTGTTGCTAGAGATTCCAAATTTGGCACGTAGGTTCCTTATAAGGTCTAGGGGTGCACTAAGAAAGGGTTTTTCGAAATTTACCCCCTAAAAGGGTGAAATGGGGTCCCAAAGTTTGTATGGAGAAACAAGATTAGTTAGACTATTTTATTCGAGACTTCACAGGAGTATTCCTAACAATAAATGAGTAAACACGTGTGTCAGGGTTTTTTCGAAGTCCACCCAGTAAAGAGGGTAAATGTGGTGACAAAGTCTGAAAATCAACATGGTATTGTTTCTATGGTTTATCGGGTCGCTGATTATGAAAACAACAACGATTTTAAAATCCAACGTTGCGGACGTGAAATATCATCCCCCTGTTGGGGTGTGATGGGGTTTAAATGTCTAAATATCAATATGGGTGTCGTTTTTATGGTTTTTTGGGATGTTTATTACGAAAATGACATCGATTTTGAAATTTAATATTGTAGACATAAAAATTCTTGAATTCAACCCTTAAGTAGGTGAAAAGGGGGATAAAACTTTGTACTACAGTTGTCTATTTAAATAAAATGGTACACTAACTAATTGTTGATAATATATCAACGCACAGCCTTACCCTATACAGTATAGACATCCATTAGGGAGGGTTTTTTGGAAATAATAGCCCTAAGGGGGTTAAATAAGGGATGAAAATTTTATGAAAGCATATCAGTTTCGAAATAAGAATCTTCAAATATTGTATTTATGGTGACGATTAAAAATAAATTTTTGTATTACAGCGTTCTTGATTATTTAACGAAGGGGGAAAACGAAATTAAGTTGTGTCTTGAAAGTCCCCTAATTTTTAGAGTAAAAATAACTAAACTTATTTGTGTTTATAGTAAACTAAAATTAATAATCACCAAAAATAGTATCTCGGCTCATGGTTGCAAACTAACCCTACATACATTGTTATTTTTACTCGACTGCCGAAGGAAGGTTAAGTTTTTCGAGCGTACGTATGTGTGTTTATAATTCTTCGGCACGCCCTATCTACAGCCTAAGCCGATGTATTTCATCATATGAGATTCTTCTCAGTTGTGGAAGTGACATAAAGTATATTGATCTCCGGAATTTCCATGGGACACAGAAATTACTCGGGGAACGCTGATCACTAATGCTACTTACCCGATTTCAACCCTCGATGAAGGTCTGTTTTGGTTTGTTTAAATGCTGTTGAAGAGATCCAGCCACGTCGTCTGGGGTCTACGGGGGCCAAAATTTTGTTTATTTTGAGCTAGGACGCACCGTTTTCGAGATATAAGGCGCTGCGCACACGACGAGACAGGACGGGGCGGACAATTTCGCCGCGAACGATAGACCAATGAGAATCGTATACTGCAACGCACACGGTGGTCAATCAGACCCCGCCGCGGCATGTCCGTGGCTGCCGTAAATTCACCCCTTAAAGGGGTGAAATGGGGGTCCTAAGTTTGTATGGAAAAACAAGATTAGTCGGACTATTCACAGGAACTTCACAGGAGTAGGTACTCCTTATGATAAATGAGTAAATATGTGTTTCATATTTTTTGAAAAGTCAACCCCTAAAAAGGGGAAGGGGTGACAAAGTCTGAAAATCAACATGGATATTGTGTCTATAGTTTATCGGGTCGCTGATTACGAAAACAACAACGATTTTAAAATTCAACGTTGCGGACGTGAAATACCATCTCCCCTGTTGGGATGCGATGGGGTTGAAATGTCTAAATGTTGAAATTACAATTTAATGTTGTAAACATGAAAATTATTAAAATTATATGAGCCAAATTGCAATTTAATCGGTCCAGTAGTTTCGGAGCTAATCGGTTGTATCAGACGGACTGAGAGATAGACACATTTTCCTACAAGGGTTATATTTTTGCATTTGATCTATAGAACGAGACCCGCGTTATCCTAAAATATTGAAGTGGATAGTAAACTATTTATCTATATATATGTATATCTATCTTCTATAAATATATGTATAAGGCCAAAGTGATTGACTGATGTATCATCGCACAGCCCAAACCGCTGGTTCTAGAGATTCCAAATTTGGCACGTAGGTTCTTTATAACATCTAGGGGTGCACTAAGAAAGGATTTTTCAAAATTCACTTTTAAAACTTATATCGTTTTTTATCACCAGATCAAAAAGAAGTGCATTAATGTCGTGTGCTTCAACCTATACCTACAATACAGCATTGTTATCTATTAGCTTAGAGTTAGGTTTTATTTTAATATTGCAATTTGAGTCAAATCGCCCAGTAGTTTAGTGGTTCTGGCACCATTAGTAAATAATATTGTCTATAAAGAAGTTTTGTATTTTTTTTTTATTACTGAGTGAGCGAGCGAAGCCGCGGGCAAAAGCTATCTATCATATTTTTACAGTTGATGTCGATAAATCACTATATCATATCGTGCTTTGGTGGTCAGGCTAGGAAGGCAGAGTAGTAAGATTTATTCCTCGGCCCTACAAAACCTCTTCATCAATCCGCATTGGGCCTGCGTGGTACAGTATGACCCAAATCACTTCATAGTAGAGTTGAGACCTTTTCCCTGCAGTGTGACAAATAAGGGTTAAGTCACTCATTTACTAATCTCTTTTAATAAATTCAGACCACGTTTACAGTTTCAGCAAGCGCTCATTTTAATTTACATGCACCTTCTCATTTCGCACGTGAGCGCAATTTTTTAACCCAAAATGGCGGCGTAATTTTTTTTTCCCTTCTGACAAAGCCTTCCAATTTTGTTGTGCAAAGTGCATCATTACTTGCCATCAAAGTATTATAGGCCTGGCACTGTAAAAATAAAAAATATTTGACCTTAGTTTGTAAACATGTAAGAATGAAGCATAAATAATGTTAAATTAGTAAGTATCTGTAGTATTAGTTGAAAGACCTACGACCATCTAGGCCTTGTAATTGGCGCCCCGGTCACAAAACCAAGCGATCGCGGTCTTGAATCCTGCAAGGAGCAAGTGATGATTACGATCATTATCTGGGTGAACAGGCGGGAAGCGACTATTATTGTAAGGTGGGGACTTAGTGTCTTGGGGTGAAAGGGACTCTATGCTCGCTAGGAGTTAGTTTTCCTGACTTTCAAATATAAGGTCAGACATGAAAAATAACTCCCGGCGTTACGGCTGAGGTATATAGTCTTGGCTGCAGCGGAGGGAAATGAGAACCGACACGGAGGGTTTATGTCTGATTTTATTAATTGTAATTGTCATGTTTAAATACAAATGTAAATAATGTACACAGTTACAAGATTTTCATTGTGTGCCGTCCGTGCATGCGCAGGGTCTATGCTATGGGTCATCGCTGATTGTAGGTCTTTGACGGCGCAGCAGAATCGTAGCACGCACACTGAGTCATGTACGATGTCATCGTGATCACATTGTGACTTCTGAACCATCTACGTCACTACAAGTAAAAAACCATAAGAAATTCCGTCGCAAGCTGTCAAGGATCGATAGCCAAATGGCTAAGAAGTCGGACTAGTGTTCAACGGGCCGCGACTTCAAATCTGTCCTGCATCAAAAAAAGACGTGTTATAGCGGTTTTGGTTTCTTCTAGATATTCAGATTTCTATTCAAATATTTCGATGTAAATGCGTAGAGCGTGTTAGAATTTGAAAGAACTGTCTTTTCCTTCCAATCTAGCCACTTCCGTAACAATTCATAGCGCGTAGTAGGCCTATGTATATGATCCTACGTCCAAATTCACCAGAAATTAATCAAACCATGATGGAAATAGGTAAAACTACAGTTCGTCGTCCTTATAGATTCACATTACCCAGTCTGTTTAATTAACATCGATAATGACGTATTGCCTATTTGCAGATATTAATTGGAAAAGTTTCATGATAAAATATTTTAGCGTTTTGTATGGAGTCAGTACGGGAGTGAAATAAAGTTAAGTATTGTGACATGTATCTTTTATCAACCGCTTGCAAAAAGGAAGGGGTTCTCATTTTGACTTTTTATGCGATATCTTCGTCAAATGGCAATCGATTTTGTTGATTATTTTTTTAAATAGATGAAGGGTAGGTCCATCAAAAATGAGAAAATGTCCTCCTCTAGGAGTAACAAAACAGGGGATGAAATATGTGTACAGCAGATATATTTTTTTTGGACTCAAATGATTCGTTTTGTGAAGGACTTAGCAACACTAAAAATATACAAAAGAAGTAATTTTTTTAAATATAAACAAACATAAAAAATCAAAAGCTAAAATACATTTTAACATTTTTAATCAGTTAAGTATTTTTAAAATTGATGCCAGCCATGGAGAGTTTTAATGTTTTTACTTACACCAACTCCACAATCAATTTTAGTAATTTAGATTTTCTTTCTAGAACCTGCTAGGTTACCACGTACCGGTAAGCGCAACGTAGGACCCAGGTAAAAGTCGCAGGAAGACACTGGATGCAGGCCGCTTCCAACCGGCCAATCTGGAAGTAAATGGGGGATGCCTATGTTCAGCAGTGGACGTCTTATGGCTGAAATGATGATGATGATGAGTTTTTCTTTACGTCAGTCTTTGATTTTTTATTTTTATATGCATAAATAAATACCATCAGTTCATAGTAAAATAGCCACCACAGACGAGGCAATTCATTGAAACAATAAAGCAATCAACATTCAACCATTTCGCTGATTCGCTTTAGAAAACCAGCACGTTCACTATTCATTCATGTAACTAATTCAATACATTGTTTTGGCTTGCTTCGAAACATTCTGTTTTTGAGAGCGTTAGGTCGGGCTTGGCCATTCAAAGTCCAACACATTAAAGTAAGAGAATTGATGAAGAAATATTTATTTACATTAGATTAAAACTGGTAAGTCCAAAATAGTCTTTTATTTAACGCGCTAAACAAAATAATCTTAAATATTTTGGATTTGATATTATTCAAGATTCAAGATTGTTTAATAAGAGTTACAATAACAATTCTGTAGACCACCTAGCGTTCAGAATGAATTTGCAATAATAATCTTCTTCTTCTTCATCTATACGGCCAATCCCGGTAGCGTCCAAAGCCATTGCTTTGGAGCCCAGGGTCCGCTTTCCTTGATTTACTCCTCCACTTCGCGCGGTCTTGAGCGTCTCTAGTTGTGAGATCATTGGCACGCATGTCAGCCCTCACGACGTCAAGCCAACATTTCTTGGGTCTACCCCTTTTGCGAGGACCTGGCGGTGGCGGCATGGCCAGACATTTGTTTTCTACGTAGCTTACCGGTTTCCGCAAAACATGGCCGTGCCAGCGTAGGCGACTCTCCTGCAGTTTGTCTGCAATATCACGAACACGAAGGCTACCGCGGATGCGCGAGTTTCTCACGCGGTCCTTTCGCGTGACTCCGCACATCCACCGCAGCATATTCATTTCCGTGACACGCAGCTCCTGCTTGTGTCGCTCAAGTAGCGGCCACGCTTCGCTGCCATATAAAAGGATAGGCCTAATGATGGACTTATAGATCTGTCCTTTAAGCTTAACCGGCATTCTGGGGTCACAAATGACACCAGTCACCTCTCGCCATTTGGCCCACGCAGCAGCAATGCGTGCTTTGACGTCGCAATCGATGTCTCCCGACGCGTGAAGTACAGATCCAAGGTATTTAAACTGGTCCGTGCGCTCGACCTTGTCTCCGCCTATGCGGACGGGCGTTGGATCTGTAGAGTTACAGGCCACATTGAGTTTCAGACCACCGCTCGCAAGCGACTGCTTCCACTCGTTCACCCGTCTCACCAGCCTGCCCCTGTCCCCTTTGCAAGAATAAAATAAATAATACATATTGGACAACGTCACATACTGCTCGGATCTTATGGTAAGTAGCCAAAGCACTTGTAAAAAATAAAAATAAAGTACAAAAATCAGTAACAACAACGGTACCACAACACCCAAAGTTATTGGTTTTCATTGAACGACCGGGAATCGAACCCGGGACCTTACAGATAGCGACACCAAGTCCGGTATGCTCGCCTCTCGGCTACGGAGGTCGTCAAAGAAGATAAGTAATAAATGTATGAATGGTATACAAACTAAAATGTTGATAATCATATAATTGCATGTATAAAGTGATTTAAAATTGTGTGAAACTGTAATTTGTTTCCTGAAAGGCTTACTGATGGATGTGTCTAAGTATTTTGGAACTCTTCCCCACCTGCCCCTCTCAATATTAATTCAACTTTCCTCTATCTGAAGGTTGTCTGGAAGAGATCGCTTCCAGCGATAAGACCGCCTAAATTGTGCTATACTTAATGTATTTATTTTCCTGTGATTTGTTTCTTTAATGTGGTGTACATTAAAGAGTATCTATCTATCTATCTATCTATTTTTAGATGTCCCGCGTTGCTTACTGTATTCCTCGAATGCATAGCTGCAAGACAAAATATTGTCAATGTGACAAAGTACAGTCGCGTACTAGCATTTTCCCTTGAATTTGCATGCGTAGAACTGTAAAGTAAAAAAGGAATAGTACACAATAATTTCACTCAGGAATAGCTTGTTAAATAAGCTTCTATTAAAAATGGGATCATTTATTACCTACTTCTAGAGATTATCTTCAATAATCATTGTATTTATAAAAAATCTCTAATACCATAGATTTTTCAAACAATCTTTTTTATATGTTACGCTTAGGAACAATATGTATCTAAACTAAACTTTATTAAAAGGTGGACCTTATGCTATGACGCATTCTCTGTCAGCCGACTATTAGGCAAATCAGAAATGTTATGTGGATAGTACGACAATCACACTCTGTCACACAATCTGGATTCCAATTATAATATTGTTCAATTTCCCAGTTTGTGTTCAGAGTTTGTATGGAGGACACACTCAAAAAAAATACAATGCCCCTAATTTGTGAATATTATTATTATTGTAAGATCCCTACTCATAAATTACTAAATTTATTCAACAGTATCTAAGTAATCTTAATAGTTTGATAGTATATTATATTCAATACATCGTTTTTTTTATTTTAATCTACTTGTCAAGTTTTATCTTTTGTGTAAGCAAAAAATTCACTGTTGTTATCGAAACCAAATTTAATTCGCGAACAATGGAATAGTAAAAACAATTGCAAGAATCCCACACTCAGGTAGATGTTACAAAGCGAAATGTTTTTCTGTTCATCTTGTTTTAAACTACTCCTAAGAGCACACTAGAAAGCACTTTTTACCAATTTGTTCGCTTTTTTATGGTTTTTATCTGGTTTTCCGGTGACTTGACCTATGCATACGCGCTTGCTTTGTCCGTCCAACCGCTTGTATGTCAGAAGTTTCTTGTTTGTGCTGACAATCCAGAAATTGTATTACTTAAATGTAGAATTTAAGTACGGTAGTTCCTACGGAACTCCTAGTGTGCTTTTGACTCGTATTTATTAGGTTTTCAGAGTTCTGTAGTCAAAACAAAACCCTTTTAGTCAGTTCCGTCTTTACCATACACACACGGGGCCTGTGCCCAGGGATCTGGTCACACGGGGCCCCAAAGCACTAAAATATGTTTGTAAACTAAGAAACACTGCTAACTGAAAAGTAAGAAAGAAAATGAATGAGAATGAATGAAAAGACGTTCTATGGCTGAAAATATGATGAAGTTTGATGTCGTTAAGGTATTACGAGAAATGTATTTATAACTAAACTTCTGGTTTCAACTAGATGAAATTCAAATGGAACCAACTTCAAAAATGCCTCATCCAATTAAAATATAATTATCAAAATTAGACATCTTTCAATGATCATACATAAAAAAATAAACGCCTATTTTTTAGTTTATAATACGTAACATTAATTTAAATTAGTACCTGAAATAATTATTCGGAAACCAGTATTCCCGATAAATTTTCCACAACGTGCGTTTCCAATTATTTTTCGTTCCATCAGTCCATTACGGTCCGGGAGACAGGCTTCCTACATAATGTATGATCGCACATTATGTACGTTTATTAATAGAGTTACCCTTTCATTTTCATTTACTCGTATGTAAGCTTATTTATCGTTTGATTCAAAATACCAGTGACATACTATGAATTCAAATGGTTTGTATAATAAAGTAAGACTAAAGGCTTTAACGAGTGCATTTGTGACTGGTATTTTTATATGTATGTATCATCATCATCATCATCATTTCAGCCGTAGGACGTCCACTGCTGAACATAGGCCTCCCCCAATGACTTTCATTTGGGGGATTGCCAATTGCCACGCTTGGCAGGCGGGTTGGCGAGCGCAATTTTTCATAAGATTTCGCACGCAGACGCTGCTGCCCGTCTCGTGCTACAGGAATTAGTCGCCTCTTACGACACGCCTCCTGTTGGCGGTGGGGAAGTGTATTCTTTAAGGCTGTCCCTACACGGCGCCGGCACGGCCTATGTAGTATACGGCATATGTAGGTATGCTACGCCAAACTAAGAAACCATTCTGATGATAATTTTTAAAAACTTATATTAGCTTTACTTGTAACTAACTACGTAGGTAGGTCATCAAATCTTGGAAGTAGTTTTCAACCTACTTCTAACTGACGTATCTATTTTAAACTTTGTAAGTATTTGACATTCGGATGACAATACAATAATTTGACACGATCATGCTGATCTGATGATGGAGTCAGGAGATAGGTAGTAGGACTCTTTAATGACTACTAGAACAACCTTCGTGTTTGGGCTTATTCAATTCTTTTTGACTCCAGTACATATTACATGTGAATTTTATAGTTTTTGAAACTATGAAATCAATTATTTATTTAATTTGAATTTGCCCCATTTGTAAAGTATTTTTTGAATTGTAACTGTTGGCACTTATTATTCTCTGCCTAAAGCTACTTTCAAATTTATCTACTTTGTCTGATAACATTTAGCGATCTTGACACAAAAGTTTACAGTCTGATCAGCCCAACTTAGAACTGCACTGTTTTTTCGCAGGCACTATCTCAGTTATAACATAACATAAAACAGCTGAGCAATTTAAAAGCCGGCCTGCTTAAAGTAACCAGATCCTCCTACGCTCAGCGTACCAAGAGCTAGGACGAACTTGCTTAAATTTTGCACCCTTGTCACACGCTATAAGGCTACTCGATGCCATATTTAAAGAAATTGTCATTTTTCTCTGTAGCAGGGCGAAGTTCACAGAAGTGTCAATAAGCTTTGTTGAAAAAATTTCCTAGTTTGTAAGTTTATTAAAAAAATGTTCGTATTTAAATTTAGCTGTTTTCTTAATATAAAAAGGGGAAAAGGTTTTAAAAAAGAGGAAGAGTAAAAAAGAAGAAAGAAGAAAAAGTGTTTTCAAAACTGAAATAAACCTTGAGGCCAAATTAGATTTGTAATTTTTAAAGCGCATTTAAGGAAAACGTCAATTGTCAATGTACTTACTTACTTTTTAACATATCCTAAAAAATGATAATTACAAGGATGTGGAATCACATTGTTTTGCCGAAACCCAGTTAACACAATAGGCTAGTTTCCTGGGTCAAAAAAAGATTATTCTATTTAGTCCGTCAGTTAGAATATCACAAAATATTGGACCCATATTTTGTCTTTTGTCAATCAAACAAAAAATTACGAAGATAAAGCGCATCAAAATAAGCACGTGACGTCACGCTTTGCTAAATAGTGTCGCAAGGCGTGACGTTACGCGGAACTTTAACGGGCTATATCTTCATCATTTTTTGTTTGATTAAGAAAATAAAAAATACGTGTCCAATATTTTCAGTTAATCCAACTGACGGACTAATTAGATTTTTCAGGAAACTAGCCCATTATATTAACTCTTAACTCTAGCTTAGAAGTCAATCGCACTTTCTCACACGATGTTAGCTTACGATTTTTTAGCATAAAATGTGTTGAACTCTGACATTACAAATCACGTGGAAAAGTTAAAAGGTCAAAGTCAAAGGGCATTCTTGACAGTAAAATATTTTTATTGTAATAGTAGCCTTCCTGGGGCCCAGCCAACTAACGAACTAGTAGCCGAATCTTGAAAGCGGTTTTTGACTTATGTCTAACTGTCATATAGAATTAAAACTTTTTAAATATGTGATATTCAGAAAACAATGTAATAATTTGATACCATCGAGATATGAGCTGATCTTATGAGCCAGGATGTGGATATTATGACTTTCCGATTAAGCTTATAATAAGTTTTGTTTATATTGCTTGCCGTAGCAGCCTATAATTAAGACATCACTTTGCAATGTAACCTTTAACCATAAATGTGTAAATCATGTATTAAGTGAGTGTTTTGTTGGTTGTTCTAAATAAATAAATAAAATAAAAATATTATACTTTAAAATGGCTACTAGTATAACTTTTGAGTTTGGGCTCATCTGATTTGATTTGGTTATTACGATTCCTATAGGTACATTAAAAGCTTATTTTATAATTTGTTTTTACTATATTCATAAGAAATTATATGAAATTATAGTGATAACAGAGAAAACAAAAAAGATTTAAGATATAAAATAACCGTAATACAGTAATTTAAAATACAGCTGTCTCTTTCTAAAACAACTTCTACAAAGAAAAATGTATGGCGAACGTGTACTGTGACGTCACGATACATGTCGGATCTCCTTGTCTAGTACGCGACTTTAATGGGTATTATTCAATATTTTTGCGAAAATTCTTTGTTTTATTAATTTTAAGTAATACTATTTATTATTAGACCAAATAAAAATATATGCATATTGTATGTCACGGGATTATCTTCGGGCCTAATCAATCATTAATTTGTAATGTTGACATAATAAAAATGGCCAGGCATTGTTTAGAGATAAGACTATAACCTGATGTTATTGTATTACTAGACTGTTATCATCAACAAGAGTCAATGACTTTTCTTTGTAGGCCAATTCCGTAATTGATACAGATCGTTGAGTTTATTATTATTATGACATAGAAAAATTACAATACAATTACAGTATGTTTTAATGAGAATAAAGGATCGTATTCGCCGGGATTATTTCCCTACGATCATTTCAAAACAAATGTTTGTTAGTCAAGCAACCACAATAGGCTAGTTTCCTGGGTCAAAAAAAGATTTTTCTATTTAGTCCGTCAATCAATATTGAACCCATATTTTGTCTTTTGTCAATCAAACAAAAAATGACGAAGATAAAGCGCATCAAAGTGAGCACGTGACGTCACGCCTTGCTAAAAAGTGTCGCAAGGCATGACGTTACGCGGAACTTTAACGGGCTATATCTTCATCATTCTTTCTTTGATTGAGAAAAAAAAATCATCATCATCATCATCATTACAGCCATAGGAGGTCCACTGCTGAACAAAGGCCTCCCCCAATGACTGATCATCGGGGGAGATTACCAATACTCGCCACGCTGGGCAAGCGGGTTGGCGAGCGCAGTTTTTTTTTTAAATTTCGCATGAAGCCGCTGCTGCCCGTCTCGTGCAACAGGAATTAGTCGACTCTTACGACACGCCTCCTGTTGGCGGTGGAAAGTGTATTCATTACGGCCGTCCCCACAAGCACAAACAAGAAAAATACGTGTCCAATATTTTCTGTTAATCCATATGACGGACTAATTAGATTTCTTTAGAAAACTAGCCCTTTCACTAAAGCTTCCCAGTGATGGTAAGTTTTGACTAAACGAACTTGCTTTGGTTCTATGGTCGTTAGGTTCTCCTGGAAGATGATAATGTTGTATTTTTAGTGTCAATATCCATATTATATCACTGTTTGACGACCGTCTGGTGTAGTGGTTTGCGATCCGGCTGCGGTTGCTGGTTCGAACAAAGCCAGCGGTTGCTGGTTCGAATCCCGCAAGGTGTGTGATGAGCACGAGCATATGTACCTAAGTCATGGATGTTTATAAATGTATTAAGTATGTTTATCCGTTATCCAGTCGCCATAGTACAAGCTTTGCTTAGTTTGGGGCTAGCTGATTAGTGTGATTGTGGAAATAATGTATTTATTTAAATCATCCGAACATAGAAGCAAAGCAAAAAGTGTTTACTTGATAAAACATATTTATATCCTTTCATACAAACGAAACTCTACATATACTAATATAAAGAGCATTTCAAGTTATTTAAGAAGTGGCCTATACTTTTTTACACCCTGTATTTAACGAGCATTCTTAGAACGTTCTACAGAATCCTCAGAAAGAAAAATAAGAACGCATCGCACGGTCTCTGTTTGCACTTAGTTTTGATAAAGTAGGGGGTAATCAGCATTCACTTGTTTGGTCTAAGCGCACCTTGATCAAACATTCATTTGTCATTTGCAGTTTCTTATCTATGACATCTTATTGACTTTCCGAAAAACAAATTGACACAAACCTTTAGCTCCGCAGGTTTTATGTAGTGAATACGTAGGTCACACTATAAGTTTTGCGTAACTTAAAAAAAACATGTTATAACCAAAATATTATGTTTATTGCTTTTCAAAATACTCTCCTTTACATTTTAAACATTTTTTCATGCGATCGAACCATTTTTTTAAAACAGGAGGACCACAGATCTGAAAGCATGTTTTCTACGTGCTGATTGAACGCTACCACTGCCTCTTCGGAGTTGGTAAAATTCAAACCTCTCATTAAAACTTTGATTTTGGAGAAAATACAGAAATCACAGGGTGCTAGGTCGGGGCTATGCGCAGGATGGGTGACGAGTTGTACTTTTTCGGAAGCTAAAAATGACTTTGTTTTGTTGGCCATGTGTGAAGAAGCGTTGTAATGATGTAGGAGAACGCGGCTTTTGGGTCGTCTTTCGTGAACTTTTTCTAACACCCTGGGTAAACAAATCGTAGAATACCACTCGGCATTAACACTCTTTTGATCTTCAAGTGGAATCGTACAGATGGGACCCGTAGCTGAGAAAAAAAACGCGATCATTTTTTTACCAACGTTTCTCGCCTGCCTCACTTTTGTTGGCCTGTTCTCATTTTCAAACACCCATTCACAAGATTGCTGTTTTTTTTCGGGTTCAAAACAATAAATCCACGTTTCGTCTCCTGTGACAATGTCATAAACAGCATTAGAATGTCCGTGGTCGTACTTCAGTAGCATCTGTGAGCACCATTCCGAGCCGCGCGCGCGAGCCCGCTTCTCCTCCGCTGTCAGTTCATGAGGGATCCAACGACAGCAAAGTTTCCGAACTTTCAATTCTTGGTGTAAAATTTTCTGAATTTGGTTCATATCAATCCCTAATAGTCCTCGAATTGTCTTGAGGGTGAGAGAGGAACAGGGTGTCAAGTTCCTCATCTCCCATTGAATAGGGAGGATCCTCCGACCAGACGGGTATTGTGTCTGGTGGGCTACTGCCCGACGGTTGTTTGTCGGGTTCTTGTATATATGGTTCAATCGCTCCGATAACTTTAATATCGCGATGTAGGATACGTCAGTTTTATATGTAGCGAGATAGATGTCGCTACATCACTCCCCTCCGAAACCGGAGGTCGATAGCAGGTTGAGTCGTCCATTGTGATCCTTGCCGGGCCAGTGGAATGTTCCAGTGAGTCGGAACTAGATGCCGCATAGTTCACGGTGAGTCGGAACTGTCTGCGGTGATGCCCCAGTGAGTCGGGGTGATGCTGCAAATGCTCCAGTGAGTCGGAGTGGTGCAGTGCTGCGTAGTGGCTGGCTGCTGCGTCGACCAGGAGAGAAGTGCGTCTCTGCTTGCTGACCGGCCGAAGTGCAGTGTGCTGTGCCAAGGTCGCTGAGAAGGCTGTGGGTGATGACCAGGAATGCGCGTCCGCTGCATGCTGGTGGTCAGGATACCCGAAGTAGCCGTGGATGCAGGCTGGCTGTAGGACTCGCTGCTCGAAAGCTTGAGGAAGTGATGATGACGTCACGATGACGTATCACGTCGAGGTCACCAGTTTAGGGGTGTGAGGAACAGGGTGTTGGAATTCCACACATCCACCATTGAAAATGGAGGATCCTCCGACCAGACGGGTGTTGTGTCTGGTGGGCAACTGCCCGACGGTTGTTTGTCGGGTTCTTGTATATATGGTTCAATCGCTCCGATAACTTTAATATCGCGATGTAGGATACGTCAGTTTTATATGTAGCGAGATAGATGTCGCTACAGTCTCATAGGTAATCCGCGGGTTTTCTTCAATTAGCCGCTTAACAGTAGCCACATTATTTTCGTTGACGGCAGTTGAAGGGTGGCCTTCACGAAATTCGTCATATAAAGAAACTCGACCTCTCTCAAATTCAGCAAACCATCGCCTCATGGTGCTCAAACAAAGTGCTTCTCTCCCAAAAGCATTTTGAAGACGAGCGGCACAATCTTGCGGAGAGAGAGAAATTTTAAAATCATAAAAAATCATCGCTCTAAAATCTTTTCGACTTAATTCCATTTTCGTTGCGTACGTAGAACTTTGATATGTGATAAAAAACAATTGACAAATCATTTGCCGCCAATTGTTTTTTTTTATTACTAAGAAGGTTGCAACGTTTAAAAAAATATAACATTAGAAATTCAAATAGTTCCGATTAGCTAGAAGTGCAAAACTTTTAGTGTGCCCCATGTAATTGCCACATTAGTTCTATACCCGTCTTAAACACCATATTGTTATTGTATCTCTCCTACGGGAAATCAAGGCACAATGGCCGGTCCTTATGGAAGGCGTTCTTGGGGTATAGATCCAACACGAAGAGGCCCCTTTGAGATACGATAATGAGTTGGGATATGTACACCTAGCGGATACTATCTCTACCTGTACTATTTTGAAGATACAGCCAAAGATAGCACTAGACTATTGCAGATAAGATGGAAACTATACCGGGTCTATGGAAAGGAACTTGATAGACTAGTTGCCGGGATATTGATGAGACAACGGGACGCCTACTGCCATATCAATTGTCTCATCGCGATAATCAGGGCAGACGGTGACTCGCCGCTCACTAAATGGGCCGCCCTGTAAAAGCCACCAGAAGGTAGCGAGGGTAGCAATATTGGTGTGAACAGCTAAGGTTGTAGCGAGGTGAGTCTGCGGGGTGCAAGATCCCAGTGCTAAACGCACCAGTCAACAGGCCCTCGGCGCTATGACATTTTACACTTCCAACCTGGAGCACAGGTTCTGCTCTTGCAACTCCACTCCTGGCCGGCCAGTTAAGGCAAGCACAAGAGGCGATGGCCAAATCAATACGGACCCTCTGGAGGATCGCGCTCCGAGGTGTCGCCACTCACCTAAAGCTTGCCACAAGCTGCCCCTGCGGAGATATTATTATTATAATAAAAAATCACCATAAATAATATGAAACCCAATATTTTTTTGTTTTATTGCAATATCTTCTAAACCATTGTAGTAGTATTATGAGAAGTTTCCTAATGTGATGCTTTATGCTTGATCAAAACCACCTCTTGACAGATTATGTTACATACAACGCCCGTCGTCAACGTCGAAGTACGGCTCATTATGATCTTAGTTTCGGCAAGTCTGGATGTTGGTCTGGTACATTTAGAGCGATTGTAATCTGACCTCTGTAACATTTGGACAGGGAAATCAGAAAACTTCAGCTAGCGCTATATATCCAATGATGATCTGAACGTGCAGGTTTTACACGATAGTGATGTTGAGATGCATATTATAGATTACGAACAATTTGAACTCACGACAACCTTTCAATGAAAATTGCGAGTTGAGATTCTGACAATTGAGCTACTACATAATATTATATGTATAATAAATTGTATTGTACCTATCTAAAGTCACACTTAAAAGACTCGCATCTTATATTTTTATCGCCCCAATGCACAATACATTTCTATAAAGTCCTTAAAATAGATATTCGCAGCTACTGAATCGAGTCGAAGTTGCGGCTTCTTTGAACACAAAAGATTATTTTAATATCGTCGCGTTTCTTGATAAAAGAAAATTACCCACTCGTAGATTTGCAAGGAGAGGCAGAGGACAGTATAAAATCAATAATCTCGACACAACAAAACAACTTAGAGTATAACAGCCCTACATGCTACACTTACCAAATCTTTCGGCATTGCGTTCGTCGTCGCAACCAGCATAGTGTAATACCGCAATTAAAAAGAATAATAAAACTTTTAACAATCCACATCAATAATTCAGCTCTAAAACTAAGCTATGACGTCTAGATTTGATTGAGAACTGATAGACATACTTAAATATTATAATTTGGCCTCCACGACTCGGCTCGTGCTTATTACACAAAATGCTTGCCCCTTGCGGGGTTCAAACCTTCGAGCGGATGGTCAGGAACTTAAACCACTAGACTAAGAAAAACGATACCTACAACTCATGTTATATATGTATATAGTGTTAAAACTGTTCAATACTTACTATTTACAAGTAAGTACATCATAGTAAAAGCACAGCTTTGCGTTAAACTATGGTAGAAGCTATCGATTTTCTGCTAAACGCTGATATAATTATTACAGGTCAGTCGTTGAGTTTACTGACGTCGGACAGAGGGAGGCCCCTTGGTGCTGTTCGCCGACGACATAGTACTGGTTTCGAAAGACGCCCTAGAGGTCCAAAACAGATTGGAGGAGTGGCGGCAACGAGTAGAGAACGTGGGCCTAAAAGGCGTGCGAAATGTTATAAAAAACTGCGCTCGCCTTCCCGCTTGCCAAGCGTTGCGAGTATTGGCAGAGTCCTGTATTCAGTAGTAGACGTCCTATGTCTGAAATGATGATGTGGTAAGTAAAATGAGATGGAGTTGCTCGCAGGCACCGTGTTTAATACACTTAAATCCCTCTCCATGTAGAGCCGTACTGCCAATGTCATTTATGAAAGGACGGCACATGAAGAATGATGACAGAAGTGAAATCGTGAAACCTGAAGATAAAAACTGTCAAGTTGCTTTTCTTCTTTACTTACAAAATATAAATATGTCAGCCTTTTGTTTTACAAAAAATAAATGCATTGAGTCTACATTCGCTTTTATGCAAAAACTTTTTTATTAAAACAGCGTAAACTCACCTAGAGTTCAGCCACTAGAATTAGTTTAACATTTCGACCAAAGTTTCAATTTCGACGCTGTTCGGCGGAAATCTGTTACATCCACCAAGTTGTTCTGGTAGGTATTTTCTCAAAAATATGGACTCAAATAGTGAACAATGCGAGGATTGAACAATGAACACAGTGTTATTAATGTCACACGCGATATACCTTTATTGCATTTATAATACATATTGATTTATCAAGGACTTTTTTAATTGATCAAGGACTTTTACCACGGAGATATCTTTATGTGAATAAATACCTAACTAGGTAGTTTGATGTTCTTGTAAACACTCTGACAATAAAATATGGAAAGAAGGTAAAAGATGTTGTCTATTGGCAGTAGATTAGGTAGGTTTGACAGATCTGACGAATAAGTCGCGTATGAGCTCCCACAAGCGCGACTCACAATCACATTCTTTAGACTTTGAACGCACCTTTGTTTAGAAAAATGGTTGAATAATTTGTCACCCATCGTGTAGTAGGTACCTTCTACCTCTTAGCACTTTGTCTTTTATATACGTTCCTTAGACCATGATTAGATGCGGCAAGTCCAGTTTTACAATTTTGATCGAACCTCCGCATCCCTCGGGCAAGAGAAAGTTTTCTGTCGTGATACCCCATGTTAAGGTGTGATTTCAAAAGAATTAACACTGAAAAGAATTCCAGATACATATTTATTATTCTGTTGGATTTCGATTTTTGTTTCGATTCTGTATATAGACTAGCCGTTAGTTCTTTAGGTAGATACTCTTCATTGCACACCATCCAATAAGTTTGGTAACGAATATGTACAATTTAGGCAGTTTTATCGCTAAAATGTATCGCTTTCAGACCACCTTCAGGTAGAAAAAAAACTATGGAGAATGGAAAAAGTCATGCTGATGTCAAATATACTCGATCAGTAATCAAACCTGGGAATAAATGCGGAAGGCATTTAGAAGCACAAATGTGGCACCACACTACACCAATCGAGTCGTCAAATAAATCGTTGAACTTCGCACTTTTGGTTCTGTAAGTGTTTTAAGATTATAATTTATTTTATTAATGAAAGAATTTAATAGTAAATTTTAATTAATTACCTAATACTGTTTTGGCTGACCTAAATTCTCTGATTCAAAATTTCAATAATGCTGGTCTAGATTTAAATTTCGCTAAATGTGAGTTGTTCATTCCAGACACTTGTCATGATCCCAATTCCATTATTCAAAATTTCAATAACATTGCTCCCAATTTGAAAATAATTAAAAAAGATTCTTTTCGCCTCCTTGGGTCGCCAATATTAGAGGAATCTTTCGGCCCTTTTGTTGAGGAAAAATTAAATAGTTTTAATATTGTTTCCGATCGTATTGTCAAAATTAATACTCATTTCGCCTACACAATTATCCGCTATTGTCTTTTTGTCCCAAAATTCACATTTTGTGTCCGTTCTTCTCATTTTTGGAAATTTCCAGGTTTGACTTCAAAATTAGACGACTCTGTTAAAAACATTCTTTCTTCTGTGCTGAACCTCTCTTTGGATTGTCGAACCTGGACCCAGGCCTCACTCCCTATCAGGTTCGGAGGTATTGGGATACGCAAAATTTCTAGTGTTGCTCTCCCTGCTTTCTTGTCCTCGGCTCATAGCACCCAAGTGCTGGTTACTAAAATACTTAGCAAGTCTTTTGGTAATCCAGCAATTGCCTATCAAGTCGAGGCCATCAACTCATGGAGACATTTATGCGCTGAAGATATTCCTTCGTCGGTATCTTTACAAAGACAATGGGACGAGCCGCTCTGTAGACTAGTACGGAATAATTTATTGCAATGCAATGTCCCACATCGTTGTCCCTGCGGCGATATGGTTGACTCACTGGGTCATCACGGCCTGTCGTGCAGCAGAAGCGCCGGGAGATTTTCCCGACACACCAGCCTTAACGACATCATCCGCAGGGCTCTTGCTAGCGCTTCGATACCGGCTATTCTTGAACCGAATGGCCTGGTGCGGAGTGATGGCAGGAGGCCTGATGGTATGACCTTGGTTCCGTGGAAGATGGGTCGGCCCCTAGTGTGGGACGCAACCTGTGTTGACACACTGGCTCCGACTCATCTTCCACAAACCTCGTCAGGGGTAGGCACTGCTGCTGCATCAGCGGAGTCCCTCAAACGTCGCAAATATGCAGATATTAGTAATACCTGCATATTTGAACCTTTTGGGGTTGAGACGCTCGGGCCTTGGGGACCTAGCGCACATCGGCTGTACAGTCAGTTAGCCAAGCGGCTGATTGATTGTACGGGCGATCGGAGGGCTGGCGCATTTCTAGGCCAACGTATCAGTTTGGCTATACAGCGTGGAAATGCGGCTAGCGTTCTGGGGACTATGTCACTGTGTTCGGACGGCGATCTGGGACCCGTTTTTTATTTGTGATTTATTTTGTAAATATTTATTTGGTAAGTTTTAGTTTTAAGTTTTATTTTAGTTTTCTTTGTATATAACCTAGTACTAATTAATTAATTAATGAAAGATACATTTTATGAAATTGAAAAACAAAAACTAACCCTAAAAATAAAAAATATAAATATGTACAAAAATATTTACAAGTAAAATTATGAATTATTTAAATTATTTTTGACTTATTGTATTCTGTAATATCATTTCAACAGTAAATAATCTAGTATAGTTTCTAGCAAAGGTATACAAATCAAACTTTTATAGTAATTGTATTCAGGATTACAGGCTATGTGAGAAAAATTGATCATTTCAGAGATGTTTACACCGCAATAGCCTAACAGTATAGAGTCGAGTTTGTATTTATTCAGAACTCCCCTTTTTAGATTTTCGATTACCGAAACTGGAAAATCCGCAACTTTCTCGTTTGTAGTTTTACGGTTTTATCTAGACTTTCAGACTGTGAATTTTAGCCGCAACAAGTTTTTAAAGTTTGATTCCATTTCTTACATCTTAAATATTCTAATCTAAAATCAAAGTAGTGAAGCTAAAAGCTGTTTACACAATTGATCGAATTTATTGATCATGTCATAATAATAGTTTTGAAATTTTACAAGTTAGTATGTTAAGTCCAAAGAAGCAATGGCGTGACGATTTGAAAAGCCAGGTTAGAGATTGGCAGACTTTGGAGATACCTTTGCCTAGCAGTTGGACACAATAGGAAAAAAAAGTATTCCAAGAATATATTAATTAATATTCTTGCTATCGTACGGCGTACCTGACTGATACGTAGACCCAAGTACTAAAATGATCTCATAATGGAACCAGAATGATACGCAAAAGCTCATAACCTCACTGAGTTGTGACTCGTTAGATTAGTATCAATTTGTAGTCGGCTGACAAATGGCGCTGCCCTTAAGACGTATTAACCTTCCTTCATAAGAGGAAGAGTGACTGTCATTGATAAGACCAAATACAGTGTTCCATTTCAAGGTAGTGCCATATTTTAAAAATAAGGTCTATAGAACAATATTAAAAAAATATATATTGTAATTAATTTCAGTCGTCGTATTTCTGGAGTAAAGCATACTTAAAAAATTCCGAAAAAAACAAAGAAAATGTGAGATGCGCCGTCATTCATCAGAGGTCAGAGGCGTACGCCGACGCCGCTCCATTAAGAACCTCATGCAGTGCACATACGGTGCAATTTAATACTCAATAATTCAAATCGTAAATTTTCTACGTATTCTATTTTTCAAATGCAGAAATTAAAAATGATAAACTAGAGTTTGTTTTTTACGTAGATCGATTTAGTTACTGATTCTGAGTGGTCCCTGAAAAATTGCCACTGCCGTGGAATGTAACTCTGTACGAGTATATCCTAATAATGGGCTAGTCTCTTAAAAAAATCTAATTAGTCAACAAAACATAACATAACAACATATGAGTCTAATATTTTTTGATAATCTAACTGACGGACTAAATAGAATAATCATTTTTTGACCCAGGAAACTAGCATATTAGGTATTTAAAATGTGTGTATTTATCAAATGTGAAAGAACCAAATTGAAGGACCGCAGCAGATTTAAGATCTTGTAGAGTAGCAGATTTTGTTTCAGGCCGAATGGCCCGTGGTTCACTCAATTTGGCTCTTACAAACTAAAACCGCCCGTGCCGTGCGGGGACGGCCGTACAGAATACATTACCCCACCGCCAACAGGAGGCGTGTCGTAAGAGGCGACTAATTCCTGTAGCACGAGACGGGCAGTAGCGTCTTCGTGCGAAATCTTATAAAAAACTGCGCTCGCCAACCCGCCTGCCAAGCGTGGCGAGAATTGGCAATCCCCCCGATGATAAATCATTGGGGGAGGCCATTGTTCAGCAGTGGACGTCTTATGGCTGAAGTGATGTGATGAAACTAAAACCTGTAATTGGTATCTAGCTCCATAACTTAAGCATATTTTAATACCTGTTGTACCTATTTAAAGACATGCACTAGACTTGTATTTCTAAATAATATTATAATTAAAGTGTGTAATTAAGAGTGGAAAGGATTTAAATGAATTTTGTGCTCTGTTTCTGACTGCAGACTATAAATCTGATATTCCGGTATTATTTCTGTAATTGGTCATGGGATCGGGCAGCTTTATCCAGTAATTAGCTATCCGAGCGAACTGCAAAACTGCGGTTATTAAACCGGTGCGGATATTGATTTTATTCGGCTAACAGACTGCGTATTACAGTACAGTTGTATATCAACTACATTTTTTTACAAAATATACCGTAACTAGTTGGCATATGAACGATATTTGAACGAGTTGACTTGATGAATCGAAAACGTAGTGTGAATTTTAAAAAGTACATGTAGGTATTATTGTTCTAGTCTTTGTTGATGTTACATAACAGAACCTACTTTTAACTAGCTATGTGTATCTACAAGTATTATTTAGTTTCAGCGTTGGTAACTCTGTATTTTCAGGCTAAGCCTAGGTTAAAGGGTTAACCTAAAGGTTTCTTTAACTAAACTAAAAAAAAAAACACTAACGTAACTTTTTAATTATATTAATAAAGCCACTTTCGTAATGATTAAAGTCAGTATTTTTTTAAGACGTGTACAAATGAAAAGCAGAGGAAATAGAGTCAAATTTCTTTTTTTTTAGCTCGCAAGTAGTTTTAATTCAATCTACATAAATTTCAACATTATGTTTCTCAAAAACATATTACATTAAACATTTTGTCTTTATTACAAGGCTAAGTTTTTAAAGTGTTATTGTCGCGATGTGATAAAACTCCGTTCAAATAATAGTTAAGTAAATTCACGTGACACTCATATTAATGTATAGCTCATCCAAACAATGTAAGCAATTCAGATAAAATTCTTCAAACGTTTGCCTGTGACTTAAAAACTACTCTGTGTAGGTAGTAGGTACGGTATAAAAACAAGTTTTCTTTGCGACACAATACAGAATGTGCAGTAGGCTTACTTTCCTCTGTGTTCACTATTATTGACATATGTCAACAACACATAACACCTTCCACTATTATAGGCATATGCCTATAATAGTGGAAGGTGTTATGTGTCAATAATAGTGAAAGTTTCTTGCGCTGCTCTTTTAAGCGTTCTATAATATTTTCCCGATGCAGCGGTAGGGTAAAAAATAATTGGGACGAAGTAAAAGAGCTAAATTTAGGCCTGTTTTCCTAAATAAATTGGTTTTAAATGCGTACGTACAGTGACGTAAAACTAAAACATCATTTTTGACAATGTCTAAAGTGTCACATTTCAAACAGTTTAGCTATTTATGTAGTCCAAGTTTTAAACCAAATTTTATACTTTTTGATATAAGAGTATAGTAGTAGTATATATATACTATTTTCGCTTGTAATATGATGTTAATGTTTATTTTGGCGCGTGATAAAGTATGGCCCAAACCACCTCATAGTTGTGTGTTGCCCTGCTTTTACTGTTAAAAACTGGGAATAATAGCTAGTGCTATTTTGATCGCATCCAATGTATTTGTTTGTTGGTTGTTATATGTATTATTTTATACTATAATTTTGATAATTAGTTGGATTAGCCACAGCAGATACTTTTGTACCATTAAAATGGATGAATTACAACCTCTATAGCCGAGAGGCGAGTACGCTGGGCTTGGCGTAGCCTATTCGTAGTCCCGGGTTCGATTCTTGGTTGGGACAATGTAAACAACGAACTTTTCTATGTTGCCTCGGGTCTGGGTGTTGTGGTACCGTCGTTCTTTCTAATTTCTATAACAATAATCCTCCTAACCGTATTTGGTTACGGCGACCGCTTCTACTCCCTATTTTGCTGCTGTCGTTCGTGTGCCCTAACATGGCTTACGTACCCAACTTTATTTATAAAGGCACGCATACATTAAAGACATGTTAGCACACCGTGATCAAAATTATAATTGATAGCCGTAGGTAGTAGGCAGGGCTTTCAATTCATCGCGCTTGGCGTCAATACCAGAAAGCCGGCGGAATTCAAAGTCAGTGACCTTGGCTTTCACGCGCGTTCTCCACTCTCCACGGTTGGAGGCTAAGTCCTCTCAGAGAGTAGGATCTATATCACATCGCTTCATATGGCGCTTCAACACATCTTTGTATCTCAAGAGTTGTCCGCCATGTTTACGCTTGCCCTCCTGAAGCTTAATTTCTATAACACAAGGGCTTTAGCTAGGTTAGGTTAGGTAACTTATTAGGATCAGAGCAAAGTATATAATGTTGTCCTATATTTAAAAAATATATCAGAGTTCAGACGCTTTCAAGCCTTCTGTGCTTTGTGGACAGTAGCCCTACTCAGATCTAGTTACATTGGGGTGATACTGTACAAAAACAGATATTCCTTTGTGATGTTTGAATGTGATAAAAACATTCAAGGTTTTTTCACAAAAACTGACTAGTTTTCTTTTATTAAACCAAGCTTCTCGTAATTCTTTTAGCACAAATGAACCTTACAAAGGCAAGTTAAAGGCAAAAGATAGAAATAAAACTGTTTAATAACTTTCATTCAATCATCAAGAAACAAATTAACATTTACTATCACTAGGGATACATCACAGTTGGATATCACTAAGTATACGTCTTACGGAATAACAGATTCATTTTAATAACAATCTTAACAATGCAACACCTTTTACCTTAGATTTAAAGTTGACTGTAGGTACAGACAGCAGCAAGTCAACCTACCCAAAAAGTTAAAGGTCATTGAATTGATTTTCAACTTTAAGTCCGACACGTAGAGATCAATATCAATTGAGAAAATTTGACGTTTTATTGTTTGTTGTTGTTGTTTGACGTTGGTTGTCGTGCTGTTGTCTGTACAGTCAACACCAGTAACAACAAAATGAAAAAAAAACTCATTGGGGAACCACACTGCACATTTAGCCCGTTAGATGTCGCATTGTGTTTGGTCTTGCCCTTAGTGATTATTTGATCACTGATCCAGTGGTTCTGTCACTGATCAAATAATCTCTACGTTATAGATTCTGCTTAGTTGTCAAACGTGTGTCAAAGTTGCGTCAAACACATTACGATATTAAGTAAATAAACACAATTATTTTAATAGGCTAGTTTCCTAAAAAAAACTAATTAATCCGTCAGTTGGATTAACAGAAAATATTGGACACATATTTCTTTTTTCTCAATCAAACAAAAAATGATAAAGTTATAGCCCGTTAAAGTTCCGCGTAACGTCACGTTTTGCGACACTTTTTAGCAAGGCGTGACGTCACATGCTCCCATTTCCAAACTTTGATGCGCTTTATCTTCTTAATTTTTTGTTTGATTGACAAAAGATAAAATAAGGGTCCAATATTTTTTGATAAGGTAACTGTCGGACTAAATAGAATAAATAGTAACTAGCCTGTATTGTTAAAGTCATTAGCAAATACATTGGGCCTTACTACAAAAAAGATAGACTAGGTTTAAACACTGCCTAAAGATTAGATTAGATCGAAAAGTAAATGTAATTTGTATTACTTTCCGATCGGTTTATTGTTCTGCCTCTCTAGTATGAGCACCAAAACACGATATAATATGATATGATATAGCAATATCGTCTTTGTTTGTCTTTTGTCAATCAATAATTGTTGCGGCTGCCGCGATTCTGTAGCGCATCAGGAATGTTTGCGGATGCAGGCATAGATGGGTTTGCAGCTATCTTACGCAAAAGAACTGCGTCTCTGATGGGCAGACTTCGTGGCAGCGGTAACGGCCTCCTCACTGTCATTGCTGGTAGGGTCCAGGGTTCATTTTTTGAACACTGGACTAAATTACATGTAAACCCTAAACCTAGTGCATATTTATAATTACTAACATTAGTTAATAAGTTATCTTTGTGATACTAACCCATATGGATGTAATTTCTGAAATAAAATTATTATAATTATATTATTAATATATCAACACCAACTGTAAAAATATGATAGATAATAGCCGGCATGTTGAATGGCCGTGCCGGTGAAGTCACATATTATGATCGCTGTTTTGATAAAAAATTAAAATGGGGGCTATATCTATCATATTTTTACAGTTGGTGTCGATATATCGCTATATCATATCATATCGTATTTTGTTAGTCATGCTAGGGGGGCTGTTGATTGCAATACTCAAATTAAGGTAATTCCCCATGCTTTGACAAATAGACGTCACATACTTTTACATCTTAATGCATTGTAAAATAGTTTGAACAGTTTTCTGAGCGAATCTTTTTACTAAGTTTTATGTGTATTGACTTACTATCATTTACAAATATTATGGGCTCTATACCGTGATCTTTTAAAGAAGAAGAGAGAAGAAAGTATTATTTCAACCTTGTTTTATTTTTGTAAAGAGTTTGACGTTTAAACAATACTTCATACGTTCTGAGGGTTTTACATACTTAATAAATAGGTTTAAATAAATATGATTATCAATTATATACATACATATACATAATATAGTACACAGATCAAATGACAGGTAAATAAGGTCAGCGAGTTTTAAAGTAAATGCGTAGAGCTTTGTTAAAAGTAAATTTGGACTTAGATTTTATAATATTGGTGCAAAGTTGGTTCCAGAGTCATATAACTTAAAAGAGTTGGACATAAAGTTAGAAGTGTGACGTGGGATAATTAGTTGGAGTGTTTTACAGTACGAAGATTTCTGTCGTGAGAGTTGTGAAGTAATCTAACTTTTCAGGTTCAATCAGGTTAGCCCCTGTACTGTAAGTAAGTACTTATACTTACTTATATTTAAAAAAAGTTTTTGGTTTTCCCTCAATTCATAAACTTTTACTGTATCTAGTACTAGCTGTCTCGGCGAACTACATACCGCATACATTTTTTTTTCGTGAATTGTTCCGTGTTTTTTCCGTGGTATTCTGCTATTCGGAAAGGAGACAAATTCAACAAATCAATAAACATAAAAATGGGTACAGCCGTTCTCAACTTATAAATGGTGTAATATATATATAGACTAGCTGTCCCGGCAAACTTCGTACCGCCTCTTTTCTTTTCAAGGGTCTTTGTCCGCCATCTTGGATTATGCCCTAAAGGTTTTACCGCCAGGCGGTCGCTAAACCGCAGGTGTGACCGCAACCGACTGCCCGACTATTTATACGATTTATCATATATTTTTGTATGTAAAGTGCTAAATATTATTGAAACGTTATCTCCGATAAATTTGCTATAGAAATGTCTATCACACGCAGATAATAGTAAACTATGTAAATTTAGTAAAACTCGTTTAAGTTGAAAATAGTAGTTTGACCACTATTTGTATTAAATAAGAACGAAATAAATGCCATGAGTAGCGGTTTTTATTAAATGTTTCTCTATAAAACAACAAGATACGCAAATAAAACTATACACCTACATACAATAATTTTACAGAAATAACGATTTAAAGTTTCGTAAAAAATGGCCCCACCTCCGATTTTGTGGATAAAATGGCTTATATGTCAAAGTTTTATGTCATGTAACGTAAAAAATAAGGGGTTATACTGTCCTAGAACATGTTGCAATAGCTTAAAGTAGGAATTAATGAGTCAAAGAACATGAAATATGGTCCAAAACCGGTTCTGGCGCGTACTTGTGTTTTTTTCAAAAGTTTTATAGTTATTCTGCTATTCGGGGCGAAGACAAATTCAACAAATCAAAGAACATAAAAATCGGTACAGCCGTTCTTAACTTATAAATGGTGTAACTAACCCGACTTTGTTTTATATATTATATAAGGTCGCCCTTTATAAACGGGTGAAATTTAAAGAGCAATTACAAAAACATAAATAAATCATTTTTGTTAAAAAAAAATTACACGCTAGTTTTCGAGAAAAACGCCAAAAACTTTTTTAATTTTAACGTAAAATAAAACACCCCGTGCCCCGTGCGTGCACCCCGAGGGAAGAGTGGGGCACGATTGAAATGAGAGAGACAGAGGCGATGACATAGGGACGTTTCAGACTAGACAGGATGCTCCTTTTTTTTGTTAGGAATAATAAAAATAAAAACAAGCCCGTTTTTAAGAACGAAAATAATAGGGCCCGGTTTCTCTAATATAATTAGAAGTTCTGTTAAAGTTTCACCCGTTTATAAAAAGCGACCTTGTATACATGTCGTAGCCAGATCGTAAAATTGACCAATTCATGATGTGACTGATCATTTCATAAAATGGTGGTATTTCATGATATGGCCAACTAAAACTGACCGTATCGTTTAAACGTCAACATTCGATGAAATGTCAATCCACGTTTGGCCATATCATTAAAATAAAAATATGTTTACAAGTTACGTGAATTTGTTTAATATTTGTAATCTTGGTCGATAGATAAATTAAACATTTTAAATAGTTATTATTTTTAAACAAAACTAATAAGTAAAAACACGTGAATAGCTAAATAACCTAACTAACCTCTCAAATTACGTTCCGATCTTCTTGATTTTTTGACTTTGCGCTCGATTTTGAGTAAATTTCATAAAAATCGCCTAGCTTAGTGTCGTACGAAATTTTACTGCACTTTCACCTTCAATTTACACATTATTATTCACTTTTTGAATAAAATATTTGTCCGCCGCCATTACTCATCACAAAAACAAAGCAACATTAGCGCCTCTGCCGGTGGGTAATGTAACGATTTTATGATATGATCACTAATGTTTGACCATTTCATGAAGTATTCGTGCGTTTAGCTGTTTATATCGTTAAACGCTGAGTATTCATTGATCTGGTCAGACCACATCATGATGTAGGCAGTGTGTTCTGTTCTATATTATGAAATACCACCATTTTATGAAATGATTGGTCAAATCATGAAATGATCAATTTTACGATCTGGTCACGACATACATATAGATATGGTATTTGGTGTAGATTCATGTAATACTCCATCGAGCGCATATCCTATAAAACATCTTTCTCCGAATCACGTTACTAATTTTTTACTTACATTTAGTATAAAATGACAAGTCCTATCAGCTATCGCCCATTCTAACACAGTACGGTCACAGAAAAAAAAATTGCGGAATTTTTATCGAACACAATGAACGATAATTCTATTCTATAAGGTGTGTACTCCATGATAAGTAGGTACCTACCAGATTTCATTGAGTTTCGGTGTTACTACTAAAGTGATCGCAATACACATAAAAATAAGTGAAACAAACTTACATTCGCATGACAAATCGAATTAATAATATATAAAAATTAATTATCTATATCTATATATATATATATATATATAATAAAGTGGGGTTAGTAACACCATTTATAAGTCAAGAACGGCTGGACCGATTTTAATGATTTATGTTTTTTTGGATTTGTCTTTGTCCCGAATAGCAGAATAACTATTAAAACATCGAAAAATGTACGAAACAAAAACGAGGTGATACGAAGCTCGCCGGAACAGCTAATAATATATAAAAATTAATAATATACTTATAAATACTGGTGTCTTAATAAATGCATGTATTTTCTTTGCTAATGGTAGCAAATTACAAAGTAAAATTACATTACAGGTTTGTTTTTCTCAAATATATACTTTTGTTCTATGTACCTTAATTAAGATTGTCTCATCATGAATTTTAACACTGTTTGCTCATACGTAGTATTCATAAATACCTACAAGGTGTAATTGAAATAACGCAACACCTTTCAGGGGGGGGGGTTCATCCATCTTCATTATCTTTGGTACCAATGCAGGTAAGCACGTCACGAACATTCCATCTGTATGAGCTATTGTTGGTATTGTCACAGCAGAATGACGCAGAAATATTGTAAGACAATGTGAATGAAGACACGGAGATTTTTTTAACAGATAGGTATTTGTCGATCTAATGTAGCCAATGTTTTGACCTAAAATAAGGACTTTTACGATTTATCTTAGAATATTCTGTGCTATTTTACTCACGCTTTCTAGTTGGCGCCACTAGCGTTGGAGTCCTGTTAATATTTTTAACACGCTGACTTTATGTTGTCCTATCGTTGCCCTCTCCAAAGTAGCAAAAAACCTGTTTTTAGTTTTGTCGAATTTTTCCATTTTTTCAAAATTTTCTTTTCCTTAAACAAACGACATATCGATCCTGCCTTTCTCAAGTCTTTCTTTCGCCTACCAACGAACAGCGTTAAATATTTTATCCAAGTCGGGCAATCAATACACTACAACGTTACACGGCTGTACAACTACTATACTAGTTTCCGCCTGCAGCTTCGTTCGTTAGTAGCTAGTTCGAGTCTTTATCAACTACCAAATAATGCATTATGTTGGAACAAATTTAATTACCATAATAAATATCAACCTTAAAAAATAGACATATGATCTCATTCACTTTTTTTAACTTTTAAAGTAGACGTCTTATGGCTGAAATGATGATGATAATGATGATTGTAAGCCATCTTTATTGTACAGCCTGCGTTCCGAATAATCGTGGTAAGGTTATCACGCATCACCTTTAACTGTTATAAAAAAATCAATTTAATCTACTCATTGGAGGAACCAGAGGCTAATATTATCACAACTAGCTTGCAATTAAAGGCTGAAGATATCGAGACATCCTTATGACTGATTGATGATGATGACACTGCAAATGATGTTACAACAGTATTATCAGTAAAAAACATTCATCAGTACACTAATATTAGACCAAGAAATCTATTTCTCAATTAATATCGAACTTTACATGTTGAATCTTCAAAATCGGTAGGGGAAATTTGAAATTTTGTGATAGGTTGATATGCTGTAAATTGTACACTATGTCGTTATTTTTATGTACATTATGCCTTTTTTTTCAGAGCTGCAACTCTTCGTGTAGCTGGGATTTCATTGTGTGAAGACACTTCTGACGAAAAGATCCTCGTGACACAAATACGTTAACCCTATACTTTGAGGTTATGACAATAAGTGTGTTGTCTGGCGCATACTTATATTGTGGTACAAAGTTAGCCAAATTACATTACATCTAATACATACTAGACAAAGTTACATAGAAGGATCTAGGAATCTAGGTTGACTAGCTCTCCGCTACCAAAGTGCCAGCTAATTTCCCGGCGCTCGTCACAGTACTGTACAGATGGAAAAACAGATACAACAGCAATCCCACACAGATTATAAAGAACACTATACAAAAACACACGACGCACTCCGACAAGTAGATTTTTACTCTGTCGGTACGACTCATGCGAGTGCCCGGTATGTCCACACTTGAATAGGTCCACATTTGTGTAAATACTCGAACTACCTGAAAAAGAAAAACAATAGTTACAATGAAATTATTAAGCAGCTGGCATTGTTCGCAAATAAAGTAACAACGACACAAAGACCTCACAACTCTCGAAATAAAAACTGTTTTCTGACATAAACGTCTTTTAGATAACTATTCTTGTTAACCATTTGAAATGCATTATTTTTACCTATTTTGTCAATCGTCGTAACGGACACGTTGCAACGCGCGCCACTACGAACCTAACATCGATGCTGTTTTGTTAAATATTTGTATGCACTCGCATCGAGCTGCTAATAATTTTATTTGTCAGCGTTAGCATAAAAATCTTGTGCTACTTAAATATATTTATTTGTATGTATAAAAAGATGCGTAAATAGAAACGTGCGATTGCAGTTAAAGGATGAACTATCTACGATATTTTTTTTAGGAAACCTCAGGACACGAGTTCTGCCTGTACTTACTTGTTTTGTTATTTCTGTCTTTTACAACAAAATTTAGACATGATTTTATACAATAATAGCTACTTAGGTACTACAGCGGATTAGTTTCTTTTTAATTATTTTTCACACCCATTTTATTATAAAAGTGCAGTTGAGATGTAACAGCAATCATGGTCGCTTAAGTTAACGAGAAGATTTTTGCCAGGTTTCTGTCCAGTTTTTACGCTAGAATTGTATCCGGTAGTTCTATCTTTCCTTTCGTACATAATGCCTGTGCCTCACCCGCGCCGCGGCCGCGCCTCACCCATACCCGACGCCTCTATGTGTTCCGCGCCTAAAAGTATCATTACCGGTTGTTAAGGCGATTATACTCGTCAAATGTAAACTAACATGTGGTTTCAAAAGCTTTGTCTATTTGTCTTACCTAAGCCCAGAATATAAGAAAAGTATGCTAAGAATAGTTAAAATCTCAACATTTTAACTATAGCATTCATCAAAATAGTCAAAAAGTTTAACTTCAGAAGAAAAAAATCATTGAATTTCATTCTTTTATACGTCGATTGATAGGCTAACTATCAAGTTAGCCCCATTTTTTATCTCACAATTGTGACTATGCGAAAAGTATTATTTTCTTTAATTTACTAGCTACTGAAGCGATTGTCGTAATTCATTACGCGCTGTTATAAACCGTATTTTAATGGGTTTTCGTGCAATATTCTTACTAACACTCGCTAATTTAAGGGCACTACTCGTCTAATACTTGCGTAGCCTCGTGTTAACAAGCACCTTAACATTAACACTACATGATTGTGCTGTTATGTGTATACTACTGCTGCCGGGAAATTAGTAGTGCAGCAGACTACCTGTACTACATAATTTCCCGGAACTACCGGATCTTTAACGGACACAATATTTTCCTGGCGGAATGCAAACAAACTATGCGTCAGCAACGGTTGGTCATATTAATGTCGCAGTCAATTAGTTGAATCAGCCATTCATTTGAGCGCCTGACTTGTAAATTTTCTGCCGGCTGCAGGCATTCAATCTAATATCCGTTTGTTACGTAAATTAACAACTTTAATATGTTGTCTGATCGAAAATAGTCCGTTGGAGGATTTCTTGTAGCTCTACAAAACCCTAACAAATAATGCCTTAATTACAGCTTAACAATTTGACCAAACGATGTTCAGCCGTCTCTAACTAGAACTAAAAGTCAGATAATTGTGTAGTCCTTTGATCAAAATAATGCTGGCAGTCAATAAATGGGATAGCCATTTAAATAATTAGCTGATACAACAAATTGTCTGTAACATTACCCTTCGCGTTTGAATTGAAAAAAAAACGTTTCTTTTTGATTTTAGGGCCGCTCTCTTCTAAACTGACAGAGATAGTTTAGGCATCATTAAAATTCTTTATTTCAGGACATACAATCTATATACAGGGCATCATTACATTCATATAAACTACACATATTAAATGGTAAATGGTATTAAAAAGTAGGTATTCAGGTGACAGGAATGAACTACCAAACATGCATGATTTATTTGAATAAATGTCCTGAATTTTATTAACATAATCTGTAGCACTATGTAATCAAATCTTGGAAGTCGTGTTTTACCTCCTAACTTTTTTATCAAATCAAACATCTTCAAAGTCTATAGTATCCATATATTTTTTTAGATGCTTCATACATTATCGTCGAGTCGAGGTAGCGTGTTAGCTTTTATGGAGCATCAAATTATTTTATTCTGATTTCGATGTTGTTCCTACAGAAAAAGTTGTTGTGTATACAGTGTAACTCTAAATACGTAAATCTCTTAGAGGCTGATCCTGGTGCTCAAATACAACAAACTTTTGTATGGGACCAACAGTTAAATCTTAAAACAAGCAGCTGATCACGTGGTTTAAAGGAGTGTCCTACTTTATTTTGTGCACCCTGTATAGTCATGTATTGTCTCAAATTAATATAATAAATTATCATTTATTTACTATTGAACAAGGTAAACAACTCAGAAGATCACAATTTTCTTTTGTCAAAATCAAAATAGCAGTACCTACATATTTGACGACCTCCGTAGCCGAGAGGCGAGCATACTGGACTTGGTGTCGCTATCTCTGAGGTCCTGGGTTTGATTCCCGGTCGGTCAATGTTGATAAATAACTTTTCTATAATGTATCGGGTCTGGGTGTTGTGGTACCGTCGTTGTTTCTGATTTAACTTGTAACACAAGTGCTTAAGCTACTTATCTTATATGATTAGTAGCTTAAGCATCCTATAGGATCAGAGCAATGTATGTGATGTTGTCCAATATTTATTTATTTATTTAAGTATGACTACATATTATTTTATTTTATTTTATTCGGAAAACAATACAGTATCAATAACTTCACTACTAACAATTTAAAAACCTACCATTTACATGTTTCCGCATATATTGTCAAAACATTCAAACTTGTTTAACAATTATTAATTAACTAATAAGAAATTTGAGAACATTACTAAAACTAAAATAGAAAAATTAACTAAGATAAATTAAATTGTTTTACTGACTGACTGCACATCAAACCATTCCCGAGATACATTACTTTTTGTTTTATTATAATCCGAATTAAATAGATCAAGCTAGGAATTGTCTACCGGAATTACGTACTTATTTTTACTTGTGTATCTTAGATACACTTCTGACATATTTAGGCTAGGTGTCATTAGCATAGGACCATTCATTAACTTTATGCTTGTTCAGATGTTTGCTTAGGCTATCTGAATTAACCTACATTTCACGCATGTAGAAGGTGATGTTACATGATTTATGTGTTGTCAAAGTTTGGCGTCTAGTTAAAATTATACCTATGTACGAATAAGTGCGTATGTTAATTTTGACACTCGTTGTTATCGCAACTCGCAATCTGCCCACTCGTAGCAATATTGACTCGAATTCATCATCATCATTTCAGCCATATGACGTCCACTGCTGATCATAAGCGTGATTACACAGGATTATAATTAAAACATCAACCTTAAAAGAAAATTTACTGCTTCATTGATTTCAGCTGGTTCGTATGAGAAGTGTTTATTTGCGATTTCGACGTTGGTTCAATAGAAAAAGTTGTTGTATTTGAGCATCAAAATCGTTGATGGTGTTTTAAAAATCAGCCTGTATACAAAATTATTAAGAATAAAACATTTCATAGGGCTGTTGGCGACAACAACGTAACCAACATTATTTGTTAACATTGTCTATGTTTTTTTTCGTGTTAACATTGTCTATGTTATTGTTAAACGCGCTAACGTGTGTCATGACATTATCAACAAATCGTATTAATTGTGGCAGTGAAATCAGTGCATAATGATCTTCTGAAGACCTCCAACAGCCTACAGTTCACTCATTACACATTGTATATAAAGGCATCCTTCTACACGGACATACTCTAAAAGACATTATTACCTAGTATTTACGTCTATTTCATAAGTAAAAACTTAAAGATTTTGTTTTTCTTTCTTCCTGCTACTTCGAAGTTCGAAGTGGGCATCGAGGAAAACGACGATTTATTTACTCTTAAAATATATATTACTTAACAACTTTGGTTTTTGTAAGGGTTTGAAGCCATATAAGTTTTTAACTTCAATCTGCAAACATAGAGGCTGGCAAAAAAAATATGTAGAGTTTTGAATTTTCGATTTATTTTTTTGAACCGTGGTAGCCCTGTGCGGCTATCTCAGTGCGGCAACGCTTTGATAGTGATTACTAATTACTGAAGTTATATATAATGTTGGGCTTTTAAAAAAGTTAAGTCGCAAAGCAAGTAAAAATTTTGAAAAAAATAATTTTGATATTAGATACCCCTAGGGATGCAACCCCCCTCCCCCCTTTTGGGGAGGCCTATGTTAAGCAATGAACGTCCTACGGCTAAAATGATGATGATGATGATTTCAGGCAAAATTATTTAAACTACGGAACACTTTACTGCGCGCCTTCAACACATGGCCGTTTTACAAACAGATACATTTGGAGAACTTGTGCAATAGATATTGAGTTACTGGCTATCATATTACCCTGAGAAATAGACCAAGAACCTAGTACATACCTACATACTAATAAAATAATACCGATACCTAATATCTTTTATATAATATTCGATTTTTGATCACATTTTTGTTCCCAGTCGATAGTTAATCGATAGCAACCGATAGCAAGTTTTATCGATAAATAAAATAAAAATAATCTGATTGAGTAACAAATATCTTCCATCCAAACTTTCGCATTCATAATATATGTAAGATTACCTTACTACTATTAACGGAGAGCAAACTATCGATAGTATTTTTGTTTGTTAATTTGTCTATAGTAAGGACAAAATTTATTTAAATTATTATTTTATACATCCAACTATCACACCAATCATCTAGCTAAAACTTGTACCATGGCGACCGAGGTACAAATGCTCGTGCTCATCACACAAACATTTGCCCCTTGCAGAAATCGAACCCGTAACCGTACCTGTATCTGTAATCTTTATTGCATAGATTTAAAATTAATACAAAATGTGGTGTTAATGCCATTTCTACTGATGCGATTTAGTAAATTGTATTTTCGCGTTCCATCTTATCGATTGTATATGAAAACTATTGTATAGATAGACAACACTAGGAGCCTTTAAGTACCTACGACGTTTTTAGCAGGACGTTTATCATGCGTCTAATTTATGTAATGATCGTTGTTGCTTTGTTAGTAGTTAATATGTCATTGACGTGAAAAATTGTCAACATCCTGTGTTATAATCACATGACAGGTTTTAGCGAACATTACTGTTAATAAGTACAAACTTGATATTATCACAGCGGTTTTAAATTATTAAAAACTATCACAACAATCACAACATCACGAACATTCGGTTAGTCAGAGTCAAAATAGCAATCCAACCCATAATTATTTTATCTGCACCTAACTAATTTGAATCACAATCACTATCCAAACGCGTTAAAATGAGCCTGTTTTAACGCAACATAAAATAAAAACAAAATTAAGTCAAGATTACTCAGGTATTTCAACTACTAGAAAGCAGTATTTCAAACTAAAATTAATATTTACGTGATATTCGCCTGCCTAACTTGAAATAATTCCACTAGTTTCCACTGCGCCAGCCTTCATTTTATCAGGCTGAAAACTTTGTTGACTTTCCACATTTGTTCGGTGTCACGATTCGCGGCAATTATCTAGTAGTATCGTACGTGCGGTATGCGCGAGCGCAGTTTGTAAACTTAAGTCTTTGTACTCGCGTCGCGACGAGTGACGAGCATAAACTTAACGTAGTATGTCAGAATTAAGACCGGAACACATACACAAAGCGTGGCGCAGTCATGCGACAAATATGAGTACGTGCCAAGATTTTGGATTGTGGTGAATGTGAATATAATCAAGTAAACTCAATGACTAGGTTACACAATGACAATAACTGAACTGCGTAAAATATCTATTCAGGTCTATTACTGGATATAATTTGTCCAGAATTTGACCTCAAAAATTACTGGACACAATGTATCTAGAATTTGACCTGAAAAGTTATTATGTCATTCACCTAGACGGGATCGACTCAGTAAGTCAATTTGCTGTCTGTAATGATTTCGTATCTTTGACTTCATTTGATCGTTAGGTGATTAGTCCACTAGGGCCTATGGATTCTGAACTGCCTAAACTGTATTGTTTTTAAGTCAAACAAAACTTTGAAGTAATATTGAAAACCATAAACTGACCATAAAATTGCTTTACGGTATCATAGTTCGCTTCCTTGACTGACAAGACTTACGATTGACTCACGAAGATTGTGGCGGTTACGGAAAAAACAGAGAAATTGAACTGACAAAGTTGAGTAATTATTTTGGTCCTTCACTCTAAAATCTATCAAGATATATGACTCCAGAGTCAATTGAAGCCAGCGTCAGTATTGAAACGCCAGCGCCACATATCCCGTTGATGTGCACGCGCCCTAACACGTATATCGTAAGTTTGACACCGCGCTAACTGATAACTCCATTGTTTTATTTTATTGTCTTCTTATCAGATGTTGTAATTGAGGATGATTTACCGCGCCTTTCGTACAGTTGGATTTACTTCGCATTTGATAAAATTCTTATAGTTTTCCTGTTTTTTTATATCAATTTAATTTGAAAAAAGATAGTCTGGATACGACTTTAGCTTGGACCGTTTTGTTTTGGATCATGCTACCCAGTTTGCGGATGTCAGATAGCATGACAACGCTGCAAATGTAAAATACTAGACTTGCTAAATATTGTCAAAGGTATTCCAACTTTCAAAAATTCCATGGTTTGAGTTGGTTCATGTCAATTAAGTTATTAAAACAAGAAAGGTAACTTTTGACTACTTCATTTTCATAAATTACTTAATTAATTACACAAAACAGACATCAGAGTTGGTAGGTACACGTTACGTAAAGTATACCTATTGGTTTTATTACACACAAATGTAGATTGTAAATGAAACTGATTAGAAACAAAAGTAGGTGTTTAATTAAATTTGTTAAATAACATTATTTGGGTTTCGTTTAATATTGAAAAGCAAATTTCTCTTTACAGGTAAAATTCTTCAGTAAATCAAATAGCTCGTTACATAATGTACAAATGATAATTAATAACGGATCGGCAATGAAATGAAACCATCGAAAAAGTACCTACCTACATCCAAATTTGAACTCTCATGCATTGGAATAAGAACCAAATCCAAATACGTACACATAAAAGAGGATTAATCGAGCCAGAATTCAATGGGGTCATTAATTTTATTCAACGAAAACTTACAAAAGAACCGAAAGTATAATAGGGGATGTAAATCCGGTTTTATGCAGATCAGACCGGTTCTATCGAGCTTCAGTGGCTTCGTGTTTTGTATAGACAGGGAGACAATAGCGCATTCAACATTTTACGACCCAATTACTTAGTGGCGCGGTCATTCGCCTTGAGCGCCAGACTCCCAGTTAGATTCCTGGTCGAGTCAATTAAAGTAGAAACTATTCTGAGTTTACTTGGCTCTGAGTGTGATGGAGGACCAGAATTCGTTGTTTAGTACCTCTTATCTTACCTTGACACCATGACAATAATTATATAGTATGTCAAACTAGTGCATATTTTCCGCCTGCATGTCACATCCACATAACGCAGCCTGTCAATGCTAGAAGGTTGGAATAATAAATTGAATATAATATTTATTTCTTAGGTTTACATATGAAATTTCCGATACTCAATACTGGCAACTTTAACATTAAATATCTTGCGTTGTTTTCTTATGAATTCCAAATTTAAATTTATTTTGAAATAAAGCTAGAAAAATATTATTTTTAAATTTGTATTTCATTTGTTTTTACATCATTTGTTTGAGCTTCAACATTACTATAACAACAACTATGGGCAAATTGAAAATTCACGGTATTTACAAATACGAGTTCCACCGTGGCACCAGTGCTGCAGAACCGACTCGAAGAGGGTTCTCTATTTTGTTCCCTAACTTTTTTATCCATAATCTAACGTGTAATTTTTTTTTTTGTCCTAATCATCATTTGTCCGAATGATAACTTGCCCGAACTTAATGTCACATAATATTACATGCAATAAAATTGAAAGCCCTAAACATAATATGCCCTAAATTTATTTGTCATAAATATTACAATCAATAATAAACGAAAGACATAAAACCGTTTTCTATAAAAGTTGTTAGTCCTACAATCAAATTATATGATGTTTATTTGTCCTAATAATAATAAAAGCGTAGTGCAAGCTAGCAGCAAGCATTATGCATGCAGGCAATCAGCATGCACCATGCCTGAATGCAAACATCATACAAACATCATGCATGCAAGCATTCAGCATGCGCCATGCATGCTACCATGCATGCAGGTGTATGCAGGCAAGTAGTATCATCGTAGCATCAGTATGCTTGCATGCGAACATCATCCATGCAAGCAATCAGCATGCACCATGCATGCACGCAAGCAGCAAGTACAATGCATGCAGGCAAGCAGCATATACCATGCATGCATGCAAACATCATGCATGCAAACATTATGCATGCAAACATCATGCATGCAAGCAATCAGCATGCACCATGCATGCTGGCAAGCAGCACGCACCATGATGCAAGCAAGCAGCATGCACTATGCATGCAAGCAAGCAGCATGCACCATGCATGCAGGCAAGCAATCAGCATGCAAGGCTTCTGTCACAGCTCCGGCGCTGCGTGTCTCTGGCGATCCCACGCGTGCTAATCGTCGCAGACGGCTTTCGCTCACCACCGCAGCTTCGGCTTGCTGGCCGGCCAAGCCGGCCAGCCTCAGCCGCGGTGGCTCGCTGCCAGCCTCCTGCTCCTCAGCCCGTGGGCCGCCTCGCCCCTCCGCGCCTACGCGATTTTGAATTACACTCTAGGGGTAGGGCAGACAAGACTGCGTGGAGTCGGATTTACGGCAATTCGTTTCTGTCACTAAAAACCGAATTTTTAGCTATTGTTTTAGGACTAACAATAATAAATAAGTAAATGAACATTCGGAATAATACACAGTATATAATACAATACTTAGGACATTTGACTTTATTTCATGTAAAATTAGTAGATTCAATTATTATAGTAATCGAAATTATGACAGAATAGTTTTAGGACTAAAGATAATTATATAACACAAAATTTAGAATTTTTGAACATTATGGTTACTGAAGTTTATTGCAAACGTGTTATGGATAATGATTTTCGGACAAACAATGTTAGGAGGAAAAAGGGAGTACCCTCGAAGAGTTAACGACGTATACGGACCAGCAGGTCTACTACGAAAAACGAAATCCGTCAATACGATAATCGTTGTTCGGATTGCTTACTACGAAACGCTTCGGATTTTTTAAAATAATACGTTAATTAACATTTTATTCATTCATTCACGAAGTCGTTCCGAAAATATGCCGCATCCGATTAAAACATCGGCACTCAAAAGTGTTACGTAGTTAGTAAGCCTATCTTTTGCGGATCGTTTATCTTTCGTTTCATCCGAAACATCGTATTTCGTTTTTCGTAGTAGGCTTCCAGGCACCGCTAACGAACGAACGGTGCGTTTTTGGTTCGCTCACCACCGCAGCTTCGGCTTGCTGGCCGGCCAAGCCGGCCAGCCTCAGCCGCGGTGGCTCGCTGCCAGCCTCCTGCTCCTCAGCCCGTGGGCCGCCTCGCCCCTCCGCGCCTACGCGATTTTGAATTACACTCTAGGGGTAGGGCAGACAAGACTGCGTGGAGTCGGATTTACGGCAATTCGTTTCTGTCACTAAAAACCGAATTTTTAGCTATTGTTTTAGGACTAACAATAATAAATAAGTAAATGAACATTCGGAATAATACACAGTATATAATACAATACTTACGACATTTGACTTTATTTCATGTAAAATTAGTAGATTCAATTATTATAGTAATCGAAATTATGACAGAATAGTTTTAGGACTAAAGATAATTATATAACACAAAATTTAGAATTTTTGAACATTATGGTTACTGAAGTTTATTGCAAACGTGTTATGGATAATGATTTTCGGACAAACAATGTTAGGAGAAAAAAGGGAGTACCCTCGAAGAGTTAACGACGTATACGGACCAGCAGGTCTACTACAAAAAACGAAATCCGTCAATACGATAATCGTTGTTCGGATTGCTTACTACGAAACGCTTCGGATTTTTTAAAATAATACGTTAATTAACATTTTATTCATTCATTCACGAAGTCGTTCCGAAAATATGCCGCATCCGATTAAAACATCGGCACTCAAAAGTGTTACGTAGTTAGTAAGCCTATCTTTTGCGGATCGTTCATCTTTCGTTTCATCCGAAACATCGTATTTCGTTTTTCGTAGTAGGCTTCCAGGCACCGCTAACGAACGAACGGTGCGTTTTTGGTTTCAACGTTTACGTTCTGGAAATTTCGATTTACACAATGAGCCTTGTGGACGACCTGATACCCAAATGAATAACGAAGAATTGTAGGTGATATTGGAACCGGATTCATCTCAAACCACTTCTGAATTAGCAGCAGCCTTCGGCGTAAGTAACAAAACGATACTTATCCATTTGCGCCAAATCAGAAAAGCCAAAAATCTCGAAAAGTGGATACCGCACGAATTGACTGAAGCAAACCAAAAAAACACGCGTCGCTTGCCGCCTTGCTTGCCGGCAAAACCTTTCCCTAAACGAAACTGACCAAAAAGAAGTTTCTGGTTAGTATTTGGTGGACCAGTGCTGGTGTTATCCACTACAGCTTCTTGAGATCAGGCCAGACGATTACTGCAGTCTTGTATTGCCAACAATTGCAAACAATGATGAAAAAGCTCGCCAATAATCAACCGAGACATTATTAGCATTATAATATTATAAAATTTCTTATGAATATATTAACCCGTTAACATCCAAGCTGTCTCATGGGACCGCTAACAATAGAATTTCTATTGTGTCTCGTTTACGTATGCTTGATACAATATACGAGTATTACCGCCATATCTAAAGGAGCGCTTTAAATTTTTGCAGTCTGCCCTGGGTCACGAAATGCGGTCTTCCAATAATCTCCGACTCACCTCTCCCCTAAATTCTTCACACACCTAAGATTCAAAGATTCAAAGATATTTATTCACAGAGACAAGGTGATGTCACATACGTACATAAGTGATGTTCAAAATATAAAGAGCAACTTATCTCACCAGCGCAGCTAGTGTGTGATTTTTAGTGTAATGTCGATACAGATATTAATAAAAAATAACAAAAATTAATCATATTTAGGCCCAAAAAACAAAAACAAATATGTATATCAATAATAACATGCACCATACAAACTTTCAATATACCTAATTATTACAAAATTACATCAAATTACATGTCAATTTATTAGTATCCAATGTCAACAATAAATCACATTTAAATGTCAATTAAATAATGTCATCCCAAGTAACAAAATCTGGTACTATAAAAGACCTGAAAACGTTTTAGAACGTGCTAATTAGTGTTCACGATTAGCACTATATTAGTGTTGTAAATGTTTACAAAACCCCGAATAGGCCCTAGTTTTATCACTGATTTATTCTATAATCATTACATTAAGGCTGTCACGGTGATAAATCAGCTCTGTAGTTGAAATTTTAAAGTGATAAAAAACGCTTTTTAGTATTAAAATAGCCCTATCTGCAACGTTTTTTTTATAAATTTGCTTTATGAAAGTAACCGAAACATGTTTATAGTGTTATTTTGCACCGTAAACGATTCCAATGATCATTTTTATGACACTTGTTTGCCATTTTGTTTGTGCGTGTTAGGTGTATATATGTATCATGAGTGTTCTTCAAGAAAACAAATATCGGTTAGCTTATGTTTAATGTCACTATACCATTGCTTTACTACAAAACATTCATGGACCATAAATCTGTGTAACTTGCACTTGCGAAAATAATTGTGTCGCTAAAGTGCACTACACTGATTTCAAATTTGACAATGCGCCCTCATAACTTCCATGTTTTAATCAATTTTTAATTAATAAAATAAAAACTTTTCACGACTATGGCTGATATAGTACATATTGGCTCCAGCCGTGCTGCTTGTGTGCTACCATGACATAAACAGCAGCCATTTTTTCACGAAACACGGATTAGGGTTTCGTTGTACAAATATAAAAATAGTGTAGTCAAAATTATTTGCTTGTTTCAGTGTCTAACCTGCAATTAATAAATTCAGCCATGGCATGTCTTAAGGACGTGAATTGTTTCCTGAGGAGATTTCATTTTATACTTTTAGATAGTAATGTTCTTGAATGGCCGTGGCAAGAAACACATTTTAAACTAGCACGCAATTGTATTGGGTGTGGATATCTTACTGATCCACACTTACCAAATCATTTTGTGATGAATAAGACATATATAAATATCTTATTATATTTAAATTTTTTCTGGTGCTCAGGTTGCCATGAGATAGCAATTTATAACCATTACACTCCGGAAGAGTGTTTTTGTCATGAATAAAAAGTGCATATGTTCAAATCCTACCTCCTCAATGAATTCACATAATGTAATTATATTAAATAGGTACAAACACAGGCATTTATAGTTTGTCGATATACTTAAGGTATATAATAGCTAAAAAACAAAAAACCACCACCACCATGTGTTAAATCTTTTTTTAACCGACTTCAAAAAAAGGAGGAGGTTCTCAAAAGTCACAGGCAAAAAGATTTATTTTAACACCAATTTTTTTCTCGGTATCGTTCATGTCTTTAACAATAATATTGTTTTCTATTAGTTGTTTCATCTCGTCGACAAAATCTCTTAAAAAAGATTCTAAATTTGTTGGCTTTCCTTGTCCAGAATATTTCCCGATCACAAAAGGAGACAGCAGCGGCTTATAAATTTATAAATATTACACAAAATTGGCCATATCTGTTGTTTTGAGCTGTGATAAAGGGGTAATCCGTCTATATTAAAGTTCAGTGAAAAATTGTTTGGTGGATTTTCTATAACGCCTAGTAAAACATGCAGTGTTTCTGTTAAGCTGTTATGCCAGAAACATCCACCAGGTATTAATTTGATGTTTAATTTAACATTTCCAAAAGTGTCCTTGGATCTTTTGGTAAAATATTGGGAATGCGCTTATCTATTATTTCTATCAAACTTTTAACTACTTGATGTGATATATTATAACTGACACACCATCTTCTTGTGTCACTAAGAAATTGATCATTTTTGTTGCTCTCATTATCTGAACATTCTGATGTTGAGAAACTTTCAAAAGAGGTGCTCTCACCCTTATTTTTTTCATATATATTACTGGCTTGAGAAAAAGGAACGTTATTGCTACATCCCTGTTCTGGTACAATACAAATATTTTGTGCAGAACCATGTGTCATTTTTTCAGAAACCGCTTGGCCAGTATTTACATTTTGTACATGAGCCTGTTGTATTGATGATAGTGCTTCTGTGTATCGATTCTTTACCTTATTTATATAACTACACTTTATACCGACGCAGAGATCTTAAATCTATTATTGAACCTTTAACTACTGTTTTTTACCAGATTTCTGTAAACTTCGACAGTGTGCCGCCATTTATGAAGTACTTGTCATATAAATGATACTGAAAAGCTAGTATAGATCTAGTTAGTCCATTAATTATAGATTTCAGTGTTTTATATTATGCCTTAGTCTTGTAGCAGTAACACAAACTCACTTATAGAACTATTTAAAATATAAGTTATTTAGAAAATGCACCAGGAGTTACTGTGGTACTATTTAGTACTATACACCTATATATACCTATTCACAGTCCTTTACTGTGCAATCCATCCGCCTGTGGAACTCCTTACCGATGTCTATTCGGCAGTCTGAAACACTACAAATTTTCAAAACTAGACTTAAAACATATCTCCTTGGACTTTAGTTTTCTCCTATGTTTTTCTTTGATGTACTTCTTTCTTTACTTTTCCTAACACTTTTGGTATCAAAATCCATATTCATATTAATAGGGTTATTAATTAGTGTAAGTACTTATATGTATTTATATTATGTATGATAATTATTTATATCAATGTGTAAGTATGTATATTATTTAATTTTAAATATAAAATATATTATGTAATATATTAAATATAAAAATTACTGTAAACTCTTCACCGCCTCCCCTCATAACTTTATTTTTTCCAACTTTCCTCTACCTGAAGGTTGTCTGTAAGAGATCGCTCTTAGCGATAAGACCACCTAAATTGTACCATTCTAAATTTATTGTTTCTCTGTACTGTTTTTTTGTGTGGTGTGCAATAAAGAGTATCTATCTATCTATCTATCTATTATTTGCGTATTCATTCGCTTGCATATTCTCTATTTATGAACAGTTGAAAACCGTCGTGTTTTTTACACGGCTAATAGTTAAATTTCAGTTGTTCTTAGTTTGTTAAAAGGTTGACACAAGTGAATGGTTGTTTGGTGACGTACAACTTACAAAATTACGCAAGTATGGCGTCAGCCTAAGTGTCATTGTAGGACCCTACACATTGTATTCCTCAGTCTTTGTTGATAATCTAGTTTATCGCAAGGATAAGTTTCTGTAACACTAAACTTGACGTTTATACAAAGCGCGCGCTAATGGACTAGCTGTCCACTTTATGACATAGCGATAGGTTTACGTGATAATGAGTATCAATGTCTTGTTACAGGTAAAGGGGTTAATGGATCCGTTGTTTTATGTTAGCTCGATATACATTATACAAATGGATGAAGGGTGAAATAATACGATGACAGGTTATCCCTTGAAAGTATGTAATGTACGAGTATTGTTAGCTACGATGATCTATGATGATGATGATGATGATGATGATGATGACTGTAAACTTACGTAGCTATGCCCACCAGCCCTCCTAGCATGATCATCAAAACAAGATCATAATTATGATATAGCGATATATCGACAACAACTGTAAAAATTATGATAGATATAGCTGCCATGTTGAATCGCCGTCCCGGTGACGTAACATGTTATGATCGCTGCGATGCGACTGTTGATTAAAATTTAACATGGTGGCTATATCTACCATATTTAAAAAAAAATGATTAAGACACTGATTTGGTATTATTAAGATTGAGTTAGGTGTCGATAAATCGCTATATCCTGTCTGTTTTTTGGTGGTCATGCTAGAAGGGCAGCACCCTTATAATGATCACTAAACAGTGCACAGTGGAAAAGTAAACAAGATTCAAGTGAAACTGCTAAAAAAACCTTGTAAGTCCCCAGCATGAAAATACATAAAAAAACATCAATGTTATTAAACACCTCTTTTTTTCTTCATTAGACTATCGATACCATAGTCATTAATTGATCATAATAAGTAGAATAGATTGTAGAAACGCTTGTTAAATTTAATAAATAAAAGTTATATTTAAAGAAAGAACAAATCAAAAGTTTGCCTTGAAATAGGAGCCATATAATTATTATACAAGGGGCACACTAAAAGTTTTGTACTTCTAGCTAATCGGAACTATTTGAATTTCGAATGTAATATTTTTTTAAACATTGCAACCTTCTTAGTAATAAAAAAAACAATTGGCGGGAAATGTTTTGTCAATTGTTTTTTATCACACATCAAAGTTATCACGTACGCAACGAAAATGGAATTAAGTCTAAAAGATTTTAGAGCGATGATTTTTTATGATTTTAAGTGTTCTCTCTTCGCCAGACTGTGCCGCTGGTCTTCAAAATGCTTTTGGGAGAGAATCACCTTGTTTGAGCACCGTGAGGCGATGGTTTGCTGAATTTGAGAGAGGTCGAGTTTCTTAACATGACGAATTTCGTGAAGGGCGGCCTTCAACTGCTGTCAACCAAAATAATGTGGCTACTGTTAAGCGGCTAATTGAAGAAAACCCGCAGATTACCTATGAGACAATTCGAGGACAATTGGGGATTGGTATGAGACAAATTCAGAAAATTTTACACGAAGAATTGAAAGCTCGGATACTTTGCTGTCGTTGGATCCCTCATGAACTGACAGCGGAGCAGAAGCGGGCTCGGGTGGAATGGTGCTTACAGATGCTACTGAAGTACGACCACGGACATTCTAATGCTGTTTATGACATTGTCACAGGAGACGAAACGTGGAATGATTGTTTTGAACCCGAAAAAAACAGCAATCTTGTGAATGGGTGTTTAAAAATGAGAACAGTCCAACAAAAGTGAGGCAGGCGAGAAACGTTGGTAAAAAAATGATCGCGTTTTTTATCTCAGCTACGGGTCCCATCTGAACAATTCCACTTGAAGATCAAAAGAGTGTTAATGCCAAGTGTTATTCCACCATTTGTTTACCCAGGGTGTTAGAAAAAATTTGCGAAAGACGACCCAAAAGCCGCGTTCTCCTACATCATGACAACGCTTCTTCACACACGGCCAACAAAGCAAAGTCATTTTTTTAGCTTCCGAAAAAGTAAAACATCCTGCGCATAGCCCCGACCTAGCATCCTGTGATTTCTGTATATTCCCCAAAATCAAAGATTTGATGAGAGGTTTTACTTTTACCAACTCCGAAGAGGCAGTGATAGCGTTCAATCAGCACGTAGAAAACATGCCTTCAAATCTGTGGTCCTCCTGTTTTAAAAAATGGTTCGATCGCATGAAAAAATGTTTAAAATGTAAAGGAGAGTATTTTGAAAAGCAAACATAATATCTTGGTTATAACATGTTGTTTTTTTAAGTTACGCAGAACTTATAGTGTGACCTACGTATTTGGCATATCGCTAAATAAATGGAAATCTGGCCTCTACAAAATCATTGAATGACTCGTAGGTATTTATTAAATTGTTTATTGTTACTTATTAAGTGACATACACGAGTATTAAGTCTATTCTAATAAATGTATTTATTTATTATACGTACCGATTCTGATTGTATAATGTATATATGTAATATATTAACTATAATAAAATGTTGCGTTCTTTTTTAACATGTTAAATATTAACAAATCTATTAAGACTAGTTGTAAATATCGATCTTTTTCTTTTAATATGCTATGTACACGTATGTGGAACTACACTATTGTTTCATGTTTTTTTTTAATTGTCTTGTAATTGCTGTATTTCTGTTTTGTATACTGAAAAAATATTTAAAAAAATATATATCTTCGGTACACTGAACCCAAAACTTCCCTGTTAATTCTATTGTCATCACTAAGCGTAGTGCTACTAATGGGAGAGCTAATGCTTATGCAACGGCTTATGCGACTTAGTTCTGCCTTTATCATCGTCTGAACCCCTTTAGTGACGTTAATCTCTGCTCGACTGTATTATTGTATGCGAGTTTGGCATTTTTACCTATAATTTTTTACAAAAAGCAAAGGACATTGTTCTGCGTCCATACATTGTTCGCCTAAGAACCAACAGTAATAAAAAGTACCTTTCTAGGTTCGATATGACACGCATTTGTATATAAGAACAATAATTCTTGACGGACACTTCTGAGAACTTATTTATTAGCATTTATCATAGTGATTTTGAGGTTATGTTTGATTGTCATAAAACATTATAATGTAGGCACTTTAGGCACAGAATTTAACAGTTATCATGTCATACTAAGTACTTGTTTTAGTTTATCTACTTCTATAATTCACTAGCAATGTTTTATAATATACTTATATTAATTACTCTACAATTACCTACCTACCTACTTATTTAAATTCCATTTCTTATCTTGGGATTTCTCTGAAGAATGCAGAAGACAAAAAGCAATACCTACCTATGCACTAGCACTAATTAAGAAAATGAAACAAAGGTTGTGATGACATAGGTATTTATTTTATTTATAATAATAAAAAACAATTAACTACTCTAATTAGGCATTTGATAAAAATTTTCGAGCAAAATGTAATCTAAGAATTGTCCAGGGGGGTTTATATTCTCTATCAGGCCCAAGTTATATACCATAATATTGTGGTCATGACATGTGCCCAACAAAACAAATACAACAGTAATTATTAATTGCAATATGGCGGTTGATTTCTGTATGCACATGGTGACTCCGAGCATTTAACAATGAACAACCACATAATATGCAAGTTTTGGTGACCCGCAGTAGGAGTTGAATCTTGTGAGGCTATTGTTGCACTTCTCTCAGATATCAAAGTGTGACAAGCATCACAAATGTAGTGTAAATGTAGTGTGCGGAGTGGTAACACCATATTACAATGCGCACAGTTCCTCCCAATTGAGCTCATGTTTGTAATTGCTTGATTGGCTTCAATCCAACAAGTCGTACATATGAAATCATGAGGCTGCACCTGGAATTTCATGTTTTTTAGTGATTTAAATGATAATTATGTAGGTTAAAAATGACTATAATTTATACTTTCCGAAATAAACTATGTTAAAACTTACGGAAAGCCACCCATTATTGTATGCAGTAAATAATCTGTTCATCTTTCAGCACCATAAAGCCACTAGCTGAACCACAACATTATGTAGATTCCATCGTTAGTCCGTCATGAATGCAGAGTCCGTAATAAAACAAGCCAGTTAGGTCGCTAAAGAGACGTATCGATATCCGTTGTTAAACCTTGTCGTAATTTATAAAAACTTATCACAAAACAATTTAACAATTGCACCCCGATTCTGAAAATGTTTTTCAAAGGGCTATTTCAACGTCTTCTTGTCATCTGTCAACGTTACTGACACTTTTACTTTTTTTGCATGGCACAAGGCTGATTTAGCCCAATGAAGTTACAATAAATTGTTTTTATTTTAATGAAAACGTCGATTTCACAGTATTATATTTCCCTAAGACACATAATATTAAATGTCTATTCATTCTATTTACTATTTACTTACTAAAATAAGTGACTGATGGTATTGTCACATTGGCCAAATCACAGAAGCCCATACGTAGCACAGTAGTTTATAAAAATATTTTGTACAAATGATAGAAATCATAAAAGTCCTTTTTTATTTGATTTCACGATCCTGAAGTGTCCGTTACAAAGTAATTAATGATAATTAATGCAAAAAATAAAACAAGAATTATGGTAATAGTCATATGTATGTTGATTCTTAGGCGAGTTTTAACAATGTCCTTTAAATTCTATGAAAAGTAACTGCAATTGTAACACTCTTAGGGCCAGTTTCACCACTTGCTTTTAAGTTCCGAATAACCTAACTGTTACCTGTCAAAAAGTGCCAGTCCGGTTATCCGGAACTTAATAGCAAGTGGTGAAACTGGCCCTTAGAGTGTTACAATTGCAGTTACTTTTCATAGACAGATGCCTATTAAAATTTCCTTTTTGTAAAAAAATATTGATAAAAATGCATGTGAATGTGCCTATGTTTGTCCTCATCGCCTAGCGAATGGATAAAATGTACTTCTTATTAATTACTAGCGACCCGCCCCGGCTTCGCACGGGTGCAATGCTGATACTAAATATAGGTACTACAAAATGTCTATAAGACCGCCTAAATTGTGCTATTCACTATGTATTTACTTTGCTGTGAGTTGTGTGGTATACAATAAAGAGTATCTATCTATCTATTTATCTATGTACAACGTTCACAGCTTTTTTGTCATTAGGCAATACAAATATCTTTTCTTGCCCCGGCCGCAACCTCTATGTCCCTGCATTTTAAATCTGTAATATCTTCGAAAATATTCATTTAAATCATATGCTGTACAGGGCCCTATAGATCTATATTAAAGCAACAATGTATTTAAGGCATTTTATTGGATAAGGATTAATGCTGTATTGGTTAAAATCGCTTCGAAAATTAGCCATTATTTGTCGTAAAAAGTAAATGACAAAAAAATATATATTGTGGGATATCCATAAGAGATAGACATATACCATCGCGGAGTTTTCTGTAGACCTTTTCAATGTGTACAATACTTAGTACATTATTTTGATAAATCTCGTAGGGTTCAGCCTGCGTTTGCAATGTAAGCGGAAAAAATGAAATTACCATTTTAGAAACCTCAAAAGTAACAGTATTTCTCCACTATTTAATGGGTGTTATTATACATATAAACTTTCCTCTTCAATCACTCTATCTATTTAAAAAAAAACGCATCAAAATCCGTTGCGTAGTTTTAAAGATTTAAGCATACATAGGGATATAGGGACAGAGAAAGCGACTTTGTTCTATACTATGTAGTGATGTTCGGTTAGTGAAAGTGATTAAATAGACGCAAAAGGTAACATGGGAAAAACCGCCACTACTAATTGAGATTGCGTTCGAATCCCGGTTGCACTGAGTTTGTACAGGCAACAGCTCGTCAACCTACTACAAAGCGACAAATTTTCTCAATTGATATTGATCTCGATTGATACTGACCAGCCCAATGGATTAGCAAGCTGAAGTGGCAGTGGGCGGGGCACATAGCACGTAGAACTGATGGCCGATGGGGCAGAAAAGTTCTAGAATGGAGGCCGCGTACCGGCAAGCGCAGCATAGGACGTCCAATCACAAGGTGGTCAGACGACCTGGTAAAGGTCGCAGGAAGACGCTGGATGCAGGCCGCTTCCAACCGGCCAATCTGGAAGTCAATGGGGGAGGCCTATGCTCAGCAGTGGACGTCTTATGGCTGAAATGATGATGATGATGTGGTAGGTTGACGTGCTGTTGTCTGTACATAACAGTATTTTCGAAGATATCGCTGCTTAATTGTTGGCTGCGATATAAAATCACAAAACATTAGTTGTTACGATTTGAATAGCGAAGTGTCCTTTTTGAAATTTTGATGGTGGTCTCATAGATACTATTGTTGTAATTGAGCAAGAGAGCGGCTCTAAAACTAACGAAATTTCACCTTGTATTACTAGTTTTAGTTTCAGACTAGTAAACTTTTGATTTTATTGTTAAACAACACATTACTTATCTGCCATAAAGAATCATACTTTATCACATTGTAAAGTAATCAAACATCAATCAACGCGACAATGGGTAGGTTTATTACCAATGAGCAATTACTGTTCCTACTTTAAGTAACTGAACCATCTGTGATATAATTTTATTTTTATCACCTTATTCTCGGACATGACGTCACTAACATTTGAGATATATGAATAACTAGCTGTCCCGGCGAACTTTGTACCACCCCTTCATTTTTTTTTGTTTTTCAATAGTTATTCTCCAATTCGGGGCGGAGACAAATTCAACAAATCAAAACTCATAATAATCGGTCCAGCCGTTCTTGACTTATAAATGGTGTAACTAACCCGACTTTCTTTTATATACCTATAAATATTTAATAGATAATTTTGTAAAATGGAAACTCCAGAGAAAACAAAACAAGGTTGAAGCAAGTAAGTAGGTAATACCTAAGCAACCCAGGAATAAAAATAATCAAAGAAGGCTGGTAATAATTAGAGTACATAATTTACTAGTAAAATTTAAAAAAAAAACTGTTGATAAGTCTTTGTAGAAACAAATTCCGATAAATTTTACAAAACATTAGAGATAGATGCAGGTTAACAGCAAATTGTCAAACATAAAATTAAATAAATGAGATTCGTTATCTTATCGAACCAACTCAGTAATACCTTTATTTTTATTTATTTATTTAACAAAATCCACAGCTATTAATTAAAATAGTTTGTCTTGATACTTTCTCTAACAAAGCGTAGGGCGAATACTGTGCAAAATTGACAATTTGAATCGCAAAAGAAATTTAACAAAATGTAGGTTTGGGTTTAGCATACAAATTCTCATCTTCAAGGACTTATTTAAGACATACGTTTATTTGACATTGTAATTATTATTGTAATTACTGTACTATTTATAATGTTTTAATAAAATGTGCTATAGGTACATTTTAAATGTTATAAATTTTTCATGCTATAAATGATAGCAAGACATTTGCATTGCTTTCAATACCATGTGTTTACGTTCTATGTTCAAGTGTCTTTATTGATTAACATCTTCGAAGAACAATAGTCAGTCAGTCCTTATGGTTTGATATTGACACCTCTAGTCCCGTCCTATGGAAAAATTGTAAAATGTGTCTTCAACAGGCGGCCAATAATGTGATCCTGTAAAGGTTCCGTTAATCCTATTTAGTTTCCTTTTAACGGTAACGGACATTGGTAGACCGACTATGCCGCCCATCAAGTTGAAAGCTCGTATATATAAGCGTAGTGTGAAAACCCCGGCCTCGCAAAGCCGTCGTCGGCTGAAGCAAGTCTAGTCTCGATCCTCTTTGCTATGCTTTCAAATCAATTTACTTTGAGTTGATACTCGTTAGATAGATACTATTTCTACACAACATAAACGTAACGTAAACAAATAAAGCCATATTTAAGGAGGTTTAGAGAAATTTCAGTAAATCTCATCGCATAAATTGCTTCGCATCGCATATCTTAGTACTTATTGGGAGCGTTAGGAAACGAATAATGTTCTTTTTTAAGTACATAGGTCATAGCGAAAGTTTCTGGACTCTGATAAATAAGACGAGAAATTGATTTTAAAAGTATTAATACTTGTAAATAATGTAATTATAATGTATACATTTTTGTATTCGCTGGAACCATTGTAAAAAGGATTTGGCCCAATCTTCCTTAGGGACCCCATTAATGGCTTCATGGATCGCATTCACCGCTTATTCAGGGCTCGTAAAACGTGTGCTGTTTGTCTTTAATATTGGGAAACAAAAGAAGTCGCAGGGTGTGAGCTGTATGCATAATTATTAATTCTACATTTGAAGACAAAAAACGCTTTAACATACCAATCTGCGGTCACTGCCTTTTGGTCTTCAAGTAAAGGTCTTTATAAGCTATCCTACGGTATCAATATTGGATTAGTAACCACAGTCACCGGCCGACCTTCACGTACGTCGTCATAGAGATGATCATACCCTAAATTCTTAGTCTAAATTTTCCTAAAAACGAATATACAGAGCTGCGAACAACATAGGGCTTCATCACCAAACGCCAAACTTTATTGACGGTTTTTTGTAATAAAATTAATTGTAATAGCGGCAAAAAATGTTCTCAAGAACGCCACCGTAGTATTACTTGTTCAGTGAACGCCACAATGAAAATATAAATGACAGTCTCGCAAATTAAAAAGAAGCATGTTCCCAGAGAGTTCCATTTTGTAATTCAAAAAATTTTTTTTTTCTATTGTAACTGGCCAGTTCCAGAAACTTTTAGTATACCCACGTGTTTGGTATCATAGGTTGGTCGATTTACCGCCTGCGGAAACTCAACGCATTAACGCTTGATTATAGGCGCCAAATGTAAACTAGCATGTGGTTGCAAAAGCTTACTACTTAAGCCCAAATTGTCAGAAAAATATTTAAAATATATGCTAGGAATTGTCGAAACCCACACAATATTTTGAGCATAGCATTTGTCTCTAGTATATATACTTCAGGAGAAAATAATTAATGAAGTCATTGAAAAAACAAACAAAAAAGTTGTTAATTCTCTTTCTTTTTTTAACCGCTTGACCAATTTAATTCGTTTATACGCCAATTGATAGAATAATTAGATAGCTATAAACAAGGTCTTTTTAATCAAACAATTACAGCCATGCAAAAAGCGCAGCGACTGTCGCAACAGACACGTTTTATTGCGCGCTGTTATGAACCGTATTTTGATGAATTTTTGTGCGATATTCACACCAACACGCGTCGAGTCGCTAATTTAGGAGCACTACTCGCCTTAATGAAAGTTATAAGTCGATAACGCGGTCGTCTTCCAGCATTTGGGGACCGCAATGCGGTATGACTATCAAATTTCTTAGCAGATAATTTCTTCAGTATTAAAATGCACAGCACAGGTAACGGGTTATAAAGAGCATTTTAGTTTTTTCCAAGTCAGATCCTATAGCCGCATTTTTCGAAAAACTTGACTAGCATTTCTCCGTAATAGCTGTTACAAATACTGTCTAGTGTCTACTTTAAAAATAAACAACATGACTCTCCAATTACGCGCTGTTGCGTTCGGAAACTCAATCCATTACGCGATGCGAACGAGAGCGACGAAATGCGACGCGAATTTTGCTGGCCGTAAGCGATAGATGTTGAATGCGAAAATTCGGATTTGTCAGTGAAATTGCGACGTGACGGGTCATACTGCACAATTTTTTATTTATTTACAAATTCATACCTTTTAGGGTTACCGTTGCTTTATAAAGAGAAAACGGATAAGCCACCTAGAATCACTTTGTTACTTTTTCTTTCGTAAAACACGGTGACGGGTTGATCGAGCGAATCACATTAAAACAATGGAGTAAAAATGCAAACCTCAACGGTATCAAATTATACTATACTAGCTGTTGCCCGCGACTTTGTTCGCGTAGTCTTTGCAAAACCATAGTTAGTCTAAACTAAAGACGACGCGATCGAAGTCGCGGGCAACAGCTAGTACCTACATGTTCTATATTTTTAACATATTTAAAAAATTTCGCCAACTGATCACCGACATTTAACGGTAAGAAGCGCTATAATGATGACAGTTATCTTGCACCCCTTGGGAACCGTACATTTTTCCGGATAAAAAGTAACCTATTCTTTTTCATGGTATAATCTATTTTTGTATTAAATTTCATCTAGGTTCAGCCATAATGGCGTGTTTGAGTAACAAACATCCATTCATCCAAACTTTTGCCTTTGTCTTATAGGTACTAGCTGTGCCCGCAGCTTCACTTGCGTGTAATACGGTTTGTTACACCTTATTTTACTTGCTTAGGAGATTGAGTAAAAAAGAAACAATCCTATTTAGTTTTACTTCTATAAGTTTTAATTTTTCTCATCTATAACAACGTATTTCTGTTAAAAATCACATCTGGGTTAGGTTAGGTTGAAACAATGACTACACAAAGCGCGAAGCCAAGCGAGCAGAGCGAGCGCAGCGAGCGTGTTGCGGCAGCGTGGCCAGAGCGATGGATTCTAATTTTCGCTCAAAAATATGTATCATTGTAAACTGTGATATACCCCTAACCGTAATAATATATACTTTTGTTATTGTGATTTGTTTAGATTTATTTAATTAATAATTTACATGAATATATAACAAATAAATATACAGCTTAAAACTAAATATAAGACTATTTAATATATACTTAACCGTTTTGTCTGGAAACCTAATTATCTAACAGTTTTGTTTTAATGAAAAGTGAGATTTTAAAACTTATAAAATAAATAAAAAATATAATAATCGTGTTTTCGGTGAAATAATAATATTAAAAAGACAGACAGAAGGGATAAACCGTTCAGGAAAATAAAATTCGTACTAAAAAACTCGAATTTACAATAGCTAACACTTTTCCGTGTTGAAAAAAGCTTTCTTCTTAAAACATAAACTAAAAGCAAATTATTTTTAAATAAGAAGCCCACTTCTGCCCAGTAAAGCATCAGTCTAAGCCTCCTCCGTGTTTTTCTGCATCTTAAAATCCTGATAAAATAATAAGTCTTTAAATTATGCTGTTATTTCATAAAATATAATATTTATGTATAAAATACCAGAAATAAAAAAAATACTTCATTTCTCTATTTTTATTGATGATCCGTCATCAAGATCTTTAAGAGTAAAAACATAGATATTATCTGCTGTACATTGATTCCGTTCCCGTTTTTCGGTCCTTAGGCGAAAACATTATTTTTCAAATTTAGTCACTTGAGAATAGTATTTCAATAAAAAAAAGAATTATTAAAGTTGGCGAGGTAGATTGGCGTGGTTGGTATAGAGTTGATATCTCATCATCATAAGAACTCGACCGATATGGATACACTCCTGGGGTACTTTCTAAAAAAGGAACATCGAAATCGGTCTACCTACATAAATATCGCTTATAAAAAAAAATTTGAGAAATTTCTCCTTTTTTTTAATTAGGTTAAAAATAACATTGTCCTCATATTACAGCTCAAAGTTGCACAGCGTGCTATGAAAAGGGCTATTTTGTTTCTTTGCTAGATTAAATCAGAAATGACGAGATCGACTAAATTCGCTGACACAGCCTGAAGGATTAGCAAGCCAAAGTGGCAGTGGGCAGGGTACATAACACGTAAAACTGACGGCCGATGGGGTAGAAAGATTCTAGAATGGAGACAACGTATGCGGCAAACGCAGCGTAGGACATCCACCCACAAGGTGGACAGACGACCTGGTAAAGGGGAAGGAAGCCGCTGGATGTAGGCCGCTTCCTACCGGCCAATCTAGAAGTCAAGACCACCTTCTGAGTGGACGTCCTACGCTGCGCTTGCCGGTACGCGGCCTCCATTCTAGAACCTTTCTGCCCCATCGGCCGTCAGTTCTGCGTGCTATGTGCCCCGCCCACTGCCACTTCAGTTTGCTAATCCGTTGGGCTATGTATTGCGACTTATGTTCGTTTACGGATCTCCTCATTTCTGATTCTATCTCGCAAGGAAACACCAGCATAGGTCTTTCCATAGCACGCTGTGCGATCTTGAGCTTTCTTATGAGGCCCATAGTGAGAGGCCGCGTTTCAGTTCCATATGTCATCACTAGTAACACACACTGGTTGTAGACTTTTGTCTTTAGACACTGAGGTATATTGGACGAGAAGACGTTGTGTAATTTCCCGAAGAAACGTTGCAAAAAATGCTTTACATAAAATTGTAGATGCAAGCAGGTAATTTATCATCTCCATGGTGTATACAGGGTGGTAGTACGTTATCATTTGATAATATAAACCACTTTAACTACTTATCGGTTCAACTTCAAATTCGCACAAAAAATAGGAGTAGGTAATTGTTACTACTTAAGGCGTAAAAGTTCAAGTTTAGTTATGTCCCTTAACAATTATGTGATATGACTTTTAAAAATATGCATAACTTTTTGTCCTTTTATTCAAATTCAAATGGCTGGCTGGTAATTTTAAATTTGAAGTCATACCTATAAATTTTCATACAACTTTGCAAAAGTCATAGAGTATAGATAAAGTCAAGTTGTTTACCATGATGTATAGAATATGTGGTTACAAGGTTATCCTTGAGTCACAAGTTATACACCCTGTATAACTGATTATTAAATTTCAAGGAAATACACAGATTTACAAAAATTATCCCGTAGAAATGTATGTCTGTTACTTGTAAAATTATCTTCCTGTAACAAAAATTGTAAGTGGTTACGAAAAGTTCTAATTTTCATGCTTGACTAAAATCAGTTCAAGTCCCCATTTTACATAAAAGCACACATAATTACATTGCACTTTGGCATCATTGAAAAGCAAACACTGGTCAAGTACGCTCTGTATAGACTTGCCAATCGTAAATTCATTTTAAGCTCACATACGCTAGTTAGGTACACCATTTTGACCGACAAAGGTGCATCTCACTCAATGCAGCCATAATTTAAAGGCCGTCATCAAATACAATAGTCTACCAATATTTTGGCCGACAAAGATGCATCTCACCAACTCAATGCAGCCATAATTTTAAAGCCGTCATCAAATACCGGCATTCACGATAGTCTACCAATCCGTGCCGCTTTCAAATCGTTACAGTAAGGTTTAATTTGTTTGGTATTTTGAGGTTCATTGTACCAGGTTTGAGCTCCGTGGAGCCAGCCACATGTTGGGGTGAAATACAAATAGATCGCACCCCTATGTTTACGCAACCACTGGATTTTTTACTCTACATTCTAATCTTAAGGTTTAATTTCGTTTGATTTGATATTGTTAGGGACAAAAATGTCGTGAATGATCTCTGTCGGTTCGTGCTTAGTGCAGTGTATTCACGCTTGTAAGCCCGTAGTGAAGTGTGTTTTTAAAGTTTAAGGTGTCCAAGACCCAGTGGGGCGCTAAGACAAGGTGTGTTGTTTTTCTTATGTTTTTTTGCGTAACATATGGTCTGGCAAGTGTCATTCATTCATGCGAGAAGAAGTTACCGGCTTCCGTTCCGGATTCTAACCTATACGAGTACATTAATATTTTGACGTTGTATTTCGGATTGCATATCGGTTTGTAGCGATAACATTGGAGTTATGGTGGTATTATCTTAAATTCGTGGTTTTGGTTTTCTTGTCGGTTATCTAGATTAACTGTAAAATTATCTATAAATCAATCGAGAATTTACCCTTGCATGATTATTAACTAATTAATTACTAAAACACTTTATTACTAGATTTATAAACTAAGTTTAATCTTGTTACTTATTTTAATTGAAATCTTAATAATCTTAATCAATACGATGTTTATTGAAATAATATTTCAAGAATAATTTAATACTTAACGTTTAATTAACAAATAAATTGCTATTTTATAAGTAGGCCACTTATAAAATAGTAATTAGTTCTTATCGTCCTTTTTTAAACTCTATATTATACAGAAGTTGTTATTTGATAAACGTTGAGCCCAATTGAGACAATTGGCCTCTTGAACTTTTCAACTGGTGTAGAGTTGTGCTTGGCGTCTATCTAAACGTAGTCTTTAGTTTGGTCCGCAGTGAATACGTATCATTTTTGGATTTAAAATTTTCAATAATTAAAATTTAACAAAGCATTTCAAAACAGTTGAAAGCGTAGAAGCAAACATGTGTCTCTTGCTCCTACAATTCGAATAAGAACTCACAATAGATTCTACGTCATGTAAAAACGAGATAGACAGATCTAAATTAGCAGTTTCGTCCCTATGCGTGCCGGCTAAATTATGGGTAAGAAGTTCGGGTCCACAGTGGGATAAGCCTATCTCTTTAAAATAGAAAAAAAAGCGTCTCTGTAAATGTAATTTTAAAAATAAGATTACTTTTAAAACAAGAGCCAAAAAGGAGTCGAATATGTACAACAATACGAGTACAAATATGTATACTTTTCTATGTGGCCAACATCGAAATCGCGATTTTTATTGTTTCTCCATACAAACTAACGTTCTACCCCGATGATAATGTATGTATTGCCCCCTACAAAACATTTGTATTGATATAACACATTCGCCTCCTTCGATTTGGCTCCTGTTTCAAAAGTTACCATGTATTACATATCCGATGGGAACGTTTAGCAATAACTAATAAAAATAATGTGCTTTCGATATCGTTTATAGTTATCGATAACTCTTATATTTACGGAATAATGGCCTAGGCACACTTAACGATTGCACCCTGTATATCTGTACTTAGATTCGACAAGATTAATAGACGTATTAGGAATATATACAGGGTTATTTGTAAAATATCAACAACCTCCTAGGGGCTGATTCTGGTGCTCAAATACAACAACATTTTCTATGAGACCAACATAAAAAAAAAACACCTCTCCATAAATCTGATGTTAGTTGGTGGTTCTTAGTATGGGTAAATGTCTTTTTTTATGATTTTACATTTTACAAACAACCCTGTATACTGATTCTCGGCATTCACTTAATCTACTTATTACTTATACCTCTATCAGCCGCTCCGCCAGACTGTAAACGAAGACGTACCGATCGCTGACTAGTTATTACGAGTTGTCACCGGTACACCTAATATTAGGGTTTAAAAAAGTTTTACAAAAAAATAAACCCACTTCAATTAAATAATATTATGAATTCAAGCGAGGTCACGTAGGAGGTACGAAGCACGTATGCCAATGGAAACGTAAATCGAATCCATGGTTCATCAACATACTTGGCCCCGCTGGACTTTATAATTATTTTGAGGTCGATAAATAAAACTATAAAAAATTCAAACCAAAAAAATATATATTTTTTGTTTTAATTTTTTATATAGCCCAATAGCCCAAAAGGCTGGCCAGCCATGTTGCTAGGTTGCGTTGGCCCAAGTTTGATCTTAAGTAGTATTGATTACAAGCTGGTTTTTGATACTTCATTACGTATTAAACTACAGAAATCTAAAAAAAATATTTCGAATTTTACTATCATGAATTTTAAAATACCGAATCTGAAATATCCGAACGGTTTGAAATTCCGAAAATGAAAATTCCTATTTATCATAATTTTGATTTTCCAAATTCCGAAATCTCAATTTTCTTAACGTTTTAATGCCTAATTTCAAAATTGCGATTTTTAATAGATCGAATATAAAAAATTCCGACTTTTATTTTAGTCATCCGATATATCAAAAATAAGAATTCCGGTTATGAAAACTACAAATAATTTAAATTCTGAAAATTGAACGCGTTTAAATGCATTTGGTGAATTAAGAATTGCGATTCTAACAATCGGAATTTTATTTATTCGGAATAATGAAGTTCGGATTGAAGAAAATCGGAATACTCAAATTCGGAACTAAATATTTCGCAATTTTTGGGTATTCCATTACATGAGTCGGATCTCGCTTTGCGTTGTACTCATGGATACAACCACATTAATATTCTGAAATAGAGTAGACTATAATTTGTGTTAAACGTATAACAAATATAAGTTTGTACTTCAATACTTTTGTTAAAAAGGTAATAGGATAGAAGCATCTCAATGCCTTTTGTAAACATCATCCGTAATTTCAACATAAAAAGTAGGTTAACAAAATGTATGCGTAATAAGAAAATACTTATTTCTTTACAAAGAGTAACTTAGAAACGCTCTTACAAAGTTATTAACAAACTTAGTGGAAAGTTTCTTGCAAAACCGTCTTGTGATATTTTCGTACCAAGCAAGTTCTTATTTATTTCTTGGTAGTTTACATTTCATTTTCCTTGTATACAGGGTGTTAGGAAACATGTGCAATAAACTAACTGAATATCTTGAATGTAAAAGTTTGTATTATTAAATGTTTAAACATTTAAGTTTGTTACTCAATGCGTGATTGAGTACGAATTGACGTGAATTTTCGTTGGTTTTGAAGCCGGAAAAATCATGTTCATTATACTTAACAAAACCTGAAAAACAACAAGTTTCAGGATGACGCAAACAACAATAGGAAAAACAATATAAATTTGATGTTGTTTTTACTCAAAAAGTTTGTATTTTGAGCAAATTTATTTACACACGAAATACAGCTATTCATGGCACAAATTCTATACTTTCAGACTCACTCATTAAAACGAACCCGTTGGTCTAAAGTCTTAAATTTGATAAGAGGAGAAAAAAAAATAAGTGAAAATAGATAAATGATTTATTACAACAACAAAAAATTGCTATTATAATATTCAGTTTTAACGAATCCCAACCTACACCAAGTGTGGCCCGGGCTCGCGATTCGAAATACGAACTGAATGAAATAAAATACAGCGGTACGGCACTATAAGTGCGCAAATCCGACTTTCTTTTGACCAATTTTACATGTTCCTCTTGTATTATTTTCAGAATGATTCCCGAGGCTGCAACATTCACAATAAAGGATGAGACCCTGCCTAAGCCTCCTATCTCAGCCCATGAACTTTACAAAGCCCTGCTCAAAGAGTTCCTGAGCAAAAGTCAGATCGAAGACGTGACTCAGGAGCAGTTGAACAGAATATTACTGGAATATGCTTATAAAGGAAGTGATATCAGATATAAATCTTAGCTGCAAACAAAATATTTAATTTAGAAGACAGATATCTTTCACTTACGGTATAAAATGATATTTACTGCAATCTAAGTGAAACTTTTCATTGTGAGTGATAATCTTATATACCGAATATTTCAATATTGCTGTTTCTTGCCAAAAATGAAAATCTTGATAATATATTTCGTGTATACAAATCATATACTCTCCGTACATATTTTGTAAAGTATTGCAGCCAAGACGCCTGAGTAAGAATTCCTTCATATTGTATAACTAAAAGAACTCGCACTGTGCGATTACTGTTAGATTTTTGTAGGCTTTCAAAGTCACAAACAAAGATAGGGTCGGTAAACGATCAATATTTACTATATATGATTCCATTTTCAAAATAGAAAAGTTTTGATTTTGGATTATGCTATTAGAAGCCAGTTTTATTGTCACACCGTAGATCAATCTTGAGTACGTAAACTTAAAAATAAAACGTTACCCTCTGTGAATTCCTTGCTTGAGATCCCAACTTAAAAGCCTTTGAGCTATCAATTTCTAAATCATACCTCAAAGTCAAAAGTGTTATTAAATTTCACACTGAAACCTATTGAGTTTATCCAAATAGAGGCGGTGGGCGTTTTACTTTGCTTTCTTTCGGTCTTTTGATCAAATTGAAGATCGTGTTTGTGGGGTAGAAACGATTGAGTTTTATTGATATTATCGAACAAGTATTTTAAATTTGAGTTCATAAACTAACACGGGTAAAATGAATTCATTTTAGTACTTATTTTGTTTATTTATTTTTTCTTCTTAGCGCTTTATAAGTTGGGTATGCTTTGACGCTCGAAAAATCAAGAGGTATTTTTTTAAGTTACTAACTTCTAGATATTTAGTTGTTATTGTTACTCTACCGGGTACGACAAGGAATACGCTAAATGATAATTTAACCTTTATAAATTGAGTCAATTAAAGGTAAAGCTAAGTTGCTAGAATCAATCATACAAGCAAAATTGACAAAAAACGGGAGGTCTCGGTTTTTGTATAAATAACATTTTAGTTAGAAAGTGCATAAGTAATATTAGCTCATTTCATAAACGGCAACGTATATTTTCTACATTTTTAAACAAACGTTTCGTAAAATCGGGCCACAAAAAGCATTTTTGGGTATTAGCATTTTGTAAATACCACTTTCTTTTACGACTTTATTATCTATACACAAAGGGAAAAGTAGCAAGTAGTACGATTATAACTGTTTGTATATCTAGTTGTAGTGTTTTGTAGTTAAAATACTTTTAGACACTTTCTAGTTTTTGTGTTTCGTAGTTTTAAAAACTTTTAGTCATTTCAAATTAAAAATGTTCTGGCACCAATCGCCATAATTAGGAAAATAACATTAACACAACAACCAAGTCTTGGATTATTTTCTTACTACTTATTCATACAACCATGTTTGAAATTTATTGCTGTTTCTTTTTTACTTAATTGTTGTTTCCCTGACTTTTGTTTTAACGAGTATATTTTAATTACACATAGAAAAATGATTCTAGAATATCGTTTGTTGATATCAATACAGAATCCTATATTATTTAAAAATGTAATTAAGTTGTAAATTGTCTTTATTACTGTACAAACAATATGACTTAAATGATCACAACATCTGGCAATACTCTGTCGCTTAAATATCATTTCCCTATTCCGTTCTGCTTAGAAGGGGTAGGTAAACATAGTTTATATGTGGCTTGTAGACACATGCTCTAGGGACACACGTGAGTTAACTCAGTATAATTAAAGGTTTCTCTCGATTCCGCTTCGCTATAGAGTTACACGCGCGTATTTTGTGGCCCAATGTGTTTTCTTAGAGGTACTTATTAGAAAAAAATAAATATCGAAATGTATTTAAATGTATTTTTAGTAATTTACTACCAAAGTATCTAGTCTAGATTTTAAGGTACAAAGTATATTATTAATTTTACGCAGTATTGTTTATAATCATAGCATAATTGCAAACAATTTAACTTTATGAACGCTATTTAATATTACTTAAAATATTATTTAAGTTTAAGCAATGTTAAATAGAAAATATAAAACTTACTAATGGCAATAATGATTAAGATTTATACTTTATTTATACCTACTCTATAGGAAAATATAATAAAACCCAATATAATTATCTAACGCATTTTGATTTTTAACTGTTCAACGTATTATTAGTTATCTACCTATTTAAATTTTCTTGGAACAAAGGACTAATAAAAGTAAGAAACTGAAGTTTATAAAACCTTTACTTTCTCCTAAAACCTATTATTATTTTAGGCTAAAATTTCCTGAGATTCGTCAAAATAAACAGGTAAGAATCTACAAACCTGTTTTAGTATTCAGACCAGCTTACTCATTTTGTTTTGTACCTGCTTCAAATGTCAAATCTTCTGCTTTCTAATTAGATTATTCAAATGAAAACGTAATAAAGAATCTTATTTTTTCAAAAAAGTTACGAGACAGGCACTGTTTCATCTTGTCGCCTATTTTAACAAGAACATAATTTCTGCATCTAATTTTGTAAAATTGCTGATTATTTAATATGTCAGTAATTTAAGTATTAAAAACAAAAGAAAAACTAATAATTAATGCAATATGTAGCTCACAAAGCCAAAAAAAAAGCTCAAAATGGCTTTGGCTTGTTTGCAAGTGAAAACAGTTGTGTTTATTTATAATATTATTTTGTGTTACTAAGTTTTAGTCCTAAATACTGTGAGATAAATTAAAATTTGTGCTAACTAATATTATTTAGTAAGTAAAATATTTAATTAACTACTTTGCCAGCCATGCAAACAAGGGATAAATAAGGAAACACATACTTTTGACCATTTATTTGATTACATCAATAGAACATTTTGTTTAACAAATATATTCCTTAAAGTGTGACTAGATAGTGACTAGATTTGCCCTGACCGGGCCACCTGTTGCATAAATACACAATTATCAACCTTACAACGTCCATCTTAACAGCTATCCAGAGCCCGGAAAGGATCGAAGAGCAGACGTTCATACACAACATAAAACACTCAGAAAATAGACTGGTTTCTTTAAGAGGGAGGCACAAAGAGGGGGGTTTAATTATTTGCTTCTGGGGGGCTCTGGGCCGAGTAAAACTCAGGCCATAGCCATCTCATCCATGCCGCGGAGAAGGCGCGAGCGCAGCCGAGTGAAAACGGGGTTCTTCGGGGTGATCCCGCGGTAGTTGAGGAAACGAAGCGTCTCCTGGGCACACACGAGAAATCCCAACTGCTCAGGATCCATGTCGACCGGCACCGAATCCAAGAGCGGGTCCTCGTTCTCGTCGCCGAAGATAGATTCGTCTTCGTATTCCGACGTCGCTGGCTCCTCGTTGCGCTGCGAATCCATTTCCACGGAACAGATTCGTCCGAAGAGCCGTTTCAGCGCCCGACGTTTTTCGGCACTACTAGTATCAATCGCAGGCTCGCTGTGCGAACGCTTGCGGCGCCGTTGCCGCTTCACTCGACAGTCGGAGTCGTCGCGTTCACGGGTCCTTTTATTCGTCATTATTAACCGACGCCGCCGGGATGCAGACTGCGAATGGGCCGTGCAGGGAATTGAAGGGCCGCCGGTGCGATTACAGCGAACGCGCCGTCTCGCTCTGTTGTGGGCGTCGCGCGTGCGTGCGAGGGGGATGAGTAGGCCAGCTGCAGCGGGAACAGCTGGGCGAGCAGATGCAGGGCGCGGGGCACGCACGCTTTGTTTGATAAAGTTTATTCGGGGAAATAAAACTGTTATCCCCGATTGCGCGGGTCGCGGCGTGCGGGGAGTGAGCGGCCCGGCCGGCAGCTGCCTCGCATCTGCGGCGCTCAGGTGATTCCACATGTTCTCAAGGTAACGTCAGTAATTAACGCGTTTACTGACGCAGGTAAATAAAGCACAGTGCCTAAGGCTTAGGTTCGATAACAGCCTATTAGATGTCCGTCTAAAGCCTTTGTTTCATATATTGAACAAAGGCTTGACTTGTAATGGATTTTGAGTGAAACAAGAATCTGACTCTACTCCCATGAAGTTTAGTTTTAATAAAATGTTGCCTTGATTAACTTTACTTCCATTAACAAACTCCTTTTTATTATAATTCACGAATCGAATGATGAACTCAAAAAAATCCAAAGTAAACACAAAGAAATGTAATAAAAGTGTAGTCAACGTATTATTTTTTTGTCGGATTATAGGTTTACGCTTCATTCAATTTGCGAAATTGTATGCCGCGGGCTGAAAATGTTCAGCGAGCATCGTTTCCCGGACAGCACACTATTTACACCGATAGTACACTATGTAAAATGTAAAAATCAATACTCAGGTTTATGTAGTCCCGGAAACGAGCTGTTGGCAATGCTATTTCTGTATACCCTACGTACATACATAGTGCAGTCTAGGGTTACCGTTTCAAATTGAATCCCAGTTTGTATAAACTTCAAACAAGTCCTTTGTGCGTTTCTTACTCGAAGACGACATGCGAGATTGTATTGACACAAGCTGTATTAAAAGATTTGAATCATATCAGGAAATCAGGGTTATATCTATTTAGATATCCTGATAGAAAAAAATAGATTTAAATTCATAATACACAACAACTTACTTCTTAAGCTTAATTCACTATCAACTACTACTACCTACTGATCGTTGAATTCAGTTAATATAAAAAAATCGACATGAATTCTCAGCACAATACAAATTATTGTGTAAAATTGTAAAAACTCCTACAATGATAGCTTTGGTTAAGTACTTCTTTTAAGTACGTGTAATTTTTATTTATCTTCAATCAACCTACGTACTTTAATAAGAGTTAGATTAAATCTAGAACGACAAAGCCAGGAAGCGAGTGAACTAGAATAAAATACAGACTAGGTACATACATCAGTATCAGCAAAACTTCATACATAACTTATGATGACCCTAGTCTCTAACCCTTATGCACATAGTACATATACTTACACACACATCAAGTTTCCAATAATCGGCCTGAAACTTGCCTATGATGCTACCCGTCTTGGAATAAAGACGAATTTCCATTAAGACGGCTTCGAACTTACACTATTATCTAGGTCTGGGAGCCAGCAACGCGCGGTTACTGGTAGTACAGCAACGATAATTATTATGGACGCCTTTGTCTTTGAAATAGGCGAGGCAATTTTTTTTATTCAACTTCACTTTTTTTATTTACCTTTACACGTAACAGATAGTCATGCATTGGGTCTAAAAGTACCTATTCTCTCGTAGGTTTTAGTACAAGTACAAAGGTTCATTTGCCAAAACACAGAAAATTACAAGTTGACAATGATACAGGGCCTGTACTGATACTGCTCGCTGACGTGCAAAAATTTTGACGTGATAAAATTTTAATAAATACAAACAAAAATTCACAAACTAGAATTAAACAAAATTAGAATAAAATAAATTTATTATTTATTTAAATGATAATTACTACAATACAAACTTGTGAACTACGGGCATAAAGAAAATTTTTCTTCATAATATTCCATTGTCTATTTACGAGTATAAGCTGTTTGTTTTCCAATGAAATAAAAGATTTATTATTGATAAGAACAGCCGTCTTTAGGGATTAATAATATCGTTACAAAACATCATCTTGTTAATAGGCATATTCTCAAGCCTCTTCCAACTTCTAACTTAATTATTATTATCTTGTAAAAAATACAAATAAAAAACATATAATAAAAATAAACGATAATCAAAATAATAAATATAAGATCACTTAATATTATTGTAGAAGCTGTAAATTTGAAAATTACGACCAGAGGCGGACTCCGCTAGGACATTTAAAAAACACGGCTCCACTCTTCTTTTCTCTTTTAAGGAAACCCTTAGATCATCTACTCTGCGCTGCTGAAGATACCTGTCTTCGTCAATATCATCATCATCATCATTTCAGCCATAAAACGTATATAGCTAAATAAAGGCCTCCGCCAATGATTCGTGACCTAAGGCGAAACTGAACATTAGGGAACCTATCGGAGATTACGACTATTTAGGCGAAGGGTTTATTTATCAAGGATTTGTATTGAAAATATTTGTTTAACAATAGCCAGTTAAAATCTCAATTATGTTGGTAAAGTAAAAGGAAGATTTAAAAAAAGTTGTAGGTAGCAATGTTTTAGCTAAAAAAAAACAGTTTTAGGTATTATAAGCCCAAAACCCCCTAAACTCTTTCACTTTGATCTATTATTTACGGGACACTGTTTAAATAATTTCTACATTTGTCTCAAACTGAAAGCCATCAAGTATTTGAAATAATTTCCCCAGCCAGTTCTTTATGTATTACCGACAGGGCGATCTAATTCCTATTTAAAGTTCCAAGTAGGATAAACTTCCATCAGTGACTAAATTAGTTCTCTAAGTGACCTTACTTTAATCCTCTGGACGCTGGGTTTTCAATTACGCTGGCTCTGGGGTCACTGACTCATCAGTGGCTCGGATAGATAAGGAGATCGGCACTTGTAGGAGACAAGTGCTGGGAATAAACAGAATCGAAAAACTTTGGTACCATCTAAGAATGTTACTATTTCTTAGCGTTTACAGTTATTCTTCACTACGATTTTGATTGGATAATTTGTTTTGTAACGTGTTTACAAAACGTATTAATAATTAAATTATAAATAAATTAAATTAGCTAATAAACTGTAAAATGTAAAATAATAAACGTACCTACTTATTGAATAACTATTAATACCATTTTTGACGTAAATAAATATATTGGAATTTGAATTTGACATTAATGTACTCCCAAGCCTTATAACAATAATGTACCACACGAAAAATTACCAAAAAAAGAAGACTAGACGAGTTATCATGCCTTTTCAGCATAGTTAGAAAATAAAACGATATAGAAAGGAAAATAACTTACCTTTTCTATGATAAAATGGATCATATTTTCACATAACCTGACACATAAGCTAAGAGTCACTTCACTCTATCTACATAGTATATTTTGTTTTCATGTTATTATCTTTTAGTATTAATATATGTATCTTATATATGTGTCTTCTATCATTTAATATGTGTAGTTTATATGAATGTAATGATGCCCTGTATATAGATTGTATTTCTTAGAATATATTACGCCAGTTACGTAAACTTCGTACAGACGGTTTAAAGAACACCTATGACTTAGTTATAAATTATTTCTTTGAGTAGCTTCTTTTGTTTTCAAAAATTAAAGGCTAAAGTACTTCTACTCATATTGTTAATTTTTTGAATACGTGGTGTTTAAAAATATAATTATTTATACCTGTTTCCTTGTAACTCATTTAAATTGGTCTTGATTGCTTTTGGATCCCATGGTATTGTCTCGGGATTTTATATTACTTTATAATTGTTTTAAGTATTAAATGACATGTTAGTGTTGTTTGTTTTTTATCCAATGCATTCTAAAATAGGTACTTTGTTAATTCGGAAACATAGGTAAACTAAGGCAAAGCCGAGGTTGCCATAATTTGCATAAATGATTACCAACCTTTTTCTAGAACGTTTAAATGATAAAATAAACTTTTTAAAACCTTATTAATCGATACAATGCTTTAGTCGACACATCACTATATCCAACCGGTGGATAATACACGTCGGAGGTGTTCATGTCCATCAGGCCTTTCACGGCAGAGGGATAGCCATTTCATTAAGGAAGCCTTTGGCTTGCTGCCAGTTAGGAAATTTCGATTTTCTCGATGGCAGCAAACATAATAAGCCATCAAAAGAACTTCTCAAAGGCGTTTTGTATAGAACTCTGCTGGTTTGTGGACGGTCGATTAGACTGGATAATCGATACTCCGTACAGTTTTATAAAAAGTATTAGCTATTAATGTTTTTAAGAGACAGAATGAAAGTTAGCAAAGTTGTTTGGGGATTTAAAATTTATGTAAACCATTTAATCAGGGTGTTAAAAAGTGCCAGACTAATTTTAAATGGTTATTCAGTGAGCCTAGTATACACATAAAAAACCTTTGTAAATTATGGCGACCACGATGATTTTGTCAAAATGCCAGATCATCACTTAGATCACAGATGGTTTTAGGTTCGGATCCTAGTACCGACAAATATTTGTTGCCATTTTACAGGTAATATCCGTATCACGCTTGGCTGGTACTTTTTAACCTCCTGTTTAGTAGCAGACTTGTAGCTGTGAATTTTTCTTGTTATTTTTTTTGCTTTATTAAAAGCATACAAGCAAAAGAGGCTAAATACATTTGCCGTAGAACCGATAACCGGTAAGGTAAAAGTTGAAAATTATAGTCGCGATATCTACATATGACCATGCAGGCATGTCCACTGACAAGTTTGGACGAAGATATACGCAAATCTGCTGACGGCGATAGGAAAAGAATAGCCGAGAATCTGTCTACCCACTGAGCTTGGGTTCACGTCATTTGGAGCCGTCATGTTATTGCGTCCGTCTAATGTAGAGACTCCAAATGCCTCATGACATGGGGATGTTTATATGCAAGATACAATTACCTAAATCGTTACTCTTTGGACGATAACTGTACGAAACTGAAGTTTCTCAAAGAATGCTTCCGTTCCAAATCAAAATCAAGCGGCTCCACTAATTTTACCTAGGAAAAAAGAAGGAGAGTCAACAATGTTAGAAACTGCACACTTTAAAAATGTTGCCGGATTCTTAGGATTGCGTACTCGTACATATAGGTGCCGTTGACGATGTAAATACTGCTCTCTCGCAAGTATTGCACTGGTTCACTACCAATAATCTTATGCTTAATGCAAATAAAACAAAATGTATTAAATTCACAATGCCGAACGTAAAACTGGTCCCAACACATATAACTGTAAAAGATGAACTGCTAGATACATCTAGTTCCACTACCTTTTAAGGAATCACTTTAGATTCCCGTCTGCAATGGGGTGCTCATATTAAGACTCTATCAGGAAGACTTAGTTCAGCTGCTTATGCCGTGAGAAAGATAAGACAATTAACTGATGTTGGAACGGCAAGATTGGTGTACTTTAGCTATTTTCACAGTATAATGTCATATGGAATATTATTATGGGGCTCAGCAGCAGATATTGAATCTATTTTTGTACTACAAAAGAGAGCTGTACGGGCAATTTACGACCTCAGACCCCGAGACTCGTTGAAGGAACTGTTCAAGGAAATTAATATACTAACAGTGGCTTCTCAATTCATTTATGAAAATATCATGTATATTCGCAAAAACCTGCATCTATTTCCTAAAAAGAGTGACATGCATAATTTTAATACCCGGAATAAAGATAATCTTGCCGTTCCAAATTTCAGACTGCATAAAGTGGGTAATTCGTTTATGGGAAAATGTATTCGCTTTTTTAACAAATTACCACAGTCCATTGCTGAACTGCCTGTGTATGAATTTAAATCGCATGTCAAGATGATTTTAATGAAAAAAGGTTATTACACTGTAAATGACTATTTAAATGATAAAAATGTATGGAATTAAATACTGCCGTGCTCGCACAGGTTCATTTTATCTTGTAATGTAAACACACTATTTAAAAGAGGCTGACAATAGTGACCGAGTTTCTTGCGCTGTTTCTTCTCGGCACTAGCCCACAATATTGTCCCGAAGCAGTGGTAGGGTAAAAAATATATTGGGACGTGTAAAAGAGCTTAATTTAGGCCTATTTACAGAAATAAATTGGTTTTATTGGTTTTATTGCCAATGCTAACGGCTGTAGCTTTTGAAACCTTGAAAGAAATCCAGTTGAAGTTTTTTGACATAGTAATATGTGATCGGCTTGACCTTGGCGGGGTTCGATACCCAGTTTGGTAAATTTAGAACATCCCACCAGAGGCAGTTGAATTTTTTCAAGTGAAAATGTCATCCTTTATATAATTTAGAACTCGTTTTTAACTAAATTTGCTCACTTCAAATCAGCTAGGCGAAGCCCTGGCAAGGAAAACATTTTTCAGATACTTATCTCGTGCGTGACACATTTACTGACTTCGAGTTGCTTCGAGACCATGACAATAAATTAATTTGTGTGATGCCTTGCGCATTTTTATAATAATCATACCATATAATAACGTTTTAAAACGTTTTTGGTTTTGCTCTAATGTCAAAAACAGCACTACCAACGTCCGACTTGGGTTATAGGCAAACTCCAAATTTTACAACTAATAAATAGAAAAAACAAAACAAGGCTTAAAATACCGTATAAAGAACTTGCCCTTGAAATGAATTCAAGAAAACACAATAGTACGGAACCCCAATGTTCTCATTTATTTCTAAATCCCACAGACTGAGTAGCCCACAAAGTTTTTAACCACAATATTATAAAATTCTCTTTGGTAATAAAGTCAAGTTTAAAAATATTTTCCCCAGCCCATTTGTTGCGTCCATAAAGGCTTGCAAACAAAATAGACGACCTCTTAGTTGCCAGTGGGCAATCCGGGCATTTACTAGAAAACCTCGCGGACTGAATTTTCCAGTGTATTTTGTTGTTTCTACTATTCGGAACTCTATCTGTAAATAACACAAAATGTTATTGTTATATGTTACCAGTAGCCCAAAGCAAAAAAAAAAATGTCTGATTTATTATAATAATATATCTAACTGCGTGTACATGTTCTAGGTTTTTCAGAATATTCACATTTTTTAAATCTATACAGGATGTTTATTTAAACAGTAGCCAAATTTAAGGAGGCTAAGGTGTTCAATATAAACAGCTTTTACTTAAGGGTTCAACAACGAAATCATGAAAAAAAATTTGCTGATTTATAAATTATAATCGAGGTAGAGCGTTAGTTCGTATGGAGAAACAAAAAAAACGCGATTTCCATGTCAGAGAAAGTTGTTTGTATTCATGACCACATCCTTAAATTTGTCTGCTGTTCAAAACAACACCCTCTGTTGGGCATATCTCTTCCCCACTCTTCCACCCATCTCTATCTATCGCCAAATAATAAGACGACCACCGTAGCCGAGAGGCGAGCATACCGGACTTGGTGTCGCTATCTCTGAGATCCCGGTTTCGATTCCCGGTCGGTCAATGTAGAAAAAACAACTTTTCTATATTGTCTCGGGTCTGGGTGTTATGGTACCGTCGTTGTTTCTGATTTCTGTAACACAAGTGCTTTGGCTACTTACCATAAGATCAGAGCTTGTATGTAATGTTGTCCAATATTATATTAAATACTCCCCATCCGTCGTCAGATTAACCAAATTATCGCATTATCTTTTCTTGGGCATCCGGATAGGTGGGCCCGTCGTCACGCGATGGGTACCTATAGCAGGGGCGTGCATTGGTTTCAGATGGGGGTAGGCTGTGAGTGAAAATTGAGTAAGTTTGTGTGAAACAGTAGGCGATCTCGCGGCAGCCTAACATTGGTTAAATTGCACAGGAACGATCTAAGTTGCGCGCTTTAGTAAGGAATAAGTATAGGTAGACGAAAAATGGTTACAGAATATTTATTGTTTATTGTTGAATACGTAATTAATAATTATGGTTAGCTGTTCTGTCAGTTTTTTATGAAGGTAGGCTCTGCATAATAGCCTATATGGGATGCACGCCCCTGACCTATAGTCGGCTATCGCCAAATAGTAACATGTACATCTAATTAGTGCCGTGTAGGGACGGCCGTAAAGAATACACTTCCCCACCGCCAACAGAAGGCGTGTCGTAAGAGGCGACTAATTCCTATATCACGAGACGGGCAGCAGCGTCTGTGTGCGAAATCTTATAAAAAAACTGCGCTCGCCAACCCGCCTGCCAAGGGTGGCGAGAATTGGCAATCCCCCCCGATGATAGGGGAGGCCTATGTTCAGCAGTGGATTTCCTATGGCTGAAATGATGATGATGATGATGACATCTAATTAACGAATTTATTTAATAAACAGGTGTAGAAAACAATCGGTAGGAAGAAACCAGCAGCTGAAGTACCTATGGAGAAATGATGATGATGATGATGAAGTACCTATAAAAACTTTTACTTTAACGAAATCGTAAAAAAATATTCAGATGCTCTTAAACATTACAAGCATCAAGGTATTACGTTGGCTTGTTTGGTTTGGAGTGGACATGTTTTACACAACATTGTAAAAGTTGTTAACGACTGCTTATTACGCGGTTTTAATGAGTGTTCTAACCTTAAATAACAAAAGACAAATTGATTCTGAAAAAGTATAAATTTCGTTTAAGCTTTTTTCACGCGCGAATCTAAAATGAAGTTAAACGAAATAAAACAGAATGATTCGATTCCCGTTCGGGTCAATTTAGAATACGTACTTTTCTATATTTTTTTGCGTCTGGGTGTTGTGGTACCGTTGTTGTTTCTGACATTTCTGTAACACAAGAGCTTCGGCTACTTACTATACGATTAGAGCATGTATGTGATGTTGTCCAAATTTTATTTATTTATAAAAAGTAGCACAAAAAGGTCCTATTGCTTAATTCTACTTATCAGAAATAAACTAAATAATTCTCTAAAATTTATGGAGTTAGTAGTGTCCCTCTGTGATCATCACAGCGTTTGCAACAAAGCCGAAATATCGGAGGAGACTCGTAATAAAATAGGTAAATGGTAATCATTATTATCACCATCACCATGCCATCACCAGCCTTCGGAAGTCCACTGCTGGACATAGGCCTCCATCATAAAACAGTAATTATTTATATTATCTAATGACGGTGACGTTTTTTCAAGTATATTCTATAAGTATAATCTTAGATTAAATATAATATAATTGTTATAGAGATATTATCTTAGATATGAGGTATTATATTAGTAACTGCTAAAAAACAAGCCCCTTGTAAATACTCTTTTATGAAACTTGCCCGTGCTCATTTTCTTTATAAATGGAAATCATCATTTTGAACCCTTAGGTATTGTATTCTCATGACCGTCGTCATATTTATTTACATATGTTTTTTGCTTATGTAATCTATGTATGATAGTATTTAGTTTATGTATGTCGTTATTTACTGTATGTAGTTTATGCTTTTAGAAATAATTCATACGGACCTTTCATTTGAATTTGTATCGCCTATATCGCACCGCCCACAAAACGTCTCTGTTTAGCCTAATGGTCAACTGGTAGAGAATGCCTCATGGCATTAAGTCCACCTTTTGTATGATTTTTAATCTGTGCAATAAAGTCTAAATAAATAAATAAAAACAAAAAATATATAATATGGAATAGTTTAGATCTGTATAACTAAAGTTAAGTAAGTAATATAGCAGCATAGCTCGGAATGCTACCTACAGAGGTAGATAGCATTTCGATGGATAATTAGCTCCTTTGAGCTGCAAAAATAAATAAATCCTTAAAACAGTAAAATTCGTAGTTAAGTAGCAAATAGAAGAATGAAACATAATGAAATTTTAAAGCCCAATCACATGGAATTTTTTTTCCGTCTTCGAGACCTATATTTACTAAACACCATTGATTCTTATATCGATACTTAGTAATCCAATAATAATATAATATAATTGTTATAGAGATATTATCTTAGATATGAGGTATTATATTAGTAACTGCTAAAAAAACAAGCCCCTTGTAAATACTCTTTTAAGAAACTTGCCCGTGCTCATTCTCTTTATAAATGGAAATCATCATCTTGAACCCTTAGATATTGTAGTCTCATGATCGTCGTCATATTTATTTACGTATGTATTTTGCCTATGTAACCTATGTATGATAGTATTTAGTTTATGTATGTCGTTATTTACTGTATGTAGTTTATGCTTTTAAAAATAATTCATACGGACCTTTCATTTGAATTTGTATCGCCTATATCGCACCGCCCACAAAACGTCTCTGTTTAGCCTAATCGTCAACTGGTAGAGAATGCCTCATGGCATTAAGTCCACCTTTTGTATGATTTTTAATCTGTGCAATAAAGTCTAAATAAATAAATAAAAACAAAAAATATATAATATGGAAAAGTTTAGATCTGTATAACTAAAGTTAAGTAAGTAATATAGCAGCATAGCTCGGAATGCTACCTACAGAGGTAGATAGCATTTCGATGGATAATTAGCTCCTTTGAGCTGCGAAAATAAATAAATCCTAAAAACAGTAAAATTCGTAGTTAAGTAGCAAATAAAAGAATGAAACATAATGAAATTTAAAAGCCCATTCACATGAAATTTTTTTCCGTCTTCGAGACCTATATTTACTAAACACCATTGATTCTTATATCGATACTTAGTAATCCAAATGTCGTAAAAAGTAGCGAAAAGAAGATGAACAGAAATTTCCTGCTTCCCAAGCTCTACATAATTGTTTAAAACAGTTTAGTCGAAACTGTAGTATCTGCAAGTGTCCTTTACGACATGTAATTTTTTGTTGATATTAAAAATTAACTCAGTCAGATATTTTATTTATAGTATCTTTCCTATGAATAAAATATCTGACTTTGTTTAGGTACATATAATTAGGTATTTTATTTTTATTGGATTATTTATACCATGTTTGATGCAAATAAATTTTAATTTTTTTTTTTTTTAAAGACTAACATAAAATTATAAGTATTTGCCTACAATGACTACTACTTGAATCTCGTCTTCGTTCGTGCAGTTTCTAGAATCTCAAATGCAACGAATAAATAATAAAATTGCAGTCAACAAATCCGTGTGGGCGAGCAGTAATGAGGGATTGAACGAAAACAGCTCAAAGGAAGCTAGGTGTATAATTATTTCTCTTATTTGTTCAGCTTGATATTGCCTGTTGAATTCAATGCAAGAGCAAAATATGTAAGCTTTATGTAAACTCAAACATGAATTAACTTTATTGCGAGTTAATATGCAAGATTTTTAGTGATCGAATGTGATAGTGTGAGATTAGAAATTTATAGTTGAATACCGAAACGAAATTCACGTGACAATGGATCGTATAACATGCAACCAACACACGCACAAAAACATATGTATAGGATTTTTTCTGCATACATTTAAATCAGCCTCTACCAATGGTACTTTTTAGTACCATGTTTATTTCGAATGATAAGTAAGGTATTGTAATTACAGGTTCCTCTTTTTAAATAATATATACTTCTATGAAATACTATATACATTATACTATATTTCTCTTAGTTCAGAATAGACTTTAATAGCCAAATAATTTTAAATGTTACATGTGTCAACATTTTTTTGCTTCTTTATTCCAGGTTTGGCCTACTCTATTTTTTTATTTAATAAGTTTATGGGGCTGATATTTAAATTATAAATAAGGTAAAGAAATAAAATCAAAAGCCTATCAAATGTAGTGTAGTATTATCAAATTATCAAAGTTGTAGTGCCATACATACTACTATCTGGAGCAATATTCGGACTTGAAGGACTATAGAATTTCAATAATCTTACCAATCAATTAGCAAATTGAATTGCTAGTTAGAACGGAGCTAGTGGGTCTAATTCTGTCAAACTAAGTTTTAGCAAGTTGATTTTAATTTAACAAGTCCAATACCTAAAAACACACTTTTATATACATATCGACTTCATCATTTTCAACCATAGGACGCCCACTGCTGAACATAGGCCTCCCCCAGGCCTCCCCCAATGACTTCCAGATTGACCGGTTGGAAGCGGCCTCCATTCAGCGGCTTATACGGCGGCCGCAGTGTATAGGAGTTGACAAAATAAATCAAAAGAGTCTAAACACAAAGGTTTTACTAGCAGCCATTGAAGAGTTCTACTATTATTAGTATAATAGGGATGACGATTAACTTTTTTTCTTTGTCTATCAGGTAGATTATCAAGTATTAGACAAGTATTTTTTCTTTTTTCACATTAATCAAAATGTAACAGAGATATACTGATTTGAAATGTCGCATGACGTTATGTCTTGGTACATTTTTTACTTAGAAGTGACGTCACAAGCTCCCACTCCCGAACTTTGACGCGCTTTATCTTTGTCATTTTTGGTTGATTGACAGAAGAAGAAAATAAGTGTTCATTATTTTTTTATAGTCTAACTGACGGACTAAATATAATTTTATTCCAGTCGTTATCCCTATTAGATCAGAACGATAGTACCTATATAGTATTCTATTACATTACTTTGTAAGTATCAAATCGATACAACAGTATAAGTTAATTACAACGACTTTAAAGTTATATTTGAAGCAAACAAAAGTGAGTTAATAAATAGAATGTAAATGTTCAAATCAAAAAAATGATTTACTTAACTTTGATTTTACAGTTCTAAATGAATATAAATATATCTGTATCTTTCAAATAATGATACCAAGATATCTGAACACAACTAAAAATATTGGCAGCATAGAATCAGAGCCCATAACAACGAAGAGAACTAACGAAGATTTATTTACTTAATTGGAACTTATCAAAGTCAATTGAAACGTCGGGAATACCTCTGAAAGGAATCTTCAGTTGAGAATGCCGAGGAAGAGTATTATGGAGAGCCCTTGCCTGTTCTTGCATACGAAAAGTAAGGACTAAAACTATTTGGTTTTATTTTGATGGCAGGCTTAAGACAAGATGTCACTTAGGGTCGATTTCCACCAGGAAGTACAGTTCAGTTCACGAATTCAATGAGAAGAGAGAGAATTTTGCTTTTGGCGCATCAGCGATTCAAAACCTAATTGATATAATATGTTCTTTCTCTGTAGGTCTTCTTCTTGACGACTGTACTAAACGAAGTGTAAACCGCTTCAATTAAAAAAACTGGCCAAGAAAGGACGTGTCGGCCACACAGTACACTATGAATTTGTATTTTTAAGTTACTGAAACTGAAAAGTTAGGACTCGATGTTCGCAAATAAGACACAAAATATTAAAGTTTGCCATAAAAAATCTATGTTAAAAAAAAATTATTTAGTAACTTAATTGTTGGTCGAATTGTAGGTAATAAGTAAACTGTCAACTGTCCAAATTTGCGAATGGAATTATTTAAGAATCAATTTAAATTAATTAATCTGTATAAAGCATTACACAAATTATCGCTTTTAGAGCTCAGGTTAGGCCCTTATTCAGATGCTCTTCACATTGCTTCCTATTGCGTAAGTAATGTCTATAATACGTTCATTAAACCCAGAATATTCACGTCAGGTATTCTGCTGATGGCTCAAAGCGAAGCAGGGAAGCTTGCATTCCCGAATCGTTGAAGCAAAACGGATCTTATGTGTGGTTCGACATCGGCATGGCGAATCACAACACATTCCAGGCATAATCTTGTCACTTGTAAGTTGCATATCTAGGGCAGTGTGATGTCGCTATTGAAATTATCGATAAAAACAATGATATTAGACAATTGACCTATACATATATTGCTTTGTAACGACAGGGCGGACCACACGTCACAATGCTAGCTAGCTACCTTCAAAGTGGCCCTGCTAAGATCCTACAAAGTCCGACGTAACGTAGTCAGTAGTCGGCTGTCATCGGGAGCAAATGTACGATAAAGTTATCAAAATAGAATGTTTTGGCGTGGCGGGTTGTGTCAACCACGACAAAAGTACAACTAAAAAGAAGTATGTTAATTAATAAACTTATTTATATTAAGTATTTAAAAAACATTGCTTTCTTGTTCTCAACCCTTGGCATATTAAAAGGCAAAGCCATGTGTATATACGTAATGCAGTCTAATCTCACGAACGTGTATGGTAATTTTTTCTGTAGGTCGTAACTTTATTAATGAAATTAATGTTTAGACCTTAATTTCAAGCCTTTTTAAAATGTCAGCCTCAATTAAGGAAAGGTTTTTCTCATGAAACTTAATAACTTTTCCAAAGAAATATGTACCGAACTATGAAGAATACTTTTGATCCTTCCACAGTCCACATTTATCGATCAGTTACCGGGCAGTTTGTATAAAACATATTTTTATACATATATTGGACAAATATTGGACAAACATCACATACATTACGCTGATCCTATAATAAATAGCTTAAGCACTTGTGTTACAGAAATCAGAACCAACGACGGCACCACAACACCCAGACCCGAGACAATATAGAAAAGTAATTTTTCTACACTGACCCACCGGAAATTGAACCCGGGACCTAATAATATGACACCAAGTCCTTTATGCTCGCTTCTCGGCTACGGATGTCGTCTATACTACTTATATGCAAAGAAAAATACATTGCACGGACACCATCATATCGCAATATATTCCTAGAACTTTGTAATGTACGTAATGTAATATTCTTTACATTACTGATAAGCCTTATAGTAAACTGGCACACATGTCATAAACTCATACATGTATAGTGGAGGAAATAATATTGGTATTGGAACAGTAGGGACAACGAGGTATTCCAGAGAAGACTCGTCGCACAGTACGAGAGGATTGCTTAGGCTTAGGGTTGAGCTACGGTTTATCGATAAAAGATGATTCTAACATGAAAAAACCGGCCAAGTGGTTGTCGGGTCACGCACAATTAAGGGTTCTGTAGTTTCTCGTGACAATTTGCGGTATTTTCTACCTGTTTCACAGTTAATAGTTTTCGTCTCCAAGTACATTTTACATGTCAACTTGTAAGGACATCCGTGTATAGCGAAGTAGGTATTTTACTCGACGATACGGTTATTGTGAATTTTAACTTTTAGATATCAAACGATATCTAACCGAATCTGTGCATAACAGAGTTATCGTAAGGTTTTATATCGAGGTACTAAGGCGTCGGACGTTGATACATGACATTTTAGTCCATTGTCTGTAACTACGGCGACCTGGAAACGTATTTTTTAATCATTCTAATTCCAATCCGCACATGAAATCGCAAGAAGCGAATAATAATTCCCAAAATTACAATTTTTTTTAAATTCATCCCATAAATTCTGCTATGACTGGTCCTACCACTTGGTAATTTTCGATTTCTATTATTAGAATGTAAGGAAGATTGACATTGACAAATAAACTTAATGTTGACATTTGGTTAGCACAGATTCATGTACAGATTAGAAAAAAAAAAGGCGGACTTGGTGTCGCTAGGTCGCTAGGTCCCGGGTTTAATTCCCGGTCGCTCAATGTAGAAAAATAACTTTTCTATATTGTCTTGGGAGTCTATAATATTACTACGATTATATGTATAAACACGTGTATTTATTGGTTTATTTTTAATTAAGTGATAAACTTACTATATTTGTTTCAAAAACCGCAATTGTTTTTTTATTTTCTTATCCTTGCTTGGTAACGGCAGAAATACTTATTTTAACAGGCGATATTTCTAAGAATAGAATGGTTGCGATTTTTTTTTTTTTTTTTTCTAAGGCTTATCATGCTATTAGTCTTTCTGACTATGAGCAGATGTGATGACAGGTGATTCTCGGGTGGAGACATTCCTCATAAGAAACGTCATCCATATTCATATAGTGGCTCAGACAGTGCAGCCGAGTTCAAGGGTCCTGCGACGTTTTAGCCGATTTATGCAGTCTGGTAATGTGAGCTGAGCAGCTAGCTGGTTTGGATGGTTGTCCAGTCTAAATTTGTACTTCCCTGCACATGTCTTTATTTCTTCCTTTACTGTTGGTAGATTTAGGTGTTCGTGTACTTCCGAGTTTCTAATAAACCAGGGCGAATTGCTGACTTGTTTAAGGATGTAGTTTTGTGCTCTTTGAATTTTGTTTATGTTGGAAACGCAAGTGGCCCCCCATAATTGAATTCCATAGGTCCAGACTGGTTTAATAAAGGATTTGTAAATAAGGAGCTTGTTGTCAATTGACAATTTAGAATTTCTACCCAGAAGCCAGTAGAGCCCTTTGTATTTGAAGTTGACCTCATTTCGTTTGTACTCGACGTGTTTTTGCCAGGTCAATCGGCGGTCTAAATGCAGGCCTAGATACTTTACGGAGTCACTGTGAGGTAGCACTTTACCGCCTAGGTTTACAGGAGGACATGTATCTCTTCGCAATGTGAATGTGACTTGGATTGATTTGGTGGCACTGGCCTTGATTCTCCATTTGGCAAACCATTCATTTATTTCGACTAGACTCTGCTGCAGTGTTGCCGAAGCTTCTACTGCGTTCCTGCTGGATGCTAATATTGCCGTATCATCTGCATATGTTGCAATGGTAACCCCAGGTGTTTGCGGTAGATCTGCGGTAAATATGGTGTACAAGACTGGGCCAAGTACTGAGCCTTGTGGAACTCCAGCTAGTATGTCGTAGAAGCCTGACGTGCAATCAGACTCTTTCACTTGGAATATTCTATCCGCAAGATAGGATTCCAGTATCCTATAGAATGTGTGAGGTAAGAGCGATTTGATTTTGCAGAGAAGACCCTTGTGCCACACCCGATCGAAGGCCTGTTGCACGTCTAGGAATGCTGAGGAACAATATTCCTTTCGCTCAAGGCTGTTACTAATGAATTTGCACACTCTATGTATCTGTTCAATTGTGGCGTGCTCTGGTCGAAACCCGAATTGGTGGTTTGGAGTTATAGAGTTTTCTTTCATCGCGTGCGATGGTCGTTGCAATATAATTTTTTTTAGGATCTTGGAGATGATTGGAAGCAGACTTATTGGTCTGTAGGATGACACTTCATGTGGTGGCTTCCCAGCTTTATGGACCATGATCACTTGCGAGACCTTCCATAGTGCAGGAAAGTATCCTTTTCTGATTATACAATTAAATACAGTTGTCAGATAGACTATTGCTTTCCGAGGCAGTTCAGATAGAACCCTTTTATCGATGAGGTCAAATCCCGGAGCTTTTTTGTTTTCCATTTGGTTGATGGTTTTCATTATCTCTCTTGGTGTAACTACTTTTAGAGGTAGGTCAAGTTGGAAATCTTGTTGAAGAATGTTGTCCATATCTGCTTCATTTGATCCAGGGGTAGCTTCATTTGGGACAAATACCTTGGCGAGGTGATCAGCGAATGCATTTTCCTTATCTTGTTTGGATCTTGCCCATTTGGTACCATTCAGGCGGAGAGGCGGCTTTGGATTTGTTGGCTGGTTCATACTTTTGCACGCTTGCCAGAGTGAATAATTTGTATTAGCAGTAGCGGTTAGCGACAGTAGGTGTGCCTCAACTGTAGCATTTTTAATTTCTTTTAGAGTCTGTTTTAGATATTTAGTATAACCATTCAATGCTCTCTTGTCATCAGGATGGCGGCTGTTGTGCCAAACTCTGCGTAATCTTCTCTTTTCTAGAATCATGTCTCTGATTTCGTGCGGTACATAATTTTGTCTCGTGTTCCTTTTAATGATCTCTTCTGTGCTCCTCCAGCAAGATTCCTGCACCATGCTTGTAAAGACTAGAACTGCATTATCAATTTCATCTTCAGTCTTTAGAGAAATCTGTAATTGTAGGGAGTCCTCAATCATGGCGCGAAACAGATTCCAATTTGTTCTGGAGTTATATAATCTCGGTTTTCTTTGGGAATCGAAGACATTGGGGCTAATAGATAGTATTACTGGGATGTGATTTGAGGAACCATCAAGGCAACTGTCAATCTGGTAGAAGAGACGAGAGAGCCCTTTCATTATGAAGAAGTCTAGAAGGTCAGGCGACTTATTTGGGTCGGACGGCCAGTGGGTAGGTTCTGGGGTAGCTATCGTTGTCAAGTAGTTTTTGTCAACACATTTTTTAAGTTCTCTTCCTCTTGTGGTAATCAATCTCGAGCCCCAGTGCAGGTGCTTAGAGTTCCAGTCACCTCCGGCTATAAAGCGTGGGCCGAGACATTTGATGTATTCGCTGAAGAGCTCCTCGGTTATTCTGTGCTTCGGAGGCCAGTAGACAGACGAGACATTAAAGTTCGAAGTTCGATCTTGTATATTTATTGAGGTAGCTTGAATGTGTTCTGTTTTGAATTCATAATGTTCAATGGAAGATCGAATTAGAATAGCTGTGCCCCCATGTGCAGTCCCGCCCGGATGGTTTGTCGTGTACATGTTGTAGTTCCTTATGTGTATTTGGCTGTTGTTAGTGAAATGTGTTTCTGAAATAAGTAGAATATCGAGGTTGTGCATTTTTAGCAGAACCTCGACTTCACTTCTGTTGGGTGATAGGCCATTTATGTTCCAAGTGGCTATTTTAATTTGATTTAGCTCTGCGTTAGTTTGTTAACTATTGTTGTCAAGAGCCCTAACATGTTGCTCATTTGTTGTAAGATGATGTCGATTTTTTCCGATTGTTTTATGAATATTTCTTCAATTCTATTGTTCGATAGCTGTTGGCTGGTTTCTTGTTCAGATTGTTGGTCAGCAATTCTGTCCAGTGAGTGGATTTTCACGATTTCATTGTATTTCCTTATTGATTTACTGTTACTGTTGGTCGGGTTTGGGGTTTCTTCGGTCTGTTCTATATTAGGTTTTGTGCTAGAGAGTTGGTGTGGAGAGCTTTTTTTCACAAATACGTTAGTACGCTTTTGGGTTTTTCTGGCCAGTATCTCTTTATACACCTCACAGCCTTTGTAGTTTGAGGGGTGTGGACCAAGACATAAGGCACATGTTGCTGGGGTTGAGCGGTCGGCTTTAGGACAGTTTTTGGTCATGTGTGATTCTGCACATTTGACACAACGAAACGGCCTCATGCAATAGTTCTTCGTGTGTCCATACTGCTGGCACCTTTGACACTGGACTATAGCAGTTCTCTTTTTTGGGTCTTCTATTGTAACAATTTGATGAAATATGTATCTGATTTGTCTTGCTGCTTCATTATTATGCCCGGGTTGCAGATTGACAAAAAATGTCGAAGTAGGCTTTTTATCTGGGCCGTATCTGGCGTTAATAATTTCACCAACTACTGCGTTTCCCGTCTCTTCGAATGCTGCTTTGATAGCGTCATGTGGAGTTGTGTGGTGCAAATTTTTTACTACAAGTCTGCAGTTTCTTTCCTCTTTTCTATTGAAGGTGTGGCCTATCAGTCCTTTCTCTCTGACCGCTGTTATGAGTTTTTTGTAAACATCTATGTCTTCACTTATGATTCTTATTTGGTTTTTGTTAACAATTTTATAATTGAATGTCGGTCTTTCAGCTACTGATTCTAAGAATTCTGTGAGATTATTTACATTTTCGATTCCGTATAATATAATCGGCGGAGGTTTGCTAGGCTTCTTTTCCTTAGGATGGCTATCTTCTTGAGACTTGTGTGTTATTGGTAATCCAGAAAACATATTTGATGTTGGAATTCTTTCAGGGGACTGCGTGATTGAGATTTTCCTCTTTTTATTAGGATTCCTATTGACTGGTACTCTTTGCCAGTCAGGCAAAAAATTATCTCTCTTATTTACTTCTTTTTCAATGTTGGCAATGGGGGAGGCGCTTCCAACTGATGCGCACCTCGGTCTTGTGAAAAGACTTGGGTGGAAGGCTTGCTGCACATATTTTTTGCTTTGACAAAGCAAAAAATATGTGCAGCAAGCCTTGAAGAATGGTTGCGATGTGGAAATTAGTTCTTCATAACCCACAGTACCTAATTCTCAAAACTTCCGTTTTTATTTTGTCCTTGTTTTCAAATAAAGAGTTAAAACCGGATATTTCATGCGCCTTGTTAATGTAACTGTGCTGAAATTAGAACTTCATAGATCGATAGGTTGGGTTTGATATTGTATTATTTTTTAAATGTTAGCTCGGAATTTTCAGGTATCTAACATGGCTTTTATGCCTATGTTAACTTACTACTATTATGACTTGCAAGCATACACCTTGCGTAGGTAGTATATAGCTTAATTATAGTTAGTAGCGTAACCATAATTATTTAGTCAGAACATTTTTTAATTTGTATTTTTTTCTTCTTCATAAAACTGTTATAAATAAATGTATGTATATATAGCTTAAGTTTTTATACAGAATAAACTGCCGTTGTCTGGTAGATACCAGAAAAGATCCTTGAAGATGAAAAGAGCCTTGTGTTTTGAGATCAAAACACAACGCTATTTATTTCTCACTTCGAGACCATGGACAGTTGATGGTATAATGTCGCGTGCTTATGTATTTATAACGTGTTTACACTTTTATAGAAGGAATTAGGTACACAAAGGCAAAATGGGTAAGTTTGAATCAAATAATCTAAATTAAACGGTAACTTACTCAATGTGATCTTTTCCAAATCTGCATAAGTATTTTTTAGATGTGGATTTATATTTTTATAGATTACTTACCTTAATTAAAAGCATCGTGACCTAACATTAATATTTTTTATCATACCAGTATTTATTAGACTACTACATTACACTACTAGATTAAAGATAATAGATAAGTAGGTAGGTACTTGTGCTTATCTTGCTTGCCCCTTGCGAGATTTGAACAACACACAAATAATTAGGTAAACTTGCCTGAACCTATACACACACAAATAATTAAACTTGCTTACTCCTGAATATTATCTTACACAAGGGCGAAAATTGATCTATGTTGGAACCAGAAGAAGCTATTATTTACTTACCTATAGGCCTTGGTTGTATGAATTTGGGTTTATCGCCGCAGGCATGGCTGTGCACTGCATTAATCAAGTGATGTAGCAAAGATTCGAGTCAACTCCTACATACTTTTCAAGCATTGAGCGGCACCAAACTAAACAACGACGTTTTTTTTATTCTATCAAATTATGAGGTATTTATCTAGTACAAAGCTTTCTAATGTAAGACTGTACTTGACTCATAACAATGCCTAAAGCTGCTTGAATCTTATGCTATGTCACTCTTCTATCAGCTTTTATTATTAGCTGCACAGCACATACGTTTTATTTAGTATTCGCCGTAGAAGAAAGTCCTTTTCGCGAATCATCAGTGAGATTAAACTCATTAAACCAGTTGTAAACAGGGCACGGGATGGAGCTTCATCATAAAATGCTAATCGAAGTCTATCGTAACATTAAATCATTGAGCAAAAATGTTCTCTGGTGTAATCTAGGCACGACAGACACTTTTTATTTTACCACCAATTTGCGAAAACATGACATGAAATTTAAATTCATTAAATACAGGTTCGAGAGTTCCTAATTCGAAATATAATACATTTTTTATCGGCTGCTTTTTATACTGGCCTATTCTAAAAACTTTTAGTGTAAAAACCATGTATACTCTTAAAAGTTGGGTCCATAGGAGTGCCTGTCTTTAACAAAACGCTTGAGAGTCGTTGATGGGCTAGTTTGTGAGTTTGATGTTCGATTGGATAAGGCGTCACTTGTTTTTGTAACTCATGTTAAATACGCGCATATTTGGGTAATTGGCTAGTTTCCTGGGTCGAAAAAAGATTATTCTATTTAGTCCGTCAGTAAGATTATCAAAAAATATTGGACCCTTTTTGTCTTATGTCAATCAAACAAAAAATTACGAAGATAAAGCGCATCAAAATGAGCACGTGACGTCACGCCTTGCTAAAAAGTGTCGCAAGGCGTGGCGATACATGGCACTTTAACGGGCTATATCATCATAATTTTTTGTTTGATTGAGAAAAGAAAAAATACGTGTCCAATATTTTCTGTTAATCAAATTGACGGACTTATTAATTTTTTTTAGGAAACTAGCCCATTGCTATGGTTTCTTAGTAAGGAGTTAGAGTTAGAGTTCCTTGTATTACGTACGAGATAATACGGAAATCCTAACGAACGATTATCTACTCCCAAGGCCGCTCAGGGAACTACCGATTATTGTTGGAAGTTGTTTTGTGTCTCTCTGGGGAAAGGGATTTACAGGGCATTAATTTAAATTTTTCGAAAATCGTTAAACAATTTAAAACTTTACAATAATACTGACAATAAAGGTATGGAATTGACGGAGCCTATTGAAAGATCACGTAATCTAGCATGACGACTTATCGTATCAACTAGCAACTCCATAACGTACTCCGGTACATACATTATATTCTCGTACACATGTCAATTTAGTGTATTTCTCCTTTTCCATAATGTAGTATTTCTCACAATATGGTAACCATAAACTCTTAAAACACGAAAAGAGGAAGAAGATATTTGAAGACCACAACCTGTGTAGACATATTAATATTATACAACAATGTGTGATTTTCGCAATCCAAGTCGGCTTGTGTAAACCCCAAGCGAATTTAACTTTGTGTACGATACAGTTTGGGATGGCGTCAGTCCGTCTGCTGCTGTGTAAATAGTTTGTTCAATTAGTTTTAGTTACTTTTGCAATGAAACATGCAATTAATTGTCAGGTATATTTATCTTTAAATTTTAGTCTGCGTCGGAGTGCGATATTTCTATTTGTGTCTATGACAGATCGTACCGATAGTAACAATTTCTTATTTGGGCTTAAATCTTAGAAGGTGTAAGCCCAAATAAGAAACCGCTACGATTCAAGCCAAAAAAAATACATTTTTTGTTTATAAAATGCTAATTTATGAGAAAGGACTTGAGACATTTTTTAACATATGTCGTCGATTTTTACATTTGTCAGTTAATCAGTCCGATTATTATTATAAAAAATTGGATTCGGTGGGGTGTATAGTCGAACGAAAAGCATGGTCGATCTAATTTAATGGGTTTTAATTATCATTTAAAGAGCTTTAGAGTGCAAGTTTGGTGTAGTTTGTGTTCTAATGTTTGGTGAAGTTATAAAGATCTGAAACTATTGAAATATCATTGTATTCAACGCCGCATCGAGTGTCAAGTAACTTGTCTCAAGACAACTTGCTAGACCCGATAGCGTCTTTTTTTGACGTTTCCATACAAACTGATGCAAGCTGGTCGCTTTTTAGTATCGGAGTGTTTTTTTTTTGCGATTTCGATCTTGGTCCCATAGAAAAATAGATCCCATAGATCATTCGTTACTGCGTTGACCGATTTCGATAATTATTTTTTTGTTTGAAAGGTAATACTTTCAGAATGGTCCCATATAAATTTGGTTAAATTCTGATGATGAGATCTATAAGAAAATCATCAAACATTGCATAAACTCCGTACCGCGCCATTCAATGAGAGACCAACGTTTTCGTTTGCACCGATTCCAAAAGTAACTGATTAGGTACTTAAGTGTTAAGATTATTTTTAGCGTTTTAGTTTTTTGAAGTCGGTTTTTATTTTTTTCATAAAATTATATTTCACCTTTTCGTTACACCCTGTATACTTAGTATTTTTTTTCTTGCTGACTGTACTTGTTTGCATAATGTGTTAATGTCTCCAAAAGTTAAAACCAATCTCCTATAAATGTCTTTCGGTTAACTCCTCCCACTGCCCTGCCCTGCCCTATCTTCCGAAATCAGCTTAGCTTTATGTCAATTAAGACATAATTCTATATATATTTTTAAATTGACAACGTGTGCTCTGTAGTAAACTGCTAGTCACTGTCCTATAACTTTGATCTAGACGATTCACGGCAAGAAAAGAAAAAGCCAGACATCTGAGAGAAATTTATTTCCAAAGGAAACAAAAATAAACTTGAGGTTGAGTAGATTTAGTGGATCAAAGTCTACGGTATGCTCGACGGCTAAATTTCAGACCAACTCACCACGTGGTTTCAGGCGCAACCGTCAAAGAGTACCACGAACAACGATAACGTACTAATGTATATTTCGATATGGGAGCGAACTGTTACACCCTGTAGCTGTAAGCATAATTGCTGAGCAGACATGTCTGGCGCTGCATCAGCATTTTAGTCAGAATCCGCTCGCCCGCTTCCCGGGCTCGCCAGTCTCTTCCTACCACTCGCGCGTGACGGCTGCCATTCCTTAATAATTAATTAATTGTTTTATTCATTATTCCAGTTTAATTAAATTTCCTTTTTTAAAAACCTTGCAAAGGGGCCCGGTCTAACATTGGTGGCAGCTCAAGGGATTTAAATTCCGTAAATCCTCGGTAAACGTCTCCAACCCATAACCAAAGTGAAACTTATCCAAAAGTGACTATTTCAAAAAAAAAAAAAAAAAAACGTGAACTGTGTCCGCGCCCCGCTAAAATATCACTGTTTCTCTGTGTCACTGTGCCCGTAAACTGTCTTAATACCATTCTACATCGTCGTCACCGCTTCACTGTATCCTGAAAGGAAGAAGACTCACCATCACCGCTGTATCTTCATTACTATATCCACTGTGTCCTGAAAAAGAAGAATCTTACAACTGTATCCTGATTATCATCCCCTCTGCATCCTGAAAGAAAAGAAAACTCGCCGCTGTATCTCGTCCCGACTATCTCCACTGCATCCCGAAAATTAATCCAGTTCAACATCATCGAGCCGAACTTAATTCCAACTCGCTATCGCCGTGCACCGTGTATCGCCGAGTCCGAGACGCTCCTTATCGCTCCGGAATGCCATTGCCACTTCCCGTCGCCGCGCTCGCCGTCTACGCAACATTGTTACAGTGAGTCTGGTCTTTGTTATTCGCTCTGTATAAACAATTACTTACAAGAATCCAATTATTCATTTCCCGTGCATAAATTATTGGTGTTAAACTTTTAAGCATTATAGAATTATTTTTGTGTGTGTTCTAAACTAATTAATCAAAATGTCAACGGACTCCAAGGTGCCTAAAGAATCTCTTACAATCCCTGCGGATCTTGATCTGCCAATATCGGAGGACGAAAGAGCCCCAAGCCCAGTCGTGGACGTAGAAAAGAAAAAAACAAAGAAACCTCAAACATGTTCAGCCACTGCACTGAATCTTGACCTAAATATACTGTTAAAATTCATCAAACCTTACGACGGAAGTAGGGAAACTCTGAATTCATTTCTAATTAATTGCAATAATGCGTACAACCTGGCAACTGAAATTCAAAAACACGTTGTTTTTAAATACATACTATGTCAACTCCACGGAAAAGCGGAGGTCGCGTGCTCTATAAAGGAATTTAATAATTGGGAACAATTAAAGGACTTTTTAAAAACACAATTCAGTGAGCGTAAGCACTACGCGCACCTACTCATGGACTTGCAAGAAAGCAAACAAGGGCCCAACGAAAACGTTAGCCAATATTCTTTGCGGGTGGAAACCTGCCTATCTCAATTACTCACCGAAATCTCTCTGTCAAACACGAAAGTTAGGGAACTCCCTGGCAGAACGGCTGCCATGGAGGACCTAGCTCTTCACCATTTCGTTATGGGGCTTTACCCTAGGATATCAAATATAGTCCGATGCAGGTCTCCTAAATCGCTAAACGAGGCTGTCAACCTCGCCGTATCCGAAGAAAGGATACAACAAACCCTTAATAAAAAACCATTTCCCACAGAACGACCCAATACATCTAACAATCGGTTCGCGCGACCAAGGCCATTTCCAAATAACTCACAAGGTCCAAACCAACCCTCGTCCTATCAAACTGCTAATGCTAACCCGGCTTTGACCTGCCGATACTGCAAGTTCCCCGGCCACAGTATCGAAAACTGTAGGAAACGGGAATACAACAACAAGCTCCGTAATCAAAAGATTCCACTTCCTTCCAATTCTAACTACCAACCCCGCAGGGTCAACTTCACTCAAGACCAGTCGGAAGATGAGGGCCATGATGAGGTCGACCTTGATCCTTCCAATACCGATTTAAACGAGTAATGGGCTCCCGGCGGTGTCCCGCGAGTCCAACGCCTCATACTATACCATTTCCATATCAAAAGACACCTACCAAATCCACTGTATCTGCCAAATCCGCTGTATCTGCTATATCCACTGTACCTGCCAAATCCACTGTATCTGCTAAATCCACTGTATCTGCCAAATCCACTGTACCTGCCAAATCCACTGTATCTGCCAAATCTACTGTACCTGCCAAATCCACTGTATCTACCAAATCCACTGTATCTGCCAAATCCACTGTATCTACTAAATCCACTGTATCTACCAAATCCACTGTATCTGCTAAATCCACTGTACCTACTAAATCCACTGTATCTGCCAAATCCCCTGTATCCACTACATCCGAGGGATGTACAAATTATACTAAATCCACAAAAACTACAAAATCTAATACATCAAAATCTCATTTGCCATCTCCAAAAATAAATAAAGAATCACAAATCTATGAAATATCTTTCGACCCCTCAAAGAAATCGTTGCCACATGTCGTAATAAATACCACAACTTCTGAAATACCCCTGTCCCTTCTAGTGGACACAGGCTCCTCAATTAGTCTTCTAAAAGAATCAGTAATCAACTCCAACACTCCGCTACGTAAAGAAACGCTTAAATTAAAAGGATTTAATTCCACTGATGATTCCGTCCCAACATTGGGCTCTCTCGATTTGTTTATGTACATAAATGATAAATACAAAGACTCTATCAAACACAAATTCCACGTAGTTGGAAACATCGATTTTCCCTACGATGGCATTGTAGGCAACGACCTTCTCAGCAAATTTCAAGGCAGTATCAACTTTACGCAAGAAACCCTAAAACTCGGGAAACACAATCTGAAATTGTTCTTCACAGATCCCTACTATATCATTCCAGCACGTACCGAGAAGGTAATAGAATGCTCGGTTTCCAATCCTAACCTCGAAGAAGGCCTCATACTAGATCAAAATCCATCCGATAACCTTCTAATTGCAAATTGTCTCGTTCAAGTTAAAGAAAACAAAAGAATTAACCTTACAGTTGTTAACACCTCTGAATCATCACTAACCCTGAAAACAAATCTTAATCTAAAACTTACTCCTGTTAGTGCTATTTCTCAACATTGTGATTCTGACTCAATTCCTATTAACCATATTAATCATACTAATTCCGCTGAACGAACTCAACAAGTCCTAAGCATGCTACGAATAGATCATTTAAATAGTGAAGAAGCTGACGCTCTTCTACAACTCTGCTCCGACTACTCCGATATCTTCCACCTCCCTAACGAAAAGCTCTCTTTTACTAACGCCATCAAACACGACATAAAAACTACATCCGAAGTCCCAATTCATACTAAATCATACAGATTCCCCGAAATCCACAAAAAAGAAGTCGACAAACAAGTAAACCAAATGCTTCAACAAGAAATTATAGAACCCTCTGTATCTCCTTGGTCCTCACCAATATGGGTTGTACCTAAAAAACTCGACGCATCAGGTGAACAAAAATGGCGCATTGTCATCGACTACCGAAAGTTAAACGACATCACTATAGGCGACACCTATCCCATTCCACAAATCACAGAAATACTAGATCAACTCGGAAACAGCAAATATTTCTCAACCCTGGACTTAGCTTCCGGATTCCATCAAATTCCAGTAAATAATCCCGAGAAAACAGCTTTCAATGTGCCTCAAGGACACTTCCAATTCACCCGCATGCCGTTCGGGTTGAAAAACGCACCCTCTACATTTCAAAGGCTGATGAACACAGCTCTAACTGGCCTACAAGGCATTCGCTGCTTCGTATATCTCGACGATATCGTCACATACTCGTTTGATCTGGTTTCCCAAATCCAAAACCTAGCAGAAGTATTCCAAAGACTTCGTGAATTTAACCTCAAATTACAACCTGACAAATGCGAATTCCTAAGACGTGAAGTCGCCTACCTTGGTCACATAATTACGACCGAGGGAGTCAAGCCTAATCCCGACAAAATCAAAGCAGTCATCGAATTTCCAACTCCATGTTCCCCTAAAGATATAAAATCGTTCCTTGGACTCGTCTCCTACTACCGCCGATTTATCCCTGATTTCTCCAAAATTGCTAAACCACTTACCTCATTACTCAAAAAAGATACTCCATTCAATTGGGAAAATCAACAACAAGTAGCTTTTGATTTTTTGAAACAAAAACTTACCACTGCTCCAGTCCTTTGCTATCCCGACTTTTCTCAACCATTCGTTCTCACATGCGATGCTTCTAATCATGCCATAGGCGCCGTTCTATCCCAGGGTCCCGTCGGTAAAGACCGACCTATTGCATATGCGTCACGTACCCTCAATAAAAGTGAAACCAACTATAGCACAACCGAAAAAGAACTTCTGGCAATACTCTTTGGCTGCAAAACATTCCGACCATACCTATATGGAAGGAAATTCCAAATTATAACTGATCACAGACCACTCAAGTGGCTATTCAATCACAAGGACCCAAGCAGCAAAATGCAACGCTGGCGTCTAAAACTCGAGGAATTCGAGTACGAAATCATCTACCGCAAGGGTAAACTCAATTCAGCAGCTGACGCTCTCTCTCGCCATCCAGTTAACCCTATAATTCCTACAGACCTACTGGATCAATCTGAAAATACCAGTAATCCTAATCCAGTACAAAATCCAAATCCAAGAACTCCATCTAGCAACGAACAATTACCATTCAGTCCCCTTACACTGGAGGACCTGAACGTACAACTTCCCACTGTTTCTGACAACGATGGTGACAGCATGCCGTCGATTGACATGCTGGATGACGACCACGAAATCATATTTCCATACAACACTGAATCTACTAACCCAACAAAATCCACTGAATCTACTAATCCAATACCTTCTATTTCCAATGAACCTTTACCTTCCACGAGTAAAGACACATATATAAATCCAAACCCTGAAAATCAAGAATACTTACCTTTGTTGCAACCCTTCACTGAATCTCCTGATATACAAAATCTACTAAATACCCCTCCTAATCCTGAAACACAAGAAACCTTACCTTTACAACATCCTCCGCTGGATCCACTCATACAAAACCCTGAAACATCAGAAACACGGAATCATCCGTTTAACTTATCATCGCAATCCCCAACTGATAATTCCGATCATACTTCTCTCAGCGATGACTACTCCAGATTCCATAGAGAAATTAACAACAAAAACAAGAACTTCAACACTAGAATCCTCGAACACAACCAATCTCTTTTAAAAACCCATTGCAAAACCATTCTTATTCCCACATCCATGGATTTAGACGAATCCAATGTATACATTCCCGAAATCGTAGAAAACCTCACTGAACCTAACGAATTCCTTCAAAAAGAAAGACAACTCTATTCATTCGACAAAGTTCCTGAAAGTAATAACAAATCTATTTACCTCATTTTCACAAAAGTCCATCACTTTGAAGACTGCACCTATCCTGAAATATTTTTAACTTTGAAAACCATAAGAAACCACATCATTTCAACCGAAAACGAAATCAATGAAATTGCTATATCTGATTTTAAAAATCCTTTCGAAAAACATTTCTTTGCTAAAATATATAACATACTAGTTTATCTTTTCCACGATACAAATATTACAGTAAACATATATCATAACAATATCACATATCCAAACCTCAATGAAATTAAGAAAATCCTGAAAGAAAACCACGATCTCCCAATTGCAGGCCACCTTGGCTGCAATCGAATGCTAAATAGAATTCAAGAACGTTATTACTGGAAAGGTATGAAAACTGATGTCGAAACCTACATAAAAAATTGCACCTCCTGTCAGGAGAACAAAGCCCTTAGAAGAATTAATAAGGCACCCATGCAAATCACTACCACTTCTACTAGTCCATTCCAAAGAATCGCCCTGGATATTGTCGGTCCACTCCCTGAATCGGGTCCTGCCAAACTCAAATACATCCTAACTATGCAAGACGACCTTACTAAATTCTCCATAGCTTATCCCTTACGCAGTGCTACGTCAGAAGAAACCACCGACTGTCTCGTTCATTTTATTTCCTTATTTGGAATTCCAAAATCCATCCTTACCGACCAGGGGACAAACTTTACTGCTGATCTCTTCAAGAAAACGTGCGACTTCTTAAAAATCAAACAAATATGGTCCACTCCGTATCACCCACAAACCCAAGGGGCACTGGAAAGAAGCCATTCAACCCTCAAAGAATATTTAAAATCCTACGTAAACGAGAACCAGGATGACTGGCCTCGCTACGTTTATACTGCCATTTTGGCCTACAATTCCGCCGTTCACAGTACCACAAACTTTACTCCTTACGAACTCCTGTTCGGGCATAAAACTTTCATCCCTGACTCCGTCCATAGCCAAGACCTCACTACATACCCCGATTACGTTCGGATGCTCCAACATAGACTCAAATTGTCCTGGGAACGGGCTGTCGAAAATGTACAAAAATCCAAAGAAAGATCCAAAGCTTATTATGATAACAGAACTTGTCCAGTCCAATACAAAGTAGGTGACTTTGTATATTTAAAAAACCACCTAAGGCTACGTAAAGCTCTATCGCCCATATGGAAAGGGCCATACAAGGTCATTGCTATTCACGGCAACAATACATTAACTCTGTTAATAAATCGACGCCATGTCAGACACCACTATGATGAGGTGAAACTAGCTGGCGTTTTTCCTAGTTCTACTTAGATAAGTTAATTAAGATTTCTTTCATGTTAGTTCTAGAACATTTATTAGATAGGTTGGTAATAATAACAAGGCTTAAATTTATTCAGCATCACTTTTATTAAATTGTTTTATTTTCAGTGCGTCGGCTTCCGCAACGCCAAGTTTCATAAAACCAATCCCATCAAGTTCAGGCATTTACTTTGATTATATTGGAAAAGCTAGAATTATAAATGGCCAATTAAGTATATTAATTCCCGTAGATATTGCTTATATTAGACCACATCTACAAAACGTTAACTTATTATTAGACAAAGTAAAATATATATGCGAACAAATTAAATCGATTGACAATTCAGAGTGTCATAATGTCCTCCAACCCTTTATTGTCCGCTTTAAGGACATCATAAAGGAATACTCGTCAATAACTCACCTCATAGATAGTAGACTCAAACGCAACGCATGGATTGGTGGTATAGGTTCCGTCATGAAACAAATCTTCGGCACTTTGGACGAAGATGACGCCATTAAATACGAAACAGCTATTAACCATGTACAGGATAACCAAAAGAGATTAGCTTCCTTAATGAAAGAACATATATTGATCACTAAATCTGCCTTAACACGGTTTAATGAAACTTTTAATAAGGTTAAAATTAACGAAGATAATCTCAACTCAGCTATCAACAAGCTCTCATTTAAACTCAAAAATATAACTGAGACTACAAATAGTCTACTAATAACCTCAGAAATAAACACGATGTTTACCAACTTAGAATCATCCCTTCTGGTTTTATCTTTCCGAATTGAAGATATTACCAGCTCAATTCTTTTTAGCAGTGTTAATGTTATTCATCCATCTATTATAACTCCACAACAACTTTACAGAGAGCTTGCCGATAACTACAGACACTTACCAAATGATTTAGAACTTGCTGTAGACTTAGATATAAGTTTAATCCATGTTATTATGAATATAGGTAAATTAGTTAGTTATTATATTAATGATAAGATTATGTATGTGTTACAAATACCTCTAGTAAGTAAACGCCAATTTTACTTGTACAATATTGTTCCGCTACCTATTCCCCATAATGCAACAAGACCAGACTCATTCAGCGTAATAATCCCCAATTACAAATACATTGTAATTACAAAAGACAAATTATATTACAGCAACCTGGACTCTCTAGAAAAGTGTAAAAATACCAACGACCAAAATTATATCTGCGAAATAGTGAATGTGCTCCCCACAAGTGATAACCCCAATTGTGAAAGTGAACTTTTGTCAAAAGTGATAATAAACCTCCCTAATCAGTGCAGAACGGAATTTATTCGTGGTAACTTAGATATTTGGAAACCACTCCGCAATAACAAGTGGATATTTATTCAATCCACTTCAAGCAAATTATCCATAGATTGTATAAATTCGGAATTATTAGAAATAAACATTTTAGGCACAGGAATTATAGAGATTCCACCATTTTGTAAAGCTTATTGTAAAGAAACCCTACTTTTGCCTAAACATACTGTCTTAAATATTAGTTTACCTTCCACAAATTTAGATTTTAACTTAATTAATGATTCATGTTGTAGTATTTCTAAATTTAATAATTTAGTGAATGATGTTCCCAGTATTAGTTTAAAGGATTTAGATTTAGATAAAATAGATTTTGCAAAAAATACTAACAATAAAATGATTACAGAATTAGACAAAATAATCCAAGAACCACATATCATAAGATACGGGGCACATTATTCTTCACTTACGTTATTTGTAATACTTACTATTTTGATAGTAATTTTGTCTTTATTGTATAAGAAACTTACCAATAAATCCGGCAGCATTCACGATGACGAACAAATTGAACTCCCAGTAATCAATCCTAAAATTAAGGTAACTGAAGTAAATGACCAACAGACAGACACAGAACAAACTGTAACAATATTAAAAGAAACCTCTTTTCCAAAAACGCGAAGAAATTTATAGACTATTAACCTTTTCCTCATCCATAAACTTAGAAGATTAAACCCCTAAGTTTAGTCTTATTGGGGGGAGGTGTTACACCCTGTAGCTGTAAGCATAATTGCTGAGCAGACATGTCTGGCGCTGCATCAGCATTTTAGTCAGAATCCGCTCGCCCGCTTCCCGGGCTCGCCAGTCTCTTCCTACCACTCGCGCGTGACGGCTGCCATTCCTTAATAATTAATTAATTGTTTTATTCATTATTCCAGTTTAATTAAATTTCCTTTTTTAAAAACCTTGCAAAGGGGCCCGGTCTAACAGAACCATCGCCGACTACAAAACGATGAACATGTTTCACAGTAAGGGTTGACTAGTAATGAATGCAAAATAGTCGCTTTGCTCGCTGTTAAATTTGTCGCGTGACGTGACAAAGGCCGACACTTTTGTAACGTCATGTGTTTCTCTAGTTTTTTTGTCATCTGACCGATCGTTCACCCCGCGATTGACGGGCTGAAAATATCGACGCGTTTTTTAACTAGGAATCGCAAAAGCCGCCGAAAACTGAACTGGCACTGTCACAAGTTTTAATTAATGTGTTCGAGCGTTAGTTCATTTACGGGCTACGTGGATTCGTGGGGAAATATGTACACTGGAAATTGATTTACTCACATTTGTGGCGGTAGAGTAAAGTACCCGCTTGTTTGTGAGCGTTCTGAGAAATCTGTACTCAGTTGAAATGAGTAAAACAAAATTGGTAATTTGTCTCGAATCAAATAAGTCCAGAGTCGTTATAATAAATATTTAAAAGAGATATATATATAAATAAACTATAATAATGATTATTGTAACTAACAGGACAAGATTTACCTTCTGTGTCAAGACAAAAAAGAAAAAGACGTTTTCACAGATTAAGTATGTACTCGTAGACAAAGTATTATTAAACGTTTTCACGTCAAAAAACAAAAGAATGACTTTTCGCACGCACAATGAAAACTAATCAAATTACATGTGTTCTGTAGCCATGTTGCATCCAAGAAATACCTAATGTTGCGACTTGCAACACAAACATTAGGATATAGGTGTTTTTAGACAAGTAAAGAAGTCAAAATAATCTATAGTCATGCGACTTTATTTATTTGAACACATTATTACTTACACTTATTATTAGCTTCACTTGTAACTATGTAATTAAGTAAATCTTGGAAATCGTTGTTAACCTACTTCTCGTATCGATTTAAGCTTTGTAAATGTTTGACATTCGGATGGCAATACATTAATTTGACACCATCATGCTGATCTGATGATGGAGTCAAGAGGTAGACTTAATTCAATGAGCGTTCTCGCCAGTCGAACATTAGGCTAAAGAGAACGTTTTAAAAAATGATGAACTTTAAAAAAGCTTTGCTTTGAACTACACACATTTAGCAATATTATTAATTTGACAATTTTATTAATCTAATTTTGAAGATGCTTTTCTTTGTAAAAGTAAAGTACTCTGTAGTTTTTACTTCTCTAACAGACGACAAACATTTTTTTTTATATTTCCATTTCAAAACATAATATAAAACCTAGCGTACCAACATGAAAATATGATGTAAAGAAAAACTGTTTAATTTTTTCTAGCTATTAACTATTTCCACTGAAAACATAATCGGATCACTGGTACAGACTCAAATAATGAGTTTACGTTCCATTAACTTTATTAATAGATGAAAACTGAAATTCAGATTATTTGTATACCTAATTGCGATAGAGTTTTCGGGAAACTGGTAAATTGATAGTAAAATAGATAAATTATTATGAATGTAACTTTGATTAATGTGATGTATGTTAATATGTAAGGCATTTATTAAAATTTCATCTATAATTATTATGATGCCTGAATAAATGATATTATTATTAATATAAGCCTCAAAAATCGAAAGAGGTATTTTTAGCCTTAATATTACTAGCCTCAACCTGACAGGATGTCATTGGTGTGGCTACGCAACGCAAGCAGTACCTAAGCAATGCTGTTTTTATGTCAAACTATTTACGGAAAAAACAAATATAGTTAAAAAAATAATGCTACAATAGACATCAGTATTGTATGTACATATCTACTTATAAATAACAATGCTCAGGTCCATTTTACTTAGCTTTAGGTTTTAAATTATTCCGATAAAATCGTTATTAATTTTCCAAATTGACGTTGAATTGGCGGATATAGAGTCCGTTAATCTGCCGTCTGTCTGTCACAATCCTTTTCTGTCGATGGCTATTTGAAAATAGATTTACGAAGCACAGTTTCAAAGCGTGGCGAGTTCTAATAATTTTTATTTTATAAACTGTCTGGAAATATTATGCCTTAACCAGTCATGCTTTACACGAATTTTAGATCTTCCTTGGACACTTTGACTTTCAACAGTTATTTGTAGCCTTCTTTATACAAGAGACAGTGATGAACTCTCGTCATAATAATCCCTCACTACTAAACCATCAATCAATCACTACTCCACGTCGGTATTTTGCTCACCTGAGAACTTAATCCTAGGTTTAACTTTTTATTCTCATCATTTCAGCCATACGACGTTCGCTGCTAAACATTAGCCTCCTCCAATGACGTATCATCAGGTACGAGAGCAGTATTTTATAAGATTTCGCACGCAGGCGCTGCTACCCGTCTCGTGCTACAGGAATTAGTCACCTCTTACGACACGACTCATGTTGGCGGTGGGTAATTGTAATCTTTACGGCCGTCCCCACACGTCACTTTTTATCCTACCACTTAACAATTCAACTATTTTGTTTACAGAGCCTCCTACTTTAACTGTGGGTGCTCTTACAACGGGCAATTTTGAGCAACAAATGCCTGGCTACAGTCGCCAGAGATAGTTCAGCAATAAATGGAGCATGATGTATCAATCGCTGCCGATTTTTAGGACTTGCTCCAAATTGATTTACCAAACAGGTTTATCAAGTTGCTTCATATTGCGTAGTATCGTAGTATCTTGCTATTGCGGTAAATTGCTTGATATAGTCGAGAAGTTATATTGATATCTTCATAATCATTTCAGCCATAGGACGTCCACTGCAGAATATAAGCCTCCCCTGGTGACTTTCAGATTGGCAGGTTGGAAGCGGCCTGCATGCAGCGGCTTACAGCAACCTTTGCAAGGTCGTCTGTCCACCATGTGGGTGGACATCCTACGCTGCACTTGCCGGTACCTACGTGGCCTCCATTCTAGAACATTTCTACCCCATCATTATTGATTCATTAATTGCTTGGAATTGTTCAATGTATATTGCCTGTATAAGCGCACCTTGAGGATTCCCTTTGTGGAATTGCAGTAAGTACCTATAAAAAAAACTTCGTGAATAGTGGATGCGTTGATGATCAATGAAAATCAACTCAGTCAGGCTGTAGATTGGTCCTTTTGACGCTACGTTTCATTTGCCTTTCAATACACGTAGGTTTAATTATCTTCTGTTAATGACGTCCCGATCGCACTAAAACACAGACGCAGCTACAATCAAATGGCAGTACAGTAGGATTATACAGCGACGACCTTCGTAGCCGAGAGGCGAGTACACCGGACTTGGTGTTGCCATCTCTGAGGGGCTGAGTTCGATTCTCGGTCGAGTCAATGTAGATGACGAACTTTTCTATGTTGGGCGAGTCTGGGTGTTATGATACCGTCGTTGTTTCTGGTTTCTATAACACAAGTGCTTTAGCTACTACTTACCTTATAATCAGAGCAATGCATGTAATGTTGTCCAATATATTATTTATTCCCGACTTGGAAAAGGGTTACTCTACCTACTTCCTGACTCCCTGTGCATTCTGGTCCAGTTAGGTAGCTTTTTCCGAATATTTTTGTTATAAATTGCACCAGACTATTCCTACCTAACTGGTATAGTCTTGAAGTAAGGAATTAACATCATTGTGGTATGATTAAATTTTGCCCGAGGCATCTCTCAGCACACCCAGACCCAAGCCTATTAAGAAAAGTTTGTTTTCTGAATTGACTCAGCCCTCGATTCAGAACCAATCGATAGCAAATTGTTATTGTCAAAAAAAAACATGTGACATTATATTTAACAATTAACATTCGTGTCACGTGATCTACCGGTTGTCAATTTGCGATCAAAGGGTTCTGAATCGGGGTCCCGAACTGAAGATCAATCCTGAACCCTTTGCTTTCATCGCGAATCACCGCGCTACTATGCCTAACAGGTAGTCATTTATATGAGACATCGTTAATTAATAACCATATGCGAAAAAAAAATAAAAAGTAAAAGCAAACGTCATGGTAAATAGCATGACAAGCGGATCTCCAGAAAAAAACCGGTCAATTGCGAGTCGGACTCGTGCACCGAGGATTCCGTACAAACTTGTACATAGTACCTACGTACGTAGTAATTGCTCGTCTATAAGGGGAAACGAGTCTCAAAGATTTTAACCGCTTTTCTGAGTTTAATAAAAAGGACTTTTTCCTTTACTTGTATTGTGCTGCTTCTTGCCTTTCATGATTCTACGTCATCATTTTAAAATATAAATAAATAAATAAATTGGACAACATCACACACATTGCTCTGATCCTATGATAAGTAGCATAAGTACTTGTGTTACAGAAATCAGAAACAACGATGGTACCAGAACACCCAGGCCCGAGACAATATAGGAAAGTTATTTTTCTACATTGACCGACCGGAAATCAAACCCGGGACCTGAGAGATAGCGACACCAAGTCCGGTATGCTCGCCTCTCGGCTACGGAGGTCGTCAAAAATGCGTCATAAATAACCGGCCGTATATTTTGATTGCGTTGACTTAGAAGTTTAATTTTCTTACAGCTCTAAAAGATTGCAGACGTGAACATTCGATATCAATTTCAATTTGAAACTTCTACCTGCGCGTTCCTGGTAAAAAGAGTCTTGACAGACAGACGGACGCTGAAGTGATCTTAAAAGGGATCCTTTTTTCCTTTTGAGGTACAGAACCCTAAAAATTTGAACCTTGTTGTTTATTGAGAAACTCACCGATACCACGTTGCGTATGATTATGAGTGAGGCTACGCTATATGACTCAATTGTTCTCACCCAACCCACTGCTCGCGTAAAAGGGGAACATTTTCGCAAAATGATCCGATGCACTACGATTGCGGACCCTTTTTAAGTAAACAAGCCCAATTTATAGTAAATTAATATTGTTCTTAGCTAGCCAATTAATATCGCGATCCAAGGCTACTTAGACTCATATATCATCAGTTAAGTAAACTAAAACGGTACAAGTAATACCATGAAATAAATAAATTTACCGCAGTTATGATGATTTGTCAACCTTAAGACTCTTTCCCATACTTCATGCAGCTTTAAAAAATATTAAAGAGTGAAGGCCGGAAATTGGCTACGCGGAGATGAAACGGGCGTATGTTTTTATTTTATATAAAATTATGTTCTAATACATACATCTGCACTCTTTTTTTATCCTGTAACATCTTCAATTCCCGTGTAATACGTATTGTCACCGTTATGGCAGGACTAAATAACTGGATTTTTGGCCGAATGGACTTTTTGCACTTTATTTACAGCAGAAAGTACGCTCTATTTTTGTGAGGAGTGTAATATTACTAGGGTTCATGTATGTATGTTTGAGTGTGAGTTTCTTTATTCTACCATAACACCTAAACGCCTTAACCGATTTTGATATATGACGTATCGTTAATTCTTACGTTCTCCCAAATGACAAAAGCTCATCAGATCAGATGTCAAAATATAAACAGTACGGTGATCGACGACCGTCTGGTGTAGTGGTTCGTGATCCGGACTACAAAGCCAGTGGTTCTGAGTTCGAATCCCGCAAGGGGCAAAGTTCGTGTGAAGAGCACGAGCATTGTACCTTAGTAAAAAGGATGTTTATAAAAGTATTTAAGTAAGTATTTTTATCCGTTATCTTGTCGCCATAGTACAAGCTTTGCTTGGTTTGGGGCTAGATAATTGGTATGATTGTGAAAACAATTTATTTATTATTAATTATATGTACAGCCTAAAGCAAAAAATCTTCTAAACATATCAGGCGGGGTATGAAAACAAACGGTTTGGAATGTTGATTTAAAAAACAATATAAATCTTATATGTTTTGGTCTTTGTTGTTTAACTACTATACACTCACTGGACTTTTTTCGTATATTTTAAATTTTCTACTGTTTGTTCGGGATAAGGTCCAGTATCAGAAACACCTGCATACTCTTGACTCTTTATCTGGACTTATTGCAAGATCGCACTATTCCATAGATTATAATAAAATTATGTTCATGGAAGAACTAAATAACTGTGTTTTTATTTTGTAGCAATGTCGACTTAAGTCAAATAAATGAGAAGTAGTTAGTTATTTAACATATCAAAAGACCAACTGCAAATTTTCTTCAGGCTTGAAAGTTACAGCGATCGCCATGTACAACGATAAAAATATAACAATAATATCTCGCGGTTTTGTCACTTATTTAATTCTGCCACAATGGTTACGATATTCTACATCTCGCTACACGCCCTGCAGCGAACTTGTGGCTAAACTAAGGGTTTAATAAATCATTTGCTTCTATTTTTAGTATGTAAAAGTGTATTTATCCTCTGATGAGTTCGGCGATAGCATACTCTTCACCAATCACAACTCACAACACATTTCCATTGCCCATAGCTCGCGATAAATCGATTTTCTGTTAGCGATTTTGATGCACTCTCACCTTCATTCCATTCGTGAAGCACCGGCACATCCCTAGACTACTAACAATAATTAATTTGCAAATCCATTGATAAACGCACTTGGGAACTTTTTCCTCTGCTGCGGTTCATTGAGTGTTCGCCTATCAAGTGTCAGTGATGATAGTACTGGATTACTTAAAATAATGGACGCCGAGCGCTCACATAAGGCCGCGTTACAACAAAAAATCGGCCTTTTTTTATTTATTCTTTAGGTTCATCAGCGTTTGTTTACATTCATTCAACAATAACAACTTACTTAGACTTTTTTTTATTCTAAATGTAGATATAATCATTTTAAAACCTATTTTAAAGGCGAACATAACATGCAAAACGAAAAACTTACCACTAATACGCATTTACCTGTCCGTGTTTCAACTCACAAATACATTTATATTGGTAAGTCGTACATACTACGTAGGTAGGACGAACCAGTGGAACACACTGATAGACCTGCTTATAGATACACCAGCACGTCTAGGTTTATAGATACAAAAAATTTATACAAAACAACTTTCCGAAACTAGTATCAAATAACAACTGCTGTCAACTCTCGCCCATACTGTTATGCATCTTGAATAAATAAAAATAAAATAAAATACTAAATAAGTAGTTAGATTTAAAAATGTGTTCCATGCCATAAACTTTCTATTATTTCTCGTTTTGTTGGGTTGAGGGGTTACATTTGAATAAGAAGTTTCAAACAAAGAATGAGACTTACAAAACCTACACGTTTGGTATATATTAAACTAGCTGCTGCCTGCGACTTCGTTCGCGTTGTCTTTAGTTGATTCAGGATTTTCTGGTCAACTTTCTTAATTTTTTCTTGCAAAAGAACCTTCTCCTGACTAACACAACAAAAAAAGAATTAGTGAAATTGCTCCATCCGTTCACGCGTGATGCGACGACCAAGGGAAATAGAGATTCATTTTTATATATTACGTAAGTCACACTATAAGTTTTACGTAACTTAAAAAAAAAACATGTTATAACCAAAATATTATGTTTATTGCTTTTCAAAATACTCTCTTTTACATTTTAAAAAAAAAATTATGCCTTCGAACCATTTTTTAAAACTGGAGGACCACAGATCTGAAGGCATGTTTTCTACGTGCTGATTGAACGCTATCACTGCCTCTTCGGAGTTGGTCAAAGTAAAACTTCTAATCAAATCTTTGATTTTGGGGAAAATACAGAAATCACAGGGTGCTAGGTCGGGGTTATGCGCAGGGTGGGTGACGAGTTGTACTTTTTCAGAAGCTAAAAATGACTTTATTTTGTTGGCCGTGTGTGAAGAAGCGTTGTCATGATGTAGGAGCACGCAGCTTTTGGGTCGTCTTTCGCGAACTTTTTCTAACACCCTGGGTAAACAAATGGTAGAATACCACTCGGCATTAACACTCTTTTGATCTTGAAGTGGGATTGTACAGATGGGACCCAAGAAAAAAACGCGATCATTTTTTTAGCAACGTTTCTCGCCTACCTCACTTTTGTTGGCCTGTTCTCATTTTCAAACACCCATTCACAAGATTGCTATTTTCTGTGATGTGTGATAAAAAACAATTGACAAATCAATTCCCGCCAATTGTTTTTTTTTTAATTACTAAGAAAAACGTTTAAACTTACGTTTAAAAAATTTAACATTCGAAATTCAAATAGTTCCGATTAGCTAGAAGTGCAAAACTTTTAGTGTGCCCCATGTATAGATTACTATGACGGCTTTTAATAACAATACACCCAATTAAGCATGCTAAATAGCAGTTCTCGTGTCAGTAGGGAACAATATACTTACGTCTGTAACATCGCGTTAGCAATTTTGATAAAACGATTACTTACACAACATTAATGCTCATGTGTGACGAAATTGTATTATTTTCACAGCAGGTTAGTGGCAGTAATTAGTCTATTTAGAATGTGTTCCAAGATAGTGTTATCTCTGCGTGAGGTAAATAAATAGGTCATTCATTATTAACTTTCAGATGTGATACACCAAGGACATTTAATGAGGACAGGAGATGTGATTGCGACAAAAAACTACTAAAAGAGAATTTAGACCTATGGGCGTCATTTGTAGGTTGTGCATAGGTACCTACTGCAAATTATGCCAGACGTTATTGCCTATTGCTTCTCCATTCTGTCTACGTAGCAACATAGAGGCCACAATTTTTATTTTATTTTACGAAATACACAAAATCACAATATTTTATCAGCAAAATGTAAAGTGATAGTATAAAATATTTGTAAATAAATAAACTAAATGACAAAAAACATATTTTGCAAGATTTGGATTTGGTTTAGGCAATTTAGAACCGCAAAAACCACATTCTCAGGAAATCTCAAAAAAAAAAATCCCATTACAACAGTAACAGCTGATAGTCTTTTAATAAAAGAAATGAAGTTTTTATTTTTTTAATTTGATGTTGGTCCTACAGAAATAGATGTTGTATTTGAGCAGAAGAGTGTGATTTCTGTGACTTCAAAACCAATGAAAATTTACCGTTTATAATACGAACATATATTAAGCATTCATAACATTTAAGTTGTTGTTTTGCTCAGTTGGTAACTTCGTTACTAAGGGGCAACACTAAGAGTGGGTACAGATAACGAATAAAATATGTAAGTATGTACTTACATAGATATACCCTAAAGTATATTTTCTCGTTACTCTACCGAAAATTAATCTCGCTATCATATTTTTCTGGAATTTCTGCGAAAAATATCTTTAATTTAAACGCTGCAAAGCCCCAATAATAAACGTAGGCGTAACTTAATGTAGACTTCAATAGCGCTGAACGAAGAAATACTCTCGGAAAGGCGAAGCCTTACGTAAACGCATTCTGGCGTCATATTTATGACAGAGAATTGTATCGTTTGCGTCTATCAAATACGTTGCAGCGTGTTGCAGGCAGGTGATTTCAGGATTCAGTAAATACTTTTTCATTACTCATACTTGGAAAGTAGGTCTGAAGTTGCTTGATGAGCGAGTTAAAAGTAATACTTTTCAACCCTATGGAGAATCGTTTTCAACTAACAGCTGTCAAATTTTTTTTTTAAAAAGAACTATTTTTCCATTTTTATTTAACCATGTTCCAACTTTCTATACAGCTACTCAATAACAGCGCCATGTAAAATTGAATTAATATAAAGATATTAATAAGTATAGATATAGATAAGTATTAATTAAAAACATATTTTTATATGACTATATTATAAGTAATTTACTTTCAACTATTTCTTTAAAATGACATATATTTGGGAGAAATATTTACCATTTTTCAATGATGAAAAAGTGGCGGCAATCCGATCTTCATTGGTTTTTCGAGTTGTAAAATGTAGTTATTACATTCTCTTTGGTAGATTTTGTTAAAATTCGCTCATTTTTTCTTTAGCTTATTCATGTTTTATTTTTACTTTCCTTGTATTCGTAATGAAAAACACAGTGTTTCCCTCGTGTTAAAGACTTATTTATTCCCTGGAACTATTGGCGCCCTCGCTACGCTCGGGTGCCAAACCCCGTCTCGGGCCTTAATTAGTTACTTTCACCCCTAGGGTAACAATGTACTATTACAATTCTATTTTTTAAAATAATTTAACGTAATAACAACATAGCGTTGGTATTGTTTTATGTTTATCGTTATATAGGGCCCAGTTTCTGAGGGATATGCGATATAGACTTCAATGACAAACGGAATTCCACCCAGGATACGAATAATTGATAGCAATCTTAGACTACTTTCCTATCGGTTCAGGATATACTTTATCAACCGGCAATTTGTATAATCCCTCTATCTATAATAGACCAAAAGTGACGTGAGGTTGCAACGCATTCATTCATTATACGACTGCCATAAACAAAAAAGAAGTTTTGGATGCAAATGTAAAGATCCAAGCTTAAATAGACTTCAAAAACAAAGAGGTTCTTAATTCGTCAGATTCTTTTGTGGGTATGTTACGTAACATCTTCGTTAAATTCAGAAATAAATTAAGTCTTTTTTAAAAATACATGATAAATCGTACTTATAGCAGATATCTTTTGTTTGGACTCCAATTTATCTTGTTACTTGAGGCTAAAAATATACAAATAAATCGATCGACCCCGAAAATAACTGATTAGGTATGTGTAAACATTATGTTTTGCAATTTAGTTATTTTATTGCTTTAAGCGGATGACAGTTTTCCTTAAATACACCGAATTGATTTATTTTTTATTTAGATTTTAATGTGGTAAAAAATTAGCTAATAACAATATTACCTAGGCCCATATACAGGGTTACATTGCAAAGAGGTGCCAAACTTTTAGGAGTGGCTCAGAATCAGTAACTTAGTCGAACTATGCAAAGAACAAGAATCTTTTTTTTTCACATTTAAAAAAGTTTCTGTCCGCTGTTAAAAATCGTACGTGTGAATAATTTAACTCATTTATGAAAAACTTGCACCGTATCTGCACTGCGTGAGGTACTTGTTGGCTCGCCGTACCTACGCCTTTGATAAGTGCGGCTTTCGTAATATTGACTTTATTTTCGGATATTTTAAAGTATTTCTTTTTCGTAGCATACGATTATTAAAAATAATAACGATTAAGACGCTTCTTTATATAATTCCTTAGATCTTCTTTTAAATTTGGCACCTCTTTGCAATGTAACTCTGTAAATATATACCTTTTGAGTTAGAGCTTTTCTCTAATCAACCATAAGGCCCGGTTTCCACCAAAGCGGAGAAGAGAGGAGAGGTACTATGTTTTCATACAAATGACAACGAAAGCGGAGCCCGCTTGTGTCCGCTTGGGTAGTCATTTGTATGAAAATACAGCTCCTCTCCTCTCGCCTCCGTTTTGGTGGAAGGGCCTTACTCCTGATTGCTTGATCTTTTATTAAAAGTGTGGTATGATTAAAATCCAATGGAAATCGCAAGTAACATTTAGGTATTCATATTCATTTAATCAAGTCATAGTGTAACAACAGTATCAATAAATTACTTTGATGTCATAAGTGCTTTCACGCAAACATGTTTTATTTTTGCTGCATTGTTTTAATCACGCGATAATGTAGGTAAAATAACAAATCGGATTTATTAACAACTTCTTTTATCTTTGGCTAGATCGGTAAAATTATCTTTTTAATTTAATAATACGAAAAAATAATAATTGTTTCGCATTACTACGTTCTTCTACTCGTGTCGATGGCAATTCAATTGTTTGCACATTGGACCCTGGATTGTGGAACATTCAATAACGTACATTAATCAAGTATATAGTTTTTTTTTCATTAAAAAACATACTTCCAAATTATTATATTTTCTTTTTATCATTTAACTGAGAAATAAAAAGTAACTGAAATATATTTTAAAAAAGACTGTAATAGTTGGCTACTCATACATTACATAATGAAAAATTATTTTATGTCTCCATTTAGCATATCATAATTTATATCAATTTATTTATGTTGCTCAAATTTTGATGTAGCACTACTACTACTACTGATGTAGTACTTTTATTACCTTACCGATACCTACTTTGATGTCAAAAAACGCAATATATTAAACGTTATATATGATTGCTGCATTTTGTAATTTTCGTCATGTTGAGCAGTATCGGAACGCAGTATTTTGTTAGTCTTCAAACAAGGTACGGACGTGCAAAATGTTCGGCACGGCCGGCCGGTGATAAACGTGCCGTCCACACCGTCCGCCTAGGGCAATTGGGAGCCCACAGCTTTCGCATGGTTGAACCCAATTTTAAAGCCATCGATATTTGGTTACTCTTTGTACTGAACTACCGGGGAAAACATAAACTGCGTAATTTGATGACATATCGCAATCACGCTATACCTATGCGTGTAAATTTAATATACTATTAAATATAGACTCAATAAGCAAAAAGGCCTTCAGAGCATAATAATTCAGTCGAGGTTGGCATTTTTTTTGGGGATCCCTTTAAAAACATTAGCACACAGGTGTCATTTTACAAAAAAATAGTTGTCCAAGTCGCACAAGCGCTTTCAGAAACCTTCCAAAACATAAAATTGAAGCCAACAGTGGGTATTTTTAAGAGTGATATTCATGACATTGCTGTCACATAATTTTGAGGTTCTAGTTTGTGACCAGGGGGATAACCATGAACTCTTACAAAACCAACTTTGTTTGGTTGCACTTTGATATGAGATTATATGTTAGGTCACGTGATTTGGTACCATGATCTACGTAAAACAATCTTGTATAAGGCTGGGAAAGACCGAATGGTATGTAAAAATAGTCTATGCGTTGCAAGTGGTCCGAATCGTCATAATTAAATTAACAAAATGTCAGTGAAATCAATAAATACCTATTCTTGCGTACTAAATTTGTCAAAATATTAAAGAAAATCTATTTTGCTTCTACTAGGAGGCATGTCAGCAGCGCTGAAAATTATTCTATCGTAGATATCGCCTTTACTAAATGAGCTACGACTGAGCTCTGAGTTTTTCATAAATGTTTCGGAACAATGCATTGTCCGATACCAACCTACTTAGTGCGATGGTGTCTTGACAGTACTTATTAGAAAAAAGTAAAAGTCATTATTTGTTGTCAACATTCATAAATAATTTATTTTACTTTAGAAATATGAATTACAGAAATACAAAATAATATTTTCAGTTAGTAAGAAATGATATTAGAAAATGGTTTAATGAAACATCATAACAATCATTCAAATTGTATGAGTACGTCGAACAACGTCGATTCACAATATTTTTTATAGTAATAGTTTTATTGCAGATTAGTTTCAAGAAAAATACAATCAAAGCATAAAAATACAATCAAAGCATTCAAGTTTTAAGTAACCCCTGGTACTAAAGGAGAAGAAAGCTTATGCTGGGCAATGATTAGGAACGCAGGAAACTGTAAGCTGTGTAAATTAAAACTCGATGCACAGAGCATACAAGTGTACCTATACTAATAGTAGTTTCATAAAATCATTGCAAAACGCCAATTGATACAAATAAATAGTGAAATAAATATGTACTTACGCTTTATTTTAGTACTATCTAGTTTTAATAAGAACCCGGTAGTTAAATAGTTTGTTAAAAAATCCCGATTGATAGCTACTCAAACGAGTAGTTAAATTAATCGTATAGAACTCAAATCGTCTTGCGATACTCACTTATTTGCGACTCAAGAGGAGTCTGTCTTACTATGCTCTTAAATACATTCTCCGCTCCAGTCAGTTTCCAAAGGTATAGGAAGCGGGGTGCGACATAGTCCTATCTGAACCAGGAAAAGACCAAGGGACGTTTTCCTTATAGCTATCGACCCATCACATTATTTAACACGTAAGCTAACACGCTGCACACGTGGTCCACCAGCTCAACGATCAGCAGGACAATACGTCCGGAAAGATGTTATTGCCCTGGACATGTGTGGGTTTTTTAACAAGTTAGGCGCGTCGCACGTTCGATCGTGCTCATAATAGCCCGTACCCACCACCATCTCCACAACCACGCTTGGAGGCGGGATGGCGAACGCAGTTTTTTATAATAGTTCACACGCAGACGCTGCTGCCCGTCTCGTGCTACAGGAATTAGTCGCCTCTTACGACACGCCTTCTGTTGGTGTGTTCTTTACTGCCATCTCGGCTTACTTTTACTTGATCTTTTCTTTTTTTATTTAATTGATTTTTATATTACCTTTTTTAACTGCGTTTTGGCAAATGAACGTTTGAATTTGAATTTGATCTTAATAATGGCAATACATACTATTGCCATTACTAAGAGTAATACTTAGTAAATATAATTACTACATTTTTTAAGAAAATTTATATCTCGTATGTATGCCATGTGGGGACGGCTGTAAAGAATACTCTTCCCCACCGCCAACAGGAGGCGTGTCGTAAGAGGCGACTAATTCCTGTAGATCGAGACGGGCAGCAGCGTCTGCCTGCGAAATGTTATAAAAAACTGCGCTCGCCAACCCGCCTACCAAGCGTGGCGAGTATTGGCAATCCCCCCCAATGAAAACCATTTGGGGAGGTCTGTGTTCAGCAATGGACGTCCATGGCTGAAATGACGTATCTCGTGTTTAATATAGTACGATAGAACAAAGGATGCGAGTCCGACTTGCACTTGGTCGGCTTTATAACGTTACTAACTTGCTACCTTATGTCTAAATGTACTTAACTAACTTGAGATTTTACCGAATATGTAAAGAGCCTACTTTATAGGTACAAGTAAGTAAAGTAAAATGCAGTAAGATAAAGTGGCAGTGGGCCAGCCATATCTATCGCAGAACCGATGAAAGGTGGACTAAATTGAGTGGAGACCACGCCACGGTAAACGTAGTGTTGGACGTCCCCCAGCACGATGGAACGATGAGCTTAGGTTAGGAAGATGGCTGGAAGTGGCTGGAGATCGTGCTCTTTGGGGGAGGCTTACGTCTAGCTGTGGACTGCAATAGGCTAACATGATGGTGATGATGGTGACTTTTTAGGTCAATAGCTTACCTATTTTTAAAATATTATATTTGCTACTGCCTGCAACTTTGTCTACGTAGACTTATATTAGTAGAATAATCGTCCCACGGTAACACATAAAACCGTATGTGTTGGGCTAGATCAATACCCATGCATGTGTGCCTTTCAGCTTATTAAGTTTAGCCGTTAAAGCGTGATTGAGAAACTAAAGTATTAACTGTTATATTTATAATAATAATTAGAAAAGGTATGATTTGGATCTTGGCAGTCGCTGCCCATCATTGCGAATGCACCGGTCTGTGTCTGATACTGGCGGCTCTGTCGCTCTGGCGGGAAGCGTGGTCTTCTCGCCTGCACCACAAGAAATCTAACAATTGACAACAAATTAAACGCAAATCTAAATAATGTATTTTTGTCATTTATTCAATGCACAAACAAGGTAATGTTTTAGGTTTACATAAAACTTTTTACGTTTACGTTTAGTTAACCCGTCCTCGATTCAGAACCGTTCGGTAACTAATTGTCCACCAGACGATCACGTGACACTTATGATTCAACAGGATTTAACATTAGTGTTACGTGGTTTATCGGTTGACAATTAACTCTCGAAGGGTTCTGTATCGGGGGGTCACAGAAACCAGACAATGGAAATTTTATTGTTGGCCAAATGTAGGTGGTTTGAGCTTAGAAAATGTAGTTTACAAAAGACCTATACTTAGTGCCTACAATAGAATCTGATGGAATATTAAGAACATAAACATATTTGTTTACCTATGTCCCTCTAATTACTTGCTTGACTTTTAAAGTACTTAGTGGCGTTTGATACGTTCATTATTTTCATTTCTTTTTATTATGATAGTAAGTAAACTTATGTGTTTCAAAATAACAGGAAAGAAATTAAAATATCCCCTAACAGCAAGGCTATAAATAACTTAAGTAAAGATTACAACTAAATGTAACAGTAAGAACAACCCGGGGTCACGTATCTATGGTTTAAGATTTGATGAGCACTTCAGGCGCACTTTCGTACTTATGAGTTTGCTCTGCAGCAGGCCCCTAATTGAGCAGTTTTGGATTAAGCGCCACTTCATTACGTAATTAAAATGTATCAATACCTGTAAAAATAAAATGTTTAGCTAATGCTCGCAAATCCGTATTCATTGGTTTGAAACAAAAAAGAAGTAGGTTGGCATGATAGCTTCTCCCTTGGGAACCTTATTGTATATTCTCAAAATAAAAGTCGTATATTAGGTCCTGATGTATTTTATGCGCCAAATTGAATGTAGATCAGTTTTAAGACAAAAATCTCGTTTTTGCTCGTGCTGTTCTTATCCATGGTCTAGGATCTCATTATAATAAAATAATAATCACTTTCTTTGGAAAAATTAAACACTACGATACCACTCGCAAAAGTCGTGAAATGCGTGCCTGATTTTGCAGAATACAATTTTAATTTATTATTGCTCCAAGGTGCAATTACTACGATTTAGACAACGTAATTTCATCATGTTTTTTTTCTTCCTCTTCAGCATATGTTTGTCCACTGTTGGACATATGCCTCCTGAAGCTCTCTCCAGCTAGCTCTTAGTGCGGCGATTCTTGTCCAGGCCGGTCCTGCCGTCTTTGCAATATCGTCCGACCATCTTGCTGGTGGTCTGCCCACACTTCGTTTTCTTATGCGGGGTCTCCAGAGCAAGACCTTGTGGTTCCATCTTTCGTCGTCTCTACGGTATACGTGGCCTGCCCATTGCCCTTTCAGTCGTGCCACCTTTTTGCCACGTCGGTATCTTTGGTGCGCTGGCGTATTTCTTAAAAACGAATAAATATTTTTATGGTTTTTATCAGTTTTTGATTCTAAAATTTCAGCGTGTCACTCCTTTGACAACTGTCATACTATTAGCATTGATCAAGTAAACTATTAGAACACACTAAACTTAAACTATTATCGCCAAAAACAAAGAAGAAGAAGAACTATTAGAAGTTGACCTAAGAGAGTGCGCGCACGGGAGACTTTTGTCGCTGGGACAAAAAAGTTTTTGTCTCTGTCGCGTCGCGTCTCCAAAGAGGGGTGCGCGCACGAAGGAGACAGAGACGAAACTTTTTTAAAAAAATTCGAAGCGTCATTCGCTTGTATGTAGAATATTTTTTTTTTAAATTTTATAATTGTGTTTTACGGCTCTGGGTTCCAGCCCTTTTAAGCCATATGTAGAATACATGGAGAGCAGAGCACTGCAGCTGGCAGCAGCCAGACGTGGGATAAATAAGCTAGAATCACGATATTTTGGAATGTAATGCAATAGAAAAAATAATAATGTATCGCACGGTAAATCTACGAAAATCCGTGACATTTTGCTCAGTTAAGTAAAAGAAAATTTAATGAAATTTCAATCTGTGTATTTGAATACATTTTACCTTTATTTGGACAACTTTGACTCTGACAGCAGGATAGTAAATATAATTTCTTTGCACTACGAAAGAGATAGACTTTTAGCGTAAAAATATCTGCCAATTTTTTATCTGTATCTGCACTTTTTTATTTAGGCGATAGTTAATAGGAGTTGTCATTTCATACCAAATGTAAGTGAAAAATCACTTACTAGTTTCGGAAAAAGATGATTCGTATTTGCTCCTCTTTAGGGTATGTGCTCGATGCTTGTGCAGTAAGTACTGCAGTAATTTAGTTAACAAAAACTTGTAATTTTAAAAAGTAATCAAGTAACATGATTTAAACTTTTGAACCGTATATTCTGTTCTTTTACTAGTAAAATCTAGATTCGGTAGTTACAAATACAGTAATTTTGTTAACTGGGGATGCGATAACACGATAATTTTTCAGTAAAACTAGGACATTTCTTAACCTATGAATCTGGTAACACTGGCGGAGAGACACAATTTTGTCCAATGTTTTTCATTTAACTAAAAAACATTGGTTTTTATTTCGAAATTTCGATGGTCTTAGAAAAAGTTGTGTTTGAGCACCAAAACAAGACACGTATTTGGATTTACATGTTGTTTAATTATTTTTATTTGTGAGGTCTAAAACCCAGAGCCGTAAAACCCAGTATTAAAAAAAAACAAAGACACAATTTTGTCACCCGTCCTGGTCAGTGAACAAAAAAGTCTCCCAGTTGTTGCGTCGCAACGTGCGCGCACCTCCATACATAACAGAGGACTTGATATGAGAGACAAAAACGTCGCAGGGACAAAAGTTTCCCGTGCGCGCACTCTCTAAGTCAAACCTATCAATCGTTTCCGAAACTGAGTCTCAACATTAGTCAAAATGTATATCTCAAATAGCTCATTCTTTGGAAACAGTTTTGAGCCATGTAAAAATGTCTAGCAATTGACAATCTCAATTTTAAAAAACCGTATAGCCACCGCTTAATTGCATTACCTCTCGCCTTTATTATTTTTATAAAAGAGTAGATTATTCCGTTCTCTTTTCCACAATTTCATGTTTCGGACAACTGTCTCATGCTTTTAATAGCAACAAAGAATTTATAAGTAGGTGTTCGTAGTACTTATACATTCCCTGGATAGCAATGACATTAGGCCATAGACTTCGGAGATAAAAAATTGAAAGAGACGAAGTTATCTGTTGTCAGTGGTTTTAAATATTGCGTCTCTTTTCTTCTCAAAGCAATTAATAGACAAAACATCCAAAACATTCGTTCTTTTACATCCCTAAACAAAACCTAATTATGTAGTTCATGGTACAAATTCAAAACAAGCTCGAATCAAAATCTCGAAGCAGCATAATTGCTTTTACAATTTTGTAGCGGCCAAGCAAAGTATCATTATTAATATTAGAGATCTATACATATAATTCATTTATTTCTTAGATTTTGTTACTGTTTTTACAGTATTCATTCAGAAATTAAGAAATCAATGAAATGTCTGCTATGACCACTTTCCATACCAATAATTTTGACATAAGAAATCAATTTGTAACTGTCATTAGTGTCAAAATAAACGTCATTTGTATGGAATTGAGTGAATGATAAACAAAATTGTATGTTGTCAAAATAGATGAAACAAGATTGTTTTTACGACCTCATGGTACCAAATTGACGGATGGGCGTAATTTGAGATTGTTTTAAGAGTTTATGGTTACCCCCCAGTGCATTAACTAATAACCGTTTAGTCTAGTAGTTCGCAGTCCGGAATACAAAACCAGGCGGCTGCACGTTTGAATCCCGCAAGGGGCTAATGATAGTGTGTGCATTGGTACACACGTAAAACATAGATTTATATATTTAAACTTTATTAGTACAATTGACAGACTTAATGCTATATATATAGATGTGCCGTGTGGGGACGGTCGTAAAGAATACACTTCCCCACCGCCAACAGGGGGCTTGTCGTAAGAGGCGATTAATTTCTGTAGCACGAGACGGGCAGCAGCGTCTGCGTGCGAAATGTTATAAAAAACTGCGCTCGCCAACCCGCTTACTAAGCGTGGCGAGTATTGGCAATCCCCTCCGATGAAATTCATTGGGGGAAGCCTGTGTTCAGCAGTGGACATCCTTTGGCTGAAATGATGATGATGATGATATAGATGTTTATATCTGTCATCTAGTCGCCGTTTGGTTCACAATAGTTCACACAACAGACGACCTCCGTAGCCGAGAGGCGAGCATACCGGACTTTGTGTCACTATCTCTGAGGTCCCGGGTTCGATTCCCGGTCGGTCAATGTAGAAAAATTACCTTTCTATAATGTCTCGGGTCTGGGTGTTGTGGGGCCGTCGTGGTTTCTGGTTTCTGTAACACAAGTGCTTAAGCAACTTAATATAGGATTAGAGCAATGTACGTGATGTTGTCCAATATGTATTCATTTATTTCTATCAAGAAACTTTTATTTCTACCAAGAAAAACAGACAAAGTTTGATGAACAAGGTAACTTAATCATGGTTATTGTATACATAATCCAGCTATGACGTTAAGATTATTTTCGAATCATGAATGTTGTTTATTTGTGAAATTGATGAGAGTTTGATGCTTACAGGTTGAATGAAAGCTTTATGATTTAAAATTTATAAAACAATTAAAATTAATGTTAATAAACAAATGTTATTACACAATAAACGAATACTTTAATGACAATAATCTAAAACAATAAATGAAATCCAAAGATAAATAAATATTTAAATGCCTAAAAATACTATTTATTTGATTATGTTATTCAATATATTATTCAATAATTATCATATGATTTCTTAATGTATTTTAATTCTTTACAACTTCTTAAAATAAACAAATTGATCTAATTATGCATGGCGTCATCCTCTCTGCCCACAATACCTATCTTATTGTTGTGCCCTACAGGGTCTATAATGATCTGTTTTATGTATCTATTTATAACACCTGTGTAACATTATAGAATGCAATAAATATATTGAATTGAATATTAAGTAGGTTACGTGGTAAAGTACAAACTATGCAACTGTATTTTGTCAAAATTCATTAGATTTTATTTATTTTATTATTATTTATAACTTTATTTTTCCACACATCTGTCTTTTGATAAGCTAGTAACTACAACATTAATAATCATTATGTTAATTCGTAGTGTGGTACCCTGCGGGTAAAAGCCTCCTCCATCTCTCTCCATGATTGCTCATTTGTGGCAACATCTATCCAATTCTTTCCTGCTACATTAACTATGTCTCCAGCCCATCTTTTCTTTTGTCTTCCTATGTTCCTTTTGCCTGTCGGACCCTGCCATTTTGTTATTTGATAAGTCCACCTCGTCTTTATATCTTGCTAAATGTCCAGCCCATTTCCATTTCTGTTTCAGATTATACTGATGATAATTAGATTTTATTAGGAATAGACAAATAATATGAAAATAAATTGTTAATTGGAAAAATAAATAAATACAAATAAATTATTGATAAAGGTGTAGGTGTACTGTACTAGCAATCTTGCCACCTAAATCGCGTAGATGTTGGATACTTTTCAACCGACTTCAAAAAAGGATTAACTAGCATAAAGTAAAGTTCAATAAATGAAACGTAAAAGCATACCAATAACGTTTAACAACAAAAGAGGGAACTTCGTCAAAGTCAATCATCACTATGTTTGAAGCGCGTTGTCTAAATGCACCCTTTGTGTACCATTTCCAGTACAAATCACATCCATCGTCCACGTGAGAGTATTAACAGGAATTATTTGGCGCGGTATTTTCCCATTAAATGACGTTGGTATGCTTTTCACAATATTGTCTGACTCCGGCCCTGGGCGGGGTCGTGAAGTGCGCAGTTTGTGATTTAGTAAGTCCCGAGTCGGCCTCTGTGTAAAATCGGGTATACAAAACAAATAACTAACGATTATCAGGGCTCGTGTAGGTAGACAAAGTTACATCGCTTCAAAGCAATTCGATTTATTTTCTACTTTTTCGCTATAAAACCAGTGATGAAGTAGATGGTGTTACCATTATAAATAATTTGTAAGGTTACTTGTATTAGTAGTAGTAGTTGTGCCGTCCCCTTACGAAATTTTGGAACTTTTTTTAAATTTAATAACAATTTTATTTTTGAATATTAAGTTATTTTATGGGTTGTTGACATTTAGCATTTAACTCCATTTAAAAATTCCTAGGAACTGGGAAATTCATTCAATTCATTTTGTTACCTTGAAATACAAAACCTCATTAGCCGTTATCGATCTAAGTACTAAGAATTAATTTAGTCACTGATCAATTAGTTATCATCTATAGACGTAATAAGGCAACAAATTAAATCAGAGATTTATTTATATAAACGATTTAAGTACGCAAAAAATACTACAATATATTGTTTCAATTTGTTAGCTTACATTTTATAATCTAAGTAATTCATGAATACATGATACAAAAGGGTCAAAAGGGGTACAAATATTCGTGTCATACAAAACCTAAATTTTTTATTCTTTCTTTGTGTGAGCCGTACAATTACGTATTTTGCGTTCGCGCAACAACATAACATATTATACTGAAATAATGCATTCATATTTTAAATGACGTGTAGTCCTTTCAATGTAGGCACAAACTTAATCTGAGCCCGGCCCAGGTGTAATTTTCAATGTAGGTATTTTTAACCGACTTCAAAAAGGCGTAGTTTGTATGTTTGGCAGTTTGGATGTCTGTATTTTTTATTTAAGTTAAACGATATTTTTGTCAATTAAAGACTGAATCAAGTGCGAATAAAAACACTAAAATTCTCCATAGCTAGCCCTGACTCTATAAGTAAATGATTAAGTATGTTTTTAATTAATTTTTTCTATTTTGTTTGTTTTTAAAGTCGGTTTTTAGTTTTTTTACAATATAAAAACAAGTTCGTTTGTGTGTTTGTGACTCTAAACTTATTACCACTTATCCTATTAACGATGATAGGTCATAGCGTTATAGTAGGGCGCAGTTGGTCCAAAGCTGGTTTTATGTATTTATTACTATTAATCTATAGAATGCTGGCCGAACCCTTATCCACCATTTGCAAAAGCCTGTGAAATGATGCAGCAAACATACTTAATTAATTACTTTAAGCCCTGTGGAAAACAATATCCCTGCAATTTGCATACATTTGGAAATAAATGTTTTTCTATATCATCTATCCTTCTTGTTAAAATTTAATCCAAAAAAATATTTTAAATAATATTTTAAATATTATTATAATAATCACAATGTATGAATGAAGACGATGGTAATAAGTGCTTTGGCTACTTACCGTAGGATCAGAGCAATGTATGTGATGTTTTTTTTAGAGCCTACCTATAATTAATATTTACTATATCATTGTATTTATACAATTTGCTTTCAAAACAAAAATATTTTCATTTTATCATCAAAGCCGAATACGATTAGCACCAAAACACAATTCTAGAGATTCTATTTTCGTCTATTATTTTATTTTATTACAACTTTAACAAAAACAATTATTCATAAAACAAAACGTAAGTCACCTCACCGATATTATTTGCCCTTTATTCACACTTAATTATGAAATCATACAAATTACCTCAATGGAAAACGCAATCCCAAGACAAGTCGCGAATTCGTTATCATTATCGATATCAATGGAGACGCTGCGCCCGCGCATACAAGTACCGCAGGCGGCCTTTACACGTCAGTCAGCCGGCATACGCGACGGGAGTCGCGCGTACTTTACGCGCGTGGACTAAAATATCCTCGTGGTCGACCGCGTGTTACATCGGCTAATATGGTGAGTGCTCCTATTAGAATTTATCGTGCACTTTGTTTAAAATATCAGTGATAAAAATGTTAGTTCTTAAAATATTTTTATGTCATCGGAACTCACGTGGTGCCTTTTTGCAATTTCACGCAATGCCGTGCAAAATAAGCTGTTATGCAAATTTTGTGGATAGCTAAGTATAAATTTAAATAAATTGAATTAGCCTTCTAGATCATTTGTACATTCATTAAAATGAAGTTTCGATGTCTATAAATTCTCGGCTCTAAATTATTCTTCACCAAACAAAATATGCATTGCCTAATGACCGAGATGGAATATCTAATATTACGTAGATTGTAAGGTACTTATTTTTATATTGTTAAGGTCACATAACAGTATATTTAAGTCAATATTCCAAGCACACATCAGCGAGGTGTAAACAAATTTGCATCAAAATAAGAATAATTAACAAAAGTGCTTCTTTTCATCCTTTACTAATTACATTGTATAAAAAACGTGCGCTAAAAATAAGATAAACTAACCACTTATCTTTATTATGATAATAAAAAAACGAAAAACATCTTTTATCTTAGACGTGCAAGGAACAAAATTACGATAATATGAACTGTAAATTACAGATATTGTTTTCAATAGTACTTTTGCTTAACTCTTTGACTGCCCTTTGAGAACTTTGAGAACTCAGTTAGATAGAAGCTACATAAGTTTTTGTGAAAGAGTCATCTCAGACAATTCATGAATTCATGTTGGCTATTTTTGAACCGATATCTATGGACCTATCGTAAAATATGTCATTAAAACATAAATCTCTGCTATCACGACTTAGTGTAAACCTATTTAAAAAATTAAGATACATAATATTATAATACATATTTACAAGTGTATACATACATTCACGAATTACACAAATTTAACATTAAGTAATGGTAAATTTTCTCAACTATCACTCGAACTATCTAGTCCCAAGCCGAGCGTACTATAAATGTTAAACGACCAACAGCTTAAATTACGTTATGCTTATAAGAACATAAAAAAATAGGAATGTTCTTAGTACTTTTTGTCTATCATTATTACAACCAGTTTCTTGTCAAAGAACAGACACAATAGGCAAAACCATTGTTTTGTATCTTATGTATGATACATCGGAGTAGCAAAAATTATGCTCAGTTAAAATGGTAGGTTATCTATATTAACTAAGTATTACTTTTGCTTCTTAAATTGCAATCGAAATTACTTTTAATTAAATTCAAATGATATACTAATTTATTCGTCTCTTCACATGATTGATCTGCATTACTCTACTTGCATTCCATTCAAAGAAAATGAGTGAATGAAGATGAAAGAAACGTTTTAGCAAAACAAAATTATCGGAATATATGACATTCTGTTGACGTTTCACTGCGGGGAACAATTCACGGTGTAGCTACTTATACAGGGTGGAGACTATCATAGTTGTCTAAACAAGCATCTTTTCACTGGTCTAACTTTTACTATTAGTACAACATTGAAATCGTGAAAAAATAATTGATGTTTCATCCAAAATCATCGATGTAAAAAGTTAATTCGTTTGGAGTAGCGATGTGCCGTTCTCGGCTTTTTTTCTTGTGTAGAGAAATTTCCTTGTATGGGAAACATTTCGCTTGGGGAATGTTCGTCGTTAAATCTAGTTTGGAGCATCAAATTTTGCTCTCCTAGTAAAAAAAGAATGCTTGTAACACTGGAAAAACTGTTTTCATCTATTGTCTTATGATCGTATCCACCCTGTATACAGACTGTCCGTGGTTATTACTCTATCGACTGTTACTCTGTCGACTTAGGTATTTACTATACGCTTTACACAGCTAAGTAAATTTAAATATGAAAAGTGTACTTGTTTATTTTTCAACATATACTATGACTAAGTGTTTTCAGACGCGTTTCTTCTGAACCCCTATCCTGTAAATCTTATTGCAACTTAATAATAAATCCCGCTCAATTGGTTTGACATGATGTAATCCCTTTGCTCTTAAAGAAACGTCAAAAGCACCCGTCTCTATCAATTGTAGTACTTACAGTGTGACGAGGTGTGTGTCCTACATGGAAATTATGAACCATACTATATCATATGAGTCGTATATTGCCTGATGTTGTAAAAAATATAGCCGCATTTGTTTAAATTAACCAATCCATTTAAACTTATTGACAAAAAATTAGTAGTTGGGTACTAAGATAGGCTAAATATACTGGTAATTCTTCATTTGAATACAAATGACAAAAGTATTTAAAATTTTGTTCCAAAAATACTTGCTCGCAGATTGTTAGAACAAGAAACAATTTTATCTTGACGTATCTTTATTATTTTAATCTCTCGTTTTAATGTTATACAAGATGTCACGATAACAACACTATTTGCCGTTATCATCACTGAAATATTGTGTTGATTATGAGCTAAAAGAATTATTTTAATACGACAATTAGTTTTAATAATTAAAGTTAGGTAATCCACGAGCCTTTTATTAATCCATAAGCATTAAATTGACACAGGCACGCCATATATACGCATGTAAGTGCATTTTTCTTAAAACTGCTTTATGTCAATATTTAACTGATAACCTTTACCTTTCTTTGCAAAGATTTAAAAAGTTGAAAATAGACTGCAATTATTTACTGACATTTATGAACAATATGTATAGACATAACGATTGGTCCATTTAGCTCCGAAATCTTTTCGATAGGACAATGCAAATAATAAATACTTAAAATAATCGATTATTTTCCAATTTGTAACAGAACTTTACTAGTTCTTGTATATTTTCTGTTATGCATATTACGAGATTTTAATTGATGGCCTGAAGTAATGAATGTTGATTGAGCATAGCGTGACTATTATCGTAAATTAATAGTAAATCATGGCTTTCATTGGTACTACACTGTATTAGTACATTATTCAAGCACTATATTTTGATGTGCGTAAAACAAAACAAGCTAGCCATCACCATGACGACCCAAGCGAAGCGCAAGAGCACCTGGTAACTACCTTTTCTCGAACAGCTTCATTGTTTTTTTTGAACCCGCATAACTTGGGTTTGGATTATACCAGATAAAAAATAACCTAGGATATAATGTCAATAGTGTACTTATTGAACGAATAAAGTTGCAATCATCATGTCAGGCTATTGCAGTCCACTGTTGGACGTACTCGTAAGCCTCCCAAAGAGCGCCAAAGTACACGACCTCCCGCTTTTTTCATCCAGCCACTGTCAGCCATCTTCCTAAGGTCGTTTAGCTATATTAAAAGTTTTACGCTCTTTTAAATCATTTAGTAGACTATATTTATAAGTCCGTGCACCTTTAAATATTTTGTTGCTTTTTCTGTAGTTTATCCTTGTATTTTTTAAAAAAATAGTCTCATTTAAAGTTATAAGGAAAATGACTATTTTTATCGCATGATCACTCGTCTGTTAAATGACTCTTAATCACTGATCATATAGACGCAATTTAAGTTAAGTTAATTAAAAATATTTTTACAACAAAATAGTGATATACAGGGTTACACTGCAAAGAGGTGCCAAATATAAAAAAATTGATCTAGGGTACAATATAAATAAGCATGTTAAACGTAATTATTTTTAGTTATCGTTTGTTACGAAAAAAATTACTTTAAAATGTCCGAAAATAAAGCCAATGAGAGATTACGAAAGCCGCGCGGTCATTCATCAGCGGCGTAGGTACGGCGAGCCTACAAGGACCTTACGCAGTGCACATACGGTGTAGTTTTTTCATGAATGAGTTAAATTATCTACACGTACGATTTTGAACAGCGTATAGGAATAATTAAATGTGAAAAAATATATTGTTATTTGCATAGTTCGATTAAGTTACTGATTCTGAGCCACTCCTAAAGATTTGGCACCCTTTTGCAATGTAATCCTGTATAAATAATATGAGTATGAATAATTACATCAATATCTAAACCTAAACTAGGAAAAGCTTGTACTATGGCGACTAGATAACGGATAAACATCCCTAACTTAGATACAAATGCTCGTGCTCATCACACACACATTTGCACCTTGCCGGATCCGTCACCTCAATCAAATGTATTTAGTTATCAATACTTCGCTTCACAGTGCAATCAATCCGCTTACGGAACTCCTTGCCGATGTCTATTCGGCAGTCTGAATCACTTCAAAATTTTAAAATTGGACTTAAAATCTATACCTATACCTTTTTGAATAGCTAAAAAAACGTAGAAGTTTTTAAAATTACTTGCAGGATAAGTACCATTTTTTTTTTTTTTAAAAACGTCTTCAAATTTAAAAACAATTAGTAAAAATTCTTTAATTTCAACCGATGTCGAGCAGTTTTATGAAGCTGTTAGTAATAAGTTTAGTTTTTGTTGATCATTTTTATTAATTGACATGTCTTCTAACTGGAAACATAAAAAAACTAGTAGCTCCAATCGCAAAAAAATCAATAGAAAAGCCAAAAGAAAAAAGATTATAAAAAATCTTTAAAATTCAATATCTCCATAATGGTTAGGTTTCGGATACCATATTATAGGATCAATTCGATCAGAAATGACCTGAATAATAACGGCCTTCAATATTCTGTACGACTTTCCCTGTAACCCTGTATACGTCAAACTATACAGATAAAAAACAAAACAAGTGATACTGTTTTAAGAACTCTTGGTAAAATCCTCGATTTTTTAAACGCTTGAAGTCATAACGATTTATATTATAATTCTATACAGTCCAACCTATCTGAATGCTCTCCCTTTGAATAAACAGTTCAAATTCTTAAAATTTTTACACCTAAGCCAATGGGTGTTCGGTGCCATAAAAATTCCCAAACATTAATAAAAACTTGGGAGTCCACTGCGACAAGTTCACAAAGCATTTACAATAGCGGGTTTGGCGCCAAACACAAAAAAAAAGTTAAGAAAAACGCTATAGTTGCCATTGAGCCCAACCTATTGTTACACTATAGAGGTTTAGAGATGCTTGAAAACATTTTTAATTTATCGATAGGCTATCGATACTGTTTATTAATATCAATATAATTTGTCCACAAATTACTAACTGATTCATCAACATCATCATATGCCTGCCCTGTTCCCAGGTTATATGGGGTCGGCGCAGTATGTCTTTCTCTTCCATGCATTCGGTCACTCGTCATTGAGTCATTCACTCCCTTCTCAGTCATATCTCTCCTCACACAATCAATCCATCTCTTCTTAGGTCGTCCCCTACTTCTCCACCCATCAATACTCATATCCATCACTCTTCTCGTTACGTGCTCCTCTTCCCTTCTCAGCACATGTCTATACTAAGAAAACAGTGTCCTTTCATCTTTTCTGCTACAGGTGCCACTTTCATACTTCCTCTAATATATTCATTCCTTATCTTGTCCATTCTCGTCACCCCACACATCCACCTTAACATTCTCATTTCTGCTGCATGCAACCTTCTTAATGGCCCAGCATTCAGAGCCATGTAGTAAAGCCGGTCTTATATTAGTTTTGTAGACTTTTCCCTTTAGCTTTAAGGGCATCCGTGGGTCGCATGTTGTTGCTGTGATCTGTCGCCATTTCATCCAACCTGAGTTAATCCGTTGCTTAACGTCCCTGTCAATGTCACCGTCGCTCTTTACGAGAGACCCGAGGTACCGAAAGTCGGAACAGACCGGCAAAAGCATTCCGGCAAGTGTTATGGGCAAAGGGCTGGAGAGACCGCTGAAGTCAGAGAACAGATAAGTATTCTGTTTTAGTTCTGCTGACTTTTAGGCCCACGTTCTCCAGTCGTTGCCGCCTCTCTTCCAATCTGTTTTGGACCTCTAGGGCGTCTTCCGAAACCAGCACTATGTCGTCGGCGAACAGCATACACCATGGGGCCTCCCTCTGTATGTCCGACGTGATCCATTACCATAAGGAAGAGGTACGGGTTAAGTGCCGACCCTTAGTGCAAGCCCACACCAACACTGAAGCTAGTACTAATTACTAACTGATTGATTATGCTAAATGTTGGCCTAAAGCCCTAAATGAAATAAACGTATTACTTTATAAATTGTGTTATGATTTGCCAAACAAAAACAACAAATTTAAAAAAATCTCCCTAAGATACACGTTCTATTAGTCTTTTGCCATTGCCATCTGAACTTTTTTATCTTGACTCGAGTGATAAAAGTTGGATTGTACCTCTTATGTAACACAAGGATACATTACTTCGAGACAAATGACAATTAGTGTGTTAGGTACTCATTTAGAAAAGAAACCGATTAATGATGTAATACTGCCATCCCAACTTGACTTGACAGGTTATAGTTTGTTTTTTGTTTAATTTGGCACGAAACAGTCATTACAATAGATTAAATAAATTAAAAAATAAAGACAATAGACAAAAAGTGCCCAAATTTTTTTATGGTAGATATCTATCTACCATACGCTTATAACTAAAGCTTAATATACATATTATTTTGTGCATAACTCACAATATCGATTGTAAAACTGACGATATACGACAGCACTACCTACTGAGTAGAAAATTGTTTGGTGATGGTCATAGTGAATGGAGACCGGCATTGGAATTACTAATTTATTGTTCCTCAATGGGCCCGTTATCGCCGCGAGGAGCATCGTTGCATTCTGCGACGAAGCTGGCATAAGACATTGATTCCTTGCGTTAATCTAACGATATTTGGATGCATATTTATTAGGGCTTGACATACTTATGTACTTTGTATTAATTAACACTTATCAACTTTAAAAAAAAAAACCGTTTAAACATTAGTTTTTTAAATACAATTTGATATGTAAAAGTTTGATTTTTAAATTGTTTTTAATATTTCTTATCTCTACCTAGCTATCTACCTTTCTGGTTGATCATTTATATCAAATTAAAATACAGTTAAACTATAAACCTACTTGCCACGTGGTCTAAATACATTTAATCGCCACCTCATTCTGTTAAAACAGCTTATCTATGTATAACTGTGATAGGTTAGACACATTTTAAGTGAGATTTTGATTACCTCTTACTGCACTTAGAAGTCCGATTCAAATTGTTCAGAAGACAAAAGTTTAAGAATAATAAAAGGTAAATAGGTGACTCTATTACTCAAATACAACACCGTTATTTATGGAACCAACATTTTAAATTACATAAAGATTCACTTCCCTATTCTAAACAGCCGATCAGCTATTTCGGGTTGTATCTTTTGTAAAACTAGCTTTTTGTTTTTATATCTACTGCATCAATCCAAAAACTTTAATATGGGGATATTAAAGTTTTTGGATTTATGCAGTACATGAAAGTGAACTAATAACCTTGTGTAGTGAAATTAAACTAAAATAAAAAATACATTTTACTATAAAACCACATAAATTTATTTATTTCTGTAAATAGAACTGAAGTAAGCACTTTTGCACGTCCCAGTTTTTTATTTTTTCACCGTACTACTGCTTTGGGACAATATTTTGGGCACTTGTACTATGACGTCACTGAATAATAATTAAGAATCCATTTTGAGATTGAGTAACACTAATATTTTAATTACATTTCACTTGTAACTAAGATGTCATTAAATAATAATTTAGAACCTTATAATAATAATTTAGAGATTCTAAATTAGTACGTTTTTATCCACTTTAAATTTTGTACTCAAAAAAAAGCCATTTTATAACAAATGCAATTTGACCATGCTGGTATACTTTGCAAAGTTTGTTGCAAAGGTAACATTGTAATTCAAAATTACCCAACAAGTCGCTTCATCGCCATATTTCTGAAACATTTTGTGTAAAAAGCATATCTAACATGCTCATGCATTATTTCAGTTACTTAAAAAATGATTACAACATTTTTTTATATCTTTTAGAGCTGTACGAGCAATTTACGACATTAGAACCCGAGACTCGGTAAAAGAATTGTCCAAAGAAAATTCATAGTAACATTACCCTCTCAATTCATTTATAAACTAAGTACTTATATTCACAAAAACCTGCATTCATTTCCTAAGAATTTTAACTTTTATAATCTATATTCCCGAAATAAAGATAGCCTGCCGTTTCAAATTACAGACTGCATAAAATTGGTACTTAAAACGTTTTAAAAAAAATGGTTTGTTATTGGTTTTGAGTTATCTTTTTGTTATTTTTTATTTAGATCTAAATTGAAAAATTGGCAAGTTTTACATGACAATCAAATGTTTAAGAATTACGTTAATTTAATGTTTAAGAAAATACGTCAAAAACAACGTATTTTTAACAATCATCACTATCATAACCTAGGCTGGAACAGCATTACTTATACTTTGTTTTTATTGTACGTCAGAGATAAAAACAACACTGCTAAGATAATGGTTAGAATTCGTGTTCTTTATAAACACATTTTAGTTTTATTCCTAAACTAAACATCCCATTTCTGATTCTTCTGTAAATAGAAATAAAAACGTTTATTCGACACACAAGAAAATAAAAAAGGTAAAAGGTCATTAAATTAATTTTCAACTTTAAATCCGACATGTAAAGATCAATATCAATCGACAAAATTTGGCTTTTTGTGGTAGGTTGACGTGCAGCTGCTGTTTGTACTATTATTTATTCTCTGTTAAATGTCATGTTGTGATAAATACCTATAGCATGACTTGTTCCAAATTGTGTATTTAATTATCTGTTCACGCATCTAACATTCGTCGGCAAATGGACGAGCATGCCGCGAATCAGTCATATCGCCTAATTACGCGGTTGTACCTCAAACCAATTGATTCAGGGCCGCGTAGGGGACGGACTAAGGGTAGCTTGGGGCTCCACAAATTTCGAACATATTATTTTATTAGGGATGTTGTTAATGTTTTTATCTGAAATTTAAAAAAAACTTGCCTTAGCCAGCAAGAAACCGCTCTAAATATAATTGACTAAACATTTGTAGAAACCGTCTTAATTTTTTTTTTATTTCTCAAAAATCTAGTCTAGTAAAATAAAAATAAAACAGAATTACATTATTTCATAAAACATAATATTATGTACTCGTACTAAAAAGTGCTAAAGCTTAAAATTTCAGGACAGCATTAAATATTATCCTGCATATTTTTCATAATTCCTACTTTTGATTTAATGTAATAATTATTTTTAAGCAGTAACAGTAAACCTACGATTTTTCAAACCGCAAGTTAAAACTACTCATAATCTCATTCTGTCTCGTTTCCGTAGCCTGACGAGTTATACTTACTAGAGAATACAACCGGCTACCAGTAGCAAAAATGGCGCTTCATTAAGGCATGAACGTACGACCAAGGGCTTTTAGATAGATATGTATTCCATCTAAAAGCCCTTAGTTCGCTCCCGAGCCAATGATCTGCGATCTAAATGAAACGACTTTAGGTTTTTCAATTTTCAACAAAAAGAGACACAAGTCGACAAACGATTCGCTGGAACTACCGGATAAGTTATGTAAATAGCTTTCGTGAAAACAGCGGAGATTCACTTACGAGTGAATGAAACGAGAATCTCTTTTGTTGATCCGAAAAATACTTATCGGAACTTTACTCTGCCAAGCTCGAATAAACTATGCTTTTGGGTTTGGGTTTGGGTAACAATCACTTACTTTATTTATGTTTATGCAATAATGCAAAATAAGAAATAATCCATACGTTCATATTACGTCAGTAGACCCTACATCAATCTACGAGTATAATTACAATTATGTACAAGGATTCTCATATTTTTTTATTTAAGCAACTCGGAAAGTACATTTTCATATAATATAATTTCAGCTAAATTTACTAAATCACTTGCTTTACCCACGACTACGTTTGCGTGGTTTTCAATTTTATTAAAAAACCCTCCCAAAGTTTGATTACAATCCGATCAATGATTTAGAAACGCCTATAGGACAGACACACAAACATAATTTTTTATTTAGATAGATTTGAACCTGTGCACTGCACTGTTTTAAGTAGGTTATGTACACTTGTCTGAAGACAGTACCACAGTGTACTGAGACATATTAGACTAGAATATATTTGCTCTTGAAGACAGCTGAAATAAACAACTGACAGTCAGTCCTAATTGCAATCAAATATCAAACTGAAACATTAAAATAACACGGCGTGTGTGTTCAGGTGTAAATAAAAAGTGTCCGATTGTCGATTGTCTCGTTCTATGTCTGCACACGGCAGCATTCTTAACCTAAAATTACGCAACTGCAGACAAGCAAAAAAGCGGGTTCGTTGAACCTAACCTAATTGGAAAGGATTCCATCACACACTGGCCCCTTGCCCGAATGTTATTAAGGACTTAAAATAAAAACCTTTCGGGAGAGAGGAATTTTCAATTACATGACGCACTGATTCGACCATGTTCCGGGTAAAGCTAGTGGCGCTAATCTAGACTTAAGCGATATCGTGAGTATTCTTTTTAACCGACTTCACAAAAAGGAGGAGGTTCTCAATTCGGTTGTACGTTTTTTGCCAATTTTCAGACTGAAAAAAGCTGTAAAAAAAATTTTTTTTTTTGTAAAATTTTCTTAATTCAGGTTCATTTCAAGTATACTTTCTGTATACAAAACAAACACAATTAATAGTGACAGCAACATCTGGGAATACCCCTAAAACGTATGTCAAGTAAATTCAAATAATGAGTTAGAATGCTAACATTAAACTTTATTAATCTGTTAATGATCTTATTAAATACGATAATGAGCAGTATTTCCGAGCGATATGATAAACATTATTACTCGATAAGAAAAAAAGGCAGACGTAATACCTAACTCGCTAGAACTACTTGTTAAAAGACATTTAATAGCAATTTTGATAACGGTAAAAACGATTTGCAAACACATATACCATGCGTTTCATATATATATCACGAATAGGTTTTTCATTCGTGAAATTCGTCAAACCGAATATTAGTTTATTCACAAAAGCTAATTCATACATAATAATTCATAATAATAAAGATTTTAACGACCGAAACAGCAAAGATTGAAATAGTTTTGTTTTCGTAATTATTCCCATTCGCTTTTGAAAAAACTGTTGTTGCACCTAACAACAGAGTATTAGAGGTAATTATTTTATGACAATTTACCACAAAATACCTCAAATCATTAAATACCTACCTAAGGCTTTATACAATACAAGATTATTATAATGGGCTAGTTTCCTATAAAAATATAATTAGTCCGTCAGTTGGATTTACAAAAAATATTGGACACGTATTTTTTCTTTTCTGAATCAAACAAAAAATGATGAATATATAGCCCGTTAAAGTTCCGCGTAACGTCACGACACTTGCGACACTTTTCAGCAAGACGTGACGTGTCGTCACGTACTCACTTTGACACGTGCGCGCTTTATCTTCGTCATTTTTTGTTTGATTGACAAACGACAAAATATGGGTCCAATATTTTTTGATAATCTAACTGACGGGCTAAATAGAATAATCTTTTTTTGACCCAGGAAACTAGCCCATTAAATAAAATATTTTTGGGAATATTGTATTAATCTGAAATAATTAATTATGGGTAGACCCAAGAAAAGAGACGCTCAAGATCGTGCGAAGTGGAGGAGTTAATCGAGGAAAGCGGACCCTGGGCTCCCAAGCGACAGCTTCGGACGCAATCGGGATTGACCGTACAGATGATAATAAATTAATTAATTCCATTTTGATTACTTGAGGATAACCTTAAATATTTCTAATGAAAAAATATTTTTTATTGATTTGGATATTTGCCTTTTCAAGGTTTTTGTCCGCCATTTTGGATTATGCCCTAAAGGTTCTTCCGCCGGGCGGTCGCTGGACCGCAAGTGTCGCCGGCGCGACTGCCCGACTATTTATACGATTTATCATATATTTTTGTATGTAAAGTGCTAAATCGAATTATTGAAACGTTATCTCCGATAAATTTGCTATAGAAATGTGTATCACACGCAGATAATAGTAAACTATGTAAATTTAGTAAAACTCGTATAAGTTGAAAATAGTAGTTTGACCACTATTTGTATTAAATAAGAACGAAATAAATGCCATGAGTAGCGGTTTTTATTAAATATTTCTCTATAACACAACAAGATACTCAATTAAAACTATACACCTACATACAATAATTTTACAGAAATAACGATTTAAAATTTCGTGGATAAAATGGTCTATATGTCAAAGTTTTATGTCATGTAACGTAAAAAATAAGGGGTTATACTGTCCTAGAACATGTTGCAATAGTTCATGAAATATGGTCCAAAACCGGTTCTGGCGCGAACTTCCGCCTGGCGGTGTCGGGACCTTTCGGGTATAGACATACCGCTTCCGCCAGGCGGTCGCTGGACCGCGGGGAGGATTTTAGAATGAATTTGCATATTATTAATAATAACTAAAACGGCAAATTGATTTATATACGATCATCTTCAGTGTTCTCTACTCAAAAGCAAATAAGATTTTATCCAATCTAATCAAGGCTATTGCTCTTTGGGGGAGGCTTACGTCCAGCAGTGGACTGCAATAGGCTGACATGATGACAATTATTAATTTATTAGATTAATAGATATGATCCAATCAGATCATGTGAGTCACGTATCGATAAGCAGGAAAAATATTTTAACATCAGCCGTCCAAATCGGGAGTTCTAATAGACGTGTCATGACTTTTGACATCATACCACAAAATCCAAATGGAATTAGTGATTAAAAAGATAACCAAAAATCCTGTCGACTTCCGTTATGGAACGGTTTAAGACTTTTTGATTTTGAGATTACAGATAGGATGTGCCATTCTTTACCTTTCTGCCCCATAGGCCGTCAGTTCTACTTGTTATGTGCCTATGCTATGTTCAATTTATCGTAACCATTAAATTTGATAAACTTCTTCCAAAATAAAAATAAAATAGATTGCTTAGCAGTTGAAGCGAAAATGAAGCGCCAGAAGATGTGTATAATATTATTTTTGTACGTTTTGACTTAAATTTTAAGCGATTTCTTTCGTGTGTTCTTTAGTTTATTCATTTTATAATATGCATGTATTATACAAATAAACCTTCCCCTTGAATTATTCTGTCTATCATTGAACCGCATCAAAATCCGTTGCGTAGTTTAGAAGATCTTTGCGTATAGACGGAGGAAGATACTTTGTTTTATACTATGTACTTAAAGTAGCATTATTTTTCTCTAATAAGGTTAAACTAAATTTTACACCAAACCAAATCTTGAATTGCACAATGCACACGCGACGCGAATTAATTATTGTTGGCGATTTATTGTAAGCAAGGACACTGCCACCATAAACAGTCTTAGTGGTTACACATCAAGTTTATTACGCACGCACTAATACAGTCTCGATAAGGATTAGTAACTAAGCTAATGATTAACTTGTGAAAAGTATTTCTAATGACAAAAAAGGGAAATGGAATAAGTGGAATGTTATAGCCATTTTATTAGCCTTTCAGTAATAAAAAGCTGAAATTCGGTTTGTTTGTGTGACAAAGTCAGTTATAATATATTTGTATACACACACAGAGAAACCGTATCTGTTTCTTTAATAGAACAGTAACAGATAAATAACAATTCCCCAAAAAAATCTAAATTTAAAGATTTAAATATAGAGCCTTGTCCCTTTTTTTGTGTGGGTGCACTTTTTGACCTATGACACTAATAAAGTACAAGTATAAAGTATGACGACCTCCGTAGCCGAGTGGCGAGCATACCGGACTTGGTGTCGCTATCTCTGAGGTTCTGGGTTCGATTCCCGGTCGGTCAATGTAGGAAAATAACTTTTTATATTGTCTCGGGTCTGGGTGTTGTGGTACCGTCGTTGTTTCTGATTTCTGTAACACAAGTGCTTAAGCTACTTATCATATGATCAGAGCAATGTATGTGATGTTGTCCAATATAATAAAAAAAAGTACGCTAAAATACTTCATATACATACCTAACTCTGACTGTTACCGGTTTTTTATACGAAGTAACCTGAGGCCCAATTCCCGGAATTTGATATTAGCCGCAATCCAGTGTCGATCTGCTCCCAGTTACATTACGATGACAAACGGTATTCTCGTAAACCCAAAAAATGCAATTATAGTTCGTAATGCGATTGAAAATGGAAGAATACAAAATAATATTTTTTGCTCTATTTTCAGTCGGATTAGGATAGTTTTGATAATTTTACGTCAAATTAAAATTTTACGAGATTACCGCTTGTGACCGTAATATTACTGGGAGCGGATCGACACCGGATTGCAACTTTTTTTTTTTAATTACGGGAATTGGGCCTCTGGTATAATGCGTAAAATGACCGCATATTTGCACGAATGCGTGGCGGCCACAGCGTCCTGAAGGAGATAGTCGACTGATTGATTAATAAAATATTGATTTAATAAATAATAAAATATCGTCCTTTCCAAAAATAAATTACTAACATAGTTATTAAGCTTTTTACCAACACAATTTTACACAATAAGGATTTGCTGTCCTAAATAAATAGTTTTTTTTATTATTCTTCTACTTAAATGAATATAGTTATTCGTCATAATTTTTTTTATAAAAAAAATAACCGACTTCAAAAACACTAAAAACCTAAAAATAACTTTTAAACAATCATACCAAACAGTTATTTTTGGAGTCGGTGCAAACAATCACATTCAAACGTTCCACGGCTGGCACCGACTCTAATAATAACTGTTTGGTATTATTGTTTAAAAGTTATTTTTAGCTTTTTAGTGTTTTTGAAGTCGGTTTTTTTTATAAAAAAATTTGTTTTACTTGTCAGTTTTTAGTGTTTTTTTACATTCTAAATGGCGATCTGTGATGTAAGTGATTATAGTTAAATTGCTTCTCATGACGATTCAAATAAGTCCAAACACGGCTATGACACATTGTTTTATCACAGAGTTCCGGTGCTTACCTTCCGCCTTCTTCATCAGATCAGTTTGATGGTATCATTCTCACCAGAATCATTTATTAAAATTTGATTTGTAGACTATGGCAAGGCTTAACTGTCATAATGAAAAATATCTTATCGCGTGGATGGGGCGGGGCGTGCGTACCTTACTCGTGAAAGACTATTGTGGCCAACTATGGTCTCCTTCATCAGTTCCACCTCAGCAAATGATACTTTCTGAATGCAAATGCTTGATTTGTTGTTAAATATACTAAAATCGCTATATGTATACCTATAATATTTTAGAAGTTCCCTCAATTCCTTATGGATCCCATCATCAGAATTTTGAAAAAAATGGGACCAATCTGGAGGTATACTCTTTCAATAGAAAAAAGATTTTTTCAAATCAGTTCATTAATGGCGGAGTTCTGAGGTAACAAACATAAAAAAAAACAACCGAATTGAGAACCTCCTCCTTTTTTTGAAGTCGGTTAAAAAAGGTGGCAACCTGATTTATCGTTAAATATTTTTTGCCAGTAAAATAAAGTTGAATTGACTATTACGGAGCGTTATAAAAAAGCGTGGAGTCCTAATTGTGATACAATAATTGGTTATTAGTAATTATTTGAAATTTAACAAAAATAGTCTTCGAAATAGTTACAAGGAAAATGTTTACCAGACGATGCCATTAGAAGTATATCAGAATGATCAGGCCATTGTGCCTCGAAGGCCAAGAGTAATTAGAATCCACTGCGTCATCAAATCCGATAAAAAACGATCTACTTCAATCTTCTCAGATTGGAATGATTTGGGTAGGTATGAAATGATACTGGCGACAAAGGAGCGGCAGCCAAAAAAATGTGATAATTAACAATATGGTTAAATGCGTTAATTATAGGCGCACAAGACACAATATTAATACACTAACACGAATTATAAAATTAAACTTGCCTACTTTGGAGTGGGCAAAAAACTGTTAGTGATGGCGATGGCGATGCAATTGAATTTCAATAAAAACATCATAATAATCATTAATGTATCGATAATAAAAATATAATGCTTAATATTTAACGGAGATTAGACGGTCAATTACTACAAGTATGTACCAGAAGGCTTTCTGGTACATACTTGTAGTATTTGTAGATTTGATTTTGAAAATGTTTTGTTATAAAAACCGACGCAAGTAGAGTCGAAAAAGGCGTTGTTTCGAAGTTTTTCCCTGAAAGTTCGCGTGCCCTAAAGCCCAATTCTCATAATTTAACATTAGTAGCAATTCAGTGTCGATCCGGTCTCAGTAACATTACCTACTATTAAAAACGGTATGCTCGTAAACCATCTTTATGCCACCAAAAACATAACTTGTGAAAAAACCAAGTCTCGCAACTCGATTCTTCTACCGTAAAAAGTTGTGAGCAGTAGCAGTAGTCATGTAACCAAGACTTGGTAAGTCGATAAATTTATTTAGTCCCTACTTACGGGTCCTTCCGTCTTAAGTTATTACGTAATTAGCTAACTTAACAACATCTTAGAGTGACCATATATCAATATTAAAAACTTTTATGTCTTAAATAAATAGATTGACTTGGCCATCGCATCAAAACACAATGTATCCTACAAGTACAGATATTATATTAACTTAGATTGTTTAGTGCTTTAGTAGTAGTCAGACTGTAGTATTTAGCAGGTATATCTACTTAAGTCTACAGTCCCTTAGAAGCTGTAAAAAAATTAAAAATATGTAACTTAAAAAAGGTAAGTTTAAGCCGCAATCAACAAGGAAATCAAAATGTATATGGTACTTTCCGTTGACCTATAAATATGAAAGGCATGTAATATCGTCTTAGAAGAAAACCGGTAATGTATACTACATTTGTAGAAATTAAATTTTGTAATTAAACTGCGAGAATCGATTCATGAACTATCCATAAATGTACCCAAAAATTTGTACAGAATCCTCAGTGAGCGAGTCCAATTGGCACTTGTCCGGTTTTTATTGTTTAAGTTAATTCGATAACAGACCGATCAAATTTGTTAACTTGGCCGTCATATCCCATTAGACGTTAAAGTGAGCCTAAACATATACGTCTCACTGTAGGACATAGATATATAGCTCCCATCGATCATTCTCATTCATTCTGCGTGTGACGACTTACCATTTCGGACGTAGTGGCTTTCGGTGTTCCGCCTCGGAGTAACGGGGACTGTCACTCCTCTTCGATAATCGTGACAGCTGCATCCAGAGAATTCGAATTATAGACAATATGACGTATCATCGCAAGTAGTCTATTTGAATTAAAGTTGTGTATTTTGAAGAATATTATTACTGGGAATTAAACCTAAATATAATGTAAACAATCGAAAAACGCTCTATCTAAAATAACATGTAATTCGTTTTTATTTTGATACCTACATGTCTATCATATCTCATCTTATTAGATTTGTTACTACATGAAATACACTATTGGTCACATAGACAGCAAAATGTTACTACCTACATAAATCTCAAAGTAGATAAAAACTCATTTAGTAAAATATTTTAAAAGGGTTATTAGAATAATTTTTTTTTTTTAAATGAATATTTTTAAAAATACATCAATATACTTGTAAAATACTTATGTTTAAGAATTGCCGACGAATGTGAAATGTATGAGACCATTATTATATACGAATAATATGTTTTGACACATGTAAGGAATTAGGACTAAGGAGTCCTCATTTAAAATAATAATCTATTCACCATGACGGTATTTCGGTACTTGGATTAGAACTTCTCCGTCCATCTACTACCTTATAATTAGCAAAGCGTTCTGAACCAACTTTATAATTATACCCAAACTCAGCGGTGGTTCTATTATTAGAACAATACAAGCTATATTAACAATCTAATTAGACGTCTCAACATTGATTTGGAGGTAATCAAAGCGTTTGTGCACAACAAGGTACCTAGTAGGTAGTAGGTACCTGCGGTTAAGTCGGTTATCGACATTTGATTTGCGATATTATTGCACCAAGTGATTAGTGCCACTTCAGTGTCATGGAATCTGGGTAATTTGAGAAATTTATCATTTTAAATATAGAGCCTAATCAGTAAGACCAAAGCATAGAAGAAAAAGGGAAGTATGCCTATATACGTCCCACTGCAGGGCACAGGCCTCATCGCAACTATCAAAAGTTTAATAACTACCGACGACCGTTTGTTGTAGTGGGTCGTGCTCCGGACTACAAAGCCAGCGATTGTGGGTTCGAATCCCGCATAGGGCAAATGTTTGTGTGCTGAGCAACGAGCATTTGTACCTTAGTCATGGATGTTTATAAAAGTATTTAAGTATGTTTATCCGTTATCTAGTCGCCATAGTACAAGCTTTGCTTAGTTTGGGGCTAGACAATTGGTGTGATTGTGAAAACAATTTATTTATTTTATAAATAAATTAGCAAAAATCACATTACCTACTGAGTGCTGGGTACTGAGAAGCAATGCAGCAAAACAAATTAAACCTTACGCACGTATCTTAAATATTGAAAAACCTATTTTAAGTATACTTAAAGGAAACCTTATTTTAGAAAACTATAAAATATATTTTTTCGACTCGATAAAACGAATCAAATGACCCCAAATTTGAAGGTATTACTTTTAGCCATTAAAGAGCTCTACTTCTACTACTATCGACCTTTTGGCACCATCATCTGATCATTATAGTATCAGATTATGGTATTGTCATCCGAATGTCACATACTTACAAAGTTTTAAATCTATACGACAGCTATAAGCAGAAAACGTTTTCCAAGATTTGATAACATTATTACTAGTTAGTTACAAATGAAGCTAACAAAATGTAATATATATTACTAGCTGTTGCCCGCTACTTCGTCTGCGTGTTCTTTAGGGGTATGAAAAATAGATGTTGGCCGATTCTCAGACCTACTCAATATGCTCACAAAATTTCATGAGAATCGGTCAAGCCGTTTCGGAGGAGTACGGGAACGAACATTGTGACACGAGAATTTTATATATAAGATATAAGTCAAACTAAGCAATCAAATTTTAATATTCCCTTTTAGCTGTTCAAACTTGTTTACTTATAAAGAACAATCTAAAATTACACTTTGAGAATTGAGACTCGCCGTTTATATTTTCAAAGTCTAGCTTAAGTAGTTGGCATTTTCCATCAACATTTTCTAACAAACGCATTTTACATTGAAATAATTTTCTTGCATTTCCTATTTCGTTTACATAAAGCTTAGTCACAAAAGAAATAGTTATAGAAGGCTCATAGCGTCAGTTGTGTGGTATGTATGTTCGTTGTAGATACGCATCATACACTACGCGCGCACGAGGTAATAAGTTCCTCTGAAATTCCACATTCAATTCATTCATTCATTCTAAAAATTTAACATTAGTGCCATATGATTTACTGGTTGTCAATGGGCTAGTTTCCTAAAAAAGTTTAATTAGTCCGTCAGTTGGATTAATAGATTTTTTATTTTCTGAATCAAACATAAAATGATGAAGATATAGCCCGTTAAAGTTCCGCGTAACGTCACGCCTTGCGACACTTTTTAGCAAGACGTGACGTCACGTGCTCACTTTGATGCGCTTTATCTTCGTAATTTTTTGTTTGATTGACAAAAGACAAAATATCGGTCCAATATTTTTGATAATCTAACTGACGGACTAAATAGAATAATCATTTTTTGACCCAGGAAACTAGCCCATTCAATTCGTTATCGAAAGGTTCTGAATCGGAGGGTAAGTACCAGATAGTGAATTTTGTCTAGAAGCGTCTCCCAGCACACCCAGATCCGAGCCAATTTAGAAAATATCTTTTTCTGAAATGACACGATCCGGGAGTCGAACTCGGGACCTACCAATCTACTGTCATCATCATTACGTCCATCCACTGCTGGGTATAGGGTATAGTCCTCTGCTAATGCACGTCACTGAGCACCTACTGTATCATACCCATAATGTGGCTTATGCTGTCATGTTCAAACAAAAAATATTCCGCTACAGGAAACAAGCATTTTGTTCCGTTGTTATCGTACGTTTGCGCTTAAAGATAATTTGAAAACAACGCATTTAGGTTAAAGCCTTCTAATAGCGACGTTTATATATAAGTAAATAATTATGGTACAGTCAGCATCAAAAGTCGATGGCCACATTCAGATTTTCAAAACGCTGTACACTATATTATAACTTAATCGTTTAACATGACACGCGCCAGAAATGGATGATTATCATGATAATGATATTAGTGATGATGATTTTGAAAATCTGAATGCTGTCATCTACATTTGATGCTGACCAAACGTATGAGAGAATTAAATTGTTGAGATTCAACCTAACTGAAAACAAAGAAATAAATTTATATTACAGTCGAATATATCACGTTTTAAAGTCACCATTAAAAATAAAAGAACGTTAGAAAAGAAACAGTCTGAGACAAATAACTAATTGTAAATTAGATTAGTCAAACGTTACGTATCGTAAATTATTCAAAACTCTGTCGTTTTGAATACATTGGCCGAAAAAAAAAAGTAAGCTAAGTAAGTAAGTAATATCGTCGTATATCGTCGACTCTTATTTTTTGTTTTTTTAATTAGCCATTTCTGTCCCACTACTAGGCAAAGACCTCCCCTAAACCTCTCCACTTATCCCTGTCGGTGGTTAGGGCTTGCCAATCTTGGAGAAAATTGTCTAAGTCATCGCGCCATTGCTTTCGAGGTCTACCTCGACTTTTATTAAATGTTATTTTTATAATAATAATATAGTCAACATTTTTAGTAACTAGAAATCAGAGTAGATAGATAGATAGATACTCTTGAATTTACTTGTATGGTGTGCAATACACACCATACAAGTAAATTACACATGATTTTAACAGAAAGATGTACAATTTAGGCGGTATTTTCCTTTGTTAAGCATTGTAGAAGTACCTAGTAATTTTAAAAGCACATTAGAACTTATTTATCACTGCATTCTTACGCGAAAATTAATATCTTCAACCCTCCACTTCACAAAAGGTCTTATGACAGACTTAGGTACTTATCACAGAACAGCTTCAAAAGCTTTACGGAAATATTCTAGCGAATATAAACTTGTTGTTAATAATTAAAAATTCCTGGAATCACAGACTTTACGAGAGACCTGGGAGTTCTTAGAAATCACTCCCGCGGTAAATGTATAGTATCTAGGTCACCAAGTGCTGTAAGATGCATCGATCTAAGCTAGAGTCGGTCGTTACCTGTCGTTCAACTCAGGACATGTGCAAACTGCAAACATAGATGTGTTTTAGTAGATTCCACAAGTTGATCTACCTTGCGTGTCTCAACTACGATATTTGGACGGACGACTCAACTCAGGCTTCCTATGATCGATTGCGCGGTCACACGTGTTCGAGAATGTGATTGTGCAATACGTTCTAAAATACCACAAATACAGTTGACCGTCAGAATAGTGATATTTCCTTTCCCGTGATAGAAATAATAAGTACGAAAAATTTGGCACGCATAGTTTTCACGCAGAAGCAGTTGCGTCGTCTCCTTTAAAATCGGCCTGTATGTGCAACCTGTTTTCGAAATAATAATAGTCTTGTATACATATGTATCTGTGTAAATAGGAATCATAAATCAATAAACTACCTGCCGACACTTTGGTTTAGTTCCACTCGTATTAGTACACTGTAATTTTAATTGATTAAAAGAGGAAATTAAGATAAGATAAGATAAATTTATTTCTCTGTAAATACTTAGCAAAAATACATGAAACTTAAGTAATTTAGTAATTTATTTAGTAAATTAATACAGCCTTATAAGTATTTTAGATACAATTTTGAATCTACTTACTTTGGGGAATAGTTTTCACACTACGCAAAATATCATGTCATTCATGACACAAAGTTCGAAATATGAACACAGTTTCGTACCGGAATCAGTTTTCTGTTTGGATAAACATGAATTGTTTTCGCTGCCACCCCTCATTTTAGCATGTAGTAAATCCACGAGAGGTTCTTAATAAAAACTGCTTTGCTACATATTTTCACAGACAGCCTTATGGTGAGTACAGACCGGATTACGGGGCGTAATGTAACATTCGCGGCGAACATGTTTTGTTATGTCATGTCCAAAAATTCTTATCAATACAGTGAGCATACTAAGTTGAACTTTACTGCGTTATTTTATTTTGGCATAGATTGTCAATAGAATTAAATGTGACGTTAGTGACAATTAATGACCAAAATGTTCGGTCGTATTGAGAAAAATATTTTAAAGTATTTTAATAATTTGCTTCTTCATATTGTTTAGATATGTATAACGTGACGCACATTTTACAACTCTACTCCGTACCGACTGCACGAATGCTCGCTTTGGGATATGTCTTATTACGCCCCGAAGCGCCGGTCTGTAACAACCTTTACGAGATATAAAGTGGAGCGAGCTCTCTACCTAGTTACTAGTTGCTTTTATAAAGAGTGCATTTAATAAGCAGGCAACCTCTTTTAAACGTGCCTTTTCCATTTAATTATCTTGATTATGTTGCCATGTCTCTCAATAGAGAAAGAAAAATTTAACTCTACATTACTTGAATAACTTATTTACTTATTTTGTCGTAAATATCATTTTACATTTGCAGTGTTATTTTTGTGATATAGCTCTTCTGTACATTTTAATTAAGTATAACTTTTTGATAGCCTGCAAAACAAAACAAATTAAGTATATTTATAAGGCTCCATCTCAGTTCATTACATTTCTAAACTTTGGCTCTGCTGTCTGTCACAGGGCTATCAGGTATCTTTTGAACCGGAATAGGTAGACATTTAAAATTGTCCCAGAATAGGTATGTATTACAACGGTACTCGTAGCTATAACACCAAATACAAAAAAATCAACACAACAGTTTCAGCATAGCCTCAAAAATTGGAAGGTGGAACGGAACCCTTCCTCTCTGCTGTTTGGGTGTGGCTAGATAATAAAGCGGGAGATCGTACTCTTTGGTGCTGTTTGGGGGATGGCACACCTCCAGCACACCAGGAGGGATTGAAAGAAGCTGACATATGACGGAACCCTTCATTTGCGCGTGTGACTCGCACTTTTTTAAAACCTTTCAGGTATAGTGTCTGTGTTATTATGGTACTCTACTCGGTCAGGTAGGGTCACCGACAGTGGCATCTCAGTCTATGAATACCACGTGGCAATCGATGGTACAGTTTACCGTTCGTCAACCTGTACCACAAAAAGTCTTTCCTCGACCAATTTTGAACTTTAAGTTCTTTAAGAGTTAAAACATCAAATAGTAAAAATTAAAGTTTTATATAATGTACATACTTTTAGGGATTCTACGCGCTAGTACAATACAGTCAAAATCTCGTCGATCTATCGCATAATGACAAATTTCCTGACCGATTTTGAACTTGTACTCGGAAACGAACAAACTAATTCTAATAAGACTTCCATGTTAGGCAAGTCATCATCATCATCATCGTCATTTCATCCATAGGACGTCCACTATCATACCACTATCCATAGGACTATACGTAGGCCTCCCCCAGTGACTTCCAGATTGGGTTAGAAACGGCCCGCAGCCAGCGGCGTCCTGCAACCTTTACCAGGTCGTCTGCATACCTTGTAGGTGGATGTCCTACGCTGCGCTTGCAGTTGCTTACTCAGGCTAGTCCAAAAAAAGTTGACAGAGAACTTTTTTTTTTTTACTTCGTCTTCGTATGAAAAGCTAAGCTAAGCTAATCGATCTATCTCGATCTATCGCAAATGACTCCCAATCCCTCATCAGGTTAACCAAATCGTCACACCATCTTTTCCTGGGTCTACCTCTTCGGCGAAAGCCGTCTGTAGGTACCCATCGAGTGACGATTTGGGCCTTTTAAATAAGTAAATTGTTTTTCACAATGACACCAATCACCTAGCCTCAAACTAAGCATTGCTTGTACTATGGCGACTAGATAACGGATAAACATACTTTTATAAACAACTTAGGTGCAAATGCTCGTACTTATCACACAAACATTTGCCCCTTGCGGGATTCGAACCCGCAACTGCTGACTTTGGGAGCGCGAACCGCTACACCAGACGATCGTAAACAGCTTGTAACTACACATTATACATCACGGTAAACAACTTTTGTTCTATGAATTGCGAATTTGCATGAAAATTCGACTAACTATTCAAAATTAACAAACAGCCGATTGAATTTGTGTACAGAAAGACAAAAAAAGATATGCATATTTTTAAAAGTCATAAAACAAATTTTGTTTACTGTGATGTTCAGAATTTGTGGACACAAGGTTATCCATAGGTTACGGCATACTCTGTACCTATACTGTACATAATTTATATTTCATGCAGGTCAATCAATGTACTTAGCGATCATTAAGATTTAACTGTTTATTTATTATTAACTAGCTGTTGTCCGCGACTTCGTTCGCGTGGTCTATAGTTTATTCATAAAGGATTTTCTGCGCAACTTTCTTATTTTCGCATTTATAATATTAGTAGGAAGTAGGATAGCTTTTAGCCCGCGACTTCGTCTGCGTTGATCTTACCCGGATAAAAAGTGTCCTATGTGTTAATCCAGGCCATGGTCTATCTGTATGTTAAGTTTCATTAAAATCCATTCAGTAGTTTTTGCGCGAAATAGTAAATAACAGTTATCAATACTGCGACGCAAAAACGTAAATACGTACGTAATCGCCAAAAAACCTTCCAATTGCACATTAAATTATTATACTAATAAATCCGGTAGGTACTTATAAAACCTCGAGTAATAATACTCACGAACGTATTGTTGTTGATTGCTTCTTGTAATCAATACCATTAGTATTTTTATGGTATCAATAAATTAAACAAAGATCGAATAGCTTAATTACACCCTGGTAACGATTATACACTGAATACGATACAATAATAATATTACTTATAAAAACGTATTTAACGTTTTTGATCACTTTGTGTGTCTACCTATAAACTTATTAATTATCAAGTAAAGTGGCATAAAACCATTCTTAAGCGTGGGCAGTGTTGTTAAACTATTTAAGGAATACTGACTTACTATGTATACCAATTAATACCTTGAAATCATCCCAATGTTAGACAAATCTTACCTTAATCTTGATTTAATTATCATACTACCTATAATAAAAAAAGTTTTAATAGAATACTGAAGAATTATAATTTGATAACCGACTAGTTATCGCGACCTAATTCACCGGCAGCGCCATCTTGGCGGTGCGGTGAACAACTTTTCTTCTTAAAGTGCCTCTCCAAATACCGAAGGCTGGCTACCAGCTCCCGGAACTTGTCCTTGCTTTTGGCGAGGTGGGATAACTAAGCTGGTTACAGTTGTGTAAATAAATGAAAAATTAAGTAGTAGGTACGAATCAAATATTGCCCTCTTTATTCGCTATCTAGACTTTTACCAAATCCTCTGGCACGGCAAAAAGGTGAAAAAGCTTTCCAAGTAATAACTACTTAGTTGGAAACCTATTGGATGAAACTACAAATTTAACCAACACTTCATGTGGGGTTGAGAATTATTACCCCACATGAAGTTAAGAACCTAAATACCATAGATAAATAAATTGATGATTCCCAAGCTGTATAATATTAAGTTTTTTCCAACACGGAAGCAAGTCAAGCTTTTCATTTCTATGATAAACTGAACTTTCGCTTAAGGGACCGTCTGTGCAATGTCAGTTTAAAATAAAATGGATATACAGCCTTGTTTAGGTAGGTAACAAATCATACATGTAGATACTGACTTTATTAGACGATAAATAGATGATACATTGTAATAAATTAGTTATTGCATTTAATGCTACTAAATCTATTTATGTATTGATTTTATCTACATCTAAATTCTACATGATTACATAAACATAATTATACGAGTATATATACATGTAGGTGTACCTTACTAGTCTAGATAGGTACACACATTATTTTTTGCTGTATCATTCTGATAATGAATATTGCCTGTTTGCATGCAACGTGTCTTCGTCGTGATGTTAGATTGGAACATAAAATGACGCAATGTAGATTAGTATCAATTGTATTTTTTATAAAAAAATGCTTTGAGTTTGCAGTCAAAATATAAGTAACTTACTAATTTCTACTCAAATTTTAACATGTTTTATTATATATTTAGAAAAAACTTTAGAGAAAAAAGTAGCAGAAAATCGTTTTGAGGGATAAATGCAATTCGGAAACTCGATCTAATATTTCTGTTCATACAATAAATAACGTCTTAATTTTTAGTTGCCATCTTTCTAGGGTGTGATTCTACTACTCAAATACAAGATCTTATACCGGGTTATAAAAAAATACTTAGCTATTTTCGTTGCTATAAATCAGTACCACTGATACAACAAATCGGTGATGAAAAAAATAAATATTTCTGTTTAATAAAAAAGTTATGACGTTTTAAACTTTCCACAAAAATCCAAAAATTCTCGCTGCCCGCCTGCAGTGCACAACTGCGTAACTACCTATTACTATTATTATCATACATATAGTGACCTCCATTCGCTATTTCAAGGTTTTAAGAGCACCACGACTATTAAAAGCCAAATAAAAAGTTTTTCTCCACGTGTTTTTCTGCCCCAATACTTTTACTGTTTTTAAGAAAAAAAGACAAATGTTTTTTTTTTATGTATTCCTGTATTCCTGTATAGACTATTTTATCACACTCAGCATCCAAGAATCACCAACGTAGATTTAAGCACAAGACGTGAAGACAATTGTTCAGATTCGCTTTCCAAGCATTCTTAAGATACCAAACAACACATCAATGGGCTAGTTTCCTGGGTCAAAAAAAGACTATTCTATTTAGTCCGTCCGTCCGTCAGTTAGATTATCAAAAAATATTGGACCCGTATTTTGTCTTTTGTCAATCAAACAAAAAATTACGAAGATAAAGCGCATCAAAGTGAGCACGTGACGTCACGCCTTTCTAAAAAGAGTCGCAAGGCGTGACGTTACGCGGAAGTTTACCGGGCTATATCTTCATCATTTTTTGTTTGATTGAGAAAAGAAAAAATACGTGTCCAATATTTTCTGTTAATCTAACTGACGGACTAATTAGATTTTTTTAGGAAACTAGCCCAATGTAATTACCTAGATGGATTCTATCATTATTTTGTTAAAAGATAAAAAAGCAAAAAAAGTATAAGACAACAATTTTTTGTTAAGACAGTTTTATTAGCTATCATTTTAGTCACGTAATCAAATCTTGGAAGTCGTATTTTACCTTTGTTAGTACCTATGTTACATTTGGATACAATACTTTCCACCAATCTTTACCATCGTGCTAATCTATTTAGTATTTGATGCGTTTCCACAAACGATAAAACAATTTTTTGTAGTGATATTTTTGGTTATGTACCTATTCAATAGCACTATCTTATATTAAATTAACTAACTGCAACAATTATTACCTACCGTCATCGTAATAATAGGCAATATTGCCTAATTTGTCGATCAATTAGTGTGGCGCCTGTTGGCTTAGTAACATGGTGATTCGCCTTGAACGCATAGGTTCCGGGTTCGATTCCCGGTACAGCTAGGTCATTTTAGAAAACGATTTTTTTTTCTCGAATCTGGGTATACTAAGACACCCCTAGCAATGGTAATTGTTTGGTACCTCATATTCTTTTTCTCCTAAGCCATTCTGAACCAGTTTGGTGTAGACCCTAATCAGAATGCACCATATAACCTGGTCTTGCGCCACCAGTTCGACCCTGCAGTTTTTGTGACTTCATCCTTCCATCGCATCTGTACTTATTTGTCTTCTTACTTTTATAAAGTTAGGTATGAAAATGTAACCATTGTTACTCACTAGGCGATGTGCCTCAAGATTTTCCTTAACACACGATTAGATCATAAAACGATAATAACAACAACGAACTTGCTTACGTAAACATGGTCATTATGCTATAGACGCCCATAATATATTTTGCCATCACATCACATAATAAAAAAATAACAACTGCATGATGGTGCAAAATTCGACGCATTACTATAACTAAAGCTAATATTACCATAAAACCTATGTCTAATTTCATAATCATCAATGTAAACCTTTAGCAATGGCAGCAATTACTATGGCGAGTAGTGATCCTTTAATTCAATTAAATTCAACATTTGAATTGAATTGAAACTCTAAAAAGCATCATGCCTGCCTGTTGAAATGTTTAATTAGTTTTTGCTCTATGAAAAGTTAATACGTAAATATAATGGCAATTTTTTTTTGCCTTTGTATTAGCGAAATCAATTAGGTGCTTAACTCTTTTTTTCATTCCACTCTTTTTTTCATTCCACTCTTTTTTTCATTCCACTCTTTATGGTCATTCACTACCGACGACTTGATTATTGAATATCATTATTTCTAGTGAGTTCGACCCTTTGCAATAACTCATACTCAAATTGGCTTTTCTTCTTTCAGAACACCCTGACCCGCATAACGGCCTTCATGGTCGTGGTAGCGCTGTCGTCCAGCAGCGTGGTCCAGTCGCCCAATGAGAAGGATAACAACTTTGAGCTGCTCATCCTCCACAACAACGACATGCACGCCCGCTTCGAGCAGACCAGCCAGCTCAGCGGCACCTGCACCGCTAAGGACAGGGACGCTGGCAAGTGCTATGGCGGCTTTCCGAGAGTCGCTTACGTGTGAGTATACTAACTATCACCTCAACTCTTTAGTATAGCCATTTCTGTCCCACAGCTGGGCACAGGCCTTCCCCAAACCTCTCCAATTATACCTGTTGTTTTAAATTTAAAAAATAATGATAACTAAATAAGCAAACTTTAAGCCTAGCCTAGCCCCTCACCCCTGCGTCTGAGTAAGTCACTAAGAGAAATTTACGTCAAACTCTTTAAAATTAAAAAAGAACATGGTCAAAATAATATTGCATCAAGATCGATGTACCTAATGCTGCTATGATCTTGTTTAGGCCGCTGCTAGAGCTCTTATGTAGGTAAAGAGTTTGACAAATTAAACAAGTAGTAGTATTAAGTATTGTTCAATCGGGATCTGACTGATGTGGCACGTAGGCACTTTAAAGAGGGGTTACGTAGTTCATGAAAGTGATTTCTGCGCAACACATCCATCCATAATAAATAACATTTTGTGTTTTATTTAATAAATAGAAAATAAATTTTATTTAAAAAAACCGACTTCAAAACACAAAAAAGTTAAAAATAAATTTTTAAGTTTTGAAGTCGGTTTTATTTTTTTTAATAAAATTTATTTATTTCATCTATTACGAGTAATAGTGATAAATACTAATCTAACTGCTGAAAACCGATTTCATCCTTTTTTTTCCACACTTAGAGGTATTTTTTTAATAATACCTAGTACCTTTGAAGTATTAGCTATTCAATAAAAAAAAATCATCAAAATCGGTGTACATTTGTCGAAGATATTGGGTAACATAGATACAAGAATCACGAACCAAAACATTATCTGCGTATATTTTTGTTATTTTCTCAAAAACTACTTAATCAATTTCAATAAAATTTATATGGGACCATCTATGAAGTATGATCTATCTACCAAACAAAAAAATAATCATCAAAATCATTTCATAATTGGCGGAGTAATCACATAACATACATACAAAAAAAAACATACAGTCGAATTGAGAACCTCCTCCTTTTTTGAAGTCGGTTGAAAACAGGCCGAACTGAATTACCTGAAAACACTGAATGTAGGTAATTCATTGAAAACCTACTCGTAGCTCACAGAAAATGCTTTTATTTTCCAGTTCCATTTAAACTACAGCGTTCCAGTATATCTGATTGATTGAGCTGGTATTGACATGAAATCTGCTTTTTGTGACCCAGGTCACTTGCGTCATTGGATGGTATCGATCGGAACACGATTCGAAAATTAGTACACTCATTTGAGCGGTTATTCAGCACTACCCTTTGTTTGTGCTCCCGCCTGCAAGGGTCAGTTACATAAAAGTTCAATTTCATTTCCACCGTAATTGATACTTGATATTCTCAAAGCTCTTTGTTCTCTGTTAAGGAATTTATTAATTTGTTTTTGTGTTTATTTTTTGGCAATGTTATTATATCACACACAATTAAGATTAATAGTGTCTATGTCTATGTCTTATCACCATCACCATCATCAGCCTTTGTAAATCCATAGCTGGACATAGCCTCCCCCTTCTACAGAACGCCTCGTCTTCCAGTCAAGTTCGCGGTCGCCACTCGAGAAAGAATAATAAGAATAGTGTTTATCAAATCGGCATAATTAATTGAGGAAAAAATCTACTTTTGTCTGGAAGAATAAGACCGCCTAAATTGTGCAATTCTAAATATTTTTTTCGGGCTTTTTTGTGTCTTTGTAGGATTTTCCTGCGGCAATTGTAACATCGGCTTTACGTTGATGCCTCGATAATGCGATGTCTTGTTTCAGCGAATACTTTTTTGTTCGATGTTTCTAAGCATCGAGCATTTTATACCGATGCCTTGTGTTTTCGACTATTGTTTGTCCGATGTAACGTTTTTTCGAAAATTTACTGCCAATACATTTTTACGCAAAACCAAAATCACTTTTTTTTTAACCTGACACTTCCTAAAGAATTCTGAAGAGACCGAAACAGATGAAAATCTGAAGGTCAAGGTCAGGGCTGTTAATGGCGGCTAATTAACACCTCCCAGCCAAACTTATTTTTGCCGAGTGAGTATAGATGTGAGTAGTCTAACGTTATCGTGATGAAAGACCACACGTTTTTTCTCAACTTCGTACTTCAAGCTCAGCAGTTGTTCGCAGTAGAGTAGAAATCCGAATCGATGGTGCCCGACAGTAAAAGCTCATAATGAACCCTTCCAATCCCATCATACACACAGCACAGCGTTGCCAGTTTTTTTTTTTTGGCAAGTCGCGATTTTGAAACTTTTTAAGTGAAAAAAGCGGGATTCTTTCGTTGAAAGCGGGACACAGTAAAAAAAACGTATATTATCAGATGTTTTAAAATATATATATTTTTATTCGAGTTTTAAATTACGTTTACGTAACAGTAGATAGCAAGAATAGCCATAGAAAATGTATTTTAATAAAATTATGATATTTTAAAGCACCCGACCGCACTTCCTGTGCTCAGGAAGTGCGGGAAAGATAGACTGGGCCTGTCCCGCGCGGGACATTTAATTTTGATTTAAAAATTTGGACGTCCCGCCAACGTCGGGACGTCTGGCAACGCTGAGTCACAGCATACTGCGAGTTAACCCGGGTTTTGCCACAGTCTGTGAAGCCTGATCGACCTTTGACCACGACCTTTTTCAGACGTTCTTATCGACGTGATCCACTTTTCATCACCAGTTATCAATCTCTTTAAAAACGGTTCGGTTTCATTACATCTTAATAAAGAATCGCGTGTCGTAAGAGGCAACTAATTCCTGTAGCACGAGACGGGCAGCAGCGTCTTCTTGCGAAATCTAATAAAAAAACTGCGCTCGCCAACCTGCCTGCCAAGCGCGGCGAGTATTGGCAATCCCCCCCAATGAAAGTCATTGGGGGTGGCCTATGTTCAGCAGTAGACGTGGCTGAAATGATAAAAGAATCGCAAATAAGTACACGGTTCATTAGTTTTCTTTCAGTGAGCTTGTGTGACACCCAAATATCGAGCTTTTTTGTCAATTCCCAGTGCAGAGACGATATTCTGATAGTCTCTGCCCCAGTGTTGTTTAGTCAATTCCCAGTTCTTCAACTATGTCGTAACTACTGATATGCCGATCTTGCTCCACTTTGCAAAAATAGCGTGCATTTTATCCGTAACAGGACGAACTAAGTGAAGCATCTTTGACATCAAAATTCCCGGATTTAAAACACTAAAACTAACGATATAACGCTACTATTACCTACTGACACTGCATTTGGTCCATAGACGTCACGGTTTCTCGCGGCTTGAGTTGGATTCTTTCAGTTTTTTTTGTTAATTTCCTAATTAGATTACATACTAAATTATTTCATTTTTTTAAATTTTAAATGTTACCTTTTTGATGTGATCAAAACCAGCCAAAACAAGTAGTACAGTAGAAGTGATTTTATTACAAATTTATTAGACATACTACCGATATGCGAAAAAACTTTTTCTCCAACCTTCTAAGACGATATTTTCGAGCTATGCGAACATGCACAAAAATATTTTCTAGACCTTCCAAACAATTTTATCACTACCAACACAGACAACACATTGTTGTCAACCACTAACAAGAATCATAGCTAGAATTATAATAAATGGTTTTATTTAAGTCATTCAATCTCCGTGTTCATAAGAATCCTTTCAGGCTGAACGCCTGTACCGGATATTGAATATTCCTGGCAAAAATCATGTCTATTTACCTCCTGGGAAGGACTTTAGCCAGTGCCCTAGATTTCTTAAATATCATTAAAAGAAAATAATGTTTCATCTTTATGGCTTTGTTTCTCCTTTTTCACTAACTATGCATACTTGTTTTAAGATTCTTCTCGATAAAATAACCTACATCAATCACTAAACTAGATAGATAAATATGAGAAGAAAAAATCCAGCAGTGAACTGACATGGGCTGATTATACTTAATAATGATGACGAAGAAGAATAATGTTAAGAACTCTTTTATTTTCGTTTACAATGTCAATCGATTCACTGAATGATGACGTAACGACTCCCGCGATCTCGATATTGGGTTACGACTACAATAGTTTTCTTGTCTAGTTTTCCTGCCTGCCTGCAATCAGTAACGATTTCTTTAAAAGTCGCAATCACGTTAGTCACTTGTTAAAAAAAAAAGCACCAAACAACACACTTATTAACATAGTCTCGAAGTAAGGAACTAACAGCCTTGTGTTACTACGAGGTACCTACCAAACAATTCATTATGCCAGAGGCGTCTCCTAGCTGCTATGACTCTTTCTTCTCATTAGAAATCTAACAACTACCTATCTCATTCCAGCGTAAAACAGGCAAGAAAAGCAGCAGCATTTGGGGAAGGTCCTCCTGTCCTGTACCTCAACGCTGGCGACACTTACACAGGCACTGCCTGGTTCACGATCTACAAGTGGAAGATCGCTGCCGAGTTCATCAACGCCTTGCAACCAGACGCTGTGGTGAGTGCGGCCTTTAGAGCGAAGATTGTGTGAAAATTTTGGTCTGTTGTTCAATTTTGTGCTTACTACAATTCAAGTTCAAAACATTGTCGTAATTTTGTGTAAAACAGTCGAGTTGAAAACTGGCTGTAGAAGTTAAGCTTATATAAAGTCCGAAAAAAAGCGGAACATATAGTAGAGTTAAAAATATACCTACTACTCTATTATCGCGACGCGACAAAATTTCAGCGTTTATTTGAGTCGATTTTGCAACACTGCAAATACTCGTATCTACGCCAACTCTGAAGTGACAATTCCTTTCTTTTGGGTAGAAACCAAGTTGTAAGATTATTCACACTGTTTTCATAAGTTGCTACCCTGTAGCATAACTAGATTTTATCAAGTGACTGAGCGAGTTCTAAAAAGGTTTTACGAGTTGTCTGCCTTCACTCGATAATCGATAGATGTACGAGAAAAAGATTGAACGTTCCGAGTAAAGCAATCGAACAACTAAGAGCTGAATTTCAGTGAAATTATGAGAAACAAATACAATTAATTTCTCCTAACAGCGCGAGAGTTTGAGAAGGTTTGAATACATACAAATTTCAGTTTTTCATGTCCAAACTATACAGGGTTGCATTGCAAACTTAATTGAACTATGCAAAGAACAATTTTATTTTTTTATCACATTTATTTATTTATTTTATCATTAAATGATTTTTTTTTAAATCATACGCGTGGATAATTTAACTCATTCATTAAAAAAAATGCACCGTATGTGGACTGCGTAAGGTCCTTGTGGGCTCGCCTTACCTACGCCTCTGATGAATGACCGTGCGGCTTTCGTAATCTCTCTATTGACTTTATTTTTGTTTAATCATTTTTTTTGTAACACGATTATTTCTTTATATTGTTCCCCAGATCTTATTTTAAAAGTTTGGCACCCCTTTGCAATGTAACCCTGTCTACGCCGGTATCCGGTATGTCCACTCAATACCGCTTTTGATACTGCCAGTTGCCACTATTCTAGTAAAAAGTGCTCTTTAATATATCATCCTAATTTAAATTGTACCGTACAGACGCCATTTTGACGTTTCCACATCTAAGAACTAATTCCGCCCGTCGATCATTGGCCTTGCTGTAAAATTTGGCAAGGCTCATCGCTCAGTCAATTGCTCCATTGTCAGCCGTTATTTTTTTGAGAAACAAACCTATCGACTTTGGTATGTTTCCATAGCTTACAATTTATTGTCTCTTAGTGATTTTAATATAGGTAAAATAACAAAACAATGAACTTCGATTCAATGCCAATTATAGGCTAGCCGTGACTCATATTGTTACCTTCAGTTATTGAACAATTGCCGATGTGTCGTTATGGATGTGCTTGTCGTGTTACGTGATTTCAAAGCTGTGTTGAAGATCAATGTTTAGCCATGTGTTCATGTTGCCATTGCATTCATACTACACAAAATAGTAAACACACAACAGTCGCAGCTACTTTGTTAATTTTGAGTCATATTTGATGTACTTAATTCTACAATATACCTAGACACTTTTAAGTATTCTATCATTACTTACGTGACTGTACAAAAATTAACAAAGTTACCAATGAAAATTAATAAAACACCACAGTTTATTATTTAGCAAAAGCCGTTGACTTCCGTTTCTTGTTAACTCAACTGAAAATCTACTTTGCAAACAAGTAAATATGTGTATAAGATAGAACAATAATGCGAAATTATGATCACATTTCATGTAAGATAGGTACTTGATAAAAACTAAGATTTAAGTAAAATAGCGTGTACACATATCAAATCAAATCAAATTATGCAGTATGGAAAAAATTTAAAACACCCAATAATAAGATGAAAGATGAAAGCAGATACTATCAAAGCCTTATTATATAGGTACGAAAAAGAAGAATCTACCTACGTATTTAAACATATTGACTAAAAAGTAAGTTTTTTCAAGAAACTTATTTTAAAACTAATTCACTAACTAATCTAGTGTTATACCTACCTACCTAACTACTAACACATTTATATTTGCATGTCATTATATTTATGTATTTTTCAATTGCTTTGTTTAACACACTGCTATTCGGTTATGATGGTTTTCAGATGTTGGTTTAACAAATGGGTCTGATTTACTGCAGTCACTCTAAATTTGGTTATGCCTTATTTTCTAAATTAATGATTAATGACAGGCTGTAAAATTTAGACACACTGATCAAAGTAAATAAGAAACATTAATTTGCAATGAAGAAACAAGCATTCAATTCAATTAATTTCAACTAAGTAGATGCTTATATTTATTTTTGTTGAATTTTTACCATTACAGAGAACATTTAAGAGTTGTTACCATGCTACTAATATTTTCTAATATAAATTTTAACTCATAATTTTAATAAAACCACTATACTTAACCTATATCTACTTACTCCTACCCTTGCACAATCATTACCATCTTTTTATCAATGTTAACTAAGAAACGAATTAGGCAATTCTATATCTACTAACTGACTAATTTAAGTCTATGTGAAAATAATTACTTCAACAATGTTAGTAAACTACAATATTGTGTTCCGTTTCAGGCTCTCGGAAACAACGACCTCAAAACTGGATCCAACGAGCCCTCACTGTTCCTAAATAACATCAACTCCCCGGTATTGGCCACTAACGTTATTCTTAGCAGTGAAAAACACAATAAAAATATACAAAAATCTTTGATTTTCAACACTGAAAAAAGGAAGGTTGGTCTGGTTGGATTCTTAACACCGGAAAGTAGTCTCTTGGATAGTACAAGTAATATTGAATATATTGACGAAGTTATTGCTTTACAAGAGGAGGTAAAAAAACTTCAAGATTTAGATGTCAATGTAATCATAGCTCTTGGTCATTCCAGCATGGAGAAGAATATTGAAATCGCAAACGAAGTCGAAGGAATAGACATAGTAATTAGTGGTTACAAAAACACTTTCTATTCGAATGGAAAAAGTGAAGATACAGAGACACCTTATGAACCTTTAGTTATTGTTCAGCAGTCTGGAAAACGGGTATTGATCGTTGAATCACACGCATATGACAGGTACCTTGGTAGGGTAACAATTCAATTTAACAATGATGGAGACATTGTTGATTATATCACTGTCCCAATATCACTTGACACATCAATTCCTGGAGACACCAACGCGATTGAAATAGCATCAAAATTTAATGAAGAAATAAACAAAAATTCTGAAGAAATTATTGGTCAAACTGCTGTCGTCTTAGATGGCGAATCGTGCAAAACTGCCGAGTGTAATCTAGGCAATCTGATAACTGATGCTATAATGTATTACTACGCAATAAGATATGAAGGTGAAACTTGGAGTGATGCTCCTATAGCTCTCATTCATAGCGGTGCCATATCTGGATCTATTGCACCCAGCAATCGTCCCGCATCAGTGACAAGAGGAGATTTGCTATTAGCACTGCCATTACAAAATAACATAGTTGCAGTTACAATGAATGGAACGATACTTACACAAGTACTTGAACAGTCTGTTGCTCACTATAGCATCAAAAACGCTTCGGGTCAATTGCTACAGTTATCCGGAATAAGGGCAGTTTTCGACATTAGTAAAAAGGCTGGCTCAAGATTGGTCAGCGCAGTGGCCAGATGCTGGTCATGTTTCGTTCCGGAAGCATTCCCTATAGAAGATTGGAGAACTTACAAAGTACTATTACCATCAGCGTTAGCAAATGGTCAGTTCGGATACTCCATGCTCGTCGGGCTTCCAAAGGAAGAATTTGATTACGATGAAGTGACCTGTGTTTCTGAATTTATTAAGTTACGTTCACCTGTGTATCCTGAGGTGGCTGAACGTGTTGTGTTGATCGGGCAAGATGATTTTGTTGAGCCAGAAACAGATCCTGAGCCTCAACCCGAGCCTGAACCTGAGTCCACACCCGAACCTGAACCTGAGTCCACACCCGAACCTGGACTTGAGTCGACACCAGAGCCTGAGCCAGCTCCGGACTCAGCCACTGCGATAACTTCGAGTATTACCATTCTTTTGTCGGCGTCGGTCCTTATGTTTAAAAATTATTTATCTTAATTTGTATTTTTACCCTTTTTATAAATATTTTATTATTATTTACATTTTTGTTTTAATGAATCCAATTCCCAATATTAAATTTCCAAAATCCCGCTAACGGGATTTATATATTTAGTACATTCATCTTCTTGTACAAAACACCGTGATTATTAAATATTACTATTTAGTACATCAACTGTTTAATCTGAGGAGTGAAGGTGCAATTTCTACAGCCGATATTAATCTTGGTACATAATAGGTATGGTACTTATAATAATGTATACTTAGTAAAACTAAATGCATGCAATCAAGGGGTATAATTGTGAAAGGTAACTAAGTCACATAAACGTAAATTATGTAGGTGCCACTTAATTTACAAATTTAGTAATATGTTTCATTTTATTATTTATAAATCGCATGAAAAGTGAATATTTTACAACAAAATATACCTACTTAAAAGTACTTATTTACAAATAGGCCTCGTCTAGTAGACAATGAAAAAGCGTTGGAATCGTAAAGCTATTCAAACCCTAACAAAGCCTTTGTCGTCATTAGTTTTGTATTTCTGTGTTCTTGATTTTATACTTTTCTTTGGTGATGGTTATTTGTCTTCTTGTTTCGCATATTAGACATTCTAGGTGCATGGATGTTGACATAGCTTACTTTGATTTACTTAAATTATTATTTACTAAATCTATCTTTTGAATTACTAATTTAATTGTCATATCTTGTTTATTATATGCTCGCGTTTATTTGTTTCAGTCGTTGGGAAATCACGAATTAGATAATGGCGTATCTGGTTTGACGCCATTTATCGAGAACTTGACGTGCCCCGTCCTTGCCGCCAATCTAGTGCTGAACAAGGTGCCTGAGTTGGAAGCCGAACCGAATCTCATGAAGTCAGTCATATTCGACGTAAACGGCACTAAAGTCGGTGTTATCGGGTACCTTACACCAGATACGAAAGTACTGGCCATAAGAAACGATGTCGATTACATCGAAGAAGTACAAGCCATAAAGGAAGAAGCGAAAAACTTAAAGCAACAAGGAGTAAACATATTAATAGCACTAGGACATTCTGGATTCACAAAAGATCTAGAAATCGCTAAAGAGGTGGAAGACATTGATTTAGTCATTGGTGGTCACACTAATACATTTTTGTGGAATGGAACTAGTCCCGATATAGAAAAGCCCGAAGGCCCGTACCCTATGATAGTCAAACAAGCATCAGGAAGACGAGTACCAGCAGTTCAAGCTTACGCTTACACTAAGTACTTAGGAAAACTACATCTTGTTTTCAATTCTGCTGGAGAAGTCGTTAGTTTAAATGGTAATCCAATATTATTAGATAAAACAGTTCCACAAGACCAAGACGTATTAGCTATTGTCAATCGTTACAGTGGCGACGTAAAAAAAGTGACTGAATTCGTTGTGGGCAAATCTTCTGTGATATTAGATGGAAATTCATGTCGTCTAAGAGAATGTAACATGGGAAACTTGATAGCTGATGCTATGATACACAAATATGCTTCTGAATATGATGGGTTTGGGTGGTCGGACGCACCGATGGCAGTAATACAAGGAGGAGGAATTAGAGCGTCTATAGTACATATGGATATGCCAGCCAATGTGACAAAGGGAGACCTTTTGACTGTGATGCCCTTCGATGGAAGTATGTCAGTGGTAACTGTTGATGGTGAAACAGTTTGGAAAATGTTGGAGCACGCAGTAGCTAGGTATAACACAAGAAGGCCTTTGGCGCAGTTCCTACAGATTTCGGGGCTTAAAGTTGAATATGATTTTGCAAAGCTGCCAGGAAAGAGAGTCGTGAAGGCGTCCATTCGTTGTGGCCTATGTGTAGTCCCTACATATTCCTCTCTCAATAGAACTAAGACTTACAAAATCCTGATGACCTCATTTCTGTCGATGGGCGGTGATGGTTTTTCTATGCTGTCCGGCCTTCCATCTACGCCTCTAAATTACGACGAATTAGAGGTGACCGTACAGTACATACAAAAAATTAGCCCAGTATTCCCAGCGATAGAAAATCGAATAATTATAAATAATTATGATAAATTAATACCTATTTACAATTCTGCAACCACAGCTACAATATCTGTTTCCACAGTAGTATTAATATTAGTCACTAGGTTATTGTAGAAATTTAAGAGAACAGTATTTCCCCTTGTATAATAAGAATATGATTGTATGTATATATGAATATTTAAAGCGCTAGGAGGAAGAAGTATTGTAAATAATAAAAATGTCCTGTGACTATAAAAACTTATATCTCATATCTAATATTGTACCCTGAAACCCAGTATGTTTCTACGAATTAGACAATAGATTATCACGTAGTTTGTTATACCATAATAAGACGTATCTACTTACTACTATAAACTAAGTACTACCTACTTACCTTTTATATAAAAATCTTAGCTTAGATTAATTATGAATAGTAATATTGGTCGGTAATAATAAGTAGGTATAATTTTTTTAAATAAATATGCACTTCACATTCATGGACACATAATAACACGAACTAAAGAGTGCATTTGAAGTAGCTATCGTTGTTTTTATATCGACTTAACCAGTGCATTTTTTGATACAAATATAACTAATTACACTGGGCATATCAAACTTCATAGAAAAATCTACTTCAAATGCGCTTTCTAAAAATAACCCAGTTTCATATAAAATTGAGAATTTTCAGACGTTATAATATTTCATATGGAGGTGTTTCAGACGTTATAATATTTCATATGTAGTTGACACCTCCATTATATTATGTCGTTATACTTACTTTTTATGACCTGTCAAAAAGTAATTATTTCCAATGTACATATTTAAAACAATAATAGCATAGCAGGGTCACTTCTTACCAAACCAAACAGACTATTTATTAATTTCAAAGACTATAAATAAATAGAGTCTTTAAATTTACGTATGCTCATACATACTATCTATCACATTGATATTAAATTGCACTGATGACTTAAAAGAGGCTTTCAGATCGTAATAAACTAGGTAAAAAATAACACGAAAAGCATGTCCTTAACCTAAATATGATTTTTTCCAAATTACTCTTAAGAAATTACTGTCAATTTTCGTTAACAGATAATCTTAGTATTGATAAATTGCGACTAAATAATTTGTTTGTTTCAGTCTCTTGGGAATCATGAGTTTGACAACGGTGTAAGCGGACTAACCCCCTTCATTGAGAACCTAACATGCCCGGTGCTAGCCGCCAATCTTGAGCTAAGCAAAGTTCCAGAATTAGAAAAACAATCTAATCTTAAACATTCTATCACATTCGAAGTCTCCGGTACTAAAGTAGGAGTTGTAGGCTACTTAACACCCGAAACTAAATTTTTAGCAGTTGAAAATGACGTTGAATACGTTGATGAAATTGTCGCGCTAAAAAAAGAAGTCAACAAGCTCCAAAATGAAGGTATTAAAATAATAATAGCACTAGGCCATTCAGGGTACATAAAAGACATCCAAATTGCAAAACAAGTAGAGGGTGTAGATTTAGTAATCGGTGGGCATACTAATACTTTTCTCTGGAATGGCACAAGCCCAGACGCCGAAGAAATTCAAGGTCCATATCCCACATATGTTAGACAAGCATCTGGTAGAACAGCTTTAGTAGTGCAAGCTTATGCTTACACAAAATATCTAGGAAAGTTACACATGGTTTTTGATTCTAATGGAGAGATCGTCAGCGCTGATGGCCAGCCTATTCTTCTAGATAACAACATACCTCAGGATCAGGAAATATTACAAATTGTTAATCGTTACAGATCGGAACTGAAGAATTTAACAGACAACATTGTAGGAGAGACATCGGTAGTTTTAGATGGTTTAAGCTGTCAGTATAAAGAGTGCAATTTAGGTAACTTGATTGCTGACGCTATATTCTACACTTACAATGAAAGTTACAAAGGAGACCACTGGACTGACGTTCCTATCGCTATGGTACAAGGTGGTGGTATAAGATCATCTATAGCACATGTCGGCACTTACACAAAGATATCTAAAGCTGACCTCATTGCGGTGTTGCCTTTCGGTGGTAATTTATCAATTGTAACAGTAAACGGTAGTATTCTATTACTGATGCTTGAGCATTCAGTAGCTAAGTACGATCTTCTCGATCCCCCAGGAGAGTTCCTTCACTATTCTGGCCTAAAAGTTGTTTACGATTTACGCAAACCAATTGGGCATAGAGTTATAAGCGCGAAAGCTAAATGCTGGACTTGTAACATTCCGGACTACTTTGATGTGAGAAAAAATATGACTTACAAAATTCTCACTTCTGGTTTCCTCGTTAGGGGAGGGAATGGATTTTCAATGTTAGAGGACTTGCCATCGGAAACTCTACCTTATAATGAACTTTATTGCACGGAATATTACATCAAACATCACAGTCCCGTTTTCCCGGAGGTTGAGGGTCGTACCATTTTGTTAAACAATAAAATTCTGAAAAGTTCATCAGTATCATTATCACCTTCAATAATACTCATATCATTAATTGGATTGTTAAAGCTACACTTATTATGACGATGAATTTCGTAGATTAAATTAATACTTAGCTTCTTAAGGTGTGTCATTATAATAATACTATTTTATGAATCCTCATTGAAATTAAAATAAGATCTTGAACATTGTTATCGTATGTAGTAGAAATTAGAAATATTTGGATTGAAGAGAGAATTTAATTAATTAGTAATAAGTCAAAGTGTAGTAGTAAGTAGGTACCCGATCCATTTTAAGTACAAAAAATAAATGCTTTATTAAATTTAGACCGTGTGTTTTATTTTACACCTCCGTGTGTTTTTCTATAGGTACATTCACGCTTCTGTAGCGAAAAAGTAAAAAAAAGTAAAGTACAAAAGGATGGAACAATTATGTACAAAATCTAACTGAAAGCACTTCAAGGGACCTACAGTCAGGATCAAAAGCAGCTGATCCAAAAACCAACTTTCAAATTTTTTTTTAACTAACCAATTGTCACAAGAACCCGAGTTCTGTATTTGACTTTTGCGTAGTGACTTTGTCAGACTACTGTGATATGTTTTGCAATAAGACTCTTTTAGATAATTCAGATAATATTAAGCTACTTTTGATGTTGACTGTACCACTAACAACATAGTCTCGCCCAAAAAACGTGTTGACATATAGTTAAAAGAATATTTATACGTAAATTTCGTAAGCATTTGTTTTTCTAATATGTTATTAAGGCCAGGATATTAATAAAGATGTAGATAGAGCAAAAGTTGATAAGTTTCTACATTGGTTTGGCCAGCCAGAACTCGTTATAATATTCTATTAGTGTCACAAGTTAGTGACAATCACAAGTATAGAAGCGCAAGAGCTGTCAAAGAAAATTAGCTGTCGTCTCTAAATTACCTTCGTAGCCGAAAGGCGAGCTTGTCGGACTTAACATCGCCAAGTCTGAGGTCTTGGGTTCGATTCCCGGTCGGGTCGATATAGGAAACGAATTTTTCTATATTATCTCGGGTCTGGGTGTTGTGGTACCATCGTTGTTTCTGATTTCTATTGCACACTTTCTTTAGCTACATACCTTAGCATCAGTCCAATATTCATTTATCGTCAGCATACTGACAGTTAAGACAGTTAAGTAGTATGCAGACCATGAGTAAACGTAGTCAATAGGTCGCACGAAAAGAAAAAGCGAAGGTTACATTTCTATACAGATTCTTGTTGTAGTTTGTAACGTACCTAGGTAAGTATTCGATCCGGTAAAGGAATTATACAAATGTACTAAAAAAATTATACTATAAATGTGGCAATTGAAGAGTATCGACGCGAAAAACTCATAGATCCAGTCACGAATATGGTTGATATATATTGTAGGTATGTACAGACAAAAGCACGTCAACCTACCACAAAATGTCAAATTTTCTCAATTGATATTGATCTCTACGTGTCGGACTTAAAGTTGAAAATTGCTTCAATGACCTTTAACATTTTGGGTAGGTTGACCTGCCGTTGTCTGTACATTAATTATACGTTTTTAAGTCCGCCAATCACTCATCTGTGTAATAAGCTTACCTGGATGCTAACCTTATCCTGAACAAGGTGCCTGAACTAGAACACGAAATTACAGAAATCTAACATCTTAATGATACATGGCAATAAATCAGAGGCCGAATTCCCGTAATTTAACAATATTCGCAATCCATTATCGATCCGCTCCCAGTAACATTACATAACGTAACATCACATCCCAGTAACGTAAACATTATCAAAAACGGTAGATATTCTCGCAAACCCAAAAATTGGTTCCATTTTCAGTCGCATTACGAACATTTTGATAATTTTACGTCAAATTTAATGTTTACGAGTAAGTATACCGTTTTAGATAGTAATGTTCACATTGACACATGACAATGACATTCGACACTGGTTGCGACTAATCGTAAATAACAGGAATTGGACCTCAGATTAAAGTATAGTAGTAGTATACTTATTAAAACCAGACACGCGATTTCTCATAGAACCATTTAAAAGATAGTATGATGACATAGTAGGTATCAGGCAAGCCGAGCGAAGGATGTCTACTTATAATTACCCATCGCACTAGCACATTTGCACATAGCCCGGCCACAACAAAGCTTAGCCAGAAAATATCGTTCAATTTCGAATGTTACTCTGACACTATGAGCATTAAGTAACTCGAGTACCAATTTAATAGTAATCTTCGAGTTAGCTCTGCCTTCTTAGCCAAAGGGAAAAGTAAAAAGCGACAGCTTAATTATCAGTTTCCTAAGTCAAATTAGAAACTTTTTATTACCATTTTAAATTACATGTTATTTAATAAATAATACGAAACTACGACAATCCTAATATCTTAGTAGCTATGTACCTATATATTTCGGCAGACTAAGTCAAAATTTTGGTAATAGTGCTTTTTTTACCTACATAAATTCCATTGCATGCAATGTTGGTCAAGCAAGTACGCAACTAGATCAAATTGTTTATCGTCACACTAGTGAAACATGTGGCTGATGTATACTAGGCTTTATATTATTAAAATTAGGAGTACGTAACGTACGCCTAGGAAGGTGATAATTAGAACTTTTATTTTTATTTAAAAAAATATTTCACTGATTGTCCTTATATATGTCTTTGTCTTTTATTACAGTCTCTCGGGAACCACGAATTTGACGAAGCCGTCGAGGGACTAGTTCCATTCATAAGAAACCTGACTACACCCGTCTTAGCTGCCAACCTGATCCTGGACAAGGTGCCTGAGCTAGAACACGAACCGAATTTGCAGAAATCTATCATCATAATAATACATGACACTAAGATTGGAGTTATAGGTTACCTAACACCAGATACTAGATTTCTAGCTCCAAAAAATAAGGTGGAGTACGAAGACGAAATTGTAGCTATTAGGCGAGAAGTAGAGGTACTTAAAAAACAAGGAGTTAAAATATTTATTGCCCTGGGTCATTCGGGTTACATTAAAGATACAGAAATAGCTAAAAACGTCGAGGATATAGATTTAGTGATAGGTGGCCATTCGAACACATTTTTGTGGAACGGGAAATTCACTGACGAGAAACCAGAATATCCACAAGGACCATATCCCACAATTGTCGTGCAGCCATCTGGTAGGAAGGTGCCTGTAGTCCAAGCTTATGCTTACACCAAATACATGGGAAGGCTACACTTGGTTTTTGACTTAAATGGAGAAATTGTAAAATACGATGGAACTCCATTGTTACTAGACCACCAAATACCAAACGATGAAGAACTATCAAAAACTGTCAACTATTATCGTATTGAAGTGGGTAAAATAAATAACGAAGTCGTAGGAGATTCTTTAGTGGCTCTGGATGGAGATTGCCGTTTAGTAGAGTGTAACATGGGAAACCTAATCACCGACGCTGTCTTAAACTATACTGCTAAATATTATCCTGAATATTCTGATGTGAAGATAGCGGTAATTCAAGGAGGCAGAATAAGATCTTCGATAGATCGTGTGGAGAAACCAATCAAAATTATGAGGGGGGATTTAATCACAGTGTTACCGTTCTCGGATACTTTATCCATTGTGACAATGAATGGGACGGTACTGAAGCAAACATTGGAGCATTCAGTATCAACGTGGCGTACCATAGATAGCACGGGTCAATTTCTGCAAATGTCTGGTATAGAAGTAACATACGATTTGGGAAAGCCAGTAGGCTCTCGCATTGTGAATGCCAAAGCTGTATGCTCCCAGTGTGGAGATCAGTTACCTGAAGTCAAAGATGGCTACACATATAAAATGTTCATGCCTTCGTTTTTAGCCGATGGCGGGGACGGCTACTTCATGTTTCAGAACCTGACAAAAGAAGTAGTACTATTTGATGAGTTGAAGTGTTTATTCAATTACTTATCTAAGTATAGTCCAGTGAATCCAACACTTTCAAATCGTATAACGATACATAACAAAGACATGATCAAAAGTGAATCACATACTATAAATACTACAAGCAGGCTACTAGCACCAATTAGTCTTAAATTGTTAAGTATAGTTTTCATAAGCATTTTTTGCTTATGATGTGATAATTTATAGTATACTAAAGGGGCGAATTTAATAAATGGGAGTAGAGTAGGTACATACAGTCTTGGTCAAATTCGTAACAACCAGGTGAAGAGAACATGAATCTTCGGACAAAGATCTCCAATCTTCATCCACACTCCCTTATCATCGTCATCTTGTAATAAGAATTTAAATTTTAATTATTCTAATAGACTAATATCCAAGTCTTTAAAACGTATCAGTATTTAGAGAAGATTCTTGAGTACATTCCTTTTTAAAACAGTATTTTGTTGTAGTATTATATTGTCATAGCTTCCAATTATTTATAAAAAATGTTACAAAAGTACCAAAGTATACTAAATAGTCAATACAAAAATCAACAGGTACTTTATATTTTTACTGTTATCTATTTATATCTTTGAGTAAGAACAAATAATATTATGTTTATACAAAATCAATGATTAAACCAGTAAAATATTTATACGTATTTTATTTTCCTAGAACGTACCGTATGCAATTTTTTGTATAAGGAGGATTTCAAGAGCCCTTTAAATAAAACGCTCGTCAAAGCGCTGCCCTAGTCTAATCATCATTCAGCATTGGCCTGTCCTGCGCCTAGATGAGCTGGGGATGGCGCCATATGTTTTTCTGTTCTATACAATCCGGTCACACGTCATCAAGTCATCTACTCCCTTCTTTGTCATATCACGTCTCACAAGATCCATTCATTCTTAGGTCGTCCTCGGGAGAGGCGAGATCGTCCTCAAGTGATGGGTATGAATGTTGAGGGGTGATGGGGGATCTTCACCCCTCAAAACTCGTACTCATCTCTTCTCTTTAAATGTTCCACTTCTATTTCATCACTCACATGTCCGTAGTCCGTACCAAGACAAACCATTACCCTCTCTTTTCTGTTACATGTGCCACTTTCATACTTCCTATTATTAATTAATACTTATCTTGTCCATTCTCGACAGTCTACCACACATCCACATTAACATTCTCATTTCGGCTGTATGGAAGTTTTTTGTTCACCTTCATAACGGTCCAGCATTCAAACACAAGGTAATGGTAGGATTTTGTCTTAACGGTTGTGTAAAAGCGAGTTAACCTCTAAAATATTAAGGCAAAGGCTATTTACATTATTTCGATTTGATCTCACTAGATTTAGATAACTATCCTAGTCCTTTTTATAAAATTTACTAAATCGAATTAATTTTATTATATTTATTATAAAGCTGATGAAGTATTGAAATGTAAAGTTCAAGCGATTCTTTCAGATAGATGTAGGCAGGTAATTTAATGTTACAATATTATTCGTTCATGAAATTTTAAACCACACTGCTCATACGTTGTGCGAGCTTAGAGCAAAATCTCGCTTTTCTTGTAGGTACAAATAACGATCGTCAACGTCGTCGTCTTAGAAATTTTGAAATAGAGTTTTTCAATATAAGGGTTTAAATTTTTACTGTTACTTATTTTTTTCTGTAACTAACAAAGATATAAACGCTAGATATAACCGTACATACAAAATCGCAACCAAAAACTGACCAAAAAGGTAGCTAGCGAGCACGCAATAGGTAATTATTTAAGTAATAATTAATGGGAAAATGTATTCGGTTTTTAATTAATTACCACAATCCCTTGCTGAACTGCCAGTATTTGAACTTAAATTACATGTTACAGATGATTTTAATGAAAAAGGGTTATTACACCGTTAGTGATTGATTATATAAATGATAAAAAATGTGTGGATTTAAAACTGCTTAGTTCGCACAAAAACTTGTAAAAATATTAATTTTAAAATAGGCTGACAACAGTGTCCGAGTTTCTTGCGCTGCTTCTTCTCGGCACTAGCCCACAAATTGTCCTGAAGCTGTGGTATAGCAAAAAAATATATTGGGACATGTAAAAGTGCTTTTAATGGCCTATTTGCAAAAACAAATGATTTTGATTTTGATTAGTCTATGCGAGCACGCATAATACTCACATGCTGAAAATAATATCAACACCAAATTCAACCTTTAACTCGTGTACGGTTTAACTTTAAATGCGTGCGCTAAAGAGTTATGACCTTTTGGAATGCAAATAGGGCCATTTTTTGAGCGCTGGCGATGTGTATACCGGGTTAATATAGTTGGTGACAAAGAACAAACCATATTTTATCAAAAATTAAAGAAGAAAATATTTATATGTATTTATTTCAATTACAATGCATCGCATGCAATTTTAAGTACATACAATGAGGATTTCTAGTGCCTTATAAATTACCTACCTAGGACTCTCGAGGAAGCGCTGCAGTAGAGCTTCAAACAATTCGAGGCAAGTCCAGAATTCAATCTTTTGTCTTCGAAAACAAAATAAATATTTCCACATAGAGCACAATCACCAGACTTTTAATTCAAAGATCAGCCGATAGTTGCAAAGACACATGTGAATGCGCATACTAAGGTTGCGGCCTCACTGCTGGATCGCTTAGAGCCAGAGGCCCAATTTCCGTAATTTAACAGCAGTCGCAATCCAGTGTCGATCCGCTTCCAGAAACATTACTATCTAAAACGGTAAAATGCAATTATAGCTCGTAATGCGACTGAAAATGGAAGAAACCAAAATGGAATTTTTTTTTGGTCTATTTTCAATTTTAGATTTTAAGTTTACGAGAATACTGGTTTAGATGGTAATGTTGCTGGAAGAGGATTGACACTGGAATGCGACTACTGTTAAATTACCAAGAATTGGGCTGGTGTATAACCAAAACGCTTTAAGAAAATAAACTTAGGAACATATTACCAGGTGCATTGTGCGCTTAAATTTCCGCTCCCGTATATTATGTCCGTACGTTTCTTTACTCTTGACGTCTCACGTCAGACGCCACGCGCTGACATGGCATCGATCGAGCAGTGCAGCCACGGCCTTAAACAATTTTTAAACGGCCGATATTAATAAAAATTAAACCAAACAAACAATCAAATTGTTAGCCGATCAATAGTATGTAGTGTGCGGGGCTACTCGCGGAAGTCGCAGAATTATGACAAAGAGAGACGCGTCTCACGCGTGATTCGCCTTAGTTTATTCGAAGCTTTATGCCGAACACCCACACACACTTCACAATAATTCTATAAACGCAGTGGCACTGCGGCAAAAGTCGACAGTAGGTACTTGAAAATTATTATACAGTGTAAAAAGAACAATAGCTACTTGCATAGATATGTATTTAGTATAGGTACACTACAATATTATTATCAATATAGGCTATTTTACCACTTATTTGGAAAAAACAACTTTCAATAAATGAAGAATTCCTTATATTGACAGTAAATATTATTCTGCTGACATCCATAATTATCCACCGGTCCACCAATTCGATAAGTGCCACAAGAATAATTAGTAAGTATCATAATTTCTAAGTGCATTCTGGTTTTACTATTTTAATTACAAATTAGAAATATGTATTGGCATAAAATAGTGTTACAAATATCCTCCTATACATATTATATGATAAATATCACAAGTCAATATAACACTCCTCTTAACGTTAACAGCTGTGCTAGCATTAGTATGAATTGTGACACAGCTGTCAGCTTTACCTTAAACATTATAAATGCAATTTTGCTTATTTGCATACATGTATTAGTTTTAGCTGGTTATTATCCAATGTTCCAATCCAAGTAGCATTCGCTCTTTCCATCATTTATAAAGCGCAAGCCACACTGGGCGCAAAGCGAAACAAGATAAGTTAGTTCGCTTTGCTCATATAGGAGCGGAATTCGCATCTATGGCGTAAATAGTTTAGGTTTGTAGTTCGCGGTGTGACCACACGTATGAAAGACGCAACGATGCGAAAATGTCGCTCCTGTCGCAGCGATGGGGCAGGAGCGATGTGAAACGAATTTTTGCTTAGCTCCCAGTGTGGCAGACGCTTAAAAATTGGTGAGTAAACCCACCTAAGCTAAATGTTGTAGCGGTTGTAGCGGCAGCGGCTGCGAAACTAGACTACTTAATTAAAGGCACTAAGTACATATCTTAGATCATAGAATTAGGTGAAGGACCGCTTAATTAAAATTTAAATCAAATGAGTTAATACAGAAATATTAATAAATATTAATACCTAACCAATATCGTATTACAATATTTTGATATAATTACTTAATTGTTCCTATAATGATAACTGTTGATATAAGCAGTCTACTTACTTCTAAAAATATGGCACATTTTGCAGTTATTACCTAAATAAGATTTGATAATAACTTTAGCTTGTAATTATATCACAAAACAACCAATAGAATAATATCCTAAATACTAATTAAGTAATTTTATTCAAATGGTGCATCCACTGCGATCACTATACCAAGTGTTACACTAGTCAAAATCCAAACCAAATAAAGACAATTGAAAGTTGCTTAATAATATACCTCTATAAGCCATGTTTTGATAAGGCAACAATGATGATGAGATGTTTGTTACCCGACGTCCCTTTACGTCTCGTCTCTGTCATTTTTAAGATTATATTATCTTAAATGCTTGAAAAAAATCGACCGCCTCAGTTCCCTATCGAATCCACTTCTCTTTGCATGCCGGGCAAGTGCTCTTCGAACTAAGCTACCGAGGACATTAGCAAGGTGCAACAGCCAGCGTTTTTTCTGATTAATGTTGCAGTTGATTATGTTCCAATACATAGTTGTATTTATCTACCGTCAGCATCCAATAGAAATGTTGTTGCAAATATTCGATTTTAAAAAAGTGTAATTCATTAATATTATCTTAAGGTAACTAACTATCATTTAATTGCAAAAGAAAAAAAAATGCTGATCCACTCAAAACTCTAACTGCGGTGTGGATGCGCCATTACATCCACTTAATAGCTTTAAGGCACTTCAATTAATAAGTAAGGTAAATTGATAGAAAACAATATTAATTAATGTTATTTAAAACAGCAAGCTTTTATAAGTACGTAATAAAGTGATATTTTACACGTTTTTGACAACTTTGTAAAATATTTCAATTTAGAAATTGATTATAATTATATGAGAAATAAATGTCCTTAATAAATATTTAATTAATAAAATCATCAAAAGGTTTAAACAAACATAACAATTTAAGTGTTACTTACCCAACTCTAATAACAAAATATAATTAAGGTACTTAATCTATTAAGTTTAATTTTGGTGGTGGTTGAGAGAAATTATAATTTTGGTGGTGCAGCATTCCATTCTACCGACTGGCTGTAACCGTAAGGAACCAAGCCACCAAATATTTGCAGGCACTGCTTTAGTGACTCCTGGCAGTCAGCAAGCTCCATACATGGCACATAAGGCTCCAACTCTTCAGCTATCTCACACAATGGTCTGAATATTCTCTCAGCAGTTGCCAGATCTCCTTTCTGAAGCTTATCCAGGGCATCACTATCTAAAATAGTATTTTTGCGTTTTACGATTACTAGTGGCAACTTTTTTGTGCGCTTCATGGTTAAATACGTAGGCCAATCGCTTTCGCACGCTTCACATAAGCACACAAACTTATACTGAAATTTGAGATTTCCTTGACGTGTCTCTCGGTCATCTATTGCGTGATGGGCTCTGTAATAGTGAAATATGTTTTTTTTAATAAGAAAAAAAAACTGTCATCATAGCTAATAATCAGTGATTGGACTAGGTAGATTGATTTGGGGTCAATGATCTAAAACATTGATGTTAATATGAACATGCCTCCGGGTTTCCGAAATTTCTTGGTATCAGTTTTTAAAAAAAAGGCATGTCCATATTATACACTACCAAAGTACATCAAAGCAATCTACCTATTCCGATCACTGCTAATAATATATAATATACATCATCATCATCATTTCAGCCATAGGACGTCCACTGCTGAACATAGGCCTCCCCCAGTGACTTCCAGAAGTTCCAGATTGGCCGGTTGGAATTTTACAGCTTAATGGATTTGGACGCAATTTGGCTCACAATTAGACCATGACATAGAAAAAGTACCTTTAAAAATACATGGTTCCTTAGGGTTACACAATAATGTGTTTTAAGGACAAACAGTATTCCACAAGGCCAAATTTTTTAACATTAAAAAAAAAGTCTTGGACAACATCACATAGTTGGTAAGTAGCTAAAGCACATGTGTTATAAAAATAAAAAACAACGACGGTACCACAACATCCAGACCTGAGACAATGTAAAATACATTTCAATATAAATATAAATATTTTTCTACATTGACCGTCCGGGAATCGAACCCGGAACCTCAGACAACGCGACACCAAGTCCGTTATGCTCGCCTCTGGGCTAAGAAGGTCGTCAATATTAATTATAATATTAATGCTAGTTTTACTTAAAATGTATTCAACATACCCATAGTTGTCAAAAAGCTGCATCCCTTTCTTAATGGGTCTCAAAGCAAATAATGTCATCTGACCTGTGCCTAATTTGTTGCATCTTACTATGTTAGGGGCACACGAGTGATTCAGTAAACTGTGGAATGCATATGGAGCGCTTGCTATATTGAATTCCTCCACAAAATTTCCCTCTGCAGTCTCCACATTTGCACTAATACCATGCATATTTGTAGGAACTGTCATGACATGATGAAGTAAGGTACCAGCCGCATATCTCCTTATATCATCCTGCTCCTCCTCATTAACACTTTCCAAAAATTTTGTCTTTTGTGTCAAAAGCCAGAGAAATACAGCTGCAGTTACTGCCTTTTGAAATATATCTGATACCGATCTTTTTTCAACATTAGAGGCTAACGCATGTATTGAAGCATAATATTTTGAATCGTACACCCACTCATCGTTTTTTTTAACATGACCTCTGAATTCTGATCCTGTATTGTCATCGACATCTTGAACGGTTTTGAATAAACTTTTCCAATCGGGGTGGTCATTTCTAGCTTTGATAACAATTCTAAGGGCAAGTAGCTCCAATTTTGTAAATTGCATTTCAATAAGGGTAGCCATAAGAGCACATTCAACTTCATGGTAATCTTTCCATGCACTTTCTCTGCATTTCACACTACAATACAAGGAAAAACAGCAACTTTGACAAGGCAACAAATTCAAACATCTGGAAAGACAGTAGCTACAAGTAAACAAATACTGTTGTTTCAAGAGCAGTGTCAAATAAGGTTCTTCTTGTACCAGAACTTCACCGACTTTGATATCCTGTTTGGCAACAACATGCCGTCCCATTTCTTTGCTAAAAACAACTTCAAGCTTAGAACTTGCACATGGAAATCTTGGACCTTGTGGATCTTCTAAGGTAAGGATCTTGTCTATTTCAGAACTAGACTGTTTATGTTCTTCGGTGACTTTTTCTTTGCACATTGTCATTCTTTTATTTAATTTATCTGTTAATTTCACCAGATATTTCAATGAAAATACATTTTTTATATCATTTATACATTCAGTCCACTTTTCTAGTGAGAAAAAGACAGCTGATCTGTTCGCTAAGGCCAGGCAATAACACTCTGAATGAAGAGGAGCATGAAGTAAAGATAAATTATAGTACTGCCATGCACTGTAGTCATTGGATTGTTGAAACTTTTTGTTACCTTGGTTACGGTAGTATGTAGATACTTTTTCACATTTTGTTATGTTTAGTATTTTTGGGAAGACATCCAGCCCTTCAAGTATATCATACACATACAAAACTTTGTCATGGTTATTTTTAGAACATATTATATGTTTTGATATTGAAAGTATTCTGTCTTGAATGTTTAATGTGGCAATAACGCCTTCGTATAAAGAATCAATACTCATGTTTATGTCTATGTAGAATATTATTGATTTTCTTACTTCCTTGAGTTTAAGACAGTGCACAATGTCCCACTTCGCGACACCTTTTATAGTGATCAATTTAGGGTGTGAGATGGTGTATGTTATCGAGCAACGCTTGAGAGCTCAGAATATTACTCCAGACAAATCAGAGAGAGGTTAGAATGTGTCCACCTGTAAAACATGAAATTGCCTGTTATTATGTAATTGTTAGGTATTAAGAACATGTGTTTATTATCGTTTGCAGTACTCACCGATGTAGCCACGGTGCTCCTTCATCCCAAACTCCTGGACGAGTTATTTATACCGCAGCCGGTGGCCACCCACGTCGTCATCAAACAGCTGCTTCAAGATATATCGGCTACGTCTATTATGAAACTGGATGACTATTCCATGTCCAAATTATGGGATTTGATGACTATGATCTTCAAATGGCAGCTTTCTGTAGCAACAAACCAAAATATTTTTGACATTAGCCGGCGACACTTGAGAAGTGTGGCCACACTCATGCCTCAATATTTCCCGAAATGTATCATCGAGCAAGCGATGCAACGATTTCAATCCTTATCGCACAAATTTTCCGACGATGATTACAAGTCGTTGAGCAACACTTTGATCCTGTGGTTTTCGGAATATCACACGAAAATCTCAGTTTTACTTAGGCTAGGTCTTCAAAAGAAAGATGGAACGTTTAGTCTACCGGCAACGATTAGTCAAAGAATATTACAAAATCTAGGCGAGAATATCTACATTTACGATAGTAAGAAAAACCCTGCTGATGACTATAAATCGAAATGTGCAGACACTTGTGAAATAAGCTGCCTCCTTGGGACAATAGACCCCACGCCTAGCAAGCAAGGCGTCATTAAAATTAATTTGCCCATTGAATTCGGTAAAGGCGAAACAAAAAAAACTATTGAACTACCAAGAGACACTCATTTTGAGAGCATTAGCACGAATGTTAAAATTAAAAATGCAGAACTCACATTTACTGCAGATATTCCAAAATCAACGCAAGAGGACTTACTGGATATGTTATTAGAAGCTGAATGAAGGCAAAATTCTGAACGTTGCTAGTTAAGGGAATAGGGAATAGAGTAAAAGGGCGTCGTTGTTTGTTCATTAGTCATCGCCTATACAAACTAAGCATTATGTAATGTAACATTTGTTCCATTGTAATTAAACACCTACCTACCTCTAGAATTTGAGACACAAATACACACAACGAATTAATAAAAAAAAACACAATTTCAAAAAATACTTTATTTAATACTTAGCTTTATCGAATTTTTGCGAATTCAAATAAGTTGATCAAGAAGTAATTTTTACTGAATAACTATTTGATATCACATCTTTGTTAACAATAAAAACTAAACAAAAAACTAGCGCATATCTTGTTATTTGAACCCGCGAATGTACCAAGAAAAACATTACCCTTTTCTACGGTCAGGTAAAATCAAATCAACAGCCAGACATAACTTCATTTAGCAATTACAGTTGCTGTTATTCACGAACAATTCGTAGCGTTTACTTGTGCTTTAATGTATACATTAAACGCGTATACATTTAAGTAATTATGAGACATGGGAGCACAAAGCGTCCTATCAAATAAAAATGTAATTTATTATGTTCACACAATTTTCCGCTGTTTTTTAATCTGGGCTATACTGTACATTAACGGTCTACGAATTTTAGGGTTTTGAAAGCTGAAGGAGAGATGGGGGTCTGACCCCTTCCTCCCAAACCCTCTTTCTCTCAAAGCAAACTTATAGTTAATTAGTTTTGGAAATATTGATGATAGAAGTTTGAGGTTATAACTATGCAAATAGTCACATTTTATGCAATTTGCGTGGTTATGAGGATAAAGGGAGGGAATTATGAGGAAGACCACTCTTGTATGTTAATAATAAAAATAATTTGAGCCATAATTTGTCAAAAACCTCATATAGGTTAGGTTAGGTTAGAACAGTGACCACATAGATTCTAATTCTCGCTCAAAAGTTGTGTTTTTATCAACTACTGAACACATTTATGTACTAAATTAGACTTCTATTTTAAATATCTCCAAAACTATGGGTTTGCTGTGACAAAGGGAGGGTTTGGGAGGAAGGAGTTAGCCCCCCCTCACCCCACCCCGCCCCTCAAAACCCTTAAATTCGTGGACCGCTAATGTACAGTTTTACCTTAATTTGATTCTGTAGTTTAACATGGGCGAACTTGACGGACTTGTTATTTCATACTAAAACTAAATGTAAGTGAAAAATCACCAACGTGTTTCGGAGAAAGTTCAATTCCTGTAATTTGACAATAGCAGCAATCCAGTGTCAATCCACTCCCAGTAACATTACGATCACAAACGGTATTCTCGTAAACTTTAATTTGACATAAAATTAATACATAATACAATACAAGCAAACATAATACAAGCAAAAAAAAATCTAATTTTGTTTTCATCGATTTTCAGTCGCATTGTGAACTATAATTGCATTTTTTGGGTTTACGAGAATACCGTTTGTGATCGTATTGTTACTGGGAGCGGATCGACACCGGATTGCGGTTATTGTCAAATTACAGGAATGGGCTAGTTTCCTAAAAAAATCTAATTAGTCCGTCAGTTGGATTAACATAAAATATTGGACACGTATTTTTTCTTTTCTTAATCAAACAAAAAATTATGAAGATATAGCCCGTTAAAGTTTCGCGTATCACGCATTGCGACACTTTTGAGCAAGGCGTGACCTCACGTGCTCACTTTGATGCGCTTTATCTTCGTCAGTTTTTGTTTGATTGACAAATGACAAAATATGGGTCTAATATTTTTTGATAATCTAACTGACGGACTAAATAGAATAATCTTTTTTTGACCCAGGAAACTAGCCTCTGGTATGTGCTCGATGTTATTAAATAACTTCCTTGTGGAATTTAAACGAGACTTAGCCTGCTCAAACGCAACATGCACGTATGGGTGTAACTAAAAGTAAACGTAACGCTTAAAGTTCGTTCGTATAAAAATACTACCTATATTAATTACACAATATTATGTTTGTTTATAAGTTTTAGTCTTTGACATCGGAACTACAATATAAGAATGTCTTTGACTATTCCCCCTTGTTCGGTTCGGAAAGTTTAACGAGCGAGCTAGAGAAAGAGAATGTAAGGGCGTATTTACACAACATATTTTTTTCTGTTTTCGGTTAATTTTAGCACACATTCTTTCGGGCATCAAAAAAGCCGTATACGCGAGTTTATAAACGCACAACATCTACACTAAAATATAAACCGTGTGAATACGTCCTAAGTTCCTAAGTGACCACTTAACCATATTATATCCTAGCTAGTGTATTTACAATATTTAACATTTTGTTGTATCACAAATCACATAAACAACGCAAATTTGATTAATACAACGTAGGCTTAGCGTATGCTGAAACGAAGGTAATGTTATTTAACGTGAAAACAAGTACAGATCTAATATTATCTTATACAGGATGTTAGGTAAATGGTATATCAAGCCGAAACTAGCCTATGTTAACGTATGCATATAAATACTATGAAGTCAGATATTTGATAACATTATTTTTTAAAAAAACATACAAATCGGATTCTGAGAATTAAGTTTTCTGTGATTTGATACCAGTAATTTCTTAACACCTTTATAAATTTTAAACGGGCCTACAAACTGAAACAATTTGGAACTATTACCCTAATTACATATATGAGTCTGAAAATAAAAAAAATGACGACAACAAATTTCTGATTTCACCATAGTATATAAAAATCTCGTGACAGGGTGTTTGTAGTCGCACTCCTCAAAAACGGCTGGACCGATTTTTATAAATATATTTTTTTGTAAGTGTATATACATACATAAATAAATATTAAACAACATCGCATACATTGCTCCGAACATAAGATAAGTAGCTGAAGCACCAGTGTTATAGAAATCAGAAACAACGACGGTACCACAACACTGATTTGGTATTATCTGATCCGAGACAACATAGAGAGTTCGATTTCTACATTGACCCGACCAAGAATCGAACCCAGGCAGAGATGGCGACGTCGAGTCCGGCGTACGACTACGAAACTTTCGGCTACGAAGGTCGTCAAAGGTATGTACATTTATAATATTATTTTAATCAAATACATAAAATTTTCTAAATTTATATTGGACTCTGTTCGTCTTACTATAAGTTGAAATTTTTTTAAAGAAAAGGCTTCGATCTTTTTTGTATGGAGCCTAAAATGAGACGTATGAGCCCAAAATGGTGCACCCTTATGAAACATACGCCAATCGACAGCCGATGAGAATTTAATTTGTAAATGTTGCGTTAGCGCCGACTCCAAAAGTAACTGATTAGGTACTTATGTGTTAATATTATTTTTAGCTTTTCTGTTTTTTAGTCGATTTATTTTTGTTATACAATTTATTAAATTAAGTTGATAAGCCGTTGACTATAATGTGCCTGCTGCATAAACTATGCCTCGGCATACGCTCACCCTTATCAAAATCTTAAACAAACTACGCAAAAAATAAAGTAAATAATATTACCAAGCAAATGAATAGGCGTGATACTTTGACAATCCTCTAGTTTACTTAAAATAATAAATTAAAATAGCGACTAGTTTAAAAACCAAAACATTATCACAAAGTTGAATTCTCAAAGTAACATACCAAGCTATTAAAATATGAAATTCAACCATTTCAATGGTTACCACTTACAATTATCTAATTAAACAAGAATAAAGTGAATAAAAATACATTTAAAAAATGTCGTCGATTCTCATGAGATCTAAACTCGGAGAAATAGCATCTTGGCTATTGTATGTACAAAATACCACTTAATTTTATACAAAACACCATATACCAACTAAATGAAACTTTCTTTATGTAAAACGAAGTCGGGTTAGTTACATTAGTCATACAGTCAAGAACAGCTAGACCGATTTTTAATATCTTTAATTTGTTGGATTTGTCTCCGCCCCAAACATCGGAAGAAAGTACGAATATCCATGCGGGCGAAGCCGCGAGCACAGCTTGTAGTGAATACAAATAAATGCTTCTAATTACCAGTATAAGAAATAATTGATGTCTGACTGTCACAATTTTCCTTTTTTTTCTTTTGTCTGTACTTATTTTTGTGTGATAAATAACAACGATCTTATTCTTATTCTTAAATGTCAATAAACATATATAATCGAAACAAATTCAAATGAATTAAACAGAGACATTAAATTAATTTTGATTGAAATAAATACTTGCAAAACATAAGTTTACAGCAGTTTCAATTGTTTGTTATGTTTATATTTTTCGTCCTGCGTATATTATCGGATCAATAAAGTCAAAGACAAAGCAGCCAAACTGAGTGTGAACCACTCAGGGTTGCTACAAACCTAAGCGAGCCGACATTAATCGGCAAAGCCGGGAGGTATAATAGAATATAATTTTAATGTAGATAAATGTTTAGGAATCACATACCGCTCGGCTGCCGCACATAATCTAATCATAATAACTACGCGATCGGCACATGCCGAATGAAGCCGAACGTAATGTAGTAGTTGCTTAGAGGTCGGTTTGTTCGTTCCATAAAGAATGCCGAATGGAATGATGTGTCGACCCGATCGGCACAAACAGATTAACCTCTTGTATGCTTTGCCTCAGGTCTCTGCAACCTTTGAGCAAAAATAACTCTTTTAATGTTTTATTCCTTGTTTTCGGTTCCTAATAAAATAATCAACCATAAACAACATCCACCCGTTTAAGTTGACACCGTCATTCAGCCAAAGCTCAAAAGACACTTTTAAAGTCATACAAGTGCAGTAATTGCTTCGGGTCGGCTTTGTTGTTCGACAAATACTGCCAACAATGCCGACCCGCTTATGTGTGTAGCAACCCTCAATGGTCTGCGATTTCTGTATCAAGGATAAAACGGTCCGTTTCACGCGAATAAGCTTGCAAACATTCTAAATATCCAAACTGTCGAGGTAATTGGTGGCTATTTCAGTCTTTGTGTATAGTTTGATCACAAGCGCCGTATAGCTCTTAAGGGGATTTTATTCTCTGCATTTTTTATCTGACCTCCAACCTGCATAATATGACGTACACAGTTCGGTGCAAGCATAGAGCACATACCCTATAGAGTAGAAATGTCATATGATTTGTTCGACAAAATTTTCCGCCATTTTTTAATTTGTATCTGTACTGTTTTTGTATGGGCAAGAGTTGACAGGACTTGTCATTTCATAATAAATGTAAGTAAAAATTATCATAAACTATGTAAACTCGACTAACGTGATATTGGCGGAATTCAACGGTGAGGTGGTAGACGGCCGATGACCCAGGTTTTGGCCATTAACAAGTTTAATGACCAAGGTATATAAGGTGTAAAAAAATTGTGTCAAATATTTAAAGGGGTAACTTAGACCTAAGTAATATATGAATCATATTTAAGACAAATTTAAAACTAGAGAACGGACTTCAATAAATTGAAGAAATACCTAAAAAATGTTGTAAAATAAATAATCTACGTCAGCCTGTACATTAACGAAATCACCCACACACGCAAACACACAATTACACGACGGTAATACTAGTCAAAACCCATTCATAATCAATAATAAAGGATCTCATTTCCTGTTAACTGTCTTTAAATAAAAGAATAAGAAGAAGAAAATCACTAACTAGTTTCGGAGAAAGATGGTTCCTATTGCTGCTATATGGGGTATGTGCTCGATGGGTACAAGTAACTGTAACGTCGACGGCGAAGTAAAGTGAGTGCCAGAATAATGCGAGCAACCCCGCTACTGTGGAGGGTAGAGGTAAGGAGTACTATCTTTGTTGTGAAAATGTGACACATTTCACATTCATGCCGCCATTAAGGTGGCGCCACCGTAGCAACAGGGTAGTTTTCAAATGAAGCGCGAAAAAGTTATTAGACAAAAAAATAAACAAGGACATAAGAACTTCCACTCCGTTATGGAGCACTTATTAAAATAAGAAAAAAAGAAACATAATAAATTGCTTATCATTTCTTAACGCCTGATTAATTTTTATATAAAAAAAATACATAAATAAAATGAGGGAATTGTTGAAATGAAGATTTATAAAAGTCACTAAAATGTTCTAACTTGGCATTACTCGGCTTACTTCAATCCGTCAACAGCTGCTACAATTATACCACCCTTTGTCTACGCTAGCGCCACTTTGAAGGCTTTTGTAACTGTTATTTACTGCTTTAGCTGAACACTTTTACAACTTTCCGCCCATAAAAGATAGTACTCCTTACCTTTACCCTCCAAACCCGCTACCTAAGAAATGGTACAGAGGTTGTTGTCAAACTATAGTTTAGTTACGTCACATTTTAGTCACAATACGTTAGAGAAATCTCGAGTGCACTCTGGTGGAATTCGGTGAGAAACTGCTATCAGGCAGCATACTCGCATCTCCGTATACCGGAGACGAAGGACCGTTGGAGGCGAATGGACTCCTGGAGAATGTTCTCGAACGGTTGAAGTTAGTCGTCGTTTCGACCGGCAACACTGTTTGTACCGGCTCTGTCGGCATGCGAATCGGTGCTTTTCTTTGTATTCTTGATTGAACTAAAATTGAAAAAAGAAATATTTCGTTGTCATAACAAATAATCTGATAAATTTGAAAAAATCTGAAAAAATACCATTGAATTAAAAGGCTTAAAAATGTTGGGTCCATTATTCCAAAGCTCCATTATTCTTTAAAGATATCATAAATTTAAAGATATTGCACACTTAATTCGCAATAAACGCATTTGGATTTGATTTAAGTATTAGAAAATAATTTAATAAGGTATTTTTTGCAAGGTTCGTAGCATAGGTACTTATAGTTGCTAATAACAAAACTGAGTATCATGAATTAATAGCGGTATTTAGTTATAGTCCGATAATGTTAACTGCTGACTGTCGTAAGTTGAACTAAACCTTTCGACCAAAAGAAATCGTCTCATTTTGGCTAACAGAATCCGTGAAAGTTTCTTTTGGGCGCTCTGCTGACGACGGGGCGGGGCGGGCCGGACAATTTCGCCTCGAACTATAGAACAAAGGGAATCGTATACTGCCAACGGACACGGCAGTCAAAAGAAAGCCGCTAGTGCCCGCTGGGTACATGGCGGCGCGGCATCACCCCCGCTGCCCGCGCTGGATAACACAAACCAGTTTGTATACACTAACGCAGACGGCGGCGCTAGACAACCGGCTAGCTTCGTCCGCGCCGCGCGCTCTACTAGAATGATCGTCCTGAACTGACCCCCTTTCGTCGTGTGCTTTGAGTTCGCGGCGCGGTCAGCCGCGGGCATCGACGGGCAGACGCATTATTATGGGGCTCAGCAGCAGATATTGAATCTATTTTTGTGCTACAAAAGAGAGCTGTACGGGCAATTTACGACCTCAGACCCCGAGACTCGTTGAAGGAACTGTTCAAGGAAATTAATATACTAACAGTGGCTTCTCAATTCATTTATGAAAATATCATGTATATTCGCAAAAACCTGCATCTATTTCCTAAAAAGAGTGACATGCATAATATTAATACCCGGAATAAAGATAAACTTGCCGTTCCAAATTTCAGACTGCATAAAGTGGGTAATTCGTTTATGGGAAAATGTATTCGCTTTTTTAACAAATTACCACAGTCCATTGCTGAACTGCCTATGTATGAATTTAAATCGCATGTCAAGATGATTTTAATGAAAAAAGGTTATTACACTGTAAATGACTATTTAAATGATAAAAATGTATGGAATTAAATACTGCCGTGCTCGCACAGGTTCATTTTATCTTGTAATGTAAACACACTATTTAAAAAGAGGCTGACAATAGTGACCGAGTTTCTTGCGCTGCTTCTTCTCGGCACTAGCCCACAATATTGTCCCGAAGCAGTGGTAGGGTAAAAAAATATACTGGGACGTGTAAAAGAGCTTAATTTAGGCCTATTTACAGAAATAAATTGGTTTTATTGGTTTTTATTGGCAGTCTTTATTGCTTACAAAAAGACCGCCCCGCCCCGTCGTCTGCGCAGCGCCTAAGCCACTATCAGCTGTCAGTGGATGTAACTTCAAGCTGAACACTTACTATAAAAATATGCCACGGCTATCGCGGCGACGGTCATCAACGTGGGCACATACGGCTTCAGTATTGAGAATATCGCTCCCAGCAGAGTCCCACAGGCTACATCGCACTCCCTTTCCACCTCCACCTGTATTTCTTGCGCTGTCAACTTAGATTTCACATTCACTACTCCGATTCCACAGGTCGACGCCTCGTTTTTGACGACGACGAAAATCTCGTCATCCTTGTGATTTATGTCAAGTTTCAAGCCAGGGGACGTGGTTATCTTGACAAGTTTCAGAGCGCGGGGATGTCCGGAGACCGTGAAAGTGGTGGGGGGTCGGAGAAGGGAGACTTTAGAGTGAGATATGACTATTTGGGGGAGGAGAAAGACTTTGGTGCAGGTGCGAGCGACGCCCCACTCGGCGCAAAGTTCCACTTCGGACGCTTCCGTGATGGGCGCGGCGGGGATGATGGAGCAACCGAGCTGACCTAAAAGCAAAAAGTTGTTCGCTGTTTACAAAAAGTCTTTGTAATCTTACAAACAAATGTGAAAGTTTCACCGCGCATTTGGTTTTTGGATTGCCTGGAACGGATTTGGTTGCAACATGACCTGCTTAAGTTATGAACCCTCGATCAAAACAAAATACTTTTTACCTAAGAAAAACAGTCTTAAACAAAGCCGAACCAGTAAAAAATAGGCCTCTCTTCTGCCGTAATCCATAGTTTGTAAGATTACATAGACTCGTGGTTTTATAAGTCGGCTAGAAAAGCATCGCTTTAATCACAAAGATAAAGAAAACATCATAGCATAAATGAAATCGCAATGTGCGTAGCATCTATAATAATAAATCATTTGAGTTTATCTTTATGTATTCATCATCATCATCATCATTTCAGCCATAGGACGTCCACTGCTGAACATAGGCCTCCCCCAATGACTTTCATTGGCCCCGATTGCCAATACTCGCCACGCTTGGCAGGAGTGCCGTGTGGGGACGGCCTTAAAGAATACACTTCCCCACCGCCAACAGGTGGCGTTTCGTAAGAGGCGACTAATTCCTGTAGCACAAGGCGGGCAGCAGCGTCTGCGTGCGAAATCTTATAAAAAAATTGCGCTCTTTATATATGAATTTTTGTGAAATACATAATTTCAATTAAAAAGCCAATTCTAGGTCTTGAACCCACAACTCCTGCTTAGCGCGCAGACGCTTCACCAATTAAGCTAGAGAGGCCTTGCCCCGACTGGACGAAATTAGCGTTCTTAATAGAATTAACCACACTATCGCCATCTAAAAAATTCATAGCGCATTCTTTTGTTATACTGTTACATTAATTTACCATTTATAATATCCAACACAGGTTTAGCCATGTGCGGTGCTTTTGTCCGGCACGCAAAAGGCAGCTCAACTTCCACGCCATCTATCGCGTATCTCTGTTCCTCTGTGCAGAGCAGTGGGCCGGAATTCAACATGGCTGCCTCGATGGTGAGGGGCACCATGGCTGAAGGCCAGTCGCCGCTGATAAACTCCATCTAGATAAAGGGCAATAAATTAATGTGACTTGGATGAGGCACCCTTGACTTTAGAGAGACTGACGCAGGCGAAACACCAATGCAACAATATAAGAAGTTCTGTAGTAGTATCGCAAATCTAAAGATTATTAGCTGTGTGCGCGATGACAGCGCCCCTAGTGACCACAATTATTGTGGACTAAGATGTCTCAAATTATGGCAACTGGATGGTTTGAGAATGATTTTCGGATTGTTTTTCTTCGAATTTAGAAGTAAATATCTAAAAAGTTTGTGCAAATTATAGTAAGTGATACTTGAACTAAAATATAAATAATACATACGGGATTTGAATCGATACAAGATATAACTTTCTAACCTCAAACTGGTGCAAAAAAGGAAAAGAATTAGTATTAGCACAGCATGTGAGAGACGTTAAAGAGCTTAGAACCAACGGACAAAGTTACTTAATAAGAGCTGAAGACAAACGTCTGTGACACAAACCCCCTACAAACTTTTATCTTTTCACAGCAGCTATCCATTTATTTCTATGCTCCAATTTCCATCTTGATGTTGGAAACGAATAAAACATGCACGAACGTGTTTTTCCCATTGTTTCTACACTTTATAACACAACACGTACTATGACCTATATCGCGAATTTTAACGTTTTTCCTTAAAAATACTTAATTTCGTTAGTATGAAATTCTATGGAAATATAGCAATTTGACAAATGACAGTCCAGAGTTATATCACATTTCTGCCAGATAGCGTGATGCGATCGATTTAACGTCCCCCACCACCCACTTTGCACATAGCGAATACTGATACGTAGATTAGTGTAGGTCCATCAAGCAAGGAGGCGTCCTACATAACGTTTGACTTTGATTTTGATTTTAATCTTTATTTCGGTCAGCATAGATCATAGTGTTAGTAGCAGATTATAACATTCTTAGCTTAAAGATAGTAGTAGTAAAGTCATCGGTCCATCGAGCCGGTAACATAACGTAGTGTAGGACGCCCCCCAGCTCGATGGACTGATGACTTTAGGAAGATGGCGTAGATCGTGCTCTTTGGCGCTCCTTGGCACTCCTTACGTATAGCAGTGGCTGACATGATTATGTTTTTTTATTGTTACCATAGGCACATGCACCAAGTAACTAGCCCCAAACTGAGCAAAGCTTGTACTATGGCGACTAGATAACATACTTAAACACTTTTATAAACATCCATTACTCAGGTACAAATGCTCGTGCATATCATCAGTGATCGGAGATTGATTTGATGTACTTTGGTAGTGCTAGCATAATATGGACAAGCCTTTTTTTTCAAAAACTGATACGAAGAAACTTCGGAACCCCGGAGGCATGTCCATATCAACATCAACGTTAGAGATCATTGACCCCAAATCAATCTACCTACTCCGATTACTGCTCATCACACTGACATTTGCCCCTTTGCGGGATTCGAACCCGGCCGCTGGCTTGTAGTCCGGAGCGCGAACCACTAGAGCGGGCAGACAAGGTGACCACCTTGTCGAAGGGTATCTGGTGTACGGTGGCGGTGAGCGGCGGCCGGTCGAGGCGCAGCGCGTGGCGGGCGGCCGCGTCGCGCGCCAGCAGCGCCAGCGACACGCCGCCGCCGGCGTACAGCGCCACGCCGGGCGGCGCGCGCCAGCCCACGCCCTCCAGGCACACGGCCCAGCCGCTCGACGCTGCAACGAAACTTGAAGGTCATTCGATTGATCTTCAACTTTATGGCCGACACTTAGAGATCAATATCGATTGAGAAAATTTGACGTTTTGCGGTAGGTTGACGTGCTGTTGTCTGTACCATTCGCACTTGCCGGGCCGCATCGGAGCGCAACGCGGCGCGTCACTACCGTATACTTAGAAAATGCTACGTTTGTAGACTGATAGAGCGTGGATAAGATACATTGTATCCTTACGGACACCCTAAAAGTTAGAAAGAGATGCACGACAATGTACCTTTGTGTCAAAACATAGAGCACTTACCCTTATCATATGATTTGTATGACAAATTTTTTCCGCCATTTTTATACTGTACAGATACAGAATAAAAATGGCGGAAAAAAATTGTCTGTACTTTTTTATATGGGCGAGAGTTGACAAGACTTGCTATTTCATACTAAATGTAAGAGAAAAATAATTTATTAGTTTCGGAGAAAAAATATTCGTATTGCTTCTTTATAGGGTGGTATGTGCTCAATGTCTCAAATATTTGGCCCCAAGTAGTAACAGTAGATTTGGAACGGACATTGAACGCTGCAATAGAGGTCGTCACACGCCTGATTCTGATCAGGGATCTAAAAGTATTCTCAAAATAGATAATTGAAATGAGAATATCGGGAGCCATGAAGTGAATATCATTGACACGAGATAAATCAGTAACAGCTGAGGTGGCAGTGGGCCGGGCACTAGGACGTAGAATAGAACTGATGGCCGATGGGGCAGAAAGGTTTTAGAATGGAGACCACGTACCGACAAGCGCAGCATAGGACGTCTACCCACGAGGTGGACAGATGACCTGGTAAAAGTTCCAGGAAGATGCTGGACGCAGGCCGCTTCCAACCGGCCAATATGAATAGGGGAGGCCTAATGTTCAGCAGTACACGTCCTATGGCTGAAATGATGATGAATGATGAAAACAGTAACATACCGATAATCCTGGATTGGTGTGCGTCGTTGCCGGTGACCCACACCTCGTCCCTGACGGTGGCCGCGCCGGCCGACCCCTGGAAGGTCATGAACGCACCCGCCGCCTCCAACTGGGTTATGAGGAGCTCGTTGCCAAGTGCACTGCAGAAATTATCATTCATGTTTATTATTACAGTAAAACACAAAATACGATACGATATTATAAAAAATATGTGCATCTGCGACGTCACGGCATCGCGGCGTGGCGTGATCAGTTGCGATTAAATGAGCGAGAGAATGATACAATGTAACTTGTACCTACTATACCAAATTCTTACCTTATAATATCAGCGTATGTTTAGAGTTCAAATGGTAATGGTAGGCAGAGCTTGGAATACCGGTAGTTTCAACTACTTGTATCAGTGGCCTCGACGACATACCGGTAATAATAATACAGGTATTATTTCTAATATACCGGTATAGTAAAGGTTTTATACCTTAAAAAATATCGGTATTTTTGAGATATAATACAGGTATTGATACCGGTACCAGCCAAGCTAACCAATGTCAAATGTGCGAGTGAGAGAAATAGACGTGTATTTTCACTCAGCGCAATGTCGTGTGCTTGACAAAACGGCAACATCGCATTGAGTCGAGCGCGTCTGGCAACTGTACTTGCAACGTCGTAAGAAAATACCGGAATTATTTAGGTATAAATACATGTATTATTGCAATACCTGTACTAAAGGAACCAAAATAGAAAATACCGATATAACCCTATTTTACCTGTATTTTTAATACAGTTTCCGAGTCCGAGTAGGTCAAAATTTATTTGACGATCAGAATAGATTCACAGTCAACGTAAATTTAGTTCATATCTTTTGAGAGGACCGATGGCCTGCTGAACAAGCGCGATAAGTTTCCGGATGAGGGAGTTGTGTATTACTCCCACCTGGTGGACTGACGATCTATTCAAGGTTTCGAGCAGCCTCTGGAAGCAAACGGCCTACAGCTGCTCGCCTTTCTAACCGCACAGATGGTTACTGTGGCGTTCTATGAAGAGGCCTACATCCAGCAGTGGACTTCCAAAAGCTGCTGATGATGATGACTCACCTATCAGCGGATCTCCTAACGTGCGCCATGATTGGCCCGAGAGCAGTGATGTTGGCGGCCGGCGTGATCAGTTCGGACCCAACTAAATGATTCCCATGTATCCCATGATTGGCCCGAGAGCAGTGATGTTGGCAGCCGGCGCGATTAGTTCGGACCCAACTAAATGCTGATGATGATGACTCACCTATCAGCGGATCTCCTAACGTGTGCCATGATTGGCCCGAGAGCAGTGATGTTGGCGGCCGGCGTGATCAGTTCGGACCCAACTAAATGATTCCCATGTATCCCATGATTGGCCCGAGAGCAGTGATGTTGGCAGCCGGCGCGATTAGTTCGGACCCAACTAAATGCTGATGATGATGACTCACCTATCAGCGGATCTCCTAACGTGTGCCATGATTGGCCCGAGAGCAGTGATGTTGGCGGCCGGCGCGATTAGTTCGCGGCCGAGCGAGTTGCGCATCACAAGCCGCACCGCCGTCTCGTCCGCTTCGCCCGCCGGCTCGGCCGTGCAGTAGTGGGGGGTTGCCACCTCCACGTGTATCACCTACAAACAAACTCAAATAATAGCTAGGTTCTTCTTCTTCATCTATACGGTCAATCCCGGTTGCGTTCAAAGCCATCGCGCTTTGGCGCTCAGGGTCCACTTTCCTTGATTTACTCATCTACTTCACACGGTCTTGAGCGTCTCTAGCTGTGAGATCATTGGCATGCATGTCAGCTCTGACGACGTCAAGCAAGCATTTCTTGGGTCTACCCCTTTTGCGAAGACCCGGCGGTGGCAGCATAGCCAGACATTTGTTTCCTACGTAGCTTGCCGGTTTCCGCAAAACATGACCGTACCAACGTAGGCGACTCTCCTGCAGTTTGTCTCTCTAGCAATAATAGCTAGATTATTTTCTGTGATTAGTTATAAGGGGGCTTACATGGATACATATTTGTATTTCTAACATCTCTACGTAGGAAGAATTTGAGGTAAACGTGCTCCAAACTCTAGTACTCAGACTCGTCGATTTTCAAAGTAGTAGGACGACGCATAAAAAATAATTACGTTGTCTTAAAAAAAAAACTCCTTACTGATATGCTGCGAAGTTATAGCCTCTTCAAAAGGATCCTCAGGAAAGACTCTCTGGATGAAAGCAAAAGCTTGCGCGATTTAAAGTCACACAGTGCCATCTTTACATTACTAATTATATCAACTGTACCGGTAACAGGAGCGGTTGCGTTTCTCTTTTGTTGTTTGCTTGATATCGCTTTGATTACGAGAGCCAGTGACATAACTATTTACGGAGGGAGCCGTGGGCAATTGAAACTCTCAAATAAAAATTAATTAATTCATTTATTTGGTAAGCCATTCGTTGGTAAGCGGGGTTACAGAAGAACGGCTGGGTCAAATTGACAATTTTTATGTCGAAATGTTCGTAATAGTCTGAATACCTACCTAAAGTATTAATGAAAAGAAAAAAATTAAAGTTACTCAGCAGTTTTTTCATTCGAGAAAACTCTAAGTGATCTTATTTTACAGTATTTCTGCTTTAAAGGGGGCAAATTTCGGCAGATGATTGTCAAAGGATAAGACAACGTCTGTCAAGTCAATTGTCAAATGAATATACTCACGGTTTCTCTGTAAATGTTGTTTCGTTCATCCTTATGCTGGGCTACGATGACACCGTGTCCTACGCTCAGAGCCTTCATCTCGCCAGTGGAGCTGATCTCGAAGGCGCCGCCGTGGTGCGCCTCCCAGGTGCCCCGCGGGAGGGACTTGAGCCGCAGCGCCGACCCGGCTGCGACGGCCAGGCGGTCGCCGGACGCGAACTCTTTGGGAAGCCCTTCCACTGACGTGCGAATGTCAGAAATGCCGAGGATCTCGATTGTACTATCCCATGACCTCGTTTCTGCTGCCTGGTGAATACAAAAACAACATTTTATAGTACTGGCTGTGCCCGCGACTTTGTGCGGAATACGGCATGTCATCGCTGTTTTACTTCCGAGGTGGATAAAAATAGAAGCCATATGCCCTTCCATAGGGTTCAAGCTTTGTCGGTAAAAAATGACATCAAAATCGGTCTAGTCTATTTCTTTACCAAATTTCTTTAAAATCGGTTCAGTAGCGAAAGCGTAACTTGCAGACAGAGTTACATTTATAACATTAGTATGGATTGTTATCAATTCGCCTAAGTGTAAAACTTTACTTAGTTCTGGGCTTTAAAATAAGATTGTTGGCATCACCACAGCAATCAATTTAAATCATTTTTATGAGTTGTCTAACTGCAATTTCACATTATTTGTTTGTATGTAAGCTGTGACGTCACTCGAAAATCAAATTACAAAATAAAAAAAAAAAGTTTATCGGGCCTCAAATAAGGTGCTACCTTTTTAATGTGCTAATTGGTATTTTGTTACTATTTGTGAATAGTAACAAAATACCAATTGGTTTGATTGTTGAAAAATGTATTGTGGTAATTAAAAATCTAAATACAAATTACATCTTAGTAAAATGTTACATATTTACCTGTCCCATATTTCTCACTCTGACGTCGATCGTGATAACGCCCGGCTTCAGAGGCACAACTCTGACAGACAGGCCCTCTGCTACAGATCTTTCGAGCAAATCTGTGAAACGATAAATACAATGTTTTGTTTGTTCGTGCCGTATGCTAATCTTTCTCCGGATTACGTTAAAATATTCGTGAGTTATTGTGTGCACATCGCGGGAAATATTTTTAATTGAATTAAGAGACCATTAATCTTAGATACGGGCAATAGCTAGTAATCTTTATAAAAAAAAACATTTTCTATAAAGATATATTAATTTCAAATACTGGGATTTTTTATATTCATTTTATTCAGAAGGAATATCTATATTATTTTTTCATGGAGAAAAAGGCAACTTAGGTATAAAGCACCCGATTATCTGGTCACTAAACACTTAAGTTTACAATAGAAAAGCTCAGTCAAAGCTAATATTAGATGGCGCTAGCGTGTTTGGTCTTTATATGGTACGTGGCCTTTATTCTAGAATTTTTCAGCAGTGCCTTTGCAATGTACTGTACTTCTCTAGTTTTAATGCGAGGTTGTAATACATTTTAATATTTGCAGACTCGACACCGCATCCCCTTCTTATATAGTGCTAATAGTGAAAATGTAATTAGAAATTGAGGTATACCTATCTCTTTCTAAAACAACTTTTACTATGTAAAATATATGACTGTGACATCGCGGTACATATCAGATCTCCTTGTATAGCACACGACATTAATGGGTTGTAAGTCAGGTCAGTCATTAATCAATATTTTTCGAAAATTCTTCAAGATTTATAAATTATAATTAGCCTAAATTGTGCTATTCACTATTTATTTACTTTCCTGTGATTTGTTTGTTTTGTGTGGTGTACAATAAAGAGTATCTATCTATCTATTAGGTACTATACAGGGTTACATTGCAAGGTAGTGGCAAATTTTAAAAATAAGATCTAGAGAATAATATAAAAGTGAGTCTTCGTTTTTTTTTTACTATGCTGTACTTTATAACTAACTTGCTGTCCCGGCGAAGTTCGTACCACCTCGTTTTTTTTTTCGTAAATTTTTCGATGTTTTAATAGTTATTCTGCTATTCGGGACGGCGACAAATCCAGAAGAAAAGTCATAAATCATCGGCCCAGCCGTTTTTGACTTATAAATGGTGTAACTAACTCGACTTTGTTTTACATAATAAAAAAATTTGTTTGCTTTTTACGTAGATCGATTTCGTTACTGATTCCGAGCGGTCCCTGAAAAATTGGCACCACCTTGAAATGTAACCCTGTATATTTAAGACAAAATGAAAATATGCATATTCCCAATTGTAATGATAACGGTGATTGTGTATTACCGTCTGCGTGCGTGGCGTAAAGCCTGGCGGCGGCGGGGTCCCGCACGGCCCAGGTGAGGCGCGGCGGCGGCACCAGGGCTGCCAGGGCCGCGGCCGGCAGCCCCGCCGCCTCCACCCACAGCGGCGCGGGCGCGCCCACCAGCAGGCTCTGGGTGGCTGCGCGGACACGCAGTCCTGATATCGGAATCACCTGACGGGAAACATATTATTTTATACGCAGGCACGTGTATTCATATCAGAGGCAACATAGCGATGACGACTGGGTAAACAAAATGAAATTCTATTTAGACCGACAGTTAGATTATCAAAAATGATGGACTCTTTTTTCTTTCGTCAATCAACCAAAAAATGACAAAGATAAAGCGCGTCAAAGTTTGTGACGTCACTTTTAAATAAAAATTGTACCTAGCCGTTACGTCATGTGATATTTCAAATCAATATATAATACTCAATAATACTCAATAATACTCATTTATTATGTACATAGGCCCTCTTCCGGGCACTTATACACGTCCCAAAAGTATAGCTTAGTCCTACCACCGCTTCGGGACTACATATTGGCTGGTGATGAGAAGAAACGGCGCAACAAACTCAGTCACCTTTGTCAGCCTTATTTTACATGAAATACAGTTTACAAGACATGTAGTAAGTGTGAGCCAAGCAGGTTAAGTCCATGCACTCTTGTCGTTTAAATAATTGTCTATTTTATAATATCCTTTTTTCATAAGGATTTTTTTAATGTGAATTTTGAATTCATGTACAGGTAATTCAACAAGAGTACGTGGTACTTTATTGAAAAATTTAATACATTTCCCCAAGAATGAATCACCAACTTTGTGTAGTCTGAAGCTCGGAACGGCAAGATTATTTTTATTTCGAGTATTATATTGATGAAAATCACTTTTTAGGCTAAACAAACTAAGATTTTTTCGAACGTACATAATATTTTCAAAAATGTATTGAGAGGCTACTGTTAATATATTAATATCTTTAAAAATCTCCCTCAGTGAGTCACGAGGTCCAAGACAGTATATGGCGCGTACGGCTCTTTTCTGCAACACAAAGATTGATTCAATGTCAGCAGCAGAACCCCATAACAGTAAACCATAAGACAACAAACTATGAAAATAACTAAAGTATACTAGTCTTGCCGTTTCGACATCAGTTAAAAGCCTTATTTTCCTCACAGCATAAGCCGCTGAACTGAGCCTTCCTGACAAGGCAATTATATGGGAACCCCATTGCAGCCGGGAGTCTAATGTGATTCCCAAAAAAGTGGTAGAATCGACTGTATCTATATGATCATCTGACATATTAATATGCGTACTGACCTGCCTCACATTGGGCATAGTGAATTTAATGCATTTAGTTTTTTTTGCATTTAGTAACAGGTTGTTCGCTGTAAACCAGCGTAGTACTTGAGAGAGAGCACTATTTACATCGTCAAAGGTAGCTTTACCTCTGTCAGTTTTAAAAAGCAATGATGTATCATCTGCAAACAATACCATCTCACAAAGGTCTTTAGTAAAGTAAGGAAGGTCATTTATATAGATTAAAAATAATAGAGGTCCCAATATAGAGCCCTGGGGCACACCCATGCGTAATGGAGCTCCAGAAGAGTCAGTTCCATTAACATTAACTTTTTGCATTCTGTCTGTGAGGTATGACTGTAACAATTTTCCAGAATCATTTGAAACACCATAATGCCGTAATTTCATTAATAATGTCATGTGATCTACACAATCGAAAGCCTTAGACAAATCACAAAAAACCCCTATTGCATCTTTCTTTCTTTCAAAGGCATCGTAGATATGCTTAATAAGGGCAACTCCCGCATCAGTTGTGTTTCTACCTTTGGTGAAACCGAACTGCATCTCATGCAATAGTGTGTTAATTCTGAAATGAGATAGGAGTTGATTGAAGACTATTTTTTCAATATTTTACTAAGAGCTGGTAGTATTGATATAGGTCTAAAGTTAGAGGGATCACTTTTATCACCGGATTTAAATAAAGGTATAATTTTACTGTACCTCATTAAATTGGGAAACGAACCTTCATCAATACACTGATTAAATATACTAGCAAGATGAGTTGCTATACTATCAATAATATGGTTAATTATATTAGTCGAAATGCCCCATAAATCTTCTGTTTTTTTCATATTTAACTCTCTAAAAGTTTTAACAATAATGTCAGGATTAATATGTCTAAACGTTAGAGAAGATTTGCATTCATCCACATTCGATTTCAAAAAAGTTTCTGCAAGATCTGTCGAAGAGTTTAATGAACTGGTAGTAGCAATTGGTATATTAGAAAAGAAAAAATTAAACGCGTTTGCTACTTCACTGTCTGATTTAATAATTTTATCATTAACATTAAGGCTAATTGAGCGATCCGATTGTCTGTTTTTACATGCTTCTCTATTAATAATACTCCAAGTAGTTTTTATTTTATTTTTGGAGGTAACAATAACATCACGAATAAGCTTTAGCCACTGAACAGACTTTTTTGAAGATTTTTTTAACATATTCTATAACATTGGGGTCTTGAGTGTGCGCTTTTAGGTCATATAGTTCGTACAATTTTTTTCTACTTTTATGAATACCAGTCGTGGCCCAGTCACTAAATTTACATTTATTTGTATTTATTTTAACATGTTTCTGTTTAAATATATTATTAAATTGATCTTTGACCAGCCCAAACAGATTTCCATATGATACATCTACAGTATTACTGTTGGGAGGTGGTAATAGATTTATTCCAGAATCAATACTACTCTTAAATCTATCCAATTGGCTAGCAGTGACTGGCCTACAAACAATATCCACCATAGGCGAGACATGATGGTGCTCAAATGTGGCTATTTGTCCACTATGATCCGATCGGAGACAATTTATAATTGATTTATCTATTACTTTACAATTACAGAAAATATTATCTAAGCAAGTAGCTGATGTAGGAGTGATTCTTGTAGGTTCATTAAAAGATTCCTTAAATTATAAGATTTAAAAAGATTTAGGAACCTTACAGAATTTTGTGTTTCTGTTAATAAATCAATGTTAAAATCTCCACATACAACTAACTTCTTATTTGATTTGCTTATCTTTTTTAACACCTCTTCCATAGTGGACTCAAAAAGAAGGTAATTAGCTGATGGGGGTCTGTAGACACTAACAATAATATACTGCTCTAGCTCTGCACATGCTAGTTCAATAGTTTGTTCAATAGAGAGCGCCACAATATCTTTGCGTTCTTTGGACTTAAGATTTTGTTTAATTAGAATAAGTGACCCCCCTCGAATAGCTGACTCTCTACTTAACAAGCTAATGACTTCCCACTTTTCAATACCTATGAGCACTTCACATTTTTTAAGCCAGTGCTCAGTTACACAAAGGACATGTATATTCATGTCTTGTAAATATAAAGAGATTTCTAGTTCTTTGCCGGAAAAGCCTTGTATATTTTGATGAACAATATTAAGGGAGTTAGACTTTTCCTTAGTCGCTATAATTGGAGTGCTAGAGATTTCCTCTATTGTCGTAATATTCAATTTAAATTATTATATGTTGGAACTGATTCCAAGGTGTGAATTACCATGTCATTATTCTGCTCAATAGAGACAGATTGGGTAGCCAAGTTCTTGGCTGTATGTATAATATAAAAGGATAGCGATATAGCTATCTGTCGTTTAATTTTACTGCTGAGATAATATTTATCTCTGGTCAAATAAAAATTACTTGTTATATAATTATTCATGTCAATAATATGAATTTTATTACAATTGTATGTCAAGGTATTTAAACATAAATTCATTTTGTAGCGAATAGAATTTTCTTCCTGTGGCAAACTGTTACTGTAAGGGAATGTAAACATTACAATTTTATCTACGTTTAACAATTGCAATGAGTCAAAATATTTTATTAATTCCTTTTTGTTTACATTGCCCCTATTTCCTATCAAAATTATTAAAGTTGTATTTTTGTCAAATTTGTAATTAACTATACTATTTATAATGTCAAAATATGAGGAATCTGGCATGCAGTGGTTAATAGCACTTTGTCCTAAATATGTGCTTAATAAGAGGCCCATATTCTTTCCTATTTCATCGCTGAACATAACTATATTCGATTTTACAGGTCTGTTTATATGATTATGCATTGCTTGGGAACTAATGGACACATTACATAGGTTAAGATTTTCTTTGTGTTTTGATGTTTGAGTAACTGGTGACTCACATCCTAACTGAGAGCCGAGTGAGCAACTTTCATTAATAGTTACATTATTGCAACTACACGAAGACACAAGGCTCGTCAAAGCCAAGATATGTTCACCACACTCCTTTTTTGTGCTTATGTATCGCTGAGTCATTACATCTAATGATTTTTTAAGTTTACATAATTCTAATTCTAAGCTTTGAACATTTTTCTCATAATCACTTACACTTTTTTCTAATAATATTGAGCACATATCTAGTTTGTCACCTAATTTTCTTCTTTCATTAATTTGTTTAGTGTGAGATTGCATACATTTTTGGTGTTTAATTAATTTTTGAGTTTTTTTAATAAACTTATTAATTTTTACATATTTTTTAAGCTTTTTGTTACTTGATTTAGCAATGCCAAAACAATTAGAAGATTTTAAAGTGTCAACACTAGTTAAATCAATAGTTACAATAGGACCATTGCTAGAAGAAGTTTCAGGAGTTTCAGGAAGGCTGGGCGCACTGTCAACTAATTTATTAAATAAACAATCGGTTTGGTAGTCAATAGATTTTTGCTTCTCTGTCTCCAGGTGCAGGATGTGGTCCTGGGCATCGTTGAGGTCTTTGTGAAGCAAAGACATACGTTTTAAATTAAGCTCGTATTCTTCGCTGCACTGGTCAAACCTATCTATCACGGATTGAAGTTTGTTCCGCTCGTCAACAACTAGCATATAGTTGGAGTGCAGCTCAGCCGTCTCTTTTTTTAAATTAGTATATTTGTTCAAAACTTCCATCAGTTCCCTTTCATTGTCCTCTCTTTCGTTATTTAACTGCTCAACCAACTCTTTGGATGCCTTCAGTTCCTTCAAAGCCAGTAGAAGTCTCGACTCCTCTAGGCGAGCAGAGGCTTTGCGAGTGAGCATTATTATAACACAAGAAAAAATATATATATACTCCAAAGAATTGATAGATCAATTTATGAGGTTATTTTCAATAAGTAAATATAACCTCAACGCGGGTGATGTGGTGATCACAACTTTAAAAAATAAGTCGACTTACTGCTTAATAATGGATCTGCTAGCACAAACACATTGGTGTTATGCTGCTATATACATTAATTGAAACAGGAAACAATGAATTACACTGTGAAACGTTTGAAATTGCAATGTCATTCACTTTCGTTTACCGGCGAAAATTATTATGCTATACACCTATTAGTACACACACTTTTTATCACATATATTGCTTAAATACACTAACTGTATATTTAGATATGTTCTGCGATAAGTATTTGGCCACTAAATTACGATTTAACAATTATTTATTAAATTTATCTCAGGACAAGATACTACCGCCAGTGTTGCCACAAAAAAAAAAAAAAAAAAAAGGTAAAATATCTCAGTAGTAGGTTATATTCCGACTTTTTCTTTCTTCTTGTCCACTCCCTTTGAGGTAGTGTCTCCCTATTTTCCGACGCCAAGTCACGAACGTCATTACTTACGAACATAGGAGTTCCTTGGACTAGCTGGCTAATGACAATCTGTGGCAATGTCTCGATGCGTGGCTTACACTGAGGTCCGTTTTCACAACTATCTTTAATTAAGGTTTATCATGAATTCTGGCTTAAAACATAGTCTGTCTTCAAAAACATTATAAACAAACAAACAGAATACAGAATGATGTTTTAAACAAGATTTAGGCAAGATCTAGATTTAAGAAATTTGCAAATGGACGTTATAACATTTTAACTTTGCGCACAATTGGCGTCGTTCTGCGTTTCGCTACCTATTACACTCGAAAAGCTCAACTAACATTTCAGTGTTGCTCACAGGCAGTTTTATAACTAAGACTACTACAGACTAATAAAATATTCAGAGGGCAAAAATGATATAGAATTAGCAATACCAAATATAGCACCAACGATAGCATTAAGCGCAGTAAAATTCTGATTGAGTTGGGAGATAGAAAGAGACAGATGGTGTCGATCCGATTGGTTAATGTGTGACGTTTGCTAGAATTCCTACGGCTATTTACCTCAATTTCGGCCTCAGCACTGGCCATTTCCACGTGAGCGATATCGGTCGCGACGAGTCTCACTCTACCCGTGCCCGTCGACAATCCCTGGACAGAGCCCGTTGGAGACACCTGCGAAAAATATTTAACGATAGTAACAGATTGTCGTAGTAGTTGCACGGTCATGAACACAAAAGGTACCAGGACACTGCTGGCCCTGCTTCGCGGGCGGACTAACCTGATGAGCAAGGCACCGCTGACGCGTGCGCTGCGCACTCTAAACCTTATATCTGTGGAGCTGGATCTATTTTTTTGTACTATGAGCGAATTCACAAGGATAGCACATTATATTATTTATTATTATAAGATAAATTAAGAAATTATAAATATTATATAAATTAAGAATGGAAAACTGTAATGTTAATAAGGATAATACTATCGCATTGGGGTTCTCCTGTAATGATATTGTAAAGTGCGGGGCCGCAGCTGCAGCCCGGCTCGATGCGCAGCGGGGGGAACACCGGCAGCGACGTACCTCGATGTAGTCGCGGTCGGTAGCGGAGCGGTAGTGCAGCTGCGCGAGGTGCGCGGGCGGGCCGCCGCGGGGCCGCAGCTGCAGCCGCGCGCCCGGCGGCAGCCGCGCCGCGCCCGGCTCGATGCGCAGCGGGGGGAACACCGGCAGCGACGTACCTCGATGTAGTCGCGGTCGGTAGCGGAGCGGTAGTGCAGCTGCGCGAGGTGCGCGGGCGGGCCGCCGCGGGGCCGCAGCTGCAGCCGCGCGCCCGGCGGCAGCCGCGCCGCGCCCGGCTCGATGCGCAGCGGGGGGAACACCGGCAGCGACGTACCTCGATGTAGTCGCGGTCGGTAGCGGAGCGGTAGTGCAGCTGCGCGAGGTGCGCGGGCGGGCCGCCGCGGGGCCGCAGCTGCAGCCCGGCTCGATGCGCAGCGGGGGGAACACCGGCAGCGACGTACCTCGATGTAGTCGCGGTCGGTAGCGGAGCGGTAGTGCAGCTGCGCGAGGTGCGCGGGCGGGCCGCCGCGGGGCCGCAGCTGCAGCCGCGCGCCCGGCGGCAGCCGCGCCGCGCCCGGCTCGATGCGCAGCGGGGGGAACACCGGCAGCGACGTACCTCGATGTAGTCGCGGTCGGTAGCGGAGCGGTAGTGCAGCTGCGCGAGGTGCGCGGGCGGGCCGCCGCGGGGCCGCAGCTGCAGCCGCGCGCCCGGCGGCAGCCGCGCCGCGCCCGGCTCGATGCGCAGCGGGGGGAACACCGGCAGCGACGTACCTCGATGTAGTCGCGGTCGGTAGCGGAGCGGTAGTGCAGCTGCGCGAGGTGCGCGGGCGGGCCGCCGCGGGGCCGCAGCTGCAGCCCGGCTCGATGCGCAGCGGGGGGAACACCGGCAGCGACGTACCTCGATGTAGTCGCGGTCGGTAGCGGAGCGGTAGTGCAGCTGCGCGAGGTGCGCGGGCGGGCCGCCGCGGGGCCGCAGCTGCAGCAGCGCGCCCGGCGGCAGCCGCGCCGCGCCCGGCTCGATGCGCAGCGGGGGGAACACCGGCAGCGACGTACCTCGATGTAGTCGCGGTCGGTAGCGGAGCGGTAGTGCAGCTGCGCGAGGTGCGCGGGCGGGCCGCCGCGGGGCCGCAGCTGCAGCCGCGCGCCCGGCGGCAGCCGCGCCGCGCCCGGCTCGATGCGCAGCGGGGGGAACACCGGCAGCGACGTACCTCGATGTAGTCGCGGTCGGTAGCGGAGCGGTAGTGCAGCTGCGCGAGGTGCGCGGGCGGGCCGCCGCGGGGCCGCAGCTGCAGCCCGGCTCGATGCGCAGCGGGGGGAACACCGGCAGCGACGTACCTCGATGTAGTCGCGGTCGGTAGCGGAGCGGTAGTGCAGCTGCGCGAGGTGCGCGGGCGGGCCGCCGCGGGGCCGCAGCTGCAGCCGCGCGCCCGGCGGCAGCCGCGCCGCGCCCGGCTCGATGCGCAGCGGGGGGAACACCGGCAGCGACGTACCTCGATGTAGTCGCGGTCGGTAGCGGAGCGGTAGTGCAGCTGCGCGAGGTGCGCGGGCGGGCCGCCGCGGGGCCGCAGCTGCAGCCCGGCTCGATGCGCAGCGGGGGGAACACCGGCAGCGACGTACCTCGATGTAGTCGCGGTCGGTAGCGGAGCGGTAGTGCAGCTGCGCGAGGTGCGCGGGCGGGCCGCCGCGGGGCCGCAGCTGCAGCCGCGCGCCCGGCGGCAGCCGCGCCGCGCCCGGCTCGATGCGCAGCGGGGGGAACACCGGCAGCGACGTACCTCGATGTAGTCGCGGTCGGTAGCGGAGCGGTAGTGCAGCTGCGCGAGGTGCGCGGGCGGGCCGCCGCGGGGCCGCAGCTGCAGCCCGGCTCGATGCGCAGCGGGGGGAACACCGGCAGCGACGTACCTCGATGTAGTCGCGGTCGGTAGCGGAGCGGTAGTGCAGCTGCGCGAGGTGCGCGGGCGGGCCGCCGCGGGGCCGCAGCTGCAGCCGCGCGCCCGGCGGCAGCCGCGCCGCGCCCGGCTCGATGCGCAGCGGGGGGAACACCGGCAGCGACGTACCTCGATGTAGTCGCGGTCGGTAGCGGAGCGGTAGTGCAGCTGCGCGAGGTGCGCGGGCGGGCCGCCGCGGGGCCGCAGCTGCAGCCGCGCGCCCGGCGGCAGCCGCGCCGCGCCCGGCTCGATGCGCAGCGGGGGGAACACCGGCAGCGACGTACCTCGATGTAGTCGCGGTCGGTAGCGGAGCGGTAGTGCAGCTGCGCGAGGTGCGCGGGCGGGCCGCCGCGGGGCCGCAGCTGCAGCCCGGCTCGATGCGCAGCGGGGGGAACACCGGCAGCGACGTACCTCGATGTAGTCGCGGTCGGTAGCGGAGCGGTAGTGCAGCTGCGCGAGGTGCGCGGGCGGGCCGCCGCGGGGCCGCAGCTGCAGCCGCGCGCCCGGCGGCAGCCGCGCCGCGCCCGGCTCGATGCGCAGCGGGGGGAACACCGGCAGCGACGTACCTCGATGTAGTCGCGGTCGGTAGCGGAGCGGTAGTGCAGCTGCGCGAGGTGCGCGGGCGGGCCGCCGCGGGGCCGCAGCTGCAGCCGCGCGCCCGGCGGCAGCCGCGCCGCGCCCGGCTCGATGCGCAGCGGGGGGAACACCGGCAGCGACGTACCTCGATGTAGTCGCGGTCGGTAGCGGAGCGGTAGTGCAGCTGCGCGAGGTGCGCGGGCGGGCCGCCGCGGGGCCGCAGCTGCAGCCCGGCTCGATGCGCAGCGGGGGGAACACCGGCAGCGACGTACCTCGATGTAGTCGCGGTCGGTAGCGGAGCGGTAGTGCAGCTGCGCGAGGTGCGCGGGCGGGCCGCCGCGGGGCCGCAGCTGCAGCCGCGCGCCCGGCGGCAGCCGCGCCGCGCCCGGCTCGATGCGCAGCGGGGGGAACACCGGCAGCGACGTACCTCGATGTAGTCGCGGTCGGTAGCGGAGCGGTAGTGCAGCTGCGCGAGGTGCGCGGGCGGGCCGCCGCGGGGCCGCAGCTGCAGCCCGGCTCGATGCGCAGCGGGGGGAACACCGGCAGCGACGTACCTCGATGTAGTCGCGGTCGGTAGCGGAGCGGTAGTGCAGCTGCGCGAGGTGCGCGGGCGGGCCGCCGCGGGGCCGCAGCTGCAGCCGCGCGCCCGGCGGCAGCCGCGCCGCGCCCGGCTCGATGCGCAGCGGGGGGAACACCGGCAGCGACGTACCTCGATGTAGTCGCGGTCGGTAGCGGAGCGGTAGTGCAGCTGCGCGAGGTGCGCGGGCGGGCCGCCGCGGGGCCGCAGCTGCAGCCGCGCGCCCGGCGGCAGCCGCGCCGCGCCCGGCTCGATGCGCAGCGGGGGGAACACCGGCAGCGACGTACCTCGATGTAGTCGCGGTCGGTAGCGGAGCGGTAGTGCAGCTGCGCGAGGTGCGCGGGCGGGCCGCCGCGGGGCCGCAGCTGCAGCCGCGCGCCCGGCGGCAGCCGCGCCGCGCCCGGCTCGATGCGCAGCGGGGGGAACACCGGCAGCGACGTACCTCGATGTAGTCGCGGTCGGTAGCGGAGCGGTAGTGCAGCTGCGCGAGGTGCGCGGGCGGGCCGCCGCGGGGCCGCAGCTGCAGCCGCGCGCCCGGCGGCAGCCGCGCCGCGCCCGGCTCGATGCGCAGCGGGGGGAACACCGGCAGCGACGTACCTCGATGTAGTCGCGGTCGGTAGCGGAGCGGTAGTGCAGCTGCGCGAGGTGCGCGGGCGGGCCGCCGCGGGGCCGCAGCTGCAGCCCGGCTCGATGCGCAGCGGGGGGAACACCGGCAGCGACGTACCTCGATGTAGTCGCGGTCGGTAGCGGAGCGGTAGTGCAGCTGCGCGAGGTGCGCGGGCGGGCCGCCGCGGGGCCGCAGCTGCAGCCGCGCGCCCGGCGGCAGCCGCGCCGCGCCCGGCTCGATGCGCAGCGGGGGGAACACCGGCAGCGACGTACCTCGATGTAGTCGCGGTCGGTAGCGGAGCGGTAGTGCAGCTGCGCGAGGTGCGCGGGCGGGCCGCCGCGGGGCCGCAGCTGCAGCCCGGCTCGATGCGCAGCGGGGGGAACACCGGCAGCGACGTACCTCGATGTAGTCGCGGTCGGTAGCGGAGCGGTAGTGCAGCTGCGCGAGGTGCGCGGGCGGGCCGCCGCGGGGCCGCAGCTGCAGCCGCGCGCCCGGCGGCAGCCGCGCCGCGCCCGGCTCGATGCGCAGCGGGGGGAACACCGGCAGCGACGTACCTCGATGTAGTCGCGGTCGGTAGCGGAGCGGTAGTGCAGCTGCGCGAGGTGCGCGGGCGGGCCGCCGCGGGGCCGCAGCTGCAGCCGCGCGCCCGGCGGCAGCCGCGCCGCGCCCGGCTCGATGCGCAGCGGGGGGAACACCGGCAGCGACGTACCTCGATGTAGTCGCGGTCGGTAGCGGAGCGGTAGTGCAGCTGCGCGAGGTGCGCGGGCGGGCCGCCGCGGGGCCGCAGCTGCAGCCCGGCTCGATGCGCAGCGGGGGGAACACCGGCAGCGACGTACCTCGATGTAGTCGCGGTCGGTAGCGGAGCGGTAGTGCAGCTGCGCGAGGTGCGCGGGCGGGCCGCCGCGGGGCCGCAGCTGCAGCCGCGCGCCCGGCGGCAGCCGCGCCGCGCCCGGCTCGATGCGCAGCGGGGGGAACACCGGCAGCGACGTACCTCGATGTAGTCGCGGTCGGTAGCGGAGCGGTAGTGCAGCTGCGCGAGGTGCGCGGGCGGGCCGCCGCGGGGCCGCAGCTGCAGCCCGGCTCGATGCGCAGCGGGGGGAACACCGGCAGCGACGTACCTCGATGTAGTCGCGGTCGGTAGCGGAGCGGTAGTGCAGCTGCGCGAGGTGCGCGGGCGGGCCGCCGCGGGGCCGCAGCTGCAGCCGCGCGCCCGGCGGCAGCCGCGCCGCGCCCGGCTCGATGCGCAGCGGGGGGAACACCGGCAGCGACGTACCTCGATGTAGTCGCGGTCGGTAGCGGAGCGGTAGTGCAGCTGCGCGAGGTGCGCGGGCGGGCCGCCGCGGGGCCGCAGCTGCAGCCGCGCGCCCGGCGGCAGCCGCGCCGCGCCCGGCTCGATGCGCAGCGGGGGGAACACCGGCAGCGACGTACCTCGATGTAGTCGCGGTCGGTAGCGGAGCGGTAGTGCAGCTGCGCGAGGTGCGCGGGCGGGCCGCCGCGGGGCCGCAGCTGCAGCCGCGCGCCCGGCGGCAGCCGCGCCGCGCCCGGCTCGATGCGCAGCGGGGGGAACACCGGCAGCGACGTACCTCGATGTAGTCGCGGTCGGTAGCGGAGCGGTAGTGCAGCTGCGCGAGGTGCGCGGGCGGGCCGCCGCGGGGCCGCAGCTGCAGCCGCGCGCCCGGCGGCAGCCGCGCCGCGCCCGGCTCGATGCGCAGCGGGGGGAACACCGGCAGCGACGTACCTCGATGTAGTCGCGGTCGGTAGCGGAGCGGTAGTGCAGCTGCGCGAGGTGCGCGGGCGGGCCGCCGCGGGGCCGCAGCTGCAGCCCGGCTCGATGCGCAGCGGGGGGAACACCGGCAGCGACGTACCTCGATGTAGTCGCGGTCGGTAGCGGAGCGGTAGTGCAGCTGCGCGAGGTGCGCGGGCGGGCCGCCGCGGGGCCGCAGCTGCAGCCCGGCTCGATGCGCAGCGGGGGGAACACCGGCAGCGACGTACCTCGATGTAGTCGCGGTCGGTAGCGGAGCGGTAGTGCAGCTGCGCGAGGTGCGCGGGCGGGCCGCCGCGGGGCCGCAGCTGCAGCCGCGCGCCCGGCGGCAGCCGCGCCGCGCCCGGCTCGATGCGCAGCGGGGGGAACACCGGCAGCGACGTACCTCGATGTAGTCGCGGTCGGTAGCGGAGCGGTAGTGCAGCTGCGCGAGGTGCGCGGGCGGGCCGCCGCGGGGCCGCAGCTGCAGCCCGGCTCGATGCGCAGCGGGGGGAACACCGGCAGCGACGTACCTCGATGTAGTCGCGGTCGGTAGCGGAGCGGTAGTGCAGCTGCGCGAGGTGCGCGGGCGGGCCGCCGCGGGGCCGCAGCTGCAGCCGCGCGCCCGGCGGCAGCCGCGCCGCGCCCGGCTCGATGCGCAGCGGGGGGAACACCGGCAGCGACGTACCTCGATGTAGTCGCGGTCGGTAGCGGAGCGGTAGTGCAGCTGCGCGAGGTGCGCGGGCGGGCCGCCGCGGGGCCGCAGCTGCAGCCGCGCGCCCGGCGGCAGCCGCGCCGCGCCCGGCTCGATGCGCAGCGGGGGGAACACCGGCAGCGACGTACCTCGATGTAGTCGCGGTCGGTAGCGGAGCGGTAGTGCAGCTGCGCGAGGTGCGCGGGCGGGCCGCCGCGGGGCCGCAGCTGCAGCCGCGCGCCCGGCGGCAGCCGCGCCGCGCCCGGCTCGATGCGCAGCGGGGGGAACACCGGCAGCGACGTACCTCGATGTAGTCGCGGTCGGTAGCGGAGCGGTAGTGCAGCTGCGCGAGGTGCGCGGGCGGGCCGCCGCGGGGCCGCAGCTGCAGCCGCGCGCCCGGCGGCAGCCGCGCCGCGCCCGGCTCGATGCGCAGCGGGGGGAACACCGGCAGCGACGTACCTCGATGTAGTCGCGGTCGGTAGCGGAGCGGTAGTGCAGCTGCGCGAGGTGCGCGGGCGGGCCGCCGCGGGGCCGCAGCTGCAGCCCGGCTCGATGCGCAGCGGGGGGAACACCGGCAGCGACGTACCTCGATGTAGTCGCGGTCGGTAGCGGAGCGGTAGTGCAGCTGCGCGAGGTGCGCGGGCGGGCCGCCGCGGGGCCGCAGCTGCAGCCGCGCGCCCGGCGGCAGCCGCGCCGCGCCCGGCTCGATGCGCAGCGGGGGGAACACCGGCAGCGACGTACCTCGATGTAGTCGCGGTCGGTAGCGGAGCGGTAGTGCAGCTGCGCGAGGTGCGCGGGCGGGCCGCCGCGGGGCCGCAGCTGCAGCCGCGCGCCCGGCGGCAGCCGCGCCGCGCCCGGCTCGATGCGCAGCGGGGGGAACACCGGCAGCGACGTACCTCGATGTAGTCGCGGTCGGTAGCGGAGCGGTAGTGCAGCTGCGCGAGGTGCGCGGGCGGGCCGCCGCGGGGCCGCAGCTGCAGCCGCGCGCCCGGCGGCAGCCGCGCCGCGCCCGGCTCGATGCGCAGCGGGGGGAACACCGGCAGCGACGTACCTCGATGTAGTCGCGGTCGGTAGCGGAGCGGTAGTGCAGCTGCGCGAGGTGCGCGGGCGGGCCGCCGCGGGGCCGCAGCTGCAGCCGCGCGCCCGGCGGCAGCCGCGCCGCGCCCGGCTCGATGCGCAGCGGGGGGAACACCGGCAGCGACGTACCTCGATGTAGTCGCGGTCGGTAGCGGAGCGGTAGTGCAGCTGCGCGAGGTGCGCGGGCGGGCCGCCGCGGGGCCGCAGCTGCAGCCGCGCGCCCGGCGGCAGCCGCGCCGCGCCCGGCTCGATGCGCAGCGGGGGGAACACCGGCAGCGACGTACCTCGATGTAGTCGCGGTCGGTAGCGGAGCGGTAGTGCAGCTGCGCGAGGTGCGCGGGCGGGCCGCCGCGGGGCCGCAGCTGCAGCCCGGCTCGATGCGCAGCGGGGGGAACACCGGCAGCGACGTACCTCGATGTAGTCGCGGTCGGTAGCGGAGCGGTAGTGCAGCTGCGCGAGGTGCGCGGGCGGGCCGCCGCGGGGCCGCAGCTGCAGCCGCGCGCCCGGCGGCAGCCGCGCCGCGCCCGGCTCGATGCGCAGCGGGGGGAACACCGGCAGCGACGTACCTCGATGTAGTCGCGGTCGGTAGCGGAGCGGTAGTGCAGCTGCGCGAGGTGCGCGGGCGGGCCGCCGCGGGGCCGCAGCTGCAGCCGCGCGCCCGGCGGCAGCCGCGCCGCGCCCGGCTCGATGCGCAGCGGGGGGAACACCGGCAGCGACGTACCTCGATGTAGTCGCGGTCGGTAGCGGAGCGGTAGTGCAGCTGCGCGAGGTGCGCGGGCGGGCCGCCGCGGGGCCGCAGCTGCAGCCGCGCAGCTGCACGCGAAGTAAAAAACTTGGATATTTTTATGGCATTTTGAATGCATACCCATTAAAACGTTATTATGCTGTTTTTTCTTAACTAATTAGTACATATTTACACTTTCAGATATTGAGAGTTTAATGCTAAAAATTATGATTGATACCTTCACCGGGTCACACTTGAGAGGTCCCACGACGCGGGCCTGGATGCTGGCGGTCGCTTCCGGGATGCTCACTTTGAGGGCACCGCTCCAGCCCACTGCTTGCTCGTCTGCCACCACCAACTAATGCAAACAATAATTTCAATGTTGCACTTATTTCTTAAATTACCATTATTTCAAGCCATGGGCACAACTCCAAATACGTTCGATTGTTAAGCGCATATTTTACGCACAACTAGTTCAACTTTACTTTGTGATATTGTATAAATTAGCTGTTGTGTCTCTGCCGCGAGTCAGTGGCGCTACTGTGGCAAGTCTGTGGCGTTTATTCACGCAAGTAATTTGAAGGCGCCCTTAGACTAAGATGACTCCAGAAGCTAAAGGACTGAAAAGGGCGGTGACTTGTCATGCTTTGTCTAGACAGAGAATAATATTTTAGCCATGAAATAAAAATGAAATAAAATAAATTAATTGGTTTAGAAACATAATTCAGATAAGGTGACCAAAATAATTTTAAAAACAAACATTTTTCGTCTGGGTAAGATTATTCGATGATTAAGATGTAACGCATCAATAATTTAATGTTAACCCTTTAAAAATAGTACGACGAAATTTTATTCCACAAGTTACCTCGAAGACATATTATGACATCCTACGTTAATGACATTAAGTACACTTTACCTGATAATATTTGTAGGGCACAGGCACCGGTGCGTACTCTGGGTGCGTTTCAACAAACAGCCTGTCAGTGGCTTTGTACTCTATGGCCGGGTGGTGAGGTTCCAGTTCCCACGTCGCCCGGGGCCCGCGTTCGTCTAGCAACTCCCTGCCGATCGCGTCTAGGAGTACCACTTTGACTGTCACTTCATGGCCTGGTCGAAGCCATACTCTGTAGACGAGACATTTGCGAAATTGATACTATAATCCAAAAATTCCAACCAAAAGAACTAACATACAACTTATGAACGAATCTATTCATTGATTTGAAAAAATATGATTAAATACTACTCAAGTTGCTAATAAGGAAATTAGCTAGAGACGTACAGAAAGATAGATAAATGTCTTCTTTATGACTACCCATAAGTTGAATAAACGATGCCATAACGTAAAAGAATGTGACGCATGAAAAAATTACTCTACGCGCCGTGTTTATGTTATACATTTTTAAAAGTTTAATAAATCCTAATTTTTATGGTCTCATACCTCAAAAGGAAAAAAACGGAAATCTTATAGGATCACTTTGTTGTCCGTCTGTGTGTCTGTCCTTATTTCTGTCATCCTTTATATAACCTTTATCTCGGGAACGCTTCGAGGTATCGAGTTATAATTAAAACCATACACTCAGGTCTACCGGTCTGTCGTCTGTACCTACAAATATGTACAGAACCGTCGGTGGGCGATTCCGACTCGCACTTGTCTGTTTTTATTTTAGCTGGCATCAAAATCTTGTAATATATCTGTTAAACAAACAAACAGACGTCACTCGCCTAGGTCCGGCCGAGCAGTTGCCGGGCGCGGCGGCCGGCTCGAGGCGCGCGCGCGCCACCGCCGGCGCGCACGCCGCCGCCAGCTGCACCGCCTCGCGCTCCTCCCCCTCCCCCTCCTCCGCGAGGGACACCAGCTCCAAGCGGGACTCGCCTTTCTGCAGACATTATAGCACATGTCGAGGACAAGATCTACGTCATCGTCGGTGACCGGAATAGGGTGACTACAATAACCTAAACTTTAAGACACACAGAGTTGTTATAAGCACCAAATTTCCGAGTGACGAGAAAAATACCAAAAAATATCCGGTGTAAAAAAGCTGAACACGACATATTCTACCCATTATTACGATAACTGTGGGAAATGCCTGATTGCCGAAATATTGACAGTTAAAGTTTAAAATGTTTACAAGATTTTTACAAAAATGCCTTCTGTTTGTTATAACTAAACTTTTTCCAAGGAAACGTAGTTAAAATTTTCATTACTTCTTTCGTAAAAAGGCTTTAAAGAGCACATTCCGCAATGAATCGCACGCACGCATACAACTATGTACGCTGGCGTGCAAGTGTGTATGCGCACATAGGTATAGAATGTTACGTCACGTTACGTGCGCGCTATACATTGCGAGTTAGAAATTATACCCTTTTCAAGATAAGAAGAAACTTATGACACATCACGTGACTTCCCTGTTGACACAAATAATGTGTCAACAGGGAATGGACCCTAAAATCCAACCGATTCTTTTTGAAAATCGAGAAAGTTTATAAAGAAAGTGTAATCGATTTTTATTCAAATGAACTTATTTAAAATAAGATATATACTGCAATGTTCTACTGCCAGAGTGCCATACATAGCTTTTTGACAAGGTATTTTCCTTTTTTTGGCATTTTACCAAATAAAAGCAAAACAATAAAGACAATTTTACAAAAACAGTAACAAAAGATAAAATAGGAACTGCGAAAAATAACGATAACACAAATAGCTTACAAGGCCGACGCTCTCGTACTACTGACGTCAACGCATAGGTTTTCACAAGATGACCGACCCTATTCATCGATTCAGTTCCGATTATGTATTGTCAGTCCCTTTAAGTAAACGTTCCGTTTAACGCATCAAGTATTTGAAGGAAATCCTATTAATTTATTTGTTTAATCATTAAGATATATTATTGGTTTGCAATATTTGCTTAAATTTTTAGAGGCAAAGATTATTGTGTTTTTGCAATGAAATAAATTAAAAAAATATTTTTTTAATATAAAATAGTATCGTAAATAGTATGGGTGAAACGGAAAATGCCAAGTGTCATAAGTATATTCTTATCTTGAAAGGACTATAGTATTTTTTTAGATATAAAAAATAATTAGTCACTCTTAGCAATATTTTTTTTTGCATTCAACTTGGTTTTATGTACAAAAAAATGTGTGGTTTAAGGCTTCGTGAAGCTTTTTTTACACTCTGTATTTGTGTTATCTAATTCCGATCTCAAACATATGATTATACATTTCAACATTATTTTGGGACCCTTAACCTATTACATCGAATCTTAATAAAACCGATACAAATTTGGTGTTTGTAACAACTTTATATTATGTATCATCTCAGAGTTCAGGTGATTAATTATATACTATACTATATATACTACCCAATTCCGTTATTTCAGCCATAGGACGTCCACTGCTGAACATAGACCTCCACCAGCTTCAGCCTGCATCCCGCGGCTTCTGCAACCTTTACTAGATCGTCTGTCCACCTTGTGTGGCCGTCCTAAAGCGCGCTTGCCGGTACGCGGCTTCCACTCTAGAACCTTTCTGCGCCATCGGCCGTCAGTTCTACTTTTTTTTGTGACACTTTAGCTTGTTAATCCGTCGGACAATGTCAGCGACTTTTGTCCCTTTAAGGATCTACTCATTTCTAATTCGATCTCGGCGATCTCGCAAAGAAACACCGAGCATATTAACCCTTTCAAAATAATAAATGTGTCAACTGTTGATTGTAACTTACCCTCCGACATTTCAAAGTAAACAGCTGTATGTCAGGGTACCGGTGTGGAAGCGGCCCATCGCGGCTCGACAACTCTACGATGCGGGGTTCATTTGATTGTGGAATAAGAGATTCGCCTTCAGCCAGAACCTATAACAAACATATTTCATTTATTTTTATTTTTCTTAATCCAAGACGATTTCTTAATTCAACGAGCAGTTGAGTAGTTTTACTCCATACAAGTCTGAAATGAATGAATTTTGGATACGGCCAGCGATTATTTTTAGATAATTGAAAAAGTGTGTCAAAGTTATTCTTTGTTATCTAGGTGACCTTATTGTTTGAAAACATCCAAATAATATATTCATACAAAACTATGCTCAAATAAATTGATGTTACCCAAAATAAAAAGTTCTTTGTATCCATCTTAAAACGAACGAATGAATAAGATTTTTGTCTCAATTACAAAATATTACAAAATCATACACAATTTTACATTTAAATTATCAACTTGGTTGACTGGTAGAGAATGCCTTTAGGCATTAAGTCCGCCAATTTTACATTTGATTAGTGCATTACGGAATCAAATAAAAATATCAAATTGGCCGCGTCCAAATAAAATATATGCCCGCTAATTTTTGATGCAGCATCCAACATATTTTTGCGTTTTCTTATCAACAGTTGTCAATATTATGGAGGGTAGAGGTAAGGAGTACTATCTCTTAAGAGCGGAAAGTTGAAATAGTGTCCAGCTAAAGCAGTAAATAACAGTTCCCAAACCCTCCAAAATGGCGCTAGTGTATGCAAAGGGTGGTATGTATGTAGCAGTTGTTGACGGATTGAAGTATGCCGAGTGGAGTGCCGAGTTAGAACATTTAAAAACATTTTCAAAAGCCATCCTTACATTTAAACAATTTACCCTGTTGCTACTGTAGCGCCACCTAATTTAACGCACTTCGATGGACACTTTTTCAAAACGATGTTTGTTTATTTCATTTTTTATTTATTTATTGCTTAGTAGCAAACGGTCATACATTGGAAGATAACAGAGTATACAACTGAACAGTTTACAGACCTATAATTTCCTTAATTAACATAAGCTTTTGAAGTTAACCAAACTTGATCATTTAGCTTAAATAGACACATACAAATCGATTGATAGATAACATCCTTCTGCTCGTATTATAAGAAGAAAAATGCCATCTATCTAAAAGCCTTTTTTATTGACTTAACTGTGCAACAAAATATATCAATAGGTATAAGATAGTACTCCTTACCACTACCCTACATAGTCAATTTATTAGAACTAGGTACTTACTGGTAAGGTGGCCCCGACCAGTGCAGCGGCGTCCCGCGGCCACAGCAGCGAGGGCGCGGCGCGCACGGCGATGCGCGTGGTGTCCCCCGCCCGGCCGCGGGACACGCGGATTGTCGAAACGCCGCGAGTACTGTACACGCATTCTAACACGCAACAAGCGCCATCTATAAAAAAAATATGATTAAAGATGTCAGATGTCACATCTCAAGTAAAGTCGGTTCTTCTTTGCTTAACGAATATTATAAACAATCTTGACATGTCTTTTTACATAAATTTGACAACCGTCTGGTGTTGTGGTTTCCGCTCCGGACTATAAAGCCAGCGATTGCGGTTATAATCCCACAAGGGGCAAATGTTTGTGTGATGAGCAGGATCATTTGTAAATAAGTCATGGTTGTTTATAAATGTATTTGAGTATGTTCATCCGTTATGTAGTCGCCATAGTACAAGCTTTGCTTAGTTTGGGGCTAGCTTATTGATGTGACTGTGCATGGGAAAATAAAAAAACAACAGTGTATAAAATCAACGAACTGTTAGAACTAACAAAAATGATATTTCTTTTAATGATTAACTACAATACTAGGTTATTATTTTCGTTACAAAGTAATGGTAAGATTGTTTACAATATTCACCAAGCAAAGAAAAACGGACTGTACTATAATTTTTTTCAAATTTGCCATCTCAATCTCAGTCAGATATTTTATATTTATAGGTTCTTTCCTATTAGTAAAATATCTGACTGTGTATAAATTTTTTAGGTTTAGAATATGTACATACAAGTCGATATTTTATTTTAATAGAGCACATTATTTAATTATTCCAAAATAAAATAGTTTTAAAATATCACAATATTTTTATTATCATTGCAACATGATATTCCTATTGAGTACATTTGATAATGTCATTTATTACAACTTAATTATAAAAATGTACTCCGGTTTTAAAATAATACAAATAATTAGGCCTTTTTTAAATTTCGACAGCGAACACGCGAATTTCAATTTCTTATATTCGACATTAAGTGCGGGTACTGTACATACCTGCTGGCTCAATCCATTGTGCAGAAGTTACATTATGTGGCTCAGGGCCTTCTAAAAGCGACACGGCAAATGAGCCACAATTACACCTGAAATAAACTATATATCATGTAGGAATGTTTTTGATCCATGGAGCATACTTACCCTATAGAGTAGAAATGTCATTACATTTTGCTCGACAAAAATTTTGCAATTTTTTATCTGTGACTGTATTATTTTTAACCGACTTTAAAAAACGAGGAGGTTCTCAATTCATTGGATTCTTTTTTTTATTTTTTTATGTATGTCGCTATGATCGCTGAGATCATTCGTTACTACGTTGACCGATTTTGATATTTATTTTTTTGTTTGAGAGGTAATACTTTCAGAATGGTCCCATATAAATTTGGTTATATTCTGATGATGGGATCTATAAGAAAATCATCTAACATTGCATGAACTCCGTACCACGCCAACTGATTTTAGTATCTATCTTACCTAATATCTTTGCTAAATGTGGACCGATTTTGATGATTATTTTTTTAATGAATAGTTTATACTTCAAAGATACTATAATAAAATTTCCGGAAAAAATTACACCCCTAAGGGTGGAAAAATAGGAAATGAAATCGGTGTTCAGCAGTTAAATTATGTTTGTACTCGTAAGATTTGTTTTGATTGGGATTTATCACTAAAATTGTAGTTTTAGTTTTTTGAAGTCGGTTTTTATTTTTTTTATAAAATTAATAGAGTTAACAGGTTAGAGTTGACAGGAGTTGTCATTTTATACTAAATGTAAGTGAAAAATCACTAATAGTCGGATAAAGACGTTTCGTGTTGCTTCTCTATAGGGTATGCGCTCGATGTTTTGATCTATGTCATAGGAAGTAGCTCCAGGCGTAGACATTTGCAACTTAGCTTCATAATTTAATGTTGAAATTAATACTAGTATAAAATATGTCAAAAAAGATTTTCCACTATAGACCAGCTAGACCAAATTTTTTTTTTTCATTAGTGTTTAAACACGAGGTGGCCCCATTTTCTTGTTTTATTCAGATTATCTACGTGGCTATAATATAAAGAGGAGACTTGCCTATGAAAGTTATAATACTCTCCAGTAACAGGATGAGTAGCCGTGAGAGCGATGTGCAGGTGGTGTGGTCTGCCCACGCGAGCGTGTCCTGAACTCGACACTTGGACCAACTCAGGCAAAATGGACCATATTCTGCAAAAAAAAACGTATTGCTAGCGCCCGGAATTTTTAGGACAAAATTTAAACTTTCTAGTTGCACTTTTTAACGAACACTATAGACCACACGGGTATAAATGCAACACATACCTCTTTTTGCGAATTGATTTTAGGATGTTTCAAATTTAATATCAAAAAAATAAAAAGTGATTTGATTGACACAAGTTTGGTCGACATCTTAGCAGAACCTATGACGTAGTTATTTTTTGATCAGTGGCAGAACCACTGAATCTATGATTAAATAATCACTAAGGGCAAGACCAAATACAATACGACACCTATCAAGATAAATGTGTAGTGTAGTTTTCCATTACATGGCCGTAGTCACCATATGACTGGCGATGTAAAAGCGCACGATTAAGAATATTCACCTACTCATGGTAGGGATGAGACGTGGACGGGATTGACAACACGCAAATTAAATTGACGGCCGACAAATTCAAGTCACTTGCACGTATTACTGCCGGCGGGTCCACACAGCCTAAGCAATCACAAACTTGTCTCTAGCACTTGTTACTAATCAAAATGTAGATCGGGTAATACTTCAGGTCACTAGCACTTGCGCGCAGACTAACTATAAGTGACCAAGTCCACTGAGTCTTATGCAGTTATCTCTTTCTTCTGTTTGTGGATGGTACTACATAATGCGTCTCACAATTACAATAACGTAGTCAACAAAGATATATCAAATAAAATGACAACAGAAAATAAGACTCACTTTCCAAAAGCGCGTACATGCGGGTAGTTCTTCAACTGGACACGGACTTCGAGTTCGCCTTCGCCACGGATAGACACAACGCCCGCAGGTGTGAGCGAGAGGGCGTTAGGTGTCGACTTCTCACTCACTGACCACACAACTGGCTCGTTACCACCGCCAATGTGTTTTAGGGTTACTTCTCTGTAAGTGACAAATTTTAATTTTATTATGGCATTGTGTACCTAAGGGTGGCGACACACGTTTGTCATTTCATCGGGACACAGTTTCGTAACCGTGTCAGATAGATGACGTGCATCGTATTTTACACGATCATGGATGGTGTGTCACAAATTTTGGGTCCACCTTACTGCATGTAAGGTAGGTCAGTAAATACAGTCTTCAGTACAATAAAGTGCCTTCAATTTATATCTTATAGCATTTCATTGTAAAGACATTTTCATTGCTACACGACTCATAAAATATACATACTGAATTGTATCAGTCCACGCCACGAAGAGCTCAGGTGGAACCACCTCTAAAGGATCCACTGCAACTCCTGTCACTACTCCTTCAACCTAGAAATGTTTTAGTTTTGTTAACACTTACAGAAGGTCTACGTCATTATCATATACATGAGACCGCTTGGACGTTAACGGGTTAATAAGTTTTTTTTTAAAAGCCTGATTATCCAATTATTTCTTATCACTGAAACTAGGTACTCTTAGGATTTGGATACATTTTTCAAAAGTGGATTAATGATTTCATGAGATAGGTAGATAGATTAATTCATTATAACTAAAGATTCTTAATTCTAACCGTTAACCGTAAGAAACTTACACAGTCAGCTAGCAAAGAACAATAAAAATAATGTATACTAGAAAGAATAATGGAATTAACTACATCTTTTCAGAATGATCATTTAAATTTAGGTAATTACAATTGGTAGTTTTGCTGCGTGGTAAAAAGTGCTGTTAAAAGCATTAAATTCGTGACTACATCTAACCTTTTTATGTAACAATTTTCCCGCGATCGAGTGTAACTTGGCGGTCACAGTAAACGGGCCCGCATTAAGAGCGACCGCGTCGGTAATCGTTCCATTCTCCGTAGATCTGAGCAAGTCCACATTAGCTTCGCCTTCCACTGATAGCCGAATCAACGTGTCTCGACCGGCGAAAAGCGGATGACCGTCCTTGTCTAAGGCTACTGAGTGAATAATGAAAACTTCGCCTTTTATTAGCAGGTTTGATGGTCTTAGGGAGACCCTTATGCTATGAGGTTCGGCTATGTTCAAAGTAGCGGTCGTCACTTCAGTCACTCCTGATAATAAGGTGACGGTAGTAGATCCGACTTCAGTCCCGCGGACTAAACTGATTTTGTCTTCTAAGTACGCCAGTCCAGAGTCGGGCACTGTCATACCATATAACGTGTCGGCGACATCTTGCACAGTAAGACGACCAGCACGCATTCTTACCACCCTAAAAATATTGTAGGATTTTAATCACACAACATGTATAAGCAGTGGCAATACATATAAATATAGATAATGCGTATGTTTGATTTCGAGGTTCTCACAACATATTTGACATAAATCTGATAACTTGTTTGAGAATACGTATTGACTTGACTACAGCCATTAGCACAAACATCCTTATGGTCTGCAAAAAAGCAGGGAGATAAGATTGTTAAATCTATAGGCCTCCAGTTTGCAACCAGGATAGTCGCGTTTATAGCTGTAACCTATGCAAAAACTAAAAAGCAAATTAAAATTACTTCCAATTATGGTTAAGCTACTGTAACTACCATTTCTATTATCTTACTTGTATTGTATTGTGTCTCCAGGAGCAATATACGCAGTGGCAGGGGTGAGAACAACGCTTGCTACCACTTGCAACATAAAGTTGGTGCAGATATCATCCAGGCAGACGGTAACGCGACAATCGCCCATCGCCTGTCCATAGAGCAGCACTGTATAAGAACGGAGCCCTACAGCTTCCAGTTCGGTGATCTTGTGCGGGGCTTCGTAGTCTGTATCTCGCCAACGAACCAGTCTGGAGTGGGAATAATAGGCAATTTATTATATCATGAAATTTGTATCCTCGAAATATATTTAAGTGAAATAAATGTAATTAAAATAGTAAATAGGACAGAAAAATAACTCAATGCATTTTGATTTGAGCGATGTGCAGGTGGTGTGGTCTGCCCACCCTATCTATCATAACAAGCATACTTCATAACAAGCAAAATTAACAAATTAATAATTTATAATACTTCATAAAAATCATGTTTTAGTCACTGTTTATATCAATCAGTTTAAAAAAATCTTTTTAGAAGTATTTTCGGAATGTAGTTTTTTTTATACGAAAGCCAGAGAGAACTTTTTGACTGCAATAATACATATTGCATTTAGAATCATAGTCAAGTGTACCCTAATTGGGAATAAGAACACTTAATGTTGTGTTATTAGCTTGTTAGTAGATTGATTTGGGCTCAATGACCTTAAACATTGATGTTAATATGGGCATGCCTCCGGGATTCTGGCATTTTTCGGATCAGTTTTTTAAAAAACGGCATATCCATATTATGCTAGCATTACCAAAGTACATCAAATCAATCTACCTATTCCGATCACTGGTATAATACAATTTAAGATTTTATTTACTCTTCAGAGAGGTTAATCCATGACATGAGAATACATGAACACTTACGTTACAATATTGTCCTCTCCAGCTGTACTGCCAATATTCTCTATAGTCCAGGAAAAACTAATTCCTTCCAAACTAGAAAAAGTGTTACCTAAAATACAATTTATAGATTAACCAATTGAAATAACAATAAATAATAAAGTGAACAAATCATTAAACATCCTGTGTAAAAGTGATTTTCGGATTTAAAACCTGACCGTTTTGCTTATAGACAAATAATAATGTTTTGCTTTTATCTTTATTTAAGAATATATACTCCTTAAATAACACAAAATAATAATTTTTTTTATGTAAAATCTCATATGTCATATTGTAATCCTAAGCTATAAATACCTTTGTCATCATAAGCTATAACTTCAAAAGCTTCTGGAGCTTCTTCTAGATATAACTTCATTGTTGTACTCAATACTTTGAGGGTACTAATTTTGTCAACATCTACATCACCACGTAGAAGCTGAAAATGATACTAAACATGTTATAATAGTTCAAATATAGTGTAGCTTTTACTTTTATGTGCCATAATAGACTGCATGTTATCTATCTTACAATAATCAGGCAGTGCAAAATTAGATAGGTACCTAATTGAAATGGTTTTTTTTTTTTCATTAAAATGCAACCAAGTCCAGAAAACACATACGTCATGGTCTCTAAGAATTTAACATCCTTGTGTTACCAGAAGTATAAGAAAAATGTACTTATATCTTCTAGCCTAAAACATTTAACATAATATATCAGCTGTAATGCTACAAGATTTTCTATGTACAACTGGCATACAGTAATGTACAAGTTGATGAAAACAAAATTACGAACATAAAAAATGTGCCACCTTTAAAATCACTATAATGACATTAACCTAGGAAAACGAGACAAAATGGAAATTTTATTGTTATGCAGTCCTTTGCATGCACTTGGGGTTTCGCGAAAAGGTTAACGAACAGTATGATAATGTTGCTGCATTATGGGCCTTATTTATTATGCCTCTTTTGATGTATCTCCTAACTATTCAGTATCATATCATCTGAGTACTTGGGAGATACATTCTCAATTTAAAACTATAATGCTAATTACAGCGTAACAGGTTTGAATTACATTTGGTACAAAAAAATTCCCGCCATTCCGAAAATTTGTATTTACCTCGCCAGTATGGACTTCCTCGGCCAGGATAATGACCGTACCGGGCGCGACGCATCTTTTGGACACGGAAACACGCGCTGCGCGTGAGCACCCGTCTTCGTACAAAGGTTCAAGATCTATGATGTCATCGCGAGATAAACTCCTACAATCACACAAAAATACACATTAAGCAGGCTTTATACAACATGCAAGCTTAAACCTAGATAGTTTTTTATATTAAATTATATTTACCATGTATAACAACCCCCCTCGATGATTTCAAAAGTAAAATTAACATTTAGATTATCAAACCACGGTAAGAGCACTCGGGGTGTGTTTATTTTCGCGCTATCACATGGGCACATACACAACAACAACGCAACAGCAAAAACCACCCGTCTCACTATAAACTCCATAGTTAATCTGGGTAATTACATAGGAAAACGCGAAAGTTTACTCTTTAAAATATAACCTAAAAACGCAGCTGTCTCGCGGAATTTGAATTGTAGTTTGTTTTTAATAATTTTAATTTTTAAACGAAATGCTTCAATGTTTTGTTACGTTCAGAAACATAAAAATAATGCTTTTCTTATAGCACACAGTCAATCATCTTTGGTTCTTGTTTTTTTTTTCTCTTAATGAAAAATTTAAAAAAACAATGTCAAAATGGTAGAAATGGCTGCTTGTGATCGTCATAATTTGTGTCGTATTTTAAGTGAAATTTATAAATATATCTCAAGATGAATGCAGAATTAAATTAAAATTGGTCAGAAATTATTGAATGCTGCATGAAAAACTATCTCACACCGTGTTAGAATATTAGAAACCATCATGTCGCTAGACAAGGCTATAGAAATAAAAGGCAATGAGATCGATAAAAGCAAACGTCGTCATAAAACTGACGACACTGTTGTTGCGACAGCGGCAATGAGTGGTGGTGATGATACATTGCATTATACAAAGATGGAGAACGTTGATAGTGCAGGAAAGCCTACGGAGCTGTGTTTACAAAGCAACTCGCATTTGATGTCGAGTACCACAAGTAGTTTGGCTGATACGCCCGGTGATTCTGGTGTTTTGTGTTTAGACAGTGAGGCTTCAGAGGCTACGAGTCAGGCTCTTATGTCCCACAGCCTTATCGGAGCCGAGGAGCTAGCCTGTGACAGTCAGTATGACGCTCCACCATCCTGCTCGCAAGATATGATCAAAAGCACCACCAGCAGTCTTATGACTCGTAGCGACATAGACAACCAAAATATCGGAATTCCCGATGACATAGTTCCAGAACTTGTTGTGGAAACACTCAAAAAACCATATGAAAATCTGCCAGATGTGGTTTTAAAGGCATTAGAAAGTGAAAAAGTTTGTACAGATGAAGTGAAAAAGCCAACATTGAGAACAAGTGAACCTAAAAAATCTTTGTCTGAGGATATTGTTTATAGACGAAGATGTAGAAAAAAGTCACAAAGCGGGCCTAGCTCTCAGAAAAAGAGAGTTTCGTTTCATGAAGATATTTTAAATAATACTAAAACTGACAATATTCATATCGAGAGAGGGTTTGTGTCTTATGGTCCTGATAGTGCATACTGTGATAGATTTAGACAAAAGAACAATATAGGTGTGACTGATAGATTTTCCTGGTGTGCAAGTGGTGACCGAACACCTAAATATGCTGCGGATGTGGCCCAACAGACTATGTCTGATATTCTGACCTATGGTGACCCAAAAACGGATAGAAGTGGCATTTTTGAGTACTGCCAAAACTTTAAAAGAGAAAACCAAGACAATAATGACAAGGAAAACAATAATGAGTCTGGGCCTACTGGGAAGCTTTATGGATGTGACTCCAACAGTTCAGATTCAAATTTTAGTTGTGATTCTGAGACTTCATCCACTGACTCATCATCCTCACATTCCAATTCAAATAAAACTGAGACCACACTTCTGCACAGAAAATGTGATAAAACTCAGAAATCATATTCCTGTGATGGTTTTGAGAATAATGGCCATGTAGCATTTATGAGAAAGACCTATTTTTCTGAAGCAGACATTGACCAGTCCCATGATCGCATGAAAATGCCTCTTGAAGTCTCACAAAGTCCCAATACTGTAAAATCTGTACTAAAAAAGAAAAGGTACATACCAACAAACATTGTAGAGGAAAGAAAACAGAATAGAAAACGTCTGAACTTGCTTGATGCAAATAACATCATAGATTCCCTGAAAAACTTCTATAAGAATTTCAACTTTAATTTTGCTCCTGAAAAAGGCCTGCCTGAAACCAGTTTAGAACTGAACAATGTGGTTGAAGCATTGCCATGTGATGTGAACCAAAACAAGAATTTGTCAAAAAGTTTAGATTCTGGTATCCAAGCAGAAGATGAAGATGATTTTGTTGAAATTAATCTGAATGGTCATCCATTGGAGACAGAAAAGCCACAGCAGATTACAGTACCATCCAAAAATAATGTACCTGGCGATAGGACACCTAATGAGGGATCTCCCCGCCATAAGCTGACTCTGAACATGAAGAATCAACTTGACAAGAAGTCATTGACGAAAGCTGAAGCATTCCCTCCTGTCAACAAATATGTTGTGAACTGTGAGAGCACTGTTTATGAACACAAAGGTGTATCTTACAGCTATGTACATGATACATTCCAGACTGCTTTTGATGCCCCCAAAGAGTCTTTTGTCCCAATCCCTGAAACTACTCCAGTCAAAGAGCTGGTCTCTAGTACAAGTAAAACTGACTTGACCAATAAACTCTCCGATATTGAGACATCCAGTAGGACATCAACTCCTAAAAGACAGTTTAACAAGAATATTCAGGATGAAACTGAACAAAAGAATGGTGTTTCTAAACACTTATCATCACCAAAGAAGCAGAATATTAATAGGTACAGTCGAAAATCAGCATCTACAATTCAAAAGACGATTGATGAGCCTGCACAAGCAAACAGTGATAACTGTTCAAACACTGATAATTCTACTCTAAAAGGTGCTGAGGATTTCAATGAAGAATATTTTGACAGTCCTGCAAATCAGAAACTGCAGTCAAATAAATCTGCTATGTTAAACAGATACTTAAAGAATGTATGTCAAAGAAAAGATCTTGAGCTGAAGATCAAAAATAATAAGTTCTTTCAATTTAAACTCAAAATGGAAAAGCATTTTCCCAGCATTATATTTCCTTTCAAAGATGTGTCTAACACATTCCATGTTTCTGCTCAAAGAATGTCAAGGCTCATAGATAAAGAGGTGATTGAGAACAAAAGATTGTCGGTGAGAATGCTCACTGCCGACGAGCCTTCATACTTTGACAGTTTTGAGGACAATGTTGCTATTGAATGTAATGAGAAGCTGAGGTTGAAAATTTTCTCATACCCTAATGAAACCTTGCACAGGGTAACTAAATTGCTTTTGATATTTGACATAAAAAATAGCTATTATATTATTTTAAAATTGTTTATCTTTTGTGTTCATTTCAGATGATGAAAGTTCAATCTCCTTACAACATGGATGATGGTTCGTGGACCCCCCTCCTCGTTTTCATCACCGACTACGCCTTGTATGTTGCCAGTGTCAAACAAGGAGGTACCGAGTACGAAATTCTATGCAGACTTCCCCATAACGAACTTGATGCAATTGCCGTGAGTAATATTACTTCATAATATTCCATTATAAGTGCTATAAAAGGCTATTTACCTGTCAACATATAAAAATATTTATGTTCAATTATTTCTGATAACAAGCTGTTGCCCTTAATATTAGTCTCAACAAGTTATTATGTCTCACTATGTGTATAGATAATGATATAATGTGTTTAGCCTTAAAACATATAATTTCCACTATGTTATACAAAAACACTTTCACATTAGAGCAAATTGTGTTCATCTACAATGTAAAAAGGAAAGTAAACTTATGGCTTTCTTTTTAACGCTCTAAAACCTATGCGGATTATTCATATCAGTTTTGATCTTGTAGTAAATACTTTTGTTACTAAAAATGCAGGCGTTCAACAATGCTATGTGACATAGAAGAATTGTTGTAAATAGTAAGAAGATAAGATAACAGATTTTAATTTTTTACGAAGGTTTCTTGGTCAGTATTTGTCTTTAATGACGACCTTATGTTATATGTATTATGCAGCCTAATGTGGTACAGCAGACAACTTCAAAAATATAATTCTATTTGGACAGATGATCACTTACAAAACTAGTATCTTTAAGTATATCCATTTCTGAATATGGTTGTTGAACGTCAAAAGTTGTTATGCACTTTTGGAGTCAAGAGTTGGAGGAAAGAGTACTTGAAAAAATAATTCCTAATAAGGTTATTATGTCCCTAGGTGGGTCCAGACCAGCAGTACATCCAAATAGTGGACATAGCGGGTAACATCGCGTGTTCAGTGGTAACCGCAGAGTCCTCCCTGGGCGCTCGGCTAGCCTCGTCACTGGAGTGGAGCGCGCGAACGTCCCCGTTAAGGATCTCGCGACCTCCTGCGATGCTGCCACTGGACTGCCGGCACCTGGCTTCCGCCGTCGCTAGGCAGAGGCTGGAGCGTCGGGTATGCTACATACATTCATAATACACAGTCAAGTTCTAGCAAAGTAAAGTAACCTATGCGAAACGCTTCTAAATCAAAAGAAGTATTTTAGTGATAGTTAAAATTACATCGTTCTTTATTATTATGTTTATTGTGTCCCTAGTACAGTACAGGCAGACAGACGACCTGGAAAAGGTTGCAGGAAACTGCTGGATGTAGGCCGCTTCTAGACTAGCCAATCTAGAAATCACTAAGGAAGGCCTATGTTCAGAAATATACGTCTTATGGCTGAAATGATGATGATGATTGTTTGTTTGTCTGTACTTTTTGTAGTAAATAGTGTTTTTATTTATGATATTTTGTTTGGTGAACTGACTAACACAGAGTCACATCACAGCTCAATAAAACTTAAGTTTATTGTGTTAATTGGATTGTCATTTATTTCCTTATTGTACGAGATCATTAATATGTACATCGCATTAGCTATTTTATGAATAAACCAATGTATATTTCATTTTTGATCAGTCTAGAACTCTAAATGCGTAGATATTCTGTAAGGGATTATCATGCAGTGAGTATGACTCATCTTGAACAATGTGATATAACAAATTGAAACAGATGTGCAAGATTATGTCAACATTCATTTCCATCATTTGATCTTGTTAATAAAAGAATAAGCAGTGACTCAATTTATAATACGTCACTATTAGAGTTGTAAAGTGTCCGTCTGACCAATATGACCGAGCAAATTGGACATTTTCTCAATATGACCAGACATTTTGGACATTTATTGTCACTAACGCGCGAGTTTTTTTTTTTTTAGTTCAATCCAGAACCAATTACATGTTTTATTGTATGTTTTTATTGTCAAATACTTAACATTTAAGACTTACTTTAGAGGAATTCTTCTTTTTTAAAATTTATACTAAAAAAAATATGTGACCATTCGTGACAATAATTGTCCAATCTGACCAAGCATTTATCATAAATGACGGACGCTTATATCATATGACCGTCAATTTACAACTCTAGACTCACTATAAATATTCCGATTTTTATGACGCTGTAGGATATACAGATAAATAATGCATCAACATAGGCATAAATACCTAAATCTGTAATTATTATGTATACAATTGAATCTCACTTTTGTGACTTGCCACAAAATCTTAAAGGTACTGAAACCTCAAAATTGCGACAGTTTGAAAAAACTTTATACTGTTCAATAAAAAGACCTCAAAAAATTTAAAACATTGTTTTTTTAAATGTTCCATTTATTAACAGTTCTAGGTAATCATGTAATATGTATATCTACTTTGAATTACCTTTGATCCACTGTTTCCACATCCTGTATAATGAATTATACAATCAATGACTAATTATTACTCTAAAATATCATGATAAATTGTAAATGATACAAGCTCTGCGTAGTTTTGGGCCAGCAAATTTATGTGATAGTTGGAATAATTAAGGCGAGTAGTGCTCCTAAATGTCTCGATGAATGTTTAGTACAAATGTCGCACGAAAATTCATTAAAATACGGTTCATAACAGCGTGCAGTGAAATTTGGCTGTTACGACCGTCGCTGCGTCTTTAGGTAGTGAAAATTGAGGAAAATAATACTCTTCGCATAGACGCAATTGTTTGAATAATAAATCCTATTCTCAGTTTGTAGCTATTATGTTGGCCTATTATTCGACGTATAAACGAATCATGACTGATTTGATTTGACAAGCAGTTGAAAAGAAGAAAGAATATTAGCATATTTTTTGTTTGTATTTCAATGATTACAAATTTTATTTTTCTTCTGAAGTATAAGTAATAACGACAAGTGCTATGCTCAGATTGTTGCTTAGCTTTTTTGACGTTTGACGACTATACTCGTCTTAATTGATTTAATCTTATTGTCCCCAGATACCCCAGATCCTGTACTACGGGCGCGCGTGCTCGGGCGACGCGGGCGACCGGCTCATCGAGGCGCCCGGCGCCTTCGCCCCGCCGCTCGAGGGCTACCTCATGTGCAGGACCGACAAGAGCCGCCGGTTCGAGCCCTGCTACTTTTTACTGAGGTATTTGATGTTTGTTTGCTTAGGCAACGTCTACACAAAACTAGTGTCCGACCGAAATATGTTTTTTGCCGGAACCGAAACCGAAAATTCGGTTTTGATTATAGTTTCGGCCGAAACTGAACCTTATAAATGTGATTAAAAAGTTGAATAAAATGTCAGTGGGCCTTTCTTTCCTATGAATAATGAATCATTTCGCTTGCCTAATCTTACAGGGTTCTACTTTGTTGTGCGTTTGCAGTATACGATTCCCTTTGTTGTATCGTTCGCGGCAAAATTCTCCAGCCCGCCCCGCCCCGTCGTCTGCATATCGCCTAAGAAGGGTGTGCGTCATTTAAAGTACCCTAAATTCAGTGCGCCATATTATGCTGCAATCGCCTTAAATATAATACCAAACTTTCCGTCTCTAAGATCAGGGTTTAGTATCGGTCCTGACCAAAAACGGGACAAAGCGCTACTAGGAAAGAACCCTTTCCTATCACTCTCGCCGACTGCAATAGGTAGCTGTAGTTAGCTCATTGTTATAAGGATCCTACACATCTACGGGTATAGACATGCCGAAATTATGTATGCAGCATCAGAAACCGTTCCCAACTGTTGATTTGGTTGACTTATTTCATTGACTGTTATCTGCGACTGTTTAGGCTGAATTAATTTAGGGTTAATGATTCCATTCGCTTATTAGCTGCTCTCAATAAGTAGATAACTTATCACTTTGACACTACAACCTTTATATATCTGTTTACAAACAAGAATAGGTACGGTTAACGCGATTCTTATTGACTATCATTATTGGTTATAATAAACTATTAACTACCTACCTAATAATTATTATGTGAAGCAAATTATTGTTAAGCAAATAATTATATTGCATTTCCAAACAACTCGGTAAAGAATGGCAGACGCCTATTTTACAAGCGTGATGAGTTGCAATTTTCTTCAGTCACATTGTTTTAAAACACGGGTTTATCAACATTCAGAGAACTTAGGTCTTCCTCATAAATGTCCATACACAAAAAATTAATTTGCTTTGACAATTCAAGAACGTTATTTCCATAAAACAAAAGTCAATGACTGCAAAATTTTAATGTAAATTTGGAGTCGACTGTACAGCATCGACAAAAACATCATCAACAGTAGTTCGCCTTGAGTGTAAAGTATTCCGGGTTTGAATCCCAGTTCAGATGTGCTGGGCCTGAGAAAGACCCCTCCCTGGCAAAACTAACTTTCCCGTACCTAACACAAGGATGTATTTTTTTTACATCGAGACCATTTATTTACTCAACAGACTTCCTTTAATTGGTTGCCGTTGCAGATAAAATTTATTGAACTGTAGGTTCTCTCATCCTAGAAACAGAAATTGCGACCGCATTGTCAGTATCATACTTACACGAAAAAAAAGAGTGCGTATAGCATATATTCTAATTTCCCTCTTCAAATCTTAGAGCTGGCGTCCTGCACTGGGGACCCCACTCCCCCGACGGCATCACGCCCTTGCCGCACAACATCGCGCTGCGCTCCGTGGTGGGGGTGCGGAGGCACCTGGACTCGTCCCGGCGGCCGCACTGCTTCGAGATCGCGCTGGGGGACTCCAGCCGCTTGCTGCTCGCCGCGCCCGACGATGCTACGGCGTCGTCGTGGCTGCAGTCGCTATTACTTCATGCCGCTCAGGTGAGTCACTTGTAGGCTCATTAGCTGTCAACGAAATTGGGTGACTATATTTACCTAAACATTGTAATGAGACATAACATAGAGTTGTTACAACCGCCAAACTGTACTTATGTATCTTGCTAAACTGTTAATAAACCATAAATAAAAAAATGTTTACCTATAAGTACTTTAGTTAAAAAAAAATGTATGACTTGTACTAAGATTCAATGCAAAAGTTTAAGGGTCCCAAAAGAATGCTGAAATGTATAATAATACGTTTGAAATAGAAGTTAGATAATACAAATATAAATTTTTAGTATTTTTCGGATAACCCGGAAATTTGGTGGTTTTAACAGTTCTATGTTATGTCTCATTATCGCAAAGTTTAGGTAATAATAGTAACCCTGTTCCGCACTGTTCTTTAGCTCCTTCTATCTAATTAATTACCATACCAGGAAAATTATTCAAAATGATCCTTTTATATAGGTATGGCAGCCTAATTTCTAATCTGATATTTCATTCCATTTTAAAATTATTCATTCCATTGCACAAAAATACTGACCAGTTGATTTTTTACAGGCCTTGGAAGAGAAAGACGGCGTTAAAAAAGTGGATCCTCGAGCTGGCGAACCGCCTCCCGCGTGTACTGTCCTAGTGACGCCGACCGAAGTGATCAGCGTCAGAGACACCTTAGACCTGGCCTTCGTGACTGGCGCTGCGGCGTATTTAAAGGACCGGGGCTCTGAAGCACTACTCAGAGGTTAGTTAGATATTCAGCAACAACGGTTCTAGTGACGCCGACCGGAGTGTTCAGCGTCAGACACACCTTAGACCTGGCCTTCGTGACTGGCGCCGCGGCTTTTTTAAAGGACCGGGGCTCCGAGGCACTACTCAGGTCTCGGAGGTTAGTTAAATATTCAAAAAGATTTAGTGACGCCAACTACACCACAAGAATGGTAGCTTAGTGGTCGGAGTTTCGCCCCCACGTTTCGCATCCCAGTTACCCTACCAAGTTACCCTAGTATGATGGTCAAGAGTACCTACGTCAGAGACACGCTACACACAGTACTACTAGGACCTACTCTTATGGATCGTCAAAGGCAGACAGAGTTGGCCTTGAAAATAAAACATCGGTGACTGTAATTAAATAAAATACATAAACGTGTGGTAATTCACTCCTAGGTGCTCCATCTCTGGAATTCTGCTTGTCACTATTTTGGAGACACCCTGTGTATACCACGCTACGTGACGCTACATAATATCTTATTCTTTATTATCAAAGATTCAAATAATTCGATATTTCTGTCTATAAACGTATAGATCACTATGGCAAATTTGACGACCTCCGTAGCCGAGAGACTAGCACCATCTCTGGGGTCCAGGATTCGTTTCCCGGAAACGAAAACGAACTTTTCTATATTGTCTCTGGTCTGGGTGTATTTGTACCGTCATTGTTTCTGATTTGTATAACAGAAGCTACTTTTTTGCTACTTACCTGAAGAACAGGGCAATGTATGATCCATGGAAGCACTCCCGAACAATTTAATAGCTTCCCCATTATAATAACTAATCATTGCGTGTTAGGGATACTATATTTAAAATAACTTATAATTATAAAGAGGATGTTATGTAAATTAACGTCCCGGTTTTACGCAATACCAACTTAATTCGGTTGTGGGTTTTCAACAATACAATAATTGTGTTTATTATTATCATTCATTCATTTGCACAATAGTTTACGATACCTAATTAGTAAAAAATAGCATAATAAACCTAACAATAATAACTGCAAATTAAATAACCTTATTATCTTTAGTAAATGTGTCGTCGTGTATCTAAATTATGTAGGTAAGAAGAGGTCAAGTGTAATCTTTAAGGACACCTAGAATGATGATTTTTCCTAAGGACCGTTTATTTTAAACAATGCTAAAGAGATAATTATATGACGTAACTGTTGAACCTAGTTACAAGACAAGATTCACGTTTAAACGTTGATTTAGAATACTTTAGTTTATTGGTAGGTTGAACTGCTGTTGAATTACAAAAAAAAAGTATTTAAGTGTGTTTATCCGTTATCTAATCGCCATGGTACAAGCTTTTTTTAGTTTAGGGCTAGGTAATTAGTGTGATTGTGAAAACATCTTAATTATGCATGTAGAACTAATGCAAAAACAAGTTGCTATCTAGTGACTTATTTATCTCACGCACTGTCATGCACTCAAGGTTGCACAGCGTGCTATGGAAAGGGCTATGCTCGGTGTTTCTTTGCGAGATAGAATCAGAAGTGAGGAGATCCGTAAACGAACAAAAGTTGCTGATTTAGCCAGCTAAAGCAAGCTTTTACGGATTACTTAAACGACTCAGCAAGCTAAAATGGCAGTGGGTGGGGCTCATAGAACGTAAAACTGACGTTCGATGGGGCAGAAAGGTTCTAAAATGGAGGCCACGTTCCGGCAAGCGCAGCGTCCATCCAAAAGGTGGTCAGACAACCTGGTAAAGGTCGCAGAAAGCCGCTGGATGCGGGCCGCTTCCAACCGGCCAATCTGAAAGTCATTGGGGAAGGCCTATGTTTAGCAGTTGACGTCCTATGGCTGAAATGATGATGATGACCGTCATGTCATCAACATAAATTCAGATTGTCATAATTGTTTCTATATTTACGATGACCGTCTTAATCTAGTCGTGCGTGCTCCGGACTACAAAGTCGGACTACGCGGATTCGAATCCCGCGCAAGTTCCATGTATTTGTGTAATGATAAGTCGTAGATGTCATCTATTTAAGTTGCCATATTCTAAGATAAACTATCGGTTTGTTACAGAATATTTAGAAGAAGTGAGAACCGATGTTGAGATTCTAGCGTGCGGCTCCATCAAGAACTTGACAGCTTTCAAGATTCCCGACACTGACGAAAACTGGTGCTGCTTGGTGAGTTACATTATTTTATTGTATTAAATATAAAAGGTTGGGGAAATCGGAATAAAGTGCTTACTACATTAGATGGCCCAACCGTTAGAAACAAGTTTCACACAAACCAAAGATAAAATCTCGAAATAATCGATGTTTTGGGTAAGTTGACGACCCGTGAATGAGCAAAGGCTCATTCCGGGTTCAATTCCCAGTTGTCAGAGTCATTTCAATACACAAATTAGCTCGGCCTGGGTGTGCCGGGAGACGTCTATGACAAAATTAGTGGTTGAGAAACACCGCACCTGAATTACTACAAACTATATGTAGTATAATGTGATACGTAAATAATAACCCTGGAAAGGCAGTCCTAAATTTTAGGGGTTCCGTCACTTAAATTAAAAAAAATAACCCTTATAAGGCCTTAGAAGAAGTATTAATAAAAAAATATGTTGTTAGGTTATTCTCTAGTAATTATTACTATTCCGGTTAGACCTTATGTATAGTTTCCCAATAACCCTGTATAACGCATTGTGCGCAGGAGTGGAGCGTGTGCGAGGCGCGCGAGCGCGGCGCGGGGCTGGCGCTGCTGCTGGCCAGCGGCGCCGAGCTGGAGCGCCTCATCGCCGCCGTCGAGGCCGCCTACTGCGCCGCCACGGTAACGCGCACTCACACGCACGCACATACGCGTGCGCACACACACACACACACGCACACACACACGCACACACACACACACACACACACACACACACACACACACACACACACACACACACACACACACACACAGCTTGGAGCTTGGAGCTCAGGGTCCGCTTTCCTTGATTTACTTCTGCGCTTCGCACCGTCTTGAGCGTCTCTAGTTGTGAGAACATTCCTTTAAGGCGAGTAGTGCCCCTAAATTAACGACTCGACGAATGTTAATACGAATATCGAACGAAAACTCATTAAAATACGGGTCATAAATGCGCGCAATGAAGCGTGGCTGTTACGACAATCGCTACGTCTTTAGATTGCAAAAATTAAGGAAAATATTAATTTTTGCATAGACGCAATTGTTAAAAAAAACATTCTCAGAATGTTGTGTAGGTTTTGTCAATTCTTAGCATATTTTTTTAATATTTTTCTGACAAAAAACTGGACTAAAGTAGTAGGCTTTTGAAACCACATACTCGTTTACATTTGACGACTAAACGCGCCTTAAGGTTTCCTAGTGAAATAACGAAGTTTCGCCGAGTATGTTTGTCTGTCTTAGCCTCGACCTCTGGTGATAAAAATGCACATACGGTGCTATTTAATTGACTAATCGTTTCAATTTTCTATGAGTACTATTTTTTAGAACCAGACAGGAATAATATAAAAGTGACAAAAAAAAGTTATTTACGTAAGTTAATGATTCTGAGTCACTAGGGAAAGCCTTTGTTGATGATGAAGTTACTTAACTGTAGCAATTTTTGTTGGTTCAGAGCGAGCCGTTCCCGCTGAGCGTGGTGGAGGCGAGCAAGTCCGCGTGCAGCTCGGCGCACTGCAAGTACGAGGCGGCCTGGGCGCACATGCTGCCTGCGCACTAGTGAGTAGTCACTCACCACTTACAAGTATAACGCGTATGACACATGAAAGCCAGCCTCTCTTCAGGTGTCGCTTCCGGTCGACTCTTCGCTTCTTGTTCCGGATTGGGATACATCGATTTTAGCTTACTGGAAGTCGTGTAGGCGAATATAAACTCGGACTATTAACACTGTTAACGATTATGGCCGATTTCGGAATGGTTTCCATGCAAGAAGGGGGCCGAGTCTTGCTGGCGCGCTGACAGAAGTAGACGGAGGATCTTCCAATGGCAGCGGGCGTTTGACGTCAAGGAAAACAGAGTCAAGTCAAGAAGAGTTCGTTCTCTGTTTAGCAAGCGCTTAATTGTATAGACACGAAGATGCGGGGCAGTTGAGGTTATTATTACCATTTCCAAAAGATGTTCTTCCCCGATGCTAGCCAATTGCGCTTACTAATGAAGGAGCTGATTGCGTTCAAGATAAGAAGAGGATCGCCCATACAGAGTTAAGTAGTGTGAGTTTAAAACTTTATTATTGATCGAAAAGTAAACTAGAATTTGTATGGCGCCTCTTGATGTCACGTCTACGAAAACATAGTTAGCCAAACAGGTCAGCGTTTACGTTATCATCAAGAGCTATCGAATAAAATTCGGAATAGGCCCTCTGATCAGGGTTATTCTCTACGTGCTTCGTTCGTTCGAGCCGAAACGTCGGCATGCCTAATACAAATTCACCTTTCAAAATGAAAAGTTGCTCTACTATTGACGTAATTATTACAATTTCCAAAAGAAGTGGGACCGATACATACTAAAAATGTTGATGCATGAATTAAGGCGTTGTTTAAGTTTTAGTCTGGGCGCATATGCTTCCCGCATGTAGTTCTGGCTGTCTGAGACACCTGTCCTACAGAGATCTCGCATATCTAGGTGAATAACAAATCGTAAGTGACGGCAATCTACCAAGGTTTCGTCGTTTGTGACGCAATACTGAGAGACAGATTACACTATAAACATAACAGAGATCCCGATAATCTAATATTACGTGTTTCGTATACAAAGTATAGAAATTTCTGCAAACGCCTATTACATAAACTTAAAAATCAATTATGAGAGATCTGAAATAAATAAACATGCGTTTATTGCGGCAAACGTGTGGGAGCACACCATTAATTATTCATGACTTCAATACAATGAAGCTGTTGCAACTACATACTATGTGGGTCTGTTGCCGTAATTATTCCGGTTTCCAAGACAAATAAAACATCATAAAATCATCTACGGTAAACACTGCGCTTTAGTACCTGATTATTTGCACCCACATTATGGCACTAAAATGAAATTGACGCGGACTGAAGAGCAAATAGCAAATTTGAAATCTAGCAATGTAAAGATTGCTGGTAAAGTTAATAATTATAGTGTTCATAAACAAATTTTGCAAGTCACAAAATATTGAAAGTTGAAATAATTATGTCAAATTTTCGAAGGTCACAATAATTTATGATACTAAATGATATGAAACTAAATCTTATGATCACATTAGACAATTGTGTAACAATTCTGAATCTCTTGATCAAATATCATAAAACTCACTCAAGTTGATGTTTACGTCACGTTTACATACAAACCACCGGTTTAGTATGTAAACATGGCGTTTGATTTAAAACGAATGTACGGGAGATATGTTGCTGACAGCACAACTTAGTTAAATTGTACCTTAATTAATATAATTACTGCTTCTCATGTTATACATAATTCACGTATGTAAATTGTAGTTAGTAGCAGCTGTTATAGGTTAGTAGGTTTCAACATTTTCTAGTATTAGGTCACAATTACTCCTTAGTCTTTAGATACTCAAATCATGTCATGCTTATTAATTATTGTACTCATATCCACATTGTTGTAAGTCGATCAAAATTATCAAAAAATTATCAAAATATGGAATGGTATTTTAGAGATTAATATATTCTTTAGGAGAAATGAATGATAGATATTGTATAAGAGGTCATCTTACATTGTTTCCTATGTAATGAATAATATTACATAGTTGTAATTTTTAATGTAGGTGCAATACTCGTAGTCTATCCAATCAAAGGCCACGTAAGGAAAAATAACTTGGAAAATTTATAATTTTGAATCTTTGATTAACAACAGCAATATGGATAATTAAATAATATTATGTTTATTCAACGAACATTACATGCAATCTCTTATATTATACGAAATACTATTTATGATATTATTATTTCACAATCTATTTGAAAATGAAATTAAAATTGTCTTAGTATATTTAAGTGGCGACAAAAATATAAAAACATGCAATTAATTGATATGAATGCGTTACTGACTGTATTGTAATGTATTTATATTTATGTGGTCTATGTCAAATAACATTTATTATTGAAAGACCATAAATATTATTCGAATCGTTCTATCATAATTTTGTTATATTTATCAAATATACAACTTGATATTTTTGAGGGAACTGATATTGCGGAGGCTTATGTATCGTGATGGCGCTATTCTGAAACTTGTTGAGGAATTCCTATTCTGTTATTGTCTCGATTTGTAGACTGAATGTGGACGCGTCGAAATCCTTACCAGATTAGGAAGACTTAACGCGGTTGCAAGTTTCACAGAATAAGGCTGAATTGTTTGGGCGTGTAGCTTGTAGATTTTGTACATGGAAAATTCGATTTTTGTACTTCGGACCTTTTTTAGCTTTAACTGTTTTAAAGCTAACTTAAATGGTTTCGTTACGTTAAAATTTTATTTCATTGAATTGGCATTTGTTGGCGTTTAATCTGTTAATCGGATATGTGATGTTTTATTGATGTGTACTAGAACGTAAACCTTAATATTTTTATGTCCGTTTTGGCTGCTTGTTATAATAATAGTAATCATATATTTTCACAATGGTTGTCTTTCTATAAACTAGCTGTTACCAAATATATCAATGTATTAAAATATCTTTGCATATGTGTATTAGGCCGCTGTAATGGCCGTGTGATATTAATATATGTTAGGCTAGGTACTAGTTGATTGAGCGCGGAACATTGTGTATAACTTTGTAACACCGTACACCACTTTTCATTTCGCGTCACCGAGTGGAATAAATTACAGTTATAAAGTTATACATTTGAATTACGTGATAGTTTAATTGTAATGTAAAGTTGTATAGTTTACAACTCCGTTCCATATCTCAGTGTTTATCAATAGGAATGATTTATTTTTATGTAATTGGTATTTCAGAAAAGTTATTTTTATAATTATGTGCTCTATTGCAGCTTAAATACAAATATTTTATTTCGTTATCAAAAAATCATTTTGAGATTTGAAAGTATTGATATAATAGATTAATTTTATCTGTAAATCGGTTATGTTTTTACTTTTGTTGACAGGATTGTACACTATTTACTGCCTTTATGCACTGAGGATGTAGTGATATTAATTTGTTTGAGCTTATTGTGTTAGTGTGTATGCGCCTTATGTATTGGTATGTATCTGTGATTTGTGTTATTTTTAAGTTCATTTGTCGCATAATATTAGAATTGATGTTTTAGCTCTATTTACTGCTATCAATTGAAATCTACGTTTACAAAAAAAATGTGAGAAGAGCGCTACAAATTAAGTAAACATTATAGAAAACAGTGATTAAAATCTATGATTAATACTACACTTAACTGGCAATTAAGGTATCAAACATGTTCGTACCATATAAGCTAAATATTTAATCTTATTTATGTACAATGAAACAGTAGGCCTGACCACAAATATAGTCAAATTGCTTCTTGCCTTCCTTCGATAATTATAGATAATATCTATTTATATTTTTGAATTTTAAATTATTGGCTATGAATTTTTATTTAATAACGTGAACAATGTTTATAAATTATTGTAATCAGGACAATATCTTCCGTTTCACCTGTAAAAGCGGTAGCTATATGAAGTATTATAAAAACAATAATAATGTTAATATCGTGCTGTAAGTTGTAGGGCTACATTTTTAATATAATCATACACTTACATACTTAAAATAATGTTATTAAACTCCCTCCATGATTTAGTCTCAATAAACTGTGTCTTGTCGAAGTATCCACACAAAACAAAACAAAGGTAAACACTTAGGTACTATCAGCTTTATGAATTATATCTGCTTAGATGTAAAATGATTAAACTTTTAATGTGGTAAGTTTGACGAGACACCATTTTGAAATCATTGTAGTATACCAATTTTTCTGTCCTCAACTGATCTCAAATACAATGTTCTAGATCATTCTATAAAACTACTGCTTACATTATTATTCATGTAAAGGGTTAATAAATACTTGCGGAAGTATTCCTTGGTTTTTATTTTAAATCCATTTTTAGACAAACAATATTACAGAACGGCTTATATAATCATTTTATTAGGGTCAATTCATATTGCTGTGTGGAGGAGAAGAGAACAGACACAAAGCGAATTTTTGGAACCGAAGCAAATATTTGTGTGTCCCACAAATTATAATAAGTGACCAAGGTTCAGTCCCTTCTCTTCTACAGCAATGTTAACGTTGGCCCTGACTCTTAGGGCCAGCCTACACCTGGTGAGGCACGGCAAAGAGACAGATGATAACAATTTAAACTAAACCGTAACTTTTATGGCATACGGTTCAAAATGGCAGCTTCTGTCGCCGTTCGCTATAGTTTGGCTTTAACATGCCATGTTCAACCGTTTCTTATTTAAATCAGGGCTTAGTAAATGGTTATTATCTTTTCTCTTCGCCGCGCCTCGCCAGGTTTGCGCTGGCCCTTAGATTAAATATGCCCTACAAAGTAATAAGAACTATCATCGGGTCTATTTTGTAGGCCATCCCTTTCTTACGATACATTTAGAAATGAGATCATTGGATAGAGAACTAAAGTAATCGATTTAGCTCAAAGGATAAGCAAGCTGAATATGTTCGCTTTATACCGATAACAATAAATCGCTGTGGTGATGTGTGAAGATCGTGATCTTGAGTGAAGACCACAACTTAGCAAACGCAGCGTAGGGCACCTTCCGACAAGGTAGAGCGATGTCATATGCAAAGAAGGCAGCGGATGGAAAAGAAAAAAATGCCGTAGATCAATTCAAGCTCAGTGACATGTATGTCCAGCAGTGCTATTACGTGACAAGCTCGCTCCCGGAGTAACACTCCAAATATTATGTTACGGCTAGATTTTTAGTACCTGAAGGATTTGTGGCAATAAAACCACCCAGTTCAACGTTTTATTTTTCATGATCGCCATTGTTAATTCTAGATTACACCATGTTTTGCAACTATTCTCACCAATAACAGTCGATTGTCGTAAACATGTTCTATAATTAAATAAAAATAAACAGGTTGAAATGCCGCGGATAACTTAATACATACTTGTTTATGCTTCTAAACTGGTCTAGTTAGTTTATTAGCATACCGGAAAGTGCGAGATCTCTGTAGGACAGGTGTCTCAGACAGCCTGAACTACATTTCAAAATACTCAGTATAAAAAAGAGTAAGTATTTATTTATTTCAATTTTATTGCATAAAAAATATGACATGAAAAACAAGTGGCAGTCTCTACCAGTCGAGTATTAAGCTAATCAGAATTATTTTGTGGGCGGAGCGATATAAAAAAGAACTTTGAACTTTCCACTAACTATGCATAAGTATACCGGATCTAAGATCCACCCACAAATAACGGGGTAACAAAAAGGTGCTTGGCTTTATAATATTAGTACTAGTTACATATAAGAAAGATTTTAACACGACGTGCTCTAAAAACTTCTCAAAACAATTTTAAATAGGTATGTACTTATATCATAATAATATACGCAATCATACTAAATGCCATATATGGTCTCGAAGTTATTAACATCCTCGTGTTATAAGATACCGGACAGTGCATTTGACCAGGTGACCAGTACCAATTCTGAAAAGATTGTTTTATGAAGTGACCCGAATTGGGATTCGAACACAGGACCCCTTGCGTTCAAGGCGAATAACCGCGCCATTACACCTGTCGGGTCGTTAATATAGGAGATGTCTCAGTCAGCACACAATTTCTTACATTATTATCTTATCATACGTTAATGTTATTGCCAGCATCGTAATCTTTGGGCCATATACCGTAGCAAGTGTGTACTCTTTTAGAAAATTTAAGAATTAATTATCATTAGTTCTTCTTAATACCCCCATTTATCTGGTAATAAACATCTCGGCACATTTACATACCAGTCTCGTCGGGCGGGAAAATAAACAGGGTATGTTATCTACCTGTATAGGCAGTGCGGTGCCAGACAAACACGGCTGTAGGCGCCTCCTGCGTCATGGCAGATTTGAAAGTAAGTATATTTTTATAATATTTTTTTAGCCTCGTAAAGGCCCTACTAAAACTAAATTCAAGCTCTATTTTGTCAACAAGTTAGTCTGATAATGTGTATGTGAGTTCAATACTGTAAATCATCTGATAGAGAGAAATTTTCCTAAATACTGTCTAAGATAATGCTGTTGCAGCAAACAAGACTTTCACACATATTAGTAAGTATTTGTAACGTTAAAAAAACATTTATACCTCAGATGACCTTTAAAGTTTGAACAGGGTAAATATTGTAGCGGAGACCGCGACTAGGCAAGCGCAGCATGGGGCGCCCTCCAACAACGTGGAGCGACGATATACGCAAGGCTGCTGGCAGTGGATGGAAAAGAATAGCCGAGGATCGGGCTCAAAATTATTTTCCAAAAAAATCATTGATTTAACTAAAACCACCTCAATAACTCATACAACTAACATAGGAAACCAATCTACTCTATATTTACTACTAGTTTTACTACTACTTTTCTCTAATAACATATTTTAATTCAGTATCTCACAGGCTTTGGTTCGGAATTCTCTTCTGAGGATCCGCGGAAACCAGGCGCGTTACCAGAGGGCCAGAACAGTCCACAGCGTTGCCCGTACGGCCTGTACGCGGAACAACTCTCTGGAACCGCCTTCACTGCGCCTAGGCATGATAACAAGCGCTCATGGCTTTACAGGTATAACTTTATAGAATATTTGTGTTAATAATTTCTGGGTATAATCCAATGTGCATTAGTGGTAGTAGTAGCGGCTGGATTCCCCTTTTTGGTATTTAGGAGAGCGTCAGAACACATAACAACCTTGAATGGCAATTGATTTGGGGGTCCAAACAACAGATTTTCTATTGTTTCTAGTTTCTAGGCAGTTAGACACCTAAGGTTTTAAATTCTGTTTAAGTTAAAGCTTTTTTAATTAATGAAATAAGTTAATTTAAATTAATTCCGAATTCCTAAATCAGTGTTTTGATAGGTCACGATATGAGATTGCCTGAAAAAAGTCTTACAATTATTTTACCTATTTTTTTAAAGAGATAATGTTTTCCCTCGCTCTATGATCGGAACTTCATAAATATTACTGACGATCGTAATTTTTCAAATAAGTTACCAAATTATCATTGTTTCCTTGTAGAATTCGCCCTTCTGTTATTCACAAGCCGTTCAAAAAGATAGATGTTGCGAAACATCTGACACACAATTGGGATGAACAAGAACCGGATCCAAATCAGGTAATTAATATAAGAATATTATTAAACCCTATGCACAAGCTAATAATACACTTATTTGTTAAAAATCATTTGCCTATTATGAATTAAAAACTATATAGTGATAATTATAATAATTTTATTACAACTTAATCAGTCCCGCTGGCTTCCTTTCGACATCCCGCCGGCAGATCAAAAGGTCGACTTCGTAGCTGGACTGCATACCGTGTGTGGTGCTGGTGACCCTCGCTCTCGTCATGGGATCGCCATACATGTGTACCTTTGCAACGCGTCTATGGACAAGAGTGCCTTCTATAGCAGCGATGGCGATTTTCTCATTGGTAACTTCCCTTCTATCATTTTATTAATGGAATATTACTGGTCCCAATACATCTCCTTAGAGAACACTTCAATTAAATTTTCTTACCTGACTGTTTGAAGCTTCTTCTACATCCGTAACGATGTTTTGATTTTTCACGACTTTGTTTGCATCTATTTGTTTTCATAAAACAGTGTTTATTCTTTTTGTTTCTAGTTCCACAACAGGGCGTATTAAAGATAACCACCGAGTTTGGGAAAATGGAAGTAGCACCCAACGAAATTGCTGTTGTCCAGCTCGGCATGAGATTCGCTGTTCACGTGGATGGGCCTTCAAGGTATGACGTCAAAGAATAGTATTTAAAACTAAAAATCTAAATATTATGTATAAATCTAAATATAATAGTCACCTAAATTATTTATATTGCCTTACAGAGGTTACATCCTGGAAGTTTTTGACGGTCACTTCAAGCTGCCAGACTTGGGGCCTATCGGCGCCAATGGGCTTGCTAACCCTCGTGACTTTCTTACCCCCGTAGCACATTATGAGGATGTGGACATACCTGGTAAGAGATCACTCTGTTCATCTACAAATTGAAACAAACAAATCCTGGTCCTACCTGCTCTTCCGCGCCCAATTCCCGTAATTAAACAGTAGTCGCAATCCAGTGTCGATCCGGTCCGGTCCCAGTAACATTACTATCAAAAACGGTATACTTGTAAACTTTTAATTGGATGTAAAATTAACATAATAGCCTAATACAATAGAACAAAAAAATCTAATTTTGGTTTCTTCCATTTTCAGTAGTCCCGCTCCATTAATCTTATCGTTGTAAATTGAATCATGCCAATATTTTTCTGACACACCTTGGCTTACCCGTCTAGGCTTCAAAATCATCAGCAAATACCAGGGAGCCCTGTTCGTGGCAGAACAAGATCACTCGCCGTTCGATGTGGTAGCCTGGCATGGTAACTACGTACCATACAAGTATGACCTGAGCAAGTTTATGGTCATCAACGCTGTTGCTTATGATCATTGTGTAAGTGAGTTTTACCTTATCTACACAGTAAAGGACTTATTCCATGTCTCAAAGTTGACGTTGACTAGAGTTTGACTACGACAAGACGGAAATGAGACGTTAGGAGTTTTAAAATAATGTTAACGTAGATAGACAACATGGCAACCTCTAACATAACGACAAAGTCATTCTCTATCAACACATTACCCGTCCAAAACCAGGACTTTCAATGAAAGAAGCTCAAGAATCGTCATCATCATCATCCTTTAGACTGCTACCTAGCTAGAAATGGCTCTGGGTTGTTTGCTTCCAGCTGCCCGCCAATATGACAAGGCCATTTTCGTCATACTGGGGATTTTCGAGCAAATTCAAAGCGAAGCGAAAGCGCAGCAGATTCACCACGAGTTGGCAGCGAACACACCGCGAGTGCGCAGAACTTGAGCGGATCCACGGTGCTATTCGCCGTTCGCTGCACATTTGCTCGTTTCACTTTGAATTCGCTCTAAATCGCTGGTATAATAAGGTACTTAATGGAATTTGTAAAAGGACAAATTTTCATGTTCCAGGACCCGTCTATCTTCACAGTGCTGACCTGCCCGTCCACTAAGCCGGGCGTGGCGATCGCAGACTTCGTGATATTCCCGCCGCGCTGGTCCGTGCAGGAGCACACCTTCAGGCCGCCATACTATCACAGTTAGTCCTAATATTCATCATCTTCAAAACTTATTTTAACGGTTAGCACACAGCAATAACAAGAGAAACATATTTTGACCTAAAAAGGTATAATCAATAGGTCGCTTGCTACATTTCTAAATAACAAGTTTTTTACCGCAGTTAAGAAATTAGGCTAGTTTCCTGGGTTAAAAAAAAAGATTATTTTATTTAGTCCGTCAGTTAGATTATCAAAAAATATTGGACCCGTGTTTTGTCTTTTGTCAAAAAAATATGAAGATAATGCGCATCGAAGTGAGCACGTGACGTCACGCCTTGCTAAAAAGTGTCGCTAGGCGTGACGTTACGCGGAACTTTAACGGGCTATATCTTCATAATTTTTTGTTTAATTGAGAAAAGAAAAAAATACGTGTCCAATATTTTCTGTTGATCCAACTGACGGACTAATTAGATTTTTTTAGGAAATTAGTCCATTAAAAGAAAAATAGGCACAACTTTTACCGAGAAATATCTTAAATAGTCAATAACAAAGTAAATAGATAGTTAAAAATTACAACATAACTGTGTAAACATCACACAAGAAAATCTAATTAATAACACCTGTAACCTTAGTTCTCGCCTGCCTTGCCTTGCCTTGAAAGTATCGTTATTTTTACAATATATACATGTAGCTGGGGTGTCCGAGTGGTTAAGGAGTTGGACTTGAAATCCAATGGGTTATACCCGCGCAGGTTCGAATCCTGTCCCCAGCGATATGCTTTTTTTAAGTGACATTTAACCAACATACATTTTTAATGCAAAAATGTAATTTTTTACATTTATTTTGCATCACAAAAATTACTCGATTATCTTGGAAGAAATTTAGAGTATGTTTGGAAGGACTTTATCTATTTCTAAAGTCGACTCCTAGTTTTACTTAATCGTGGTTGATTCTTTTTTCACTTAAGTAATCAAAATATTACAAAGATATATTTGATTTTAATTTGACGACCTCCATAGTCGAGAGGCGAGCATACCGGACTTGGTGTCACTATCTCTGAGGTTCCGGGTTCGATTCCCGGTCGGTCAATGTCAGGGGCGTGCATCCCATATAGGCTGTTATGCAGAGCCTACCTTCATAAAAACCGACAGAACAGCTAAACATAATTATTATTTACGTATTCAACAATAAACAATAAATATTCTGTAACCATTTTGTCGTCTACTTATACTTATTCCTTACTAAAGCGCGCAACTTATATCGTTCCTGTGCAATTTAACCAAAGTAGGCTGCCGCGAGATCGCCTACTGTATCACGCAACTTACTCAATTTTCACTCACACTTAGATACTCGCTGCTTATATGTGAACAAACTGAATTTAAAAAAAAAATGAAAGTCGCCTAAATTAAAGATTACACCCTTTTCATACATGACAATCGGACGGAAGGAACATTCCTTATTAGCAGCATAAACCGGATATAGGCTCGCCTACTTCGATCATTTGCACTTTAAATATGTCGTATTTTATTAAAACTTGACAGTGCAAGATATTGAAATGAATATTTAAAATGATAAAATCGTAATTATATTTATAGAAACGTTTGAGTTCCTTGAAAGGTAATGCAGGACATTGTTTTGATACAAAGTTTGCGTCAGCAATTTTTTCCATTAGTTTCATAGTTTGCCGCCGGCGGCTGTCATCTCGCGAGTTTTGATAAATCAGATTATAGTATTACTGATCTTTACACCTTTTTTGAGTGCTATCTTTGTTTTCGGGGTTAAGTGTTGTGTGGTTGTGTGTTATTCAATGGAAAAACTGCAAAGTGAAGTATTAATTCGAATTCTAGGTTAAATAAATTACGCGCCAATCCGAAGACAATCAAATGTGGATTTGTGTTAGTTGCAAAAACAAGACATTATCAACAGATTTTTCGTACATAGCCATTACGGATATCAGATTAATGACTTGTTTTAATTCCATTCATTGTTTTGATATTTGTTGTGGTAAAATAAATCAACGACCCCATTCACCATTTTGCAAAAAGAAATCGACATCTGGGTAAGAAATTATCAGTTATTGAACAATGCAATACCATGTGAATTTCGAAGTACCTCTTTATAATTTAGTTGAAAATCCTAAAGGTAAAATTAAAGTTTTTATCATTTTATTTTTTAAAGCTCCATCTATTGAGTTTTTCACATAACTAATCATTACCCTGCTTTAGCAAAATCCACCAATTTATTAACTTATTCCAATCTAATTACCAAGATGGCGCTTGTTACGTGAACATGTCAATTTTATTGCGTTTTTTATTTAGTATTTACATTTCCTAAACCGCGAGATGTGGACGAGTACAATTTATATTTAAAAAGCATTAGGACGCGGTCCTTACTGTGACGTAGATATAAGTGAACAAAATACAGGATTAAATTTAATTTCAGTGATACCAGAAATAAATGTATCTAGCATTTATTTAAACGCTCAATATGAATTACGGTTTAGGCTTTCGTTGTTCACTGGCTTGAAATGTGTATGTACCCAGCCTACCCCTATCTGAAACCAATGCACGCCCCTGGTCAATGTACTTCTCTATATTGTCTCGGGTCTGGGTGTTGTGGTACCGTCGTTGTTTCTGATTTCTGTAATAAAAGTGTTTAACTACTTATCATAAGATCAGAGCAATGTATGTGATGTTGACCATTTTTTTTAAAATATTGATTGAAATTTCGCATGACGTCACGTCTAGGTACAATTTTTACGTAAATTAGAAGTGACTTCACAAGCCCCCACTCCTTCGGGAGGTTTGAGGCGCTTTATCTTTGTCATTTTTTGGTTAGTTATCAAAAGTAAAAATAAGTGCCCATTATTTTTGTATTAATCTATCTAACTGACAGACTATTTATATAATTTCATTTTCTTTACCCTGGGGTCATTCCTATTATTGAATAAACAAAAATATTAATCAACACTTTATTGTTAATTGGCGTCTCCGAGTGCATCAGTAAGCAGTTAACCCTTAAACCCGGTTTTTCGGTCCTCGACTCCAACCCGCAATACAGGCTTATTCCGGGTCGCGCATCACTAAACAAGACGGTCTCAGTTCTATACTCACTGCCATATGTTTCCAAGGAAACTGCATGAGCGAGTTCATGGGTCTGATCCTGGGCTCGTACGAGGCCAAGGAGGGCGGGTTCCGCCCCGGCGGCGCGTCGCTGCACTCCCTGATGACCCCGCACGGGCCCGACCACGCGTGCTTCCAGGCCGCCTCCAGTGAGGAACTGAAGCCGCAGAAGATTGCTGTCGGCACACAGGTTACTGAATCTTTTGAGAACATTACATCATCACATGAAAACTTCCCCCTAGACATACCACTAAAACACGATATGATATAGCGATATAACGACACCGACTGCAAAAATTTGATAGACAAAGCCACTGTGTTGCGCTGTTTCGATAAAAATTTAACATGGCGTCTACATCTATCATATTTTTGCAAAAAATTACCGTTGGTATAAATGGTTACCTATTTTAAATCCGAATTGCTTTAGTACAAATTTTATATCTCCGAAAACGTTTTGTCCTTTTTTCATTTACCATATTTTTATTATACCGAAAACACAATTGACATATTACTGATATTCTGATTTTCGATTGTTTTTTTAAAATTCTATATGTTTCGAAATCTTACTCAACATTTGCCAAAGCTATTAATGTTAGGTGATTTAGTTTCTAGAAAAATGCAGCCAATATTATAATAATTAATCTTTCATCCTTATCCTTAGTTTTTAAGCGCTCGGCGGCCACTGCCGCGGCACGCTCGCTGCGTTCGCTCGCCTTCGCGCTGTGTGTGGTCACTGTTCTAACCTAACCTAACCAATTTAGTCTTATTACATACGCAGTATTTACTAATCAATTAGAAATAAAAATTATTGTAAGTAAAACAACGGTGAATCGAAAAAAAAATGATTTGATAATCGGGTATCTGTTTTTCTGGAAAATTAAACATCGGTAAAATAAATTTATTACTTACAATGTTATGTAAAAAAACTACCTGGTAATCTGGTCATGGCTCCAATAAAAACTTCGTTAAACCGTTTTCGAACTATTGAAATTCGAACAGAATAGTTTCGAAATTAAGATAGGTTACCGTATAAATCGCTATATCATATCGTGTTTATAGCATGATCATCAATCATGCTAGGGGGGCAGATTAACAAAATTGAATACTTACCGAAACACGTTTTGCGAGTCAATTTCCTGCTAGCTAGTTTAAAATGATAATAATTAATATTACTCACTGGTAACAGAAGAATTGTGCATCTGGAAATCTTCGTCTAACTACGACCCTGGTGGTGCATTTAAATGGCACTTAAGTTTATTTGATTTGTAAACCGATCAGTATTAATACCTTGTAACCTTAACATGTTATTTCATTTACGATTGGTGATCTCGATCGTTCAAATAAAAACTCAATAGAGATGATGTCACCTTACATTCTTTATGTAAGTAAGTAATCTATGGTCACCACCAATCAATTGTACTTTTTATGAGCTATCAAAAAGCGATAACTAACTATAGTCCGTTTTTCTGTTTGGCTAAGATTGTAACGTCTTTTTAAAAAAAAAACAGTTTCTAAAATAGGGCCGTTCAAGTATTATGTAACGCAGTTTTTGAAGATTTTTGGCCCTCCCTCCCCCGTATGTAACGCGCGGTAACGTTTTTCTGTACGTTACGTAACACCGATATGACCATTTTAACTTAAAAGTCAAAATTATGTTGCGCAAAATACCTAGTTTCCAGTAAAAATTACGTACAATACAATCCAAAAACGAAAACGGTTGCAAACTTAAGCATTATAATTCCCTATTTTTTTTATTTAAAAAAAATGATACGCTACGTGTTGTTTGAGCCCCCTCCCGCCCTTGTAACGCATCGTAACGTTTTAAATGGTCTATTCCCCTGCCCCCAAATTGCATTACGTAATACTTGAACGCCCCCAATCAACGAACTGTTAGAACAAAAAGGATTTTGTGTTAAATGATTAATTACAATAGAAGGTTATTATTTTTATGTCAATTATATTTTTAAATTAATAATTTCGTTTACAATATTCGACAAGCTAAAAAAACCAACTTAGCTAAATACGAAGTAAAATGACTCAAAATTTAAATATATTTTGTAAACAATGTGATGTTTTCACATCCTTACACAGGAGTCGATACTATAGTGTGACCACAAGCGCTGTATCGCTCTTTTTCTCATAAGGGGCGGGGTAGCTCGCAAGAGTACTTTATAAGCGGCGGTAGGACACGTTACTTGCACTGGACTGTGTACGTCATATGCACATGAAATAAAAAAATCCAGCCCCCCTGGCATGACCACCAAAACACGATATGATATAGCGATTTATCGACACCAACTGTAAAAAAATATGATAGATATAGCCGCCATGTTGAATTGCCGAGCCGGTGACGGAACATGTTGTAATGATAAAAAATTCAACATGGCGGCTATATCTATCATATTTTGAAAAACATTGACCGCTGGTGTCGTGTTCATATCGTGTTTTTTGTTGTGGTCATGCTAGGGGCCTAAAAGTTACAACCCATAATGGTCATACTATAGTTATTATGATAAACGAAACATTTCCAGGCGTTTATGTTCGAGTCCTCCCTGAGCATGGCTATCACCAAGTGGGGCGCCGAGACGTGCCAGAAACTGGACGCGAAGTACTACGAATGCTGGCAGAACTTGCCCAAGCTGTTTTCCGACAAGATCAACATTTAATATTAAGTTTTAAGATAGTCAGACAAGCGGGACACATATCGATAATAATGCATTAGAGTTAGGAATATAATACTGTATAGTAATAATAAACATGTTTTTCAAACTGCATTTTATACTCCTAAATATAATGCACAATATTACACATTGTTAAGTGTACACACAGTCTTATCTAGATTTCCATCGATTGCCATGCCATTTCAAAAACTCAAGTTAGATTTGCCAATTTGCTGTAAAGTATTACCTACTTGTATAAAGTATTGCTTTTAAGTATACAAAATTATGGTATATATTTTAACGTGGGTATTTGAATGAACTCATAAAAACAAAAATAATTATTACGATAATTTTAATCATAATAATAATTAGCAGAGCTTAAAATTACATTCCATTGCTGAGTTAGCTTTATAAAATACCCTTGGTCAGTCGTCTTAGACTAGGCATATTCAGTAATATTATGTACGAAAGAAACCCAAAGTTTTAAGGCACATTCATTCAGAAATAATGCAAATAGAGTCAGAAAAAACCGGTACCGACGTTTTCTCATATCTCTGGTCAAATTCCCTTATCTATCGAACTTTTATAATGGCGATTTGATATCGACTCTATCCAACACTATTTGTCCGTTTTCTACATAAAAGTCCATAAAACTTTAAATATACTTTCAATCTATAACAAACTAGAATTAGCCAGTTTCACCGTACAAATATCATGATAACCAACACAAAACATTACTTCTTGTGACATAGAAAGAAAAAAACAATAAATTAAAATGGAATTTATTCCACGGTGTAAGTGAACGGTCACAACTTAAGAATTTTCGAATATTTTGTTCCGTATTTCGTAACAATAAAGCATCTTTATCGCAGTGGTTCATATGCACGTATTTGTTGGCTAACTAACTTTTTCGCATACAAAAATAAAATATCTACCGTTTTCTCGAATCAAAATACGTAACAAAATGTCTCCGAGATTCTAGTGCACATAAACCACAGGTTTTAGACAAATGTCAGACTCATCCATCAACAGGAACATACCAGATATTATCTAATTAAATATAATAATTACAGTACTTTTTACCCTAACAGTAAAAATACAACCCCCTGAGTTATAAAAATGGAACACTACAAAAATAAGCTTATGAATGATAGCTGTGAGATCATGGTGGTTAGTATACGAGTCCTATTGTAAATTTTATTTCGCTAGCAGAATATTGTCGCTGCATATGCATTTTGAAGAGAAAAGGGGGTTTTACACATAATAATAATTGTCGTAACATCAAATTAACATCCACTTATCGGCTAAATTGACGTGTTCCCATCGCTAGCCAGACCTGCGCACGCGCCGCCCAGCGTCGCCGGACTTGAGTGGACAGAACTACTATTATTTGAAACAATAGCTGTCTTGAAACTATTTATAACAACTTTTTTACTACAGATGGAGCTATATTTCATATATTTAGCTATTGTGTTATGCTAAATTAAACCTAAATAAATGAATTATTATTAGCCACGTGTTTATTTGTGCTTGTTTATTATTATAGGGACAATAAGTTGGTGTACGAACAGATGAAACAAATTGACAATTTATAAATAGTACTTCTCGACTATTCATGCATTAATATTCTAACACGGAAAGGTTTCGCCAAAAACTACCTTACTCAAATGTTACATTTTGATTCATTCCATTTATTTACAATGCAATAACACCTCGTTTCCTTACTACTGCAAATATGTAACATGACTGTGAACTTATCTAATAAACATCCGACAAATTGTCTGCTAGATATGACAAATCAATGGAGATTAATGTACGAAGAATAAGCCTAGAAATAGAATCCCAAACGAGTGATGAGAATGTAGTCGACAGCAGGTCAACCTACTCAAAAACCAAAGGTCATTGAACCTATTTTCAACTTTAACTTCAACTTTAGATCAATATCGGTTGAGAAAAATTTACGTTTTGTGGTAGGTTGACGAGCTGTTGTCTGTACCTGTGCTTACACCGAATGTCCGAATAATAGTTCCTCGGAGAAGAGGCAACAAACTCGCTTCGGGATGTCTGTTCTAGTAAGCAATACAACTAGAATCGACGATCGTAACAGTCGGAGCAATAGCTATCTCTCAATAGTGCTGAGATTAAGAGATTTCGACGTAGAATTCAATTTAAACAATGGTGATATAAATTTAGTGAAACCTTTAACGTGTTCGGCGAGTACGTCGGGGCGAGGAGTGGGGGGTGGGGGTGGCAGGGGTGGGGGGGACCCCTAGCCGTGGTTGACGTTGACGCCCGACTCCAGCTCCGAGGCCGGCGTCTCGGGCTCCTCGTCGTTGTAGATGTTCTCCGCCATCTGCCACACCTGCGCGCAGAACAACACTTAATTATCATAACTACTTTATTACAGTTACGATTTAGTTGGTTTTTTTTTTTAAACTAAGCAATAATACAATCTTAACACTGGTTTACTTAGGTATAGAAGAAGTTGATGGACCCTTGAGAGTATGGATCCGATGCCTAAAGTTGGAACATAATGGTTCATCCTTTATAACGATCAGGATGCTGTTGGCACTCTGCCGTACCCTAGCGAGCACCGAGGATGTTCGCTTTCGAATGATGGCGTAAAAATCATCTCCACGCGCTCCGCGAACGTCACCGACGCACTGCAGAATCTGGGCAGCCCCATCAGCATCCTGAAGGCATCGTTGTATTGCATTCGAGGCGTGTTAAGGGTCTTCTGAGTGGAGTCACACCACAAGCTGCACAATGTCAAGACAACTACTGACACCATTAAGGTGCGACTACATTGAAGCGGAATTAGGCAGTTTTATCTGCTGTCAAACTCCACTGAGGCGGAGCTACTAAGCTACTAAACTACTGCGGAACGCTGCTCAGGTGCGCTGAGCTGAGCCGAGTAGATTCCCAGAAGCAAGCCCTAATGGCTGCGCTCACGGCGCCCCGCTGAGCCTCGCACCTCGTGGGACGTGTCGGTTTTCCGACATCAGAGCTGTGCTGAGCTGTGTGAGAATCAACCGATAGTACCTTTATTTTAACATTTCACCTCTTCGCAAAACACTGTCCATCGAAGCGAAACTGAGCTGTTAAAATCAATAGACTCTTTTGGTTGGTTTCCACACAGCCCTGCTCAGTTTAACTCGGCTCCGGCTCAATCGAGTGTTACCCTTAGGTAGGGCTCTTTTAATTTTTAACCTTTTGAGCAATCTTACTAACGCACGTACAGCAGCCGTATGCCAAAGTTAAACCTAATACAATAAGAAACGCGACACAAGACTCTCGATTCTATTACGTACCTGCATGATATTGTCCTCTGAGACAGAGCAGATGACCCAGGGCTCGTTGGGGTTCCAGGAGAAGTCCGAGATCTTGGCCGTGTGGCCACCATGGATGAACAGTAGTTCGGGTGGACCGTCTTCCGCATCCTCAGCTGTCTGTTCCTCGCCGATCTTCGACAAGTCCCATACATGCAATCTAGAAATAAAAACTCTTTTTTAAAAACACTAACTAAGGAAGGGTCAAATACCAGTGTTTTGATTCCACTTCTTGGATAGGTACATGAGGTACATCAAAATGGAATATAATCATGCCAACAGTTAACAAGCCTCTTGAACAATATGATTGATATTAGTAAAGTATTCAATAGAAGACAGGTGTCTAAATGGTAAAGCAGCAAGCATTTTCTTCATTGTATTGACAATGGGAACTGGTGCTAATAATCTACATTAAATATGTAGTAAATTTCATAGCAGCAGAAACAAAAATCACACGTTTTCGAGATATTTTAATATTTTTTTCTTTTTCCATCGAACACAAATTAAAATTATTTAGATCAGAAATGTAAATAAAAAGTAGATGCATATTATCTACACTTCAGTCCCGAACTTAAATCGAGTTTTCAAATTTAAAAAGGTTGCATAAAATATAAGTCAGTTTATGTTACCTTCTGTCAGTTCCACTGCTAGCTAGAATGGTTTCGTTGTGGGGCGACCACTGTACTTGGAAGATCTCGTCTTTGTGCGACTCGAACGAGTGTAGCTTGAGCTTCAGATTCCTCAAGTCCCATAAAGCCACCTGTAAAAATGTAGTCAGAATATGCAGTTTCCCTTTATATTGTACTAAAGTTAAAAGAAAGGGACTTTTAACTAGAGATGCACCGAATTTCGTTTCATATTCGGTAAAGCCGAACTTAGGCAAATTTTGCCGTACCTCACTAACTCACTACGGGAGCCCGACTTGTAATTGACAAAAAAATGATATGACTCTAAATTAACGATTTACGGATTTCTTTTTAGTTGTGCTGTAAGACCTTGCTTGTTGACAAATTTCATAATGCTAGGCCTACTAGGAAAATTTTAAGAGTGACTCAAACAATTGTATGATTTTATTCATAAATACCCATATTTTTACTGTTTAACTCCAAGGGACCATAGACCTTAGTATTTGATATTAATTTTCCCTGGATATACACTTACAGTTTTGTCTGCACTGCCGGTGGCGAGAATGAATTCGGAGTAGGGATTGAAGCTCAGGCAGTTCACCTCGGCCGTGTGCGCATCCACCGTGTGCGACGGCTTCGACGTGTTGTTACATCTGCGCAACATCAATGTATTTGGAATAATATATCATCTTTTATTCATAAACAATAATTAAATTTATTTCTATACTTATATCAAAATCTCTTTAAAAAAATTACGTCATTTAGCTAGAAAATGAAGCTTTAGGCAGGAGGAGAAAATAATGAGGCAAACAAGTAACTTGGGACGTATTTAAACCATGGACACATGCCCCGTGAAGACCGAGTGCATCGGTCGAGTGGCCTTGTACCACTCGTACGAGATCACGTGTCGTTAGACCATAAGCATTTGGTACCAAGTGCCAACAGTGGAAGTCAATGAAGGAGGCCATGTTCAGCAGTAGAAGTCCTATGGCTGAAATGATGATAATGATGATGACAGCGGCGACTCGTGCAGCAAGTGCCACGCGACGTCCTCCACCACGGCGTGTGGCCCTGGGACCTGGACCCCGACTGGGTCCCTAGCGCCGGCCAGCTGTGTGCCTGTACACTGCACAGTTACCTCGTGTCCCAGATCATGAGCTTCTGGTCGTCGGCGACGGAGCCGAACAGCGACTCGTGCAGCAAGTGCCACGCGACGTCCTCCACCACGGCGTGTGGCCCTGGGACCTGGACCCCGACTGGGTCCCTAGCGCCGGCCAGCTGTGTGCCTGTACACTGCACAGTTACCTCGTGTCCCAGATCATGAGCTTCTGGTCGTCGGCGACGGAGCCGAACAGCGACTCGTGCAGCAAGTGCCACGCGACGTCCTCCACCACGGCGTGTGGCCCTGGGACCTGGACCCCGACTGGGTCCCTAGCGCCGGCCAGCTGTGTGCCTGTACACTGCACAGTTACCTCGTGTCCCAGATCATGAGCTTCTGGTCGTCGGCGACGGAGCCGAACAGCGACTCGTGCAGCAAGTGCCACGCGACGTCCTCCACCACGGCGTGTGGCCCTGGGACCTGGACCCCGACTGGGTCCCTAGCGCCGGCCAGCTGTGTGCCTGTACACTGCACAGTTACCTCGTGTCCCAGATCATGAGCTTCTGGTCGTCGGCGACGGAGCCGAACAGCGACTCGTGCAGCAAGTGCCACGCGACGTCCTCCACCACGGCGTGTGGCCCTGGGACCTGGACCCCGACTGGGTCCCTAGCGCCGGCCAGCTGTGTGCCTGTACACTGCACAGTTACCTCGTGTCCCAGATCATGAGCTTCTGGTCGTCGGCGACGGAGCCGAACAGCGACTCGTGCAGCAAGTGCCACGCGACGTCCTCCACCACGGCGTGTGGCCCTGGGACCTGGACCCCGACTGGGTCCCTAGCGCCGGCCAGCTGTGTGCCTGTACACTGCACAGTTACCTCGTGTCCCAGATCATGAGCTTCTGGTCGTCGGCGACGGAGCCGAACAGCGACTCGTGCAGCAAGTGCCACGCGACGTCCTCCACCACGGCGTGTGGCCCTGGGACCTGGACCCCGACTGGGTCCCTAGCGCCGGCCAGCTGTGTGCCTGTACACTGCACAGTTACCTCGTGTCCCAGATCATGAGCTTCTGGTCGTCGGCGACGGAGCCGAACAGCGACTCGTGCAGCAAGTGCCACGCGACGTCCTCCACCACGGCCGTGTGCCCCGTGAACACCGACTTGGCCTCGATCACGCGCCCCTCCTTCGGCGTCGCGTTGATGTCCCACAGGCATATTGTGTGGTCGTCGCTAAACATGACAAGTCAATATGAGATTGCTGGTCCCTTATTGAGACAAATAACTAAAGATAAAGAAACATCAAAATCCTCGCAGGATGCTTATTTCCAATAGTACCTGAAGAAGTAAAGGAGAATTGGAGTGCCAATTTAATCCTACTAATATTATAAATGCCAAGGTTTGTGAGTATGGATGTATGGATCTTTGTTACTCTTTCATGCAGAAACTACTAAATGAATTTTGATGAAATTTGTCTACTAAATGAATTTTGTGTGTTTGATGTGTTTGTTGTTGTTTGCCTGGATTAACACAATATATAATAACTCTTGATCCAGATAAGGTCAACGCAGACGAAGTCGCGGGCAAAAGCTAGTAATTTATATTTTGTAAAATATAGTTCACCAATAAAGGTTTTATCATGATGATAAATATGTCGTTTACCAGACAACCGACTAGTATGTTAGTGTAAGACTTGCAACAACTACATCATTTATTTTATTTTTACACGGCCTTATGCTCAGCATACAATGAGTTACAATGTGAAAATATGAGAAAAGTTGATCTAAGTCTTTAATTTCAAGTATAATAATAATAATAATAATAATAATAGCCTTTATTCAGATTTAAACATCTTAACCTAATAATATATATTATTATTAATTTATTAATTTCAAGTATGTAGTTAAAAATACTTCAAACTAATTTACTGATACCCATCAACTTAAGATTAATTTATTAAGTTGTTAAAAGTCATTCTTACAAGTTGAATTAATTCAAATCTTATGGCAAGTTTAAATTAAAAGTTAAATTTTTGACTGCTTTAAATTTTTTAAGATTGAAATACTAACCAAAAATTGAATCTACCTATGTTAACATTAGATTTTAGGAAGTACCTAATTAAGCTTAGTATTCATGCGGAGCTAACCTTTTAGTTATTAAAATGTATATGCGTATGTATTAGTGTAACCAGATGTTGGTTGGTCTAAATAAAAAAATATAAAAGAAGTATATTATGCTTGCTTACCTAGCTGAGAGCAAATAGCCATTGAGGTTGGGGTTCCATGATAATCCATATCCTTCCTTTTGATGACCTCGCAATCTGGGAAATAGAGAAAAAAATGTTTTACACTGTTAATATTTACATACATGACACCTGACTTGACTTAAAATAACAAACCAGAACACCTACCGAAGATCTGGATGACATTCTCCTGATGGTTCTGGTTTGGATGGATGCTTCGTGTAGTCAAACACCAGCACATCTGACGACGGAGTTTTTGTCGCTATGACACAGGGGTTCTGAGGCATGTAGCGTGCTCTGTTCACTTCACCTTCATGGTTGATTTTGATTTCAATATCAATTTTGCCTGAGACAGAACCGAAGCCTCCAAATTCTGCAACAAAAATTATTCTGCTTTTTATGTACATTTTTTGTGTTTCTATACAAATCCAATCAGCTGTTAGGCAATTTAGCATAGGGAATCAATAAATTTTAATGCTAATTTGCAAAAGTCATAGAACAAAAATAGTTATGATGGTTACAAGGCTGTCCTCGAATAGAGGGACAGCCTGTGGAGAGACACGACGGCCGGACGGACATTATGAGTTCTTGGTCACGCTTTGTTAATTAAAAAGGATGCATGAAGGATTGCAAGAAATTTTTCCTAGCATTATTGGCAGAGTACAAAACTAAAAAAAAACATAATATAACAATAAAATTTCTATTGTCTCTTAGTTTGCTAGGATAAGAGGTTAAGATACAAAAGATTAAAATTCAACATACGTAATTACTTACCACCCTTGTCATTATCATAGTGGCTGGCGTCAAACTGTGCATCTTCATTAGGTAGTTGGACGCTAGCTATTAACAAGTGATTCTGTTCATCTGATGTGTGTGTGCCCAGGATTAATCTATAATATAAACACACTAGATTCATATGATAAGAGTACTTTAAATTATTACTTGAGCAATATTATAATGTATCTACATGCTAATCTGACTTGTCTATGTGATTATGGTGTAAAAAGGTTTAAAAAAGAAAACACAACAATATTATATCTTTACTTCAAAGGTAGGCAGAACTGGAAACAAAGACTATGTACACATAACCTCTGACAAATTCCGAACTTTATAATTATATTCGAAATGCAAGCACCTGTGAACCGAGTAGTCCTTTCCTTCTGGCCTGGTCACGTCCGGCAACCACTGAGCAGTCAAAGAAGGCCACTCCAGGGCATGGGTCATTACCAGGTCATACAGAAAAGGCGTGTTCTTTTTCCATATCTTATATTCTTCGTTGATAACCCTTTCTTCTACCGCATCATCAAACGTTTCTAAAATCAAATCAATTGAACAGGATTCAATTTTGTTAACCAAAAATACCATCGTCTTCAACCAGTCGAGCTGTCATGTGAACATGATAATTTCGGCAGTAGTTATGAATTTTAATTAGATACACAGTCGTACAATTACCTCCATCGCCTTTGTCTCCCATTTTATTAAAGTAAATAAATATGAATTACTCGTTCACTAACAAAAATAAGTGATGAATTTATTATCAGATCAACCGCCCGGCCCCAAAAGGCGCCAAACAACAAAAATCCTTGGCGTTGCTACTCTTGCACAGACCAGACAGCACACAAACTTCCGGTTTTGAAATAGAGACGGGAAATCGATTAATTCTTTTGATTCAAACAAAGCACAAATGACGATAATAAATAAAAATAAGATTTGCCAAATAACATTATTTAAATATCTTCAGGCAACTTTTATGGATCAAAACAATAGTCGTTAATCAACTTCAAAAAGGGGTTCTTAATTCGAAATTAGGTATATTTTTTCAATTTATTTTTATAAGTCTTAAGCTAACGACAGATGGAAGCTGTCGTCCATTTTATCTTATTTGCATTTTTCCTCTTATTGCCTTATTATAAGGTTGAATATCGTTAAAATGTATTCATTGTAGTAAGACGAAAGCTGACTCTAATTGCATAGGATTTGGGTATAAAATCATTTGCCCAATAACGTTAATAAACTGTGATCGTGTGTTGGGCGACTTTTGGCTTCATTGTCCACTGAAATGTTGAATATTGTTGAATGAAGTCGAGTGGACTCCACTCGGCTTCATTCAACAATATTCAACATTTCTTATTCTTCATATATCTTCATATTCGCTGGGTGATAACGTAGTTTTACTTGATCAGTGGCTAGGTGCGCGATGATGACAGCGTCAACTAGCGGTTACAAAAATTACGGCGAACTTTGAAATGTCAAATGGCTGGCAGTAATATTACGAAGTTTATGTCAACAAACAAATAATTTCAATATAATATCGTAATTTACATACATTCTATTCAATTATGTAAATTTATAGTGCCAAAAATAACGTTGACCTTTTTGTTTCAAGTCTACAACTTTGAGATGGGCGGCTCGGAAACTTTCTATGGTTCCACCCAGAATATTCCCGGAAATATTCCAAAAATGGTTATTTACCTGGAAAGTTTCCAAAATCGTGGGTAGATTCATTTTTATGACTTTATCCTTCTTTTAATCATCTTTTAATCATGAAGTAAAAAAACATTATTTTATATCAAAGAATATTTAATCCGCAACAAACAGGTTTAAAATCTTAATTGACACTAATTGAGTAATTAGTGACGTAATAATCAGATGTAAAATTGCGATTTTTTATTTTTATATAAAAAATCGCATTGAATTGATACGGTAAAAGAACCTATATGCAATTACAAATAATATTGTAGTGACTATCATCTAAAAATGCTTTTGTAACTACATAAAAAAAAGCTTGCTGCATTGCTATCTAGATGAATATATCCGGCAGTTGATGGCAGAAGTTAAAATAGGTTTAATGTTACTGGGCTTACCTCAAGAGGACTTGAAAAAGGACTTCTTTTTGTCTTTTTTGTTGTATAGCATTTTCCAGTTACATGATATATGCCAGTTTTGCTTCTCTTTCTTTCTGTGCTGTGTGTCGTTTTGTACTGTGTATATTTACATGCACGCTGAAGGTGCGTTCCATAGCAGCTGAGGTACAGGAAGCAGTTTAAAGGCAAGATGAAACTTTGTTCAGAGGTTTGCTTTTACAAGTTCATTTCCACCAAGTTAATGTATTCATATACTAAAAATATTCCCAAAAACCTTCTCTAACCCTATAATTTGCTAAGTCAGTCAACCTCCAGCCAGTTTAACTGCCTTGCCTTTTTATAAATACAATCCATGGCAGTGATTTCCTCGTCTAATTTAATTCTAAACATGGGCTTTAAGATCTAACATAAAAAGCTGCTTGATGAATGAGTTTTACAAAATTATTTCCCTCTTCTCTTCTGCAACCTATCTCCACACAATGCTAAGTGTAAGTACCTTCCATGGCATGCCGTTTCAGATGGTCTTAAGTCTTTTGCATCCATTGCTCTGATCCTATGATAAGTAGCTGAAGCACTTGTGTTACAGAAATCAGAAACAACGACGGTACCACAACACCCAGACCCGAGACAATTTTTCTACATTGACCCGACCGGGAATCGAACCCGGGACCTCAGAGATAGCGACACCAAGTCCGGTATGCTCGCCTCTCGGCTACGGAGGTCGTCAAACATTGCAATCTGACATAACATATCTAGTATGTACGACAAGCAAAATGTGTACTGCTTTAAATAAAATTGAATACAATAGTTTAAGGCTCCCAAAAGAATCTTAAAATATAATAATACGATTGAAATAAAAATTACTTAATACAAGTAGATTTGGGTCACCTGAAAATTTGGTGGTTTTAACAACGCTATGGTAGGTATGTCTCTTCTCTTCTCAAATCGTCAGAATCTTTTTTAAGTATGTTCAGCGATTACTTGTTATCGCGTTGACCGATTTCGATGATACTTTTTTGTTTGAAAGGAAATAGTTTCTGAATGGTTCCATATAAATTTAGTCAAGTTCTGATGTTGAGATCTATAAAATAATCATAAATCATTGCATGAACTCCATACCACGGCAACTCATTTTTTATTTACTATGTTGCGTAATATTTTCGGCAAATGTGAGCTGATTTTAATGATTATTTTTTTTAAACAGATTTACCGTAAAGAAAAGCATCTCAAAGAGTTACTCAGAACGTTTTGTAAATTGATAACATAAGCAAGAATAGTGATTGATTATAAATATAAGATGAAATTTAAATATGAACGTATTAATTTCTTTGTAATAGGGCTTTTGTACTATAAAGTGTGTATCAATATATGAGATTTCAGGTAAACTAACCAATTTCTACCTTAAAACGAACGACGTTATTAATCTGCACTGTTGCTGTTATGTTTATGTATAAGTTTATGTTTCATAAATACACATCATAGAAATGCGAAAAACCTATGCTTCAACATTCTTTGTGTCAAATAAGTTCATATTGACAATTAAAACATATCCACCCGAATAAATTCCCGACGGGTGGGTCCATTAGGAATAAACTCGGGAAATTTTTCAATTTGGGAATATACCCAACCCTAGGCACAATCAATATATTTTAGGTAGTACACGGACTTTTTAATGGCTGACTTCACGAGAAGTAAGTAAAGAATTAAACAAATTTAATCGATTAACGCATTTTATATAACTATATTGCAGTTGCAGAAGATCATATAAGACTGTAGTGTCGTTAATAATGCAGACTTGTGGCCAAACAGACGTGTGTAAAAATGGCCAAATTAATTATAAAAACTGGATTCCGAGCAATCACACACGATATCGCTTTCTAACCACAAACAACAATAAAAGTTTGGGTTGGGTCTTGGCTCAATATGTGCAAGATGTAAAAGAAATCAAATGTGAAGATTCTAAATGAGCCACACCATTGAAGCTTGTGTTAATTCGTTAAACATCAATACCGGTGACAGATGGCGGCGGACGCGGCTCCGGACTCGTCTTGACATTGTGAGGTCAAGCGCTGCTATTGGTCTATCCTTGGGCTGGCGGAAGTTGTCTGAAGGATAGACCAATGGCAGCGCTTGACCTCACAATGTCAAGACGAGTCCGGAGCTGCGTCCGCCGCAGTTTGTCACCAGCTTAATGAACGCCTCTGTGAACGCTATACAAAACATCCTTGTACCCTGAACTGTAAGACGCAGCGTAGGTAGACCGGTGGGAACCCGGTGGACTATCGATCTAGTTCTTGTCCTATGGTTGCGGGTAGTAGTTTTACTCGATCAGTGGGTTTAGCTCGTAGAAAAATGGTAAATTATTCCGTTTTATTTTGCAAATGCCGCTCTGCCACTTCAAACTTCCGTGATCGTGGTATTACCTATTACATGCATGTATTATAGGAATTTTATAAGTTCTTATTTTTATACAATATCGAAAGTAAGTCAAACAAATAAATTAAAGGAGGAGGTAGATTTTACATAGTACTAGCCATAGTTCGGGGACAGTGTGAGTGGTGTGGTGTGTAATATTAAGTATTTAAACTTTTTTGAAAAATTTGTATTGATTAATAAATTGATCTGCTTAATACAATGCCGTTATATTCTTTTACTGATATGTGTCCTATTTCAAATAAATAATTCAGCATGCCTTGATGTGGGTGACAAAAAGTCACTCGGCATGCCTTGTAGGGGTTGTGGATATGTGGGTCCCATGCATAGATTTGATATATTATAATATTGTCTACCTATGTCTTTTTCGCGCATTCTGGTGATTTGTATTAACCTGTCTGTTTTTTTTTTATAGGGTAAGCCTCGATAGGGTTTACAGATACGGTTAGTGCTTACCCGAATTAACTGTATTCACTTGGTTAGCCTTTCGTTGGAGTAAGTCGACGATATGCTTACCGAATTGATAGGGTTTGTGGAAACAAGTCTATGAAATACCCAATTAAAAACCCTTTTATTGGTAACCGGTTCCGGTCCTTGCTTACGGGTGGAAGGTTGAATATCAGTCTAACTATATATCGATTGATTATTTTTTGATTGATTTTCAGGTATTCTATACCCGAAATTTTCTGTTATGTTACCTGTTCTAGGCAACCACAGCAGCCAAACAAATTAAACAGATCGAAAAAAGGCTACGAAAATCGACTTAGGGATATCACAAATTTAGTTCTAAGTTCCGATACTACGTTCTACAGTGCCAAAAAGACGATAATCAAAAAAAGTGTGAATATAATTTCACAGCAGCCAGTCTTTTTTTTACTATTAAATTAAATACAATACAATTAAAGTTTTATAATTCATTTTTAAACAAACTTTTGTTCATACACACATAAACTAGGCTTAGATTCGGTGGGGGTAGTCGAATGAAAAGCATGGTCGATTATTTTAATGGGTTTATCATTTAAAGAGCTTTAGAGTGCAAGCTTGGTGTAGTTTGTCTCAAGACAACTTGCTTTAAGAATAAGAATAAGAATAAGAATAAAATAATTTATTCCAAAACCACACATAGTTGTAAACATGAAATGCTTTAGACCCGATAGCGTCTTGAAACCTGCTTCTACGGGAAGAGTAGCATCTACTGAGTCCAAGAAACCCAATAAAAACGAAACACCCGTTATTTATTGTGAACTATATCAAGAATACACTCGACATTGGCACAATCACTGCTCTGCTTAAAGAGCGGGATGAGACCATATAAAAAAATAGATTTACTACTGACTAAATTAATCGTGACGTGTGCTAATCCATTATGTTAACTATCAAACTTTCTTCCCAAAAATAGAATTTCATCAGCAATGGGAATCATCAAAGAGCCATTGACTCTTATCCTGATTTCTGGAATACTCTGTTTCCTAGAGAAGACGACTACAGTACTCTACTTGGAAGTGGATAATGAAAGGTTATTGTCTCATTTCCACTCAGACAGGTAACGTAACGGTTCTTCTAGAACATAGGAAGATGCCTCTATAAAGTCGTTGGTAGAATAAAGCAAGACATCATCCGCATACTGCAGAATTGAACACGGGGATGATATTGACTTTTTCAAGTCTCTTGTGTAAATGTCGTACAAAAGTGGGCTGAGAATAGATCCCTGTGTAACTCTTTTGTACAGATTACGAGTAATATTAACACCTGGAACTCTCAATTGGATAGATCTGTCTGTATAAAGTTTAAAAATAAAATTAGACATGTTTTTAGGGACGTTGAGTTTGTGTAAGTCTTGTTTTAATGTAAGGAGATCCACGTTGTCATAGGCTGATTTGATATCTAGAAAAGCTGCTGTGATGCACTTATTTTTAGAAAAAATCAGGGGATAAGTCAGCAATTAATAATTATCGGCCCGTGTCACTGTTTTCTGTTTTTGGCAAAGTTTTTGAAAAACTTGTTTATACCATTTTATCTTGGCATACGAGACATACCATAATATCACAGCAACATGGGTTTATTAAAGCTCGTTCTACAGCAACTAATCTAGCAGGCTTTGTCATGGAAGTGGTTGAGGCAGTGGATCGTAAGACGTCAGTTGACGTCATTTATACAGATTTTAGTAAGGCGTTCGACCGGGTGGATCACAATATCTTAATTCTCAAACTTTTCCAATACGGAATACATGGAAACTTACTCAAATGGTGTGTATCTTACCTGGTTCAGCGATTATCAAGAGTAGAAGTTAATGGTTTCACATCTGATGTTTTAATCGCGTCGTCGGGCGTTCCACAAGGTTATCGCATTTAGGCCCATTATTTTTCAATATATTTGTAAATGATGTGAAAGCTTGTTTTCTGCATTCACAGATTTACCTATACGCAGATGATCATAAATTAGTGAAATGTTTGGAGGACGAAAGTGATGGCGTCCGTTGCCACAGGATTTAAACCGTTTTGCTTCCTGGTGTCGCACAATAGTGGTTCAGAATCTAGTTTAGGATATTAAAAAATATGTTAAAAAAAAACAGTCCAAACCGAGTCCACTAGATAGACAAAAAAAACCATTGTCTATCTTCCTACTGTAATTATTTTAGTAACATCTATCTAAGACAATAATCCAACGTTTGTCAGGGCGCGTGCACGATCGCATCGCATCGCATCGATCGCAATAGTTCAATGGATTTTTAAATACGATTTTCTTGTATTCTAGACTCGACTCTGAACCACTCCCTTAAACTTAGCTTAACTTAAAGTTAAGTTAGTTAAGTTTCATATTAACAGGAAAATATTGTATTCTAGGCAAATACCCACAGTCACTCTGAACCATAATAAATAATGAAGTTCAAAAAAGGTTATGAATAATGAATATCAACTTGGGGACAACACTAATTTAGTTCCAGGTTCCTACCAAGTGGTAGGAACCACTGATCAGGGTAAAACTGTTCCTACTACTATACTACGGCCTACAGCGCAAAAATGGCGAAAATCAAATAGGTGCGAATATCATTTGATAGCTGCCAGTATGTCTCTGTTAAATGCACTTATAATTTTAAAAAAAAAAACAAATAAATGTCAAAAAACTAAATGTCAAATTGACAAAAAATCGTGAACATGGCTGATGCTGCAGCAGCTCGTCGTGAGGCTCGGAGAAAAAGAATATTAGACAATTCTCACAACAGACTTCAACTAATAGCAGGCAAAAATACTGACGAGCTACCTAGAGGTCATTTTCGAAAAATTATTTGAGTGAACCTTTTTGTTGATGTAATCTTAACAAAATTTTCAAACTTAATTCTTGATTTACAGAGATAACAAACAAGTCTCCAATACCTCAAACTTACGAGCCTTCTATCCTAGCAGACAGCAGTGTGTCTAGTGATTATTCGCTGTTAAACGGTATTCTTGGGAATCTTCATTCTGAAGTGGAGACTACTGAATCGTCATCGAGGCATGACGTCGTTGCGGCAGGTGATGGCGAGGTAGTAAATGACTTAGCAGCTTTTATCCCGTCGTCACCTCCAGAACAATCTCAAACATCACCATGGAAAGCTCTCGTCACTTTCAAATATGACATAGTACTGTTATCATTGTTGTTGCAGTTCATACATGGTGTGGCTTCAGTTCCATTTGAAAACACTTACTTTTTTCTTCCACTTATAATATATTCTGTTACAAAATTAGCCTGGTTTCCCAAACAAAGTAATTCTAATATTGCTAATGTACTGTTACTTCTAAATGGATTATCTCAGAGTAGACTGCATAACATGTTAGAAATATTGCAATGGGCTGGCACTATAAGCCAGGATGTTTGTATATATTTGTTTACTACAATTTGCATTCAGTCCATATTTACCAGATTGAGAGATTGCTTTGTTACATAGTAATGGCTTTAGACAGCAATGTTGAGGGCATTGTTTTGACTGACACCATACAATAGCTGGCTAGATGATAACGATGTTCCATAGTTTGATTGCTTGTGCCTTTTTACATAAGTGAGAAGATTGACAAGTGTGCGTTTTAGTCACATATTGCCATTTTAGTTTTAATTATATCAAGAACCAGTGATTGTAACATCCAAGGAGAGTTGGTTTAAATTCATTGTCTTTTTTGTTGCTCAATGTTATAAATGCGCTGATCAATTCAAGATGTACTTATCTAGGGTGTATTGATTTTTAATTCTTTCTTGAGGTTTTGCATTGGTTTAGTAGTTCTCACATTATAGTAATTTGAATCATGAGCTTAAGATAATATTTTAAAATCTCTTAATGCATAAATAAGCATAAGCATTTAATTTGTATTTATCACCCTCACTAATAACCCCCAAATTTATTCACCTGTTATATTGTATGTGCTAATAATAGTTAAAAATTGCCAAATTAATAATATAACATGTAACAAGTTCATATTTTCAAGCTTTATATTAAATAGAAATCTAACGTTTTTATATGAAGTGAGCCTGGCAAAATGTAAATGGCCTAATTATTATTCAATTTTTAGAAAACTATTTTCTTTGTCCTTTATCTTTGATATTTTTAATTATTAACATGTGCGACTTTACATAAATATTGTGGTTACAATTAGTGAAATAATGTGAAATAAGCTACCAAAGTTTATTGTGTAAAATTCATAAAAAATACTATTTATTGTACAGTCAATGGCACGTCAACCTACCCAAAAAGTTAAAGGTCATTGAATTGATTTTCAACTTTAAGTCCGATGCGTAGAGATCAATATCAGTTGGTAAAATTATATGTTTTGTGGTAGGTTGACGTGCTGTTGTCTGTACCTTGTTCATACTTTTATTCAAACACTTGCACATCAATTTGATTCCGTTAATGTAAATAAATAAACACACATTTAATTGTAAATAAAAGGTTTATTGTAATTATATTTTGTAACGATTGAAATAAAAAAGGGTCTTTATAACTGAGGTGTGGTTTGACATTCGATTCCCCTTGTAGCCGCAACAGCTGTAATAAGATATTTAAGGACTGTGTTAATTATAAAATGTAACAACTTTAAAAACTTAAATGCTAGAATACATTCCTATCAATTATTTCTACTGCACTTTTTAACTACTAAACCGATTTTGATGATACAGGAATGTCTAATACTTTGCATAATAAGCTCAAGTATCATTTGTCTTTGTTGATCAGTCATATTTTAACAGTCAAATTTATTTAATTTTACATATTAACTATAGGGTCCGTTCACACCGAGACGCGACACTGCGCGCACATTATAATAGAGCGAATCAAAATATACTTTATTTACTACACGAAGAGATACACATTTCATTGTGTAAATTCAGAATACGTTGCACCACGCAGCGCTGCGCCTCTAGATGCCTTGCGGTATATAGCGATGCATCGCGACGCAAATAAAATGTGTGCGCAGCGTCGCGTCGCGTCGCGTCGCGTCTCGGTGTGAACTGAACTCAATACTATGTCGGGGGGGCATTTTCTATAGCTCTGAGTGACACAACGGTATCAACGGGAAAAATAATTCAGACTCACTCATAACTCATAATGCCGCAGCCACACTGCTTCTCGAGCTCTCTACTCCCCTACTCGCGACAACGCCGTGGTATTTTGCTTTATATATATATACAAATATTTATTTTTTATTTACCAGATAATAATAATAATACATAAACATGTGCCAGACAACACCCTTGTCATGGTCTCCTTGTGTTACAAGGTTTAGAATTTTTTTTTGCCACTGGTGTCTGCCAGCCAGCATACCCAGATTCGGGCCAATTTAGGAAAGATCGTTTTCTGAATTGACCCGAACCGGAAATCGAACCTGAACCATGGTGTTCAAGGCGAATTACTGCACCACTACACTCATCGGGTGGTAAAATTATTAGTGATTTGGATTCTTAATAATCAAATAAAAAAAAAAATATATTATTAGCTACTTAGCCTTCCTTGAACGCAAAAGGTCTCGGGTTCGAGTCAATGCAGACAACGTTCTTTTCTTAATTGGCTCAAGTTTGGGTGTGCTAACAGACGTCTTTTAAAAAAAAAATTAGAACCTTGTTAACTTAAGGATGTTCATTCCTTACTTCGACATCATGATAACTGGTGTGTTGCCGGGCGCATATTTATTTATTTTATTATTTAAATAACGTTGGCGGCGCCGCGGCGCGTTTTGTTAAATACTTACTAACGTAACGACACAAGCGCTGGACGAGAACTGCGTTCAACGTGAGTGTATGGCCGGGTTACTTGTGTACGTGTTACCGCTCTTTGACTCGCGCCAAAAAAAATTGACACAAAAATTGGATCTGGAAAATTTGGATTTGGCAAGACGAACGCGAGGATGAGCGGCGTGACATGACGATTAACGAAGCTACACTACGTGTCTCTGCCCGCTGCCTCCGCTATATTTACTTCGCAAGTTGCAAGAAAAAAACAGTTTCTTTGATAATTGTTTTCTAATCTAGATATACATAAAACCAAAGTCTGGTTAGTTACACCATTTATAAATCAAGAACGGCTGGACTGATTTTTATGATCTTTGGTTTGTTGGATAATTGGATTTGACTATCCGCCCCTTAACAATCCATATAGCAAAAAAACTTTTAAAACATAGGAAAATTCACGGAAAAAATGTATAAAGGGGCGGTACGAAGCTTGCCGGGACAGACAGTTTACAAATAGATGCCCGCGAACTAAAAAATTTGGTAAGTAACCCTAACAATCAAAAAGTTTTTATGACAAGAAAACAATGGGCTAGTTTCCTAAAAAAATCTAATAAGTCCGTCAGTTTGATTAACAGAAAATATTGGAAACATATTTTTTATTTTCTAAATCAAACAAAAAATAATGAAGATATAGCCCGTTAAAGTTCCGCGTAACGTCACGCCTTGCGACGCTTTTTAGCAAGGCGTGACGTCACGTTCTCACTTTGATGCGCTTCTTCCTCGTTCTTAATTTTTTGTTTGATTGACAAAAGACAAAATATGGGTCCAATATTTTTTGATAATCTAACTGATGGACTAAATAGAATAATCATTTTTTTACCCAGGAAACTAGCCTATTGTTAGAGATACTAATTTATCTATCGTAATATTCGTAATACCTACTCTATCAAATTAAAAAAAATGTTGGCATACAATGAAAACCAATAACTATGTAGTTAAAGTATATTTACATCTAAAATACATGCTATTAGATAAGTAAGAATGTATGAAGATGAAATACCTGTGAGAAAATAATAAGAAACATCAAAAACAAAAAACTAGGACATCTAGAACTTAAAAAAGCTTTTAATACTACTCATTATGGTCTTACTCTTATCTTTGTCACCTAACTGATTTTCTTGCTCAATTTTATTAAGTTGAGGTTTTGTATGGTCACCCGTGCTCTGACATTTTTCTGACTGCATCTGGTCTTGCAAACTATCTTGGGTGTCATCTTTTTTTGTAGTTTGTGATAGTTCTGGACTAGTAGAACTGTTAAAACTAACAGAACCTGTGTTTTGTACATCAACAGTGCCCTTATTTCTAAGCTCTGAGATATTGTCGTTTGAGTCATGCAAATTGTCAGAGCACCCGAGTTCCTATTGTTTGCTCTTCACACTTTTTGGCTTCTTCTCGCGTAAAGGTTTAGCACGCACTAGGTCAGTGCGTCCTATATTTATCATTTTAAGTTCCCAGGTTTCCATGTCTTTTCTGTAACAAAAGTTAATAACAATATCAGCATTCACAATAAATCTTTGGGATAAAAGTTCAGTATTGATATTGAAAAAAGCTATCTTGTAAACAAGGGTATATCAATAGCTTAGGGCAGACCTGAGGCCCAATTCCCGTAATTTGACAATAGTCGCAATCCGGTGTCGATGCGCTCCCAGTAACATTACGATCACAAACAGTATTCTTGTGAACCCAAAAAATTCAATTATAATTCGTAATTGCGACTGAAAATGGAAGAAAACAAAATTATAATTTGTTTTGATCTATTTTCAGTCGTATTGAGATAGTTTTGATAATTTTACGTCAAATTCAAAGTTTACGAGAATAATGTTTGTGATCGTAGTGTTACTGGGAGCGGATGGACACCGGATTGCGACTATTGTCAAATTACGGGAATTGGGCCTCTGATAACCACACCATAGCAAATGTTCAGTAAATTATTTGTAATCTTGGAGTGAGCCCATTCCCCTGGGTAAATTGTTACGCTCATGCTTGTTAAAAATACGTAAATTATATATATATATATGTAATTGCTTATAAAAAATACATACTGGTACTTATTCATAAGATCTTGAGCTTGCTTTTCATATTTAACTTTTTCAGTTGCTGGTAGTTTTAACCAATCTTCTTTAGCTTTTTCCTGAAATTCTTTCATTTGTTTTCCAGTGAATTGATCTTTTTTAGTCTGAACAAACAGGAAATATGAAGACATTGGTTTCTTAGGGCGACCGAGTTCTTTGTATTCCTGAAATTCACAAAATATATGTTATAATTACATATTTCCATTCAAAATATTAATTAGTGCATTTATATTTTTTGTACAAATAGCATTACTATTATGTGGAAGTATGCTTCGTCTTCTGTTATTATCAGAATTTTCAATAAACAGGGAGATAAGTTAAAAATCATGCATCCTCAAGCGGACATACATGAAACTGCATAATAATAAAAAATATATTGTGTCTGGTTTTTCTGGGCCAAGGGGCTAAGTGAACTTGATATCATGTGTACTTACAGCCTTTAATTTTCTTTTCTCTTTGGCAGCAGCTAGTTCTTCTTTAACTCTCTTAATGTCTGCTTTTTGCTGGTCTGTTAGTGAGTTTTCATATATTTCTTTAATTTTCTTGTAATCTTCCAAATCTTTTTCATATTCTTTTACCATTTGTGACTTAGTCTGCGATACATAAGTTTCATTTTATTTTTATTTATTTAGATAACCAACAGCGTATACAGTATTTTATAAATATTAATTATTAGACTAATAGTATGGCCCATAACAGGTTTGCCCTAATTACTTAAAAGTACAATGGTTGTTGGAAGAAAAAAAAAATTATCTCTATATTAATGTTCTTTGAAGAAATTTAGAATGTAATAAAACTATCTAAATAGACGAGGTGATTTTAGCTTCTACTTAGGAACAACTAGTGACCCCTAAGCGCTTGCATGTTTTTTTTTAAACGTACCCTTAAATTTAGCAAAGAGATACATGTGTCGAAACTGTTTATTATATATGTTAGCAAGTCGTGAAAGAACTGAGTTTTGGTGGTGGAGGTTTTAGTGCTAAAGATAGTACAATCATTAAAAACATTTTAATAATTAAGTTAAAAAAATAAAATCCTCAATAAGACTTTTACAATAATAATAATTAATTCATTAATTGTTCTAACAATCGCTCCAATAATCTAGCCCTAAATTAAGCATAGCTTGTATTACGGTGACCAGATAACAAATAGACCGCATAACAATAGATTTTCTATTGTGTCTCATCTCATCACATATGCTTGATTAGTTAAATACATTATATCAATGTGACATCTATGACTCAGGTACAAATTGCCCCTTTGCAGGATTTGAAACCTCAACCGCTGACATTGTAGTCCAGAGCACAAATCACTACACCAAAGGGCCTGAATAAGAATCTGTTCCTAGTGATAAGGCTAGAATATTAGTATACTGACCTCTGCATCAAGTTGTTGCCAGTGTTTTGAACTCCATGCTATAGCCTCTTTAGATGATATTCCTGGATTTTTAGCTAATAAAGCAGGCCGTAGCTGTGACATGAATTTAAAAAATGGTGTCAAAGGACGTTTGGGCTTTTCTATCCCAAGTCGTTCCTCTGCAGACTTTCTAGTATAGTTGCATACTTGCTGATTTATCCATGTACTTCTGTAAGGTGGTGTATATATAAGTATAGTATCATTTATTAGTGATCTCTTAGACATATTTCACATAAGTTTATAATAAGCAGAATAGTCTGTTGTGTCTAGCAACAGTATAATCTATTTTTATCCATTTAAGGGATCTTTAATTCTTTGTAGTAACGAATATTGAGTAAATCCTAATATTTCAAGCAATGTGGTGGACTCTAGTAAGCCAAATCTCTAAATGAAACAAAGGTCCACATAGTTTTCGATTATATCAAACAAGTAAACAACCCATAGGCGTCATAACCTCAAACGTACCTTCCATACAAAATAGATCTGTAACTACCAGTTATAAAACTACCGAGACGACTAAGCTGACTAAATGAAGTCATTTTGTTAATATCTTAATGTGAAATGATTAAACTTTTATTTAAAAATTACCATCACCATTCACCAAGCAAGCCTAAAGTGGAAAGTGGAAACTTTGATTGAAGCAAAAATGTCAGACAGGCTATCTGTCACTGTCAAATTGACAGTTGATTTTTTTAGGGTTTCTTATAATGTAAAAAACACTAAAAAGCTAAAAATAATTTTAACACTGTACCTATTCAGTTACTTTTGGAGTCGGTACAAAGAACACATTCAAACTCTGATCAGCTTGCACCGACTCAAAAGGTAACTGATTAGGTACTTATGTGTTAAAATTATTTTTAGCTTTTTAGTGGTTTGAAGTCGGTTTTTTTTAAAAATAAAATTTGTTTATTTCATCTATTTTTAGTAATAAATCCTTATCTAACTGCTAAACACCGATTTCATCCTCCTTTTTTCCACCCAATTTTCTTTCCGAAAAATTTTACCAGTATCTTTGAAGTAGGTATTAGCTATATAATAAAAAAAGACACATCAGAATCGGTGTACATTCGTTGAAGATATTGGATAACAGATACAAGAATCACGAACCAAAACATTATCTGGGTATTTTGTTATTTTCTCAAAAACTGCTAAATAAATTTTGATAAAATTTATATGTGACCACCTCCGAAGTTTGATCTACCAAACAAAAAAAGAATCATCAAAATCGATTTTTAATTCGTGGAGTAATCGCGTAACATATAAACAAAAAAAATAACAACATACAGTCGATTTGAGAACCTCCTCCTTTTTTGAAGTCGGTTGAAAACGGGACCACTTGTCCTTCTGTCACCAAGAATAATGATAATTTTGCTTTACGAATGATTGGTATGGAATATATTAATTACTAGTTTCTAATTCAACGCAATTCAATTAAGTAACAACCAACTACTACTAGCATCAAAATATGTAAGTAGAATGTTAATCAAATAATTAGATTCGTGACTTAAAGAGAGAACAATCAAAACAAAACAAACTTTAACTATCTTACACCTTCATATTTTCGCTACGATAGCATTAACAAGATAGTTTTTCTGCAACTTTTATGCAAAGAACGTACCTATTTTCTACTGTTTCTATAGGCTTAGTAATTTCATAGATTATGGGGTTGTTTATTTTTTATCCAATGAACTGTTCGAATTGACAGTCACTGACAAACAGAAAACGAGTTAATATCACTAAGGGATTTGATTTTTCATTCGTTCGTTCTCTCAATTGACCCGAAGTGGCCCAAAATCGGGAATCGAACCCGGATCCTTTGCGTCCAAAGCGAATTACTGCGCTACTACGCGACTTGGGTCGTCAAGTATTAATATTGAATAATTACTTACCTATTACTGCCGTGTGGGGAGGGCTCCAAAAAATACACTTTCCCACCGCCAACAGGAGACGTGTCGTAAGAGGCGACTAATTCCTGTAGCACGAGACGGGCAGCAGTATCTGCATGCGAAATCTTATAAAAAATTGCGCACACCAACCTGCCTGCCAAGCGTGGCGAGTATTGGCAATCCCCCCCAATGAATGTCTTTGGGGGAGGCCTCTGTTCAGCAGTGGACCTCCTATGGCTGAAATGATGATGATGATGATGACTTACCTATTTGTATTCAATCAGTATACGTATTTTGTAATGGCTTGATGTATAAATAAAAACATTAAATTTCTTTATTATTTTATTCATTTCTTAAATTTTACACGTCATACAAAAAAACGAGAGTAAGTTTTATTTTACTACAACACTTTTCATTTAGGTACTTACATACAAAAATAATATTTACACTTTTGCGCTTAACTTTCTCGACTCTACAGGATTTTGTCATTTTTTAATGTTTAAAATAAAAATAATTTAGCACAGTATCCTTAATTAATATGGTACAAAGTAAATATCAACTAATTATTAATTACTTTTATATTTACATGATAAAATACTATTTTGGCAGGCGGTGGTATTCCATTCCATTCCATTCGACGCAAGTCGTGGGATGGAAAAGTATGTACAATATATTTTAATATTATCTTATATTTTCGAAGTCACTCATGCATGGATTTGGAAATACTAAAATATGTACTAAGTTTACAAAATCGTTGATGTAAACAGACTTCGTATTATAAAGCATCTATTTTATTTTCACGATTACGATGTTTCTTCCATGGTAAAAAGTAAAACGAGTGTTTTCATTTATTGTCGTATGAATGTCTTCACTCCGTAGGTATACTTATTTACTATAATTACAACCATTTTATCGGTATATTTACAAAGTGAAAATAAAAATACCACTAGCTACACTGTGCTAGTAGCATAAAAGCTTCAGGTCCGAGATCCAACACTTTGAAAATCACAAAAATTTACTAAGACAGACCTTCAATTATGAAATTGGAGTCTTAAATGCCACTCAAGTAAGCATTTTCAGATTGAACTAGGATAAAAACTTCGAAATTGAAATTTAACCACGTCTTATTAAATGGATAAACTAAGTATCTTTTGTGACAATATGCGTGTTAGGAAAAATTTGGATTATGGTAGGTTGGCATATGGCCCTAACCACAAATGACGTGACATATCTTAGCGAGCATTGGATCGGTCATCTTAATCCTACAATCAAGTGTAAAACGTTCCCTTGTTTTAAGTATATTTACAAATCATTGCTTACATTTTATACAATACAGAAAAAAAATTACGTTGGTAGGCCGTTAAAGTTAGTTTCATCTAGCCTCTGCTTGCGACTTCGTCTACGAAGTCTTCAGAATTAAGCTAACGATGAATGAATAATCATACCTCGGGAACACTAAAACTCAATTAATCAATATCAACATGTGTGCCTTTACAGCTGATTCTATTCAGCTGTTAAATCGTGATTATATAAACAAACTTACAAACTTTTACGTATTAGTAAGTTAAGTACCTATTCTTATAACTGTACAATTATTTTACTTTTATTCATTAGAAAGTACATTTTATTATACATTTCATTGCTAATATTCATTTCCTTGCATTTTTTGAAAATAGATTCGTCGTATACTTTATGATGATATGAGAAAAATCTGTTCAAACAAAATCGTTCACTCATAAATAATAATGGCACTTACGAAGTTTAACATTACACTATTCAGACACAACATACAGGGCCATCTTTGACCTATTGGGGGCCCTGGGCACATAGGATAATGGGGCCCCTATGACTTTGATACTATTGAACTATATAAATAGAACTAGGGGGCCCCATCAATCGCGGGGCCCTGGGCAAGTGACCAGAGTGCCCAGTGGGAAAGACGGCCCTGACAACATAGGTACACTAGAAACTATAAATGCATTATCAGAGGTACAGCCTCGTAAAATGAGAATGTCTTTTTAGTTCAATTGAGCGGGGTGTTCTCTGTGAGTCGGTCAGAGAATGGTTTCGCCAGCGGAATAATGGTAGTGGCGCGGTTTTCGGTACGAATGCTGCTGCGGCGGGCGGTACGTTGCATATTTGTGCATCTGTCGTGTTAGTGTGTGCGGGTGCGTGGCGTAGCAGTGCAGCGTCAGCGGAGTCGGCGGCGGGCCCGACGGACACTTCGCCAACGGCGGCTTTCGGGGCCCGGTCACCTTCCTCCACAACGCCTTCAAGCGCGGAGTCGCTATCCATACAGCCACCATCACGCCGAGAATCTGCGTTGCAAATATCCGAAACAGGAACACCCAAAAAGCGGGCCGCGGTTGAGTCGACGGCTCTGTAGACGGAACCGGTGCAGCTAGCCAGTCGTCTCTCCACGCGTACTCGTACATCCAAGTGGCCAGGATGCAAGTGGATGGAACAGCGTAGAGCGCCGCAAACGCGCCCAACCTGAGCAGGCTCTGGTCTGTGAGCGGCTGCGGCGGCGAGTTCAGTAGAGCTGACGGAGCCGGCACCGGGGTGGGCCGGCGCAAAACCGCACGAAGACCCGACGCGAGGAACACCGAGCCCAGCAGAAGACAGATCGCCTCCGGTACTATAACTAACGCCAGCAGGGATTTGCTGGACTGATTGCCGACGAAACATGTTCCTGTAAAAATAAAAACAAAATGCTTTAGGTAAACGAACTTGACTCTTCGATGCCGGCGAGGCAAGTTAGCGGATACGGATTCTCACTGTGCCTTTATCGAGCTGAATAACATTCCGATTTCCACTAAAGCCACTCTCAAAAGACACCTACACAAACATACGGCGAGAAAAAAGGCTTGCATTAATAAGGCAACGGTTAAAAAGGCCGATTTAAAATTGAAATATGAGCGTGCGAGGAGGAAAGGTGTCGTATTTAACGGCTCGAATAATGGTCGCGCATTTCTTTCGGCCGCCATAATGGAAGTAAAAATAATAAAAATAAAAGCACAATACTCGTGGCATGATTGAAACTGCAATATGCCTGAGAAACGGACCGAGTGGCACTTCGCTCGCACTTAACATAATGTTATGTTCAAAATAAAGCTTTAAATGGAATCTAATATCCAATATTGATGCCAGAATTTCTTAAATCTTGTTGAGTTGTTTCGAAATGGAATTTTCTGTGACAGAATGAAGATAAGTAGAGTTTGCTCGGTGCACACACTCTAACATCGCCAAACAGTTTGTATGGAAATGTTTTTTCCTACAAACAAACTGATGACAGAGGTCGCGGCTTATTATGGGAAAGTGAACTTTTTTTGGGATTTCGATAATGGCTCCATTGAAAAAGTTGCTGTACTCGTGTGTTGCGTTATTTAATGAAAATAACCTGCTAAAATGTAGAGTTTGGCATTGTATCTTTTATTATAATTATCTTCGTCTTAATACGCTCGCTAGCTGTCCCATTCTTTCTATTTCTATTCTAGTATAAACAGGTTATACATGTCCTATTTTGCATGCACTATTTTGTGTACATATTTAGGTATAACTTGTATGTATACAGGGTTATTTGTAAAACATCAACAACCCCCTAGGGGCTGATTTTGATGCTGAAATACAACAACTTTTTGTATGGGATCAACATCGAAATCGCAAAAAAAATCACTGTTTCATACAAACTGATGTCAGCTGGTCGGCTTTGTATGGGGAAGTTTTTTTTTGCTATTTCGATGTTGGTTCCATTCAAAAAGTCGTTGTATTTGAGCACCTCAGAATCAGCCCCTATGGGGTTGTTGATGTATTAAAAATAACCCTGTATATCACACAACAGCACGAATTATTTGCATGGGGCGGCAAATCCCAGTTTTTGCTGAGGCTAAAATTTATAGCTGCAAGCCACTCGCGAGAGGTTTAGGTCTGATTTATGCGCACACGTTGGTACAGAGGCAGAAAATATTTTTATTTTACCGTCGGGAACAGCATACATTTCAGTGTTAAATAATGACGATCGTTTGCTATCGTTGGGACTACACGTAGGTATGCGCGTAAGCGCATGTTTTATTTGTCATAAAAAATTAATAATTTTAACATATTTTTTCTCAAATGTGGCTGATGTATCTCCTGCTTATACATGTATCAGTGATGAACGATAATCTTTTCTGCTATTTTGTCTCCCCATACTCTGTATTCGTAATTTTCACTGTGACCGCATCTCTACGTGCTTTAAATGACCACTGCAAATGCTGGAATTTACTTTGAAATTGCGAAAAAGTCGTCAAATACTTCGTACCCAACACAAATTATAGAGGTAGATAATTAATATTTTTGTAAAGATTTTTTTGGTATTTTTTCTTGTAGGTAAGTACGTGTTCCTATTGATGGATAAGTACACCATCATTACATTTTTCACCTCATCTCAACCAGGGAGGTTGCCCTGTTCAGCTATACTCAAAGCAGCTCATATCTTGTTTGTTTAAAAGAATCGCCGCAACTGTGATAAGTAAAAAAATACAAAGATCCGTCGTTGAAATCAAAGATGAAACTGATGAGCTGATCCACTCTGAGTGATAAGTACTATGTAGTTCTAACAGTTTAATTGTGTCTATTCTGTGGTGGTGACGTCACTATTGGAACCTAGTATTTTTTTTAAAGTTATTACAGGATAGGAGCTTGACTGGGGGATTAACAATTAAATTATTAAGATGTTTATTTTCTTTGCAATGAGGTCGTATGACTAAACAGAAAGACCGCTTCTTAACGTGTTGCTATCAGAGCGGCATTCCTCAAATGGTCGGTAGTCCGGCTGAAATAAGTAATAATCCCAGCTTACGTGATAAGGAGTCTTCTGATAAATGAACATTTGTGCCACAAACGCCGCCCTGTCTTAGTGGAATTAACGGAATACAAACAACGCTACTGTTCAAATTAAAAATGATAAATTTGTACTTCATTCTTTAGTGTCGCCGCTAAGGGCTTAGCGTGGCTTATAACTTTACACTATTTTTAATAAACGATGATATTTAGCTCCTTTTAATGAGCATTCGGTAAGCGAGCTGTTGATTACCTAAATGCATTTATTGCTATTTCAATATTGTACAAGTCAGGGTTTCTTGTGCGAAGGGACAATAAGCCGTTCAGTACAAAACACTCAATGCCATTATCGTCTGAATGCGTGCTCCTGCGCAGTCGTACCAGATTTAATCGCTTTGAAAAAAGCCGCCGATTAAACAATCGAGGTCTATAGACCTGGAATTGTTATGCCTTTGTATTGGTTAAACGTGTGATAGAAGATTGATTAATTCAGTGGTACCTACTAAGGTAGAAACATTTCGGGGTGCTTTTTATGGACAAAAATAGGATATTCATAAACCAAAAAATTAGACAGTTGTTGTATTTTTAAGTAGGCAAGTACTAGGTATATTAGATGTAGTGCCCAGTGCCTCTTCTTAAAGTAACGCGGCATGTAGCTCTCACAACAGCAAAACCTTTTTGGCACACTTATTTAAGGTTAACTTTGTAAGATACTTGTATTATAAATTTAAATAAATCTGTCCGCCGTACGGCTCAACTAAACCCAACCAGTTAAATCCCAGGAAAATACAATTTTCTTAAGGGATGTAGGAAAAATTGTTCTTGTAGCAAAAATTAATCAAAATTATTTTAATAAATCTGAAGGCAATAATGATTTCTTGGCATCCATGAGGCTGGCCCCACCGTCACATAACATGATGGATTTCAATATTTATGAAATTCATTACAGTTATAGCCACTAACTTATATGGTCTTGTTCAGCCTTATAGGTGCAGTCTCTTTGCGATGCATTGAACTTGTTACCCGCCTTAATGAAAATGGCGGCATGGCAAGGCGGTGTCTTTGGCGGAGTGGCCTACCTAACTTGGGGCTGTAATAGATAATTGTATGGTATCCAGAGTAGGCTGTGCTTATTGAGAAACGAGCTGTTATAAAAACGAGACTAGTTGATGGATGTCCTGGCAGAGATGGGAGAATACGGATTTGTCTTGGATTTCTTATAAGCATAACATGGCCTTTTGTTCACCAAATTCAATGGTCTGTTCTGTTCAATTGTGTTCTAGCTTTTTGTAGGATATAGGTAATAACAATTGAACAGAAGGCCAATTCCCGTAATTATCTCTCAATGGGAACATAAGTGGATTGGCATGTGATGCGATTCTGATGTTACTAACAATCGGTATTCCCGTCCTTGAAAGTTTCGTTAACATCGCATTCCCTTCCCAATCGCATCGCATTAAATTCCTTTTGTAGTAACTTTTCGTTCGCATTGGTTCGTATTTCTGTGTCAGGTGTTGCCACAGACTACCTTAAATAAAAGCAACTGTCACAGATTAGAAAACCATAATTATTGTTGTTTATTTGGCCACTAAACTAAACCCGAGTGCTAAAATTCTAAGAAAAAGAGGACTGTCAAAGTCATTGTCAATTACAGTTGTCAATAAAGTAAACAAACATTGGTTTCGTCGTTTATTTGAATATTATGTTTCAAAGTTTTTAATTATTAAGATATAGGTATTTCGAGTTTCTTGGTTATTAAAAGATTTGTAAAAAGTAAGTACTTACCTACTTTTCTATAATTATTCATTTAAAAAAATGACCGATGTTAACCGCTTTAATTTATTTCCAGTATTACAACCATTACAAAAATCGTGTTAAATGTAGGGCAAGTGCTGTGAAAGAAGAAATAAAGGGTCCGGTGGAGGCCCTGCAGAACTTACTACCCCCAAAACTCTCGAGGAAAGGCTTTTTGCTATTCTTGGACGCTGCAGCTCACCTCTGCCTATCAGACAGAATCCTCTACTTGCGGTTAGTATTGACATATTACATTGTTTTTCTAACGGGCCCGCTTGGTAGAGTATGGCCCAAACCACCTCATAGTTGAGATAAAGCCTGTGCCCTGCTCTGTGGACGTGTATAGGCACACCTCTATGAGCAACAAATCCAAGTTGCATCCCCAGTTACTGCAGAAAGGGCTACTTTGCGACATAGGAAGAGTTATTTGTTGTTCCATTATCATTTTAGCCCTGAATCTGGGACTGGGAGTGATAGGTTTTTGGAGGAATACAAAGGTACTTAAATAATAATTGTATAGTGTGAAATTTATAAAATGCTTTAATATAACGTCCTTTTTTAAATTAAACAAAGCTTTAAATTAAACATCGCGATTGCCCACAGATTTGCAACTAACGCGTTCTTTACGGCTCTGCCCTGTTGGAGCGGTGCGTTGTAGCGGAGGCGCGGCGCCCGCTAGTGGTCACTTGCGCTCAAGCGCTTGTGGACTGGACAGGCAGCTCGGGTGCACGAAGGCGGAAACATTTTGCGATATTGTGAAGCACACAGCATGCGTTTACAGTTTGGGCTGCTATTTTCGGTTTGTAGGGGAGAGGCACCTGTAAAGTAATTTGACTTTTATAACAGGTTAATTTTCATTTTTGTAGGAAAGCCTCTCTTTGAACTCGCCCGCAAATCGCAAGTGTATCAATGTTCTAATAGATATTAGTTAAGATGAGATAAGCGTAAACAGTTCCATGTTATACACATACTATGACTGTGCTCAATAAAAGATTAAATTATTATTTATACTGCAACTGTGTTTTAATAAACTAAGAAATAACAACCTACCTAAATCTTGATTTGAGGACACCTATAGCCTCTGACAACAGAGCCTTTATAATTATGTTCCTGATAATAATAAGCTTATGGAGTTCCATTCTGACACATTTAGTAGGTATTATAACATTTTTCCTTAAATGATATCCTTTTTCTCCTGTAACAATAATAACAATAAAATTATGGTAAAAAATATTGTATTTACAAGCTTTAATTTATTGATATATTTTTATTTTATACATTAATAAGTTAATACAGAAAAATATGTATAAGTGTGTATGCCCATTGCCTAATTTATATATAATATTGTCCATCCTCATATAATTTCATTAAGTGACGGTTAAATAAGTGGACAGCCCTCCACATTAAGGTGTCCCATAGGACAAAACAGGATTTGTATACAATAGTTTGGTGGGTACGACCCGCTTGCAAAAAATGTAAGAGTAGGTAGGTAATCTAATTAAAACCTGAAACTGGAAATAAGATTTTAAAATGAATGAGAAAAGAGAATTAGTGGGTAATGTAACGAAAGGAGGAGTATTTTTATGATTTTAACTAAGTAGTAATAAATAAGTACATACCTTGCAAGTTACATTTAGGGCACCTTTTATCTTCTCAGACCTTATGAAGGGCTTGATCTCCGTGATAAGACATTGTGTTAGGTACTTTGTAAAAGCTCGCAATGAGATCTTAGACTATTATAACAATGGCTTGCCCATCTATTTTTAGGGTAATTTGGGTAAGCCGCCTGCTGCCTCTGCGTCGGCACAATACGCAGCATATAAATAAAGCCAGCGGAGACCGTAATTACTCATAATTAATGAAAAAGTTATAAAAATACTGTTGACAGGACTGACTTTGAGTAGTCTCATCACAATCACATATCAGTCCGCTTATAATCACTTTTCATACACAAATTTGACGTATAAATAGCGACGAGAATACCGATTTTGACAAATCAAGTGCAAATTAAATTTAGTAGAATACCATTTTGGCATTTTCCATTTTCAGTAACATCACGATCGCTTTTCATAGTTTGGCAATTTAATGTCATAATTTTAGGGTACGTGAATACCGTTTGGGAAGTTGATGCGATTGGGACCGGATCGACACCGGATTATTACTACTTTTAAATTACGGGAATTGGGCCCCAGATATGTAGTATGCGTATACATGCGTAAAGTAGTAGGTACTTTATAGTGAAGGTACTTTAGTAGGTAATACCTGTACTTAATGTTATGTTTATCTATTTTGTGTATTTTGTATTAATTATGTGATTGATGTATATTTGTAAATACCCAGATAATCTGAAAATTACCAAATTAATGATTGAAGCTTATGAGTACAGTACGAAATCATTAATGATCAAGTCCACTGTAATCGGTAAGGTCTTATGTGTTATGCGAATATAAGATAGTTTATGAATCAATTACGAGTACTTCCTATTTATCTTAACGTCATTCAGGTATTCACACAAACATGTATGCAACGATAGTATGCTAGTATGTAATGCTAGTAGGGGCTATTGTATCCACTTAAAAGTACTTTTTGCTAAATGAGAGTTACCATTGAGTTCATCAGTTCAGTTCGACAATTCGAAAACTGATAACACTCTACGCAGCGTCTAGGAAGGACGTTGTAGTATTGGCTGCACTACTCATAAAACTGATCGATGAATGAGAGTATTACCAGTGAGTTCACTACCGTAGAAAATTCTCGTGGCGAGTACCTCCGGCTACCGCAACTGATGACACTCTACGCAGCATCTAGGGTTATAGTATTGGCTGCATTGCTCGTGTAATTACTGTTTATGAATGAGAGACGGTGTAGTATTGGCTGCACTGCTTATATATCTAATGATAAATATTGATGAATGAGTCTTACCAGTGGGTTCACCAAAGTCGTCATCTATCGTAACCAGTACCTCTGCTGCGGCAACTGACAACTCTACGCAGCATCTAGGAACGACGTTATAGTATTGGCTGCACTACTCATGTAACTGCTATTAATGAATGAGTCTTACCAGTGAGTTCATCAGCGTCGACATCTCTAGTGACGAGGACAGCCGCAGCTAGCGCTGCCGGCACGCCCCACGCAGCCAGCTGTAGCAGCGAAGAGTGACGGTTGTTCCGTGATGTGGACCCCGGCGTAGCTGGTGGCCGGAGGACGCTCGCTCGCCAAGCGCCAGCTACCACTACCCACCTGGAAAAGGAAAGTTAACTGTAAGCCACAGGCATATAAATGAATAGGATTTATAGACAAGATTTATAGGCAATCTTCGCCCTGCAGTTTTACGCGGAGGTTTTAGCGGGTATACTTGGCGAGAGTGAGAAGCGCCGCCACTCGGTAAGGAGTAACACATAACCTGTTGTCGTCCCCATGACGTAAAGAAATTCTTCCACGCAAAAAAAATATCTTATAATAAAGCTAAGTTTAAAGAAACTACCCTTCATTCATCATCATCATGTTATCTATTTGCAATCTACTGGTGGACGTAAAGAGAGTAAAGAGCGCCAGAGACCACGATCTCGCTCTTTTTTCATCCAGCCCCTGCCAGCCATCTACCTAAGGTCGTCGGTCCATCGAGCTAGGGGGCCCCCTACATTACGTTTACCAAGGCGCAGTCTTCACTCTAGAACCCGTTTATTCCACCTTTCATCGGTTCTGCGACAAATATGGCCGGCCCACTGCCACTTTAGCTTGCAACATTTTAGGACTACACTTATATCCTTCATTGTTGGAATAATATTATAAGTATGGTCGATTATTACAGATACTACTCGACTACACCGTAACAATAAGACGCATGACCGTCATGATACTGATACTGTGTTGTATTCATGCAAATAAATGATTTGATTGATTGATTGATAGTTATAAATATTCAGCATCAGCGCCCACACCTCGCCTATAAGCCTGCGCTTCCCTAACTCGCTATTACTCTCTCTCGGCAGTGATATTCTGTCTTTGGCAATTCTTAATTAATTTCAATAACTGTATTAATTAATTAAAATCCCTTACAATCGCTCCAATAAATTCAAAGGCTGTGTAAATTGCTGAATAGATGCTGCAGCTGCCTAACTGTCATTCATGTGGAATGTTGATACATTAAAACTGTTTTTGACACTAGGAAATAAATAATTATTGAAAAACATCACATACATTGCTCTCATCCTAAGGTAAGTAGCTAAAGCACTTGTGTTACAGAAATCAGAAACAACGATGGAGCCACAACACCCAGACCCGACCCAACAAAGAAGAAAATCACGTTCAATCCCGTTTTAGTGTGTATAGAAAAATTCCTTTTCTTCATTGACCCGACTGAGAATCGAACCTGGGACCTCAGAGATGGCGAAGTCAAGTCCGGTGTCTTTCGGTACGGAGGCCGACAAACTAAATCAAATAAAATATTTAATGTAACCTAAGTAATGCTCTACTCATATTCTTAAAGTGTATGTAATGTTTGTGGTGTTTACTTGTTTCGAGACTCATTTAAGCGAAATTAAAGTTATGTATCCTATTAAATATCTTTAAACACGGAATACCTAATTAATTAGATTACGAATTCACGAATCATCATAAAACTTGATTCACTTTAATTTAACTCGTTAATGCTCTCAATTAATTGAAGTCAATAAAAACCAAGTCTAACTTTTTAACATGATATTGAGACGATGTTTGTAGAGTCCACAATTACCCGCGTGAAAACGGCAAATAATTATCTTGTACATTAAATGTCTGTCTTGTACTAACAGTTGATACATTATTAATAAGTGTATTCAGTCTTGATTTAACACAGTAATAAAATTAATTAAACCGTTCCGTTCGTATTGGGTTTGGGTGTAGTGGTACCGTCGTTGTTTCTGATTTTTGTAACACAAGCAAGTGCTTAAGCTACTTACCATAGGATCAGAGCAATGTATGTGATGTTGTCTAATATTTATTTATATCACTGATACCATAGACATGGTTGACTGGTAAAGAATGCTTCTGACAATTAGTCCGTCATTTGTGATGTATTTTTTGTCTGTGCAATAGAGCTTGCCTGAAGATGTTAAATAAATCAACTTAAGTATTCGTTTTTCACGTATACTTTATTATTATGCACACGTCGTGCAAGCTAATACAATAAATAACATACATACTTCAATCAAATTGACGTTTTGTTGCAGAAATTGTGATTACAGCGAAGTACCTAATTGTTGACCTATATTATCGCATATATATAGAACTATCACATCTAAGTAGGTAAATATTATACTTCATTCTAAATACAAAAACCTTTTTGAAAGATTTAGAAGAAGAAAATTTTACAGCAATGTAAAGTAGCATTTAAATCGAGGCGTCACTATGAACGTCGTAATAACTATGGTTTCCAACTGACCTATACATCTAGGCTGAATTATTAATATTAAATAGACACTCGAAAGAAAAACAAACGAGGCGAGCAATAATTATACTAAGTTAAGTATGTATTGATTAACGGGGACTTGGCGGTAATCTAGCTAAAGGTGATCAATACTAGAAGTTCATTATTATCTGTGTGAGTATACATCACGTCGATAGGTCAGCTCCTGGCAATTAAAGTAATTAAATAGTCAATAAGCAAGGCTTTAAGTGGCAGGCCAGCTGTTCCGCAGGTGTTTTGGTAACTAGCCGTTTAGAAAATGGCAATACAAAAAGGCTGTTAGAATAGAGTTTCTTAGGTACTTAAGGGGTGGCGTTCCCCCCCCCTCTCGCCTCTAGTAGCTCTAGCGGCGAAAAAAAAGTCCCCCGGAGAAAAATGGCTAAGAAAATGTTATCGCAACGTCTAACATATCTTGAGGATTTGGTGCCTGCTTGCACTGACCATAGGAGCATCCAAAACACTTTCCCATACTAAAACGCGACCAGCTGGCATCAGTTTGTATGGAAACGTCAATTTTTTTTTGAGATTTTGATGTTGGTCCCATAGAAAAAGTTGATGTAATTTAGCCGTAGAATAACCCCTTAAAGTTTTATTTCACCTTTTCGTTACACACTGTATACAGTCAGTTTTAGGTGCTTTGTCTATGTATGCAAGCTCAATCGGTAAATTTAATTAGAGATATTTTACTTTTACTTAAATTGCACGGGCAATATGGAAAAACTCAGAATTGCCCAAAGCATTTTTGAAAATAAGAATAAGATACTACAATAATCTTTATATATAATCATGAATCCCTATTTCCCTTGGTCATCTCATCACGCGTGAACTTTTCTTTTTTCTTTTGTTGTTGTATTAATTATTATTGTCAGGAGAAGGAAAAGGAAGGACCACGCGAACGAAGTCGCGGGCAACAGCTAGTCTACTATAATTAACAATCAATCAATTAAGTTTAATGGTTAATACGCACTGATAAAATTTCTAATTAATCTGTGATTTTTTAATCTATTTTTTCAGACGATGAACGACACAGAGGGAACTTTACGTCCTAACACGATAACAGGTGCTATTACAGATTTGTGATTCATGATTGAGTAGCAACAGCTAAAAAGATATAACGTTTTTGTAACTCAATGCATAACATTCTTTATTAGCCATAAACAAGGTAGTAGCTACATGTAAATATTGTTGTAATACAGTTAATGTAAAAGATAATATTATATGACATTTTAAACTTTCTTGTTGCATTTGAATACGATTAAAGAGTTATGTGTTGCATTCATACCCGTGATATGTACCCGTGTATAGTGTTTGTTCAATGCAAGTTCCGCAAATATCGAATTTTATAAATAAACTAAAATCCTTGACGCGCGCATAAGAACTAACCATGTTTATTGCAATCAGCATATGAACGCATACGGGACAAATAAACAAACAAACAGATAATATTTTAATTTCAATTAATGTATCAGTTGATATTTATAAGACCTTATTAAAGCTTGTACCGCCTTGAAAAGTTCGTTACGTTAGGCGTTTGTTGAACTAGCTTCAAGTAAATTATAGTCTTTGTCAACCCTTACTTAGCTCGTTTAAAGGTCTGACAGGTAAAGCCATCCCGCTGCGCTCGAGAAAGGTGTCGCCTTGTTTCCAACCGCGCCAGAATAGCTAGAGCTCAGCCTAGTCGAAATAACAAGGGAATCTAGTACAATCTCAACGGCTTGTAGGAGTACAGTAAGCCTGGTTGAAGGTGCCCGCGGTGGCGTGTCACTGGCACTTGAACAAACAACAGCCCCGTTTGAACAGAACCGAAAGTGGCGATAGTCCAAACAGCGCTGTTTGCCCGGTCGCCAGAATGTTTGATCCGGCCTCCGCCGCCAACACATGTTGGCTAACATTTTACTAATGTTTGTACGATTTGCATTGTGATAATTAGGTGCTCGTTCTTTGTGTTGGGCGCGCAAACGTGTATAGTACGACAAAACTTTTTTTTTTACAAATATTTCTGAAGTAACACTAGTTGTTATCAGTATAGTAAAAATGTTGTCTATGAGATTTCGTGTGGTCGTACTAAGCTACTAATTCATACTAAGCTTTGTTAGATAGAAAACTCGTGGGCGATTTCTATAAACGGAATGATGGTTAGTAAATACGGCTATAAAATGAAGCTGTTCCGTTTAAAATGTCCAATAGTTTGTACGATTTAAATGGCAATAAAAATGTCTCCGAGAACTGTTTCCTTGAGTCGGTTATGTGCAATCGTAAGGAAATGCAAATGATATTATGGGAGAGGCGCGAACAGACATACGCTTTTAAAGTGTTTTTTTATTTTACTTTACGTGGCTTCGCGTCGGGCTCCAAGTGGCCATTAGGCGATAAGGTTATCTGGCGCCGAATGATCGGATTCACGCCGTAAAATTATGACCAAAGAATCGAAATTTACATAGTCACACGCGATCACACGTTTTCCTAATAACTGTAAAATTTAAAGGTGCTTATTTTTGACGCAATATCATATGATGTTTATTAAAATTGGATGGAGTAAAGTCTTGAGTTTAGAACACGATGTGCACGAGTCATTCAGAGAAACTCTACCGCTAATATTGCTAGATGATTACTCATAATGCTCAGATTCTCCAATAATAAACACACTGTTATAAATAAGCGTCTATTCATGCATGTCAGTCAAATGTGACAGCTCGTCGAAGCACAAAGTGATGCGATATTTGATATTTTCGGGTTAGGTTTAACCCCTTCACGGCGAGTGGTTTAGGAGGCCACACACGCAGTTTTACGTTGTCTTTTTATTTCAACGCTCGTAAACGTCACGACATGACGTAGGTACATCGCAGGGCCTCGCCTCACCTCCTCATCTTCAGATTTTACTACCTTCATAATTTACGGAGGATTCGCATCGTTAATAGCTTTGGTCAGCCCTACCACAATTTAGTATTGGGACATAAAATCTGACATTGTACCTTACCTTTTTAGACTTTGTGTGATAGGGACGATGGACCAGAAGCTGACCAAACCATTGCTCGAGCACATACAAAAGGGTATGTGCTTCATGACTATCGCTTTCCTAGTTACTCTCTTCCGAATGTTCATATTGTTAAAAGTGTATACATTCAATGAGAAAACTTAAGTAACATGAAGTGATGAAAGCAGGTATATGTTGTGGAATTAATTTGAAGGATGCTAAGACAATATCAGGCTTGAAAACCAAAATACGAAATTGTATCTTATTGACACTACAAAGAGGTAATTGTTTTTTAGGGGCTATCTTGGAACCAACTTTGAACATAGGTACCTAGTCTCCGATATTGAAACTAGAACATGAGTCCTAATCTATTTAAATCTTCTAATGAATCTCGGATTATTCGCCCAGTGCAGTTCGAAGAATTGAATGCTAAAGCAGCAGTTATTTCTTGGAAAAGCGTTCCCGCTAATGTTCACATCTGCAGGAATGCAGTATATTGCAGCTCGCATTTTTCGGTTTAGAATTACAATAAAAATAAGTAATTATACTAATGAATTTAGAAGACTTAGGGCCAGTTTCACCACTTGCTGATAAGTTCCAGATAACCTATATGGCAATTTTTTACAGCTAATTGTAAAGGTTATCTGTCAAAACAAGTGCCGGATAGGTTATCCGGAACTTTACAGCAAGTGGTGAAACTGGCCCTTAATCTATCGATTCCTAATAGTCCTTATGGCATTGGTATTTTATGTGCAGGTGCTATACATATATAAAATTACAGTGGTTTAAATAAAAAGTACATTTAAAGTCTTCTAAAATTCAGTTAGAGAAACTTTGAAACTAACTATACCGAGCGTAGTTAAATCGGGATACCGTTATCGTTTGTAGAATAAGTATCGGAAAGGTGTGTATGTTAAATATATATATATTTAGTAGATAACAAGAAAATTACGGAACACCCATAAAGCGGGGCTGGTTACGGCAGTCGTAACAATAAAGACACCCACCCACTGCAGCATTTAGGTGAACGCACCCATATATCGCCTAGACTACCCGTCATGGGCGTAAGCCGTCAAAACAAGTCGAATTTTCTTTATTTTTGGGATTCCTGTACATCTTCTAGTAGTAGTACACACGAACTGTATCATCTTATATTGTGTGCAATAAAGAATTCTATCCTCTTTTAGGTATTGTCCTTCGTGTTTGAGGATTGTTTCATCTAGATATCGAAATTAAAATATGGCAATTAATAAATACAAATTACCTATCTAAAATTGTTATAAATTGTAAATAAATACATAGAGACACAAAACGCCGTAGAAGTTATATAATTTTGGTCTTAGTCCATCTTAAATCGCTATAACATTGAAAAGACGAAAGAAAAAGAAAATTTGTGTAATGATGAAACACAGTCTACTTCAAAAATGTGTGCACTTTTGACAGTTCAAGACCCTCATTCCTCAACTGATCAAGTAAAACTACGTTATACTAGACGTAGAGCAGCCTGTTCAAAAGAATCTAATTATTTCCAATTTTGAAGCAGAAAATCCAAATGATCTAGAAAGCGATCATTAAAAAGTCACAAACAATTTCAGAGACAGTTGCAGAATGCGTACACGCATGATGTATGTTCTGTTGTAGGGACGCGGGTTATTTCGGGAGCTCGTAAAATCGATTACCCGTCCGATGCGTCGCTGCGCGGGCGCGTCTGCGCAGGATGCACTATTTCTGTCGCGTCATCTCAGAGACATGTAATCGGTAATGTGCTGATTTCCAGACTTTGCGATTACGCAGCTGTGTTCGTAGTACGAAGAATGTTTGTTTATTATTCTTTTTGCAAGTTACGACTGAATAATGTACTAAATGCCACAAAATCATTTTAAAATCTAGATTTAGCCTAAATATTTTTTGACACGCACACATAATTATCCAGAGCAATCACAAGCCGAAGCCAAATAATTTACACAAAAGATAGAAACATGTTTGGTAAGAATTTTTAAATTATTTCTATAAAGAAAAAATCTAAAGAAGCAGCAGCTTTTGTTGCACGTATTGTGTGGCCTGCTAAAATCATGAAGTATAACAGAAAAAAAAACTTAAAAAATGGTTAAAAACATTGCCATTTGTAAAAATAAGGGTTTTACACCACCAAAATGAATTACGTAGAATTATACCACGATTTATGTAGGTCTACTAATTTCTCACGTAATAACAAAATACAAACTCCCCTATGGTCGAAAAGTAATCTAAGCTGCCGTAAGTAGACGAGCACCTTTGAACCACTCCTTAACTGCTCAGAATGGCGAACAAGTTCACAGCAGGTAGCTAAATATGGGCGCACTTAACTGACCAGCACCACATACGTCAGTCCACATTACGCGCAGCCACCACGTCCCTCCATCTCATACATAAATACAGCTAAAAAAGGAAGATTAATGGACTGGTAGAGGCCTGGCAAGGTTGGTCGTGTTATGCATATGGATGATGGAATGGATATTCGATCAGTGTGGAGATCGTTTATGATTGATGTTTTTGGTAAGGAAAATAAATGAGCTGCGCCTTCGGCTGCTGTGAACACAAACATTGCCTGCGCTCCGTAAGTCTCACCAATTTCTGGTTCCATTTCGTCCTTTCCAGTAATTCGATTATGTGGCATTGATATTTTCAACGTTGCCTTGTCAAGTGCTGTTTTATACGAGGCTCGGGCACTTGTTATGATAGCTTGTTCTTGCGAGGCTCCAATTAGTAGAATTAATTAGTGGAGATTTATTATATCCGGACTTGTTAGCGAGACATGCTGTATAAACAGTCTACTCTTTCCACTACGAATATTTTACCGAGACGTCTTAACAGTCGTTTATTTAGTAAGAGAATAGGAATACCACTAATTAGATAAAAATAGACGCAAAACTACTTCCAAGTTTATTTTTACCGTTGTTTCAGAAAGTTATATTGGGAGTTTTTTAAACGTTTTTTTATAACGAATACTGGAATAGGTTTATGTGTTATGTAAAATTTGACTTCGTTGATATGTTCTAAATTATAGTACACAGTGTAGAAGGCGGATTTTGGTTGAGTCTAATCATGACTTATCTCGGTACATATGCGTAAAAAAGGTTAGCTATGTGCTATGATTCCAGTCACGTAGAACAAAAGCGTGCAGTCACATGCAATGTGCAACGTTCGGATTCCAATGAACCATACCGCAAACTAAATCACTACTTCAGAATTTTATGAAAAACTAAGCGACCGATATCGACCGCTTGCGTTGCTGGTGGCTGCCGATGGCGTCTCGTTAACTCACAATGTATAATTACCGCCTTCCTCTCATATGTTATTCCTTTAACTAATAAATATTGATCGGCGTACTGGGAACTGAGACTGGACGGCATTGAGCCTTAGAGTAGAACCAGTGCTGCTTGTTTGGCGAGATAATATCGATATAGCCCTTCTGGCTAAAATATCGAACCACAATAATTATGTTGTTGCGGTATTTTGAGACCAACGACCCCTTTTGACTTTAAAATGTATCAAATGAAAAATGCCATAACATTTGAATAGAACTGAAAAATAATTTATTTCATTTTTCAGTTTGAACCTTTGAACATTAATAAAAACATAGTTACACCAGCTGCTTTGTGATCGATCGCTTGCTCTTTTTCCTTCCTCCTGCCAGCAGCAACTAACTTGTCGAGGCTTATCTGGCTGTCGATGGACGGGCAATAAATATAAATTATAATAACAAATAAATATAAATTATATAATAATCGCTGAGAGTCTTTATAGTTTTTTATATTGAGCCGTCCCAGAATAGACCTGTTACTTCTATTTGCCAGCCCATGATATTCGCCTAACTAATTATTATGACTGCTCTCACTGCTCTTGCCACCAACAGCCCTAAGAGAAGCTAAAAACTGGACAAGATATGTCAGGAAATTGTAAACAAATCTACGAAGGCTTTACAGGGACGCGCGACCTCCAGAAATAAAGAAAACAATTAAGAAGAGAAAAACTTAATTGAGTTACGCTTATTTTACAAATACTTATTTCTCTTAAAATTTGCGGCCGGATGTGTTAATTGGTTATTACTTTTTTACATTTAACAGTTTCATAACGCTAAAATAAGTAGTTTTTAAATTCATAGATGTATCGATTTAAATAACGGCTCGATGCTCGATAGCGAGTCATCACTAAGAACCAGTTGCGCTCCTCGTTATAGAACCGACATGACTTGTCTTTTATGGTTAGGCGTTCGGTTGATTGAGTATATTTTACGATGGCAAATTGTGAACACGCCCTAGGAGAAGAGACATATTTTCTCGTTAGTGTACAACTGCCCTTAAGCTGAATAGGTCGCGAAAGGTTTTAAATTCAACCGTATTTATTGCTATTCGTTAGCATAGGCCATAGAGCTTACAATTAGCGTACATAAATCGTAAATCAGTTGGAAGTCGATGCAAATATTTATGCACACTGGTTTTATAAATAAATCGTGTATATATTTTGTTATAGTATTTTATTTCAACATAAATTTTCTATCATAGTCAAATAATTTAAGATTTGAGTAGAGTTCTGTTAGTAGTATAAAATATGTTAGATTATTTTGATAAAGTCAAAGTTGTTTATCTTCTGTAAGGACGACTTGAAACCGTACTAAGTCTTTAGTCAAAGTAAGCAACACATTGAAAAAGAAAAGACGTGAAAAGTCTATTTAGATAAGGAAGGGCTCAGTTCTTCATGTAAACCGCCGTAGGTAATATATTTGCAACATATTGTTTTCTTGGCTCGCAATTATCGAGTTATTGGACGGGCTAGTGTCGATTACATTACCGAGGCTGGCTTGTAATTGCCTTTGAGATTGATGCAGCAGCGACGGTGGTGTGGGAAGCCATATAACCTGTACGCAGATAGGCCACTGCCTCATTTATGTGTCTTATAGGTACTTTATTATCGCCTACTTCCTTCGAAACTTAGTATGAACATGTTACATAATTATTATGAATAAAAAACTGTTATACATTAGACTTTGAATTGTAAGATGTCATTAAAATATTACAAAAACAAGGATATTTCGACGTCACGTCGGAAAATGCCTTAAATATTTTAATCTCTAATGACCACATTAATAGCTTCATTCTCATGACGTTATCTGATAAATAAATAACAAAATAAATTAGCGGAAAACAGCTTATTAATTAGGGTATGAATGTAATAAATAATATAACTTTAGGAACTGGAGCGTACAATTTTATGAAGCTATGAAAAATATGAAAGCGCACTTGATTTGATTAAACTGTGGCACTTATATAGTGACTGGCATTATATTTTACATTACACGTATTATTGAATACTACTTTTATAAGGCTCTTTTCGTAGAGGCATTTAAAATACTGTTTGTAACGAAATCACTGCAGCAACCTTTTTTTACGAAAACCAAATCACGTTTCTTAAATACGCCGTCACTTGTTTTACACTCTTGACTTATCAATTATGGCCATTCGGTTTTCAAATCATAACAAATGCGTGTAAGCACTTAAGGGCCTTGGACTTAACTAGTCTTATAAAGAGCCAGTGAATGACAGGCAGGCCCGGCATGACGGGGCTTGTTGTGGCGTGGGTGATTTCAAAGAGATTCGAAAACCAAGCTCTTGAGCCTCGAATTTTTAAGGGGTGAGCACAATATTAAATATGTACATAAACTTATTTTAGAATTTGAATAGGCCCCGGGCTTATTCATGTTAGGTAAAATTGGTACAGTTCATAGTCATCAGTTCAGAGTTTAAATACTTATGTTGGATAACTTAACGTCGTATCTACATTATACATTATTTGTAATACGTCAACAAGCCCCTAAGAGCTGATTCTGGTGCTAAAATACAACAAATTTTTGTATGGGACCAACATCGAAATCGCAAAAAAAATAACTTCTCCATACAAAGCCGCCGACCAGCTTACATCAGTTTGTATGAAACAGTGAATTTTTTTTGCGATTTCGGTGTTAGTCTTATAGAAAAAGTTGTTGTATTTGAGTACCAGAATCAGCACCTAGGAGGTTGTTGATGTTTTTCAAATAACCCTATATTGTCTTTTAACGTTGAAGTTGTAACTCTTTTAAAATTAATTATTATTAATAACTAGCTGTCCCGGCGAACTTCGTACCGCCCGCACCTTTTTATGTTTTTTTTTGTGAATTTTCCGATGTTTTAATAGTTATTTTGCTATTCGGGGCGAATACAAAATCCAACAAACCAAAAATCATAAAAATCGGTCCAGCCGTTCTCGACTTATAAATGGTGTAACTAACCCGACTTTGTTATATATATATATATATTATAGATTATATTCTTTGCAGAAGTAAAGTTGTAAGTAGAATGAGTTTAGTAAGTAGTGTACAAACCTACTTTTATAAGCAATCTAACAAAAGACAATGATAAATGTCAATTAGATAAGCTTTTCACAATGTAGCAATAAATTGGGCACCCTTAGTTTACATAGGGTAGCCTCAGCTTTTTTCTGAAAACTATTTCTCTTGAAGTATTAAACCACGTGAGTTTACCCGTTCGAACGAAGCGGACGTCTCTAACTTCGTTTAAGCGAGCTATTCTTATTCTCAGCTCGTGTGCCCTTCGCTTAACGATTTCGAATTAGTTTCGAACGGTGATTATCAGTTTGACGGATTGACGCGCCGACGCGGAGCAATCGCCCAAATTGTTATAATGGCCGCGGTGTACCGACCGTTTCTCATTCCGACCACAACAAACATTATATAAACAATCACTATCGGGTTATGGCTAGTCTAATGTCATTTGGAGTCTCACTTATTATAAATTGAAGTCTCGCTGTGTTTGTCCGTCATCTGTTCTGCAGACAGACAGCCTAATCTTCTAAACTTTAAAAGCAACTTATAAATACGATTTTTACTTATAGAAAGATGGATTCAAGAGGAAAAGTTTGTATTTTAAATATTTAACTATATAATACATATATGTATACTTAGTGCTATCCGTGCGGAGAGGCCGCCGGTGAGTGGCAATTATATCATAAATCTACGGTATGATTAAATTTATTTAACAAAGTTTCATTGAGTGCAAAAGGCAGTTTGCTAGTGCCGCGGCCGTAGTAGTGGAAAAAAAATGGCGAATATTGAAGAACATATTCGCATTTCTATTGTATTACAAATAAAAATAACACACATTAACATCTACTTGTACATTATAGTTTTGCAATACATTATTGATTTGAAATAAAAATAATGTCATCAATTTTAAGTAACCATGTTCCAAGTTTTAGTAACCAGCCTGTGTTATGCGATCACAAAAATTCGATTTAAAAAGTGTAATGTCATCTCTCGAGAAGTCGTTTTACGGTTTGCATCGAATGGATATAACATACCGAGACGTGAAATCGATACAAATAATCGTGTTTATATCGGCTGGTCGGTCGATCGGCCGGTAACGAGGCAATCGAGGGGCTCGTTTTCCTCAGAAATGCCACTTTTTAGTCTCGTTTCTTATTTTTGTTCGGCGCGGGCGCAGCGCGGGTGCATTGCCTCTATAATAAACGAGTGCGCACCATCGAAGTCGTTTTCGTATTGGCTTGAAACGCTTTGTAATCTTCGTGATCATAATTGTGTTTAAACTAATTTTGTGTAACGTTTAAAATATCGATAAGGTTCCATTTAAACTTTATAAAGAAGGAAAAGTTTTACATTAAAAATCTGCAAAGAAGGTGTTTGTAGTATTTTACAGGTTCAATGACCTTCAAGTTCAGCAAACACAATGTCCAATGTTGCCATTTTTGCAAAAGTTAATAAACTGCAATTTCAAATTTAACAGGTTTTAGGTGTAACGGGTGAGGGAACCCTAAAGGATCGCCCTCAATGAGGTCCGCGAGGCGAGAGCGCGACAGGTTTACGCGTTGCAGGTGTGAAATGGAAGCTTTCCATGATATTGTATAGCAGTACCGCTTCAACCTTTTTGTTTTTTCTGTATAGAGTATGACGTTATGAAGTATTTCATAATCATTTCAGATATAGGACATCCACTGCAGAACATAGGCCTTCCCCAAAAACATTCAGAGAGGCCGGTTGGAAGCCGCCAGCATCTAGTGGCTTCCTGCAACCTTTACCAGGTCGTCTGTCTGGTGTGTTCTACGGCCTTTCTGCACCATAGGCCATAACTGTATCTTCTCATTGTACATAACTGTGTCTTTAGTGTAATAACCTTAATGTTTTGTGCAATAAAGTGTCTAACTATCTATCTATCTATCTATCATAGGCCGTCAGTTCTACATGTCTCTAACTACTGATTGATACTGATATCAGCGTGCTAAAGTAAAAAATGAATAATATTTTATTCTTACAACAGTAGATCTAGCCGGAAAAGTCATTATTGTCATAAATTGTACTTCTTTTATATATAAATATAAATAAATATTGGACAACATGTATGTGACATTGCTCTGATCCTGTGATAAGTAGCTTAAGCAATTGTGTTACAGAAATCAGAAACAACAACGTAATGAAACTTTGTGCTTCCTAGACTTAAATATTTAGGTAAAATATATGTTTTAAATAAGCCAACAACCTTCACGGCAGCAAACCCAAGTAAAAGTTTGAGCATCAGTTTAAAGCCCCCGTGCTTTTCCTTCGCCTCTCGTTAAAAGCTTTTAACGAGCCGACCTTGCTGTAACAACTCAGATGAGAAAGAGAACACTACCGGCCACATCACCCGTGCTAGAAAGGGACACACGATCGTATTGCCAACAATACCTTTACTAACAAGATTGACTCACCCACTGGAAAAATGCCTTAAGCGCTGCCGTCACACGTTCAATTATGTAACGTATTTTTATTTTGTTAAAGTGTAATTTTAAATAAACAAACATCGGTGGTTGTTTGACAGCTGCCGACACGAGTTGCTCGACTAACGAGAATGACTCAGGCGCTAGGTTGTACTCGATTTTGTGATATACACCTTATCTTTAAATAACAGGGTCTAAATTGAATTGACGGCCCTCGGGCGTAGAGCTTTTCTCATAAATGCCTTTTTGAAATTTATTTAAATTAGTTTTTCGTTGCGGAGAGATACAAAGATTGAAGCAATAAAGAATGTTACAAGCGCATTTTATGAGATAGTATCGTGCAATTATAATTATAGTTTATTTTATAATCATAGGACACGTCGTCACGTCACTTTATTGCTCTTTGACGAGATAGTTTTTAATTTCATATTGCTGTAAACTAAAACATTTTGTCACCTACAATAATTATTTTAAAATGTAAATAAACATTGTATTATTTAATTACTTTTTCAAAATGTCGATTGAATAAAAACGAGTACATAACAATATAAGTAAAAAAATGCAACATCAAAACTTGCTTCAGTTAGTTCGATACAAAAGACATCAACGCGACAGAGTAAGGTAAAAAGTAATTCATAGTTAAATCTACTTTTTAGCGTTATAAAAATAGAATTCTAAGTTATTTATCGGCATAAAAATTGATTTTCCGAACGCGAATCGAAAGATCCATCGATTCGCGGAACCAATAAAAGTCAGAAGCTATGAACTTGGACTTGGCGTGATCACACCAACGGCCCAGAGTGCACCACACACCTGCCGTGTTCACTGTATATTTTATTAGCTTGTCCGTCTGTAAATTAACTTTAACCGAATAAAATAAGCCCCGCTGTTTGCTTTACGAGAGACCACGGGTCTAAATCCCTTTATCGATTACATTTATCTATGTAATGGTATGCGTTCCCATAGCTCGATAAAGAATGTTATTCCTTCAAATTACATTCATTTGTATTCTGATTTGTATTATATGTAATAAATAAAAAGCGATGTATGTTTTGGAAGGTTTTGTTGTACTTGGTTACGAGTAGATCGTCAATTTTAGTTAAATACGTTTATTATTTATGGTTCTCTGTTATAATTTTAGACACAATGGACCCAAACCGTAATATTAGTTATATTCAATGGATAAAAAAATTACAAAACTTTAAAAAAAAACATTTTTGTTATTGTAATTTATAATGAAACGACAGTACGAAGGTTTCAACTATAAAGTACGAATTATAACTGTATTCGTTTGTAGGTATATAAGGCTGTGTATAGCGAAGCATATTGTTGAATTTTTTTATTGAGAACGATTGATACTATTCCGAATAATACTTAACATCTGAATCCGATGTCTGTCTGTTTATGGAAGTTTTTTTGTGTTTGGTTACGATAGATCGTCAGTTTTTCTAATAAGTTTATTAATTAACATATTTTCGGGTATCAGCCATCCATGAAATCGGCCAGAGAGAAGTAGCTTTTGTCGTACTTAGTTCACCTTTTACATAACTTATCTTTTTTGTAATTTTTAACGATTTGCTTCGATCGACAGCCGACTACATCACTTCGGTTTAAAAAAGACCTCTTCAGGGCTACGTTAGCGGCATCATTGTAACATAACCCTGTATATTACTTCGTAAGGAAAGGGCAGACCGCCCTTTCCTTACGAAGTAATATACAGGGTGTTGCGTAAATCAAGGATAACCTTGTAATCACATTTCTATACATCATGGTAAACAACTTTTGTTCTATGACCATACAAAATTACACGAGTCGATTGAATTTCTATAGAGAGAAAAAAAAAACATATTTTTATAAGTAATAGAACAAAACTTGTTTGCTATGATATATAGAATATGTGGTTATAATATATAAGGTAATGCTTGAATTACGGGACATCCTATATAACTCAATAATAGAATTTGTGCATAAAAATTTGATAACTTTATTAGTATTTTTTTTAAAGGGAATAAGATTTCATTCGAGTTTAGTTCTTCCATGTTTTATATCTCATTGACCACAACAAGAGGGCTCAGGAAATGATGTGCTTAGACGTGCTGGCATCGCGGCCACGTCGAGCTGTCAAACCTCGTTACGGCCCGCCTCGTTTCGTTCGTTACTCGATAGACGAAAAACGATGCCGAAAAACCATGGCGGGCCTAAAATGGAGCTTGCTTTTTTAATAATACGAAAGTAGAAATTGATTAAATGTTAATTGCTGCTGCTGCCTGCCTCTTAACTACCGGTATCGGAATCATTATCTGAGGGAGGGTGGGTAGGATATTATCACAATCAACAATCGTTGTTATTATTGTTATAGAAATATCTACGCAGCATAAACTATGATGCACTTCTTCAGTATTATCGAATAATAATACAATAATGAATCTATCAACACCTATAGACAGCAAAGTTCCAAACAAGAAGTTATTCTATTTTTACCTGACTGCTAAGGAAGGGTTATGTTATAATATGATTTTTTGTTTTTACATATATATATATATTCTATATTTCCCTTGGTCATCGCATCACGCGTGAACGGACGGAACAATTTCGCTAATTCTTTTTTTGTTGTGTTATTTACTGTCAGGAAAAGGTTCTTTTGAAAGAAAAAATTAAGAAAGTTGGGCAGAAAATGATTTATGAATAAACTGAAGACCACACGAACGAAGTCGCGGGCAACAGCTATTTTCAATATATTTTAGCGTCTCTTCGTATAACATTTGACGTCATCAAGCAGCAGCTTAGCGCCCTAATAACATGTGCTCAGAAAGTTTCGTTGTCAGTCTAGTCTACGATTACACCTTTGATGTGCCGCCCGATCTGACGCAAATAGGGCTGTCTGTCACCTTGTTAGATTTAAAAATCAGAAAGTCTTAACTTTAAGAAAAATGTTATACATACAGTGTAAACTCTTTATAACGTTATCCTTTATAACGATAAACTCCCTATAACGTTGAAGTGAGCCCAACTTGGTTGGTTTGCGTTAAAACCCACATATTGAAACACTCTTTATAGCGATACGTCATTCACTATTACGAATAAATGTGTTCATATTTTTAGACAGTAAATATTTATTATCGGTATTATTGTTTATGTTATGTTATCAGGTAACAAAAGACTTTGAAGCTCCGAAACATCCGACGTCGGTCTAGCTTTTGTTATCCTTAATAGCCTTGAACACGTGCAGTATGACGCATTGTTTTCTCGGAAGTGATGGTCTTCGACCAAGCATACCTATCGTATTATCAGTCGTAAACCTAAAAAGCCGAATCACCACCAACAATTCAACAAGTCCTAGATGCCGCTAAGTTGGTAGAATTTTTTTGTTGTTTAATCAAGACGATTCCACCACATATCTAGATATGAATAGAATACATAAAATAATACAAAACAAGTACTGGCATAGCAAAAAACGTCAGATAAAGCTATTTGACTATATGTGTAAACAATAATTTATAAGCATTTATTATCTAAGACATACATATTAAAAATTCTTGTTAATTTGGTTGTTTTTTTGTTCACTCCATATAACGATAACTCTCTATAACGACAAAAAATGCTCAGTCCCTTGAGTTTCGTTATAAAGAGTTTACACTGTATTTGCTAATCTATATATTATAAAACAAAGTCGGGTTAGTTACATCATTTACGAGTATAAGTCAAGAACAGCTGGCCTAATTTATATAATTTATGTTATTTTGGATTTGTCTCCCTCACGAATAGCAGAATAACTATTAAAGCATCGGAAAAAACAAAAAAAAAGTATGAAGAGGCGGTACGAAGTTTGCCGGGACAGCTAGTTATTAATAATTTTAACAAGATATAAAGAATTGGGATGAATTAAAAAGGCTCAAAATATTTTATGACTACAAAAGAAACAATATAATGGTAGCATTGACATATAATAAAACCAAAAACGATGCAAAACACCATACAAATAAAATAAAAAATATTAAAAGTAAATATAATATTTTTTGAAAGAGATCCTGATTCGATGGCAGTATTTCATTCCTATTTATTGTCAGTTTGCTCTTCAAACAGAGTTTTTGTGACGCTTTTGTCATAGTAATTATCACGCCCCAGAATAAAAGTCTGACAAAGTTAGATACAGCACACAGCACGGTTTATTTGAGTTTGTAGCTCCTGGCGGCCAGCAACAGAGGTAACAACAATGAGAAAATCACCTAATTAAATGGAGTGTCATCCTGGAAACTGACAACCCTAGATGCAAAATGGAGTTCAAACTCGCTGCTTTGAGCGCCTAGTGTTCTGAAATTATAGTAATGTTCGAAAGCAGTTTTGCACTACGTGACTGGCAGCTATGGGGATCGTTTTTTCATCAGTTCTAGTGTGAAAACATTTTGCGCTATGATTTACATTCTTCAATATTCGCAATTACGATTACAGTACAATTTACGGTTTTGATACGGTTGATAACCAATGGATAAACACAATGGATGGACCTAAAGTGTAATAGTAGTTTCAATAGATAACTAAAAAGTTACAAAAACTTTTAAAAAAGTTTTTATTGTAATTTATAATGAAACGACTGTACGAAGGTTTCAACTATAAAGTGTGAATTATAATTGTATTTGTTTGTGGGTATAGAAGCCTGTGAATAGCGAAGCATATTGTTGAATTTTCTATTGAGAACGATTGATACTATTCTGAATAATACTTAACATCAGAATCCGATGTCTTTCTGTTTATGGAATGTATCTTCTACATCTTGTAAACTAATTTTATGAGAGGTAGGGCAGGTCTAAAGTTGAGCTAAGAAATGATTATTCAAAGTCCAGCCAGTAATCATCCAGCTAAAAAGTACATTAGACAACAACATCAAAAGCTGCTTCTCCGACATCATGTTTTATTGCCATTACGTATTGTTAATAGCTTTTTCTTATTATAATTGTTATGTAATGCAAGAAAATTATGCATAAAATAAACGAAACGGGAAGTAAAGGCAATTTCCCTATGCTCACGATTGCAAATGAAACATGTACATCATCATCATCATCATCATTTCAGCCATAGGACGTCCACTGCTGAACATAGGCCTCCCCCATTGACTTCCAGATTGGCCGGTTGGAAGCGGCCTGCATCCAGCGTCTTCCTGCGACCTTTACCAGGTCGTCTGACCACCTTGTCAGTGGACGTCCTACGCTGCGCTTGCCGGTACGCGGCCTCCATTCTAGAACCTTTCTGCCCCATCGGCCATCAGTTCTACGTGCTATGTGCCCCGCCCACTGCCACTTCAGCTTGCTAATCCGTTGGGCTACGTCAGCGACTTTTGTTCGTTTACGGATCTCTTCATTTCTGATTCGATCAAGGAAACACCAAGCATAAAACATGTACACAATTTAGCTATTAATATTATCTAAACAAGAGTAATCCTCAGGATTGTAGCACCGGTCAAAAGGGACCACACCACCAAACTACCCAATAGTTTCTCATTATCCTGACAACATTCTAATCGCAAGTCTATAAGCATTTATTACACCTAGTTAATTATTCTCAGTGTACCGGTCAACTACTGGTAATTCTATAAGATGTCCATTCTAACGATCATAATCTAACTCAAAGTTACGTCACGTCTGTGATCTGTGATCTGTGATCACACTAACCCGTAATATTAAACAAGACTGTTACTAAATAATCTTCTCGAGTATTTTGGAAGCCTTTATTGTCGCAAGGAAATTCACAGAACCCTGTCTTTGTTTGCGTTCAAAGCTCTTATACAGAGTGTCCCATAACTCAAGGAACAACTTGTGTTCTATGACTTTTGCAAATTGGCATGCAAATTTAACGACTTCCTATACAAAATTACCAAACAGCCGATTACATTTAAAAGTTATATGCATATTGTAAAAAGTCATAGCACAAAAGTTATTCAATATGATATGTGGTTACAAGGTTATCTTTGAGTTACAGGACACTGCACAACTAGCTGTACAGAATAGTTGTGCAGTGTTCTATTACAAATGTATTTTTACTAGTATTTGTTTTTCTTTTGTGTCGTGACAATAATGAGTGTCTATATTTACCTATCTTCAATGCAACCTCATTATGCAACCGTTCTATAAAAGTCAAAACAGTATAAGTTGGCAGTTTTATGCATGATGCAACTAAGGGGATATTTAATCTCCATTCTCCAAACGTCAGCAAAGGTGGTATTAGGAGAGTTGCTTTTCGTCATGGATATAATTTCACGCGCTCTTCCCGCAGCGTCAGCTTTGTTGCCGAGAGATAATTAAATTTCCCTGGACTGGACGCCATTGTATTGTTGCAGATATTATATTAGTTGTTATTACGTAGTGAGCGTAGTAGTATAGTACCAACTATAATTAAATATGTTTTATTAGACTTTTGTGGTTTCCATTTTGATAACACAAAAGTTGAGTTTAATGTTACAAAAAAATTAATTGTTTTTTACAATCGCAACAAGCATTAATAAGGACTTCTTGACACTCCAATGTTTAAACTATTTTAAGAAATACAAAGTGATAATTAAATCAAACTGGAGTATAACCGTGCTATCACAGATCGGGCGCGAAGTGGAATACTAAAAGATAAAAATCCAATCGTTTAAATTGGGCAACAAAATAATTGCTTTGAAATGGTAATGTGCGGCGGGAGAAGCGCGTGCGCAGCCTATGTAAACTCAGTCTCGTTATATCCTACTTTATGGTTCATTTATGAGCGTATGTTTTACATACAATTGAGCCTCTCCGATGTAAATAAACTGGATATCGTATCCTTTGTTGAAAGTTAAAGCGCTCGATGGGGTCAATCGTTGGGCATGAATATGTAGCTTGTTCGGCTGTCTCCTAACGAGGTTGATCCCAGCATGTAACAGAATATGTGAATCTGATTTGCATGAGAAACAGGCTTTGATAATCCCGAACTTAGTAGTACAAGCGCGTTGAGAAGTGGATGTTTGGAAGAAGTAGCGGTATTGGTTTAGCTAGAAACAAAGATATCTTTATTTTAGATTTGTAGACATTTAAAAGCAAAGAGTGCCTAGTTTTTGTTTGTAGTGTAAATGAGTTTGGCGAAGGTGTATGACGATGTAAATTTTAAATAAATTATTGAATTTCACTTATGATCCAAAATTTACTACGATCTAACAGAAATCTGCAGATGCTGTAGATGACGAAACAAGCAAGAATAATAAAAAAACAGGTAGGCTCAAAAAACGAGTATGTAGTATAAAATTTTAAACTTTCTTGTTGCATTTTTAACTAACACTTTAAAAAGAGGTATGTATTGCATTAATACCAGTGTAGTGTATAGAGTATGTAGCAGTCTTGAATATTATAAAGCTCAGTTTCATCAACGTATTTCTGAGAGTCAATACACATGATCATCATCGAGCTCATCTCAGATAACCATGTTGACTCAAATTCATGGGAAATTAATAAAGGTTATCTGTGAACGTAATTAAAGTAGAAACTTACCAAGTAAATCCTGAAATTATTTAAGGATCACTTACTTAAAAATACCACTGAGATAAGAGTATGCGACAAAAATATACTCATACATACAAATAACAATCTATTCGTAGTTATTTAAGTTATCCAGATGCAAACAGTAAACACAAACGTTTTAACATATTACCGCAACGCATTCCGTCGTAATATGGTATAGCGCAATAAAATAATTTGTTGGACTTTATTTGTTGTCTTTTGTGCTCTTATTTGAATCGTGTGAGGTGGGAGGGGAACGGAGATAGTAGTAAAAGGATAGATAGTGGGAGGATGCAGGTACCCCGTCGGGACGGCATGCATGTGCATCTGCTTAGCGGGCAACGTGGCTTAGATACAGGATTAGGAAACTATGGAGTATCTTATGGATTTTTTGTTCAACTTTTTCTACTTTAACCACTGCTGTAAATGCTGCAACACAAAACAAATTTATATGGCTTAACTATGAGGTCTTAAATAAAACAGTATTTCATCAACTTGTTTTGATTTTTCTTTATAGAGTTTGACGTTAAAATTAGGTGCACTATTTAGGTAGGCTCGAAATATGACATTTTGTTAAAAAAGACTTGTTAAGAATTATGATGGACTAATCAATAAAGTATACTTTTTTTAAAGAAACGTAGAAAATTACTTTTTTGTCCAGCCGTAGACTGATCTTAACACACTAAGAGCCTGTTTAGTAATGTATTATATATATATATATAAATATAAATATTCGTTAAAAAAATACCCGGCCCGTCGACTCCACGGCTTCCCTGCGGAGCGCATCTTCCAAAACGATTCGGTCGGCTTTTTGGCCTCGTGTTTAAATTACGACTGTCGGGATTTCTCCTTACGATCAATAAATCAATAAATATACGCGGCTATGTGTTCGCCTGTCCGTCCGTACGGCGGACATTCATGGAAATCGTTGTTTGTTTAGGACGATTCCTGCGTGCACCACTATTATTACATGGAAGCTTCGAAACAGTTTTGTTTCTACTTCCTGTAATATTTACATGCATAAACGATTATTTAGATTTTTCTGCGCATTATTCGTTGTAAAAATATTGCAGGGTTTAACTTCCTTGTAAAGTTTTTATGGAATCAGAATATGAATGCACACTGAAATCCGAGCCTTCACTTTTCAGGGATGGAAATATAAAGTAGTAGTGATATTTATCCTCAAAGGGAAAGGCAATGGTACAGAGCCATACAGCCAAATCTTGAGTATGTGGAAATATAAATAAAGAAATGCGTCAGACAACGCACCGATGATCATAGTCTCGAAATAAGGAATAACGACTTTGTGTAACAAGACAATGATTTTAGCCAGAGGCGTCTCCCAGCACGCCCAGACCCCAGCTAATTTATAAAACGTTTTTCTGAATTTCGAACCGGTTATCAAACCCTTTACGTACAATGCGATTTAATGCACCATTACACCGGCTTAATCGTCAAAATAACACAAAAGTATGCGTTGTCGTCCATCTTAGTTAAAACTTAAGTACACATACTATTTCTATTGCTATATAGGCAGCGCTTCAGCGTTGACAAGATATAGAAAAAATAGATAGAATTAAGTATGCACAAGTTGCACCGAACTACTGTTCAAACATTAAAAACAGCCAGCGACCATAAATTTAATTTTTTTTCACCGCCTCAAAAAAGCGGTGAAAAAAGTTTACCTGCGACGCACAATGGCGGTCCATATTTATTTGGGCGAACGTCGTAACATTTCACATTCGGGAAAAAGGAATAACACAACGAAGGTTTTCTGCGAACAATAGTGACCTTGTTTCCGAAATGCAGTCAACGGATGGTAATTTATACTTTTGTTACCAAAGTTATAGCTAGATTTATAATACACAGGCTCAAATATGCGCATAGTAATGAAACTGGAATATTATGTTTGTTAAAATAAGACAGCTTTTGGTGGAAGGCGATATGAGAGTACGGTACCCGGCGGTAAATATTGCACATCGGCAATCACCGCATTTCCGATTACAAACGAATACTGATTTTCATGTCCATCAATTATTAGATTTATCGTTTATCAGAATTTGAATTTAGAACTAAGTACTTTATTGTTGTTTTGTTTCGATTCCCGCTTTAACTATAGAGCTGTAAAAACAACATTATGTATAATATACCAACGAAATTATTTAAAATATTAACTAAATAAATAAAATAGTTCGGGGTTTTAACAAATCTATGTAGTATCAACAAACGTAATGTTAGTGTGCGCCGATTTATTAGCCGATTGTCTCTTTCCAAAGGTCGATGTGCAATATTTACCGCCGGGCACTGTAGTTGCATTAATTCACTCTTTCTTTAACCTGCGAGATAATTTAGAATCAAATAACCTTACACCTTATTAATTTCTACTTAGTGCCACTAACTCTACCCGAAAAAGGTTCTTGACAAACCGACAACAGGTAAAATTTTCCGTTTGTAGGGTTTCGTACCTCAAACTGATAAATCCAGGCCAGTGTAAGTAGGCTTCATGTAAAATTCTCATTCGCTCAATCTATTTTATTATTATTATTGGTGCTGTTTTGAACTAACTGTAGTAACTATACTGTAACAATAGTTATCATCATCTTCATATATCATCGTATGTATGTATGTTCATCTGAACATACATACATTATTAATAGTCACTTTTGTCAAACTTTCAGCACATAACTAATATTAGTTCTACCTCTATTTTCTATCCGCATTACTTTTAACGTGTGCTTCTTGTTTTCAATTTTACACTTGTTCGATGTCGGTGCGTTAAACGGTACGATATAAAATGTTAAAAGCATGCAGTGATAGTGTGAAAATGAGCCGTGAAAGCTTTTAAGAACATAAGACAAGAGCGCGACGCGCGGGCGCAGGCTAGTGATGTTGTCACTTCTTTTTGGAAGTTTTTTGTTAGTATGAGAAGTTTCATTATTGTTCTGTTGTAAACATTATTTATTTAATTCTAATAATACCACAAATTTTCTGCCTTCTTTACTGGTTAACTGGTAGAAAATACCTTAAGGCATTGAGTCCACCAATTGAAGGTTTATATTTTCGTACAACGATGAATATATAGTAATATGTATGATGATTTTTATTTTCTTAAATTATTTATCGATTTAGCTATAATATTCGTTCTACTATAAGAATTTAACAAATTAACTAATAGTATATATAGACTGTCATTTTATGTAATAAATGAGGTAATGTTAGTGTACTTGTCCTTATAATGCCTGTTCAAAAATAATTTAGAACTGCACTTATGAAAAATCATCACAATGATGTAAAAAAAACACAGTAATTCGACTATAAGTCCTTGGTCTGCCGATGGTCACATCACTAAGGCAGGCTCGTTTGTGCGGCAGGCGCTAAATGGACGGCGCGTACGCATCCGTTGTAGGGTGACCACACAACCACAGAGTACGCTTTGAAGTTTTAGTACTCTTAGAACTTAAAACAAAGTTACCTTATCAAATGTAACAAACGCTACCACACACACACACACTCAAACTTTAATACTGTGGTTACAACCATTTTTATTTAATTTATTAAACTTTTGGATACTGCTACTATCACTTGTAAAAAAGAGAAAGGTAGGTTTACTAATAACAAAACTGGTTTAATTTGGTGTGGTAACTATTGGCTCTATCATGAAAGGCTGGTAGATCCAGGACACGTTTAGGTTTTAACTTAACATTTTTTTAAATCCTATGTTCATCTGTGTTTCACAATAAAATTAAGGTTTTATAAATATGATTATATATTTTAGGTGTTTAATTAGCAACTAACATTTTGAAATTACCATTGTATTTGAACAACAACATAGATCTTTGAATGTATTGTCACCCCAGTGGTCCATCAGTTTGCTGAGTGCGTGCATTGAGATCGAGTCAGCGCGACACCCACTCAGTTGTTCTTGGAGTGTGCTCACACTGTTTCACGGCTGCAGCCATTAGCATCATAAATAATCATAATATTGATAGCCGGGACCAGACAGGCATGTTGCACAATACCTGTCTTGTTTATACAGACGAAAGGCTGACGAAACTGTTGTACGTTAATTACTTTTAAGTTTTATTACATTATTAAATATCTTGAAGAATATATTTATTATTATAATTAAAGTTGTACAAAATTAAACCTAAAATATTTACTTACACATAGCCAGATAGTTTGTTTATTAGAAAAAAATATAAAGATGGCTGGCCAAAAAAGTTGAAAATTAAAAATAAAGAAATATTGATACAAAATTACAATCATATTTAAAGTACGATAATGCCCTTAAGACGACTAAATGTAATTGAACATTATAACATTCTGAGTCAAGTAAAAGTAGTATTCTGCATTTACAGAAAATTGCTCGTGAAGACGTGTGTGAATTTTTTGCGAAGCCCAATTTAAGGGAAAAATAATTAACTTTTTGCGACTGTATTCGATAGCAGCCCGCCCCGCTGCAAACTCGTCAAGCTACGTGACCTGTTATAGTAAAAACCACATGCAGTTTATTTATTGATTCTTGTGTCGGACAACCGTTAACATGGCGACGAAAAAGGCTAGTACACGTTCGGAAAATTACTAGCTCGATAATAAGCTACTTATTACCATAACCAACTGCGTAGAAATTAAAGTTAATTTAAAAATTCCTGTCAAGAGGCGAGTTTCCAGCGGGCGGGGCAGTGGATAATCGGCCTTAATTACATGGCTATCCATCATCGAAAACCAACAAACGACGTGGGTTTGGGAAATGAGAGGCCACCCGCGCGCGGCGAAATTGGACGGCGCTCGGACTCTTCGCGACTAGACATGCGCCCGCGCAGTCTTGGCGGCCTAGAGAGGCCCAGTTCTTTAAGCTAACTGAAAACTGTATTTGATGACCTCATTAGGCCTTAATTGTACCTTTACTAAACATTATAATTTTGAAAATAAATGTATGGGGTTTATTGTCTAATCTTACTCGTAATAACAAACATGCAATATTCAAGCTTCAGAGCAGGTAGGTTTTTTTGAGCTGTTTTTTTAAACTACACTTTTGTGTGATGTAAGTACTTTTCTACTGAAAATTACTAAAGAGAAGCTATGCAACTTAACTTTGGTACTTTTACAACCTTCTAATTATTATTATCACTATACTAGACTTTTGATGCAAGTTCACGTGAAAGGTTCTGTACATAATTTATAACCGTAGATACTTAGTGCTACCCGAGCAAAGCCGAGGTGAGTCACTGGTAGTTATTTTATTTATTTTCAAATCCCAAGGGATATCCGGTATTTATTTCTTAACATGAGTCGGCACGTGAGGAAACGATACAGAGCGACTTAAGATTTAACTTTGTCACTAACCAGTAATAAAAGTTCTAGAAAGCGTGCAAAGCAAGTCTACTGTAAGCTAGTTTGTTTGGGCGGCGTGCGATGCGATCAGCGGGTGTACCTATCGGGCGTGCATCGCGCGGCCCTAACAAGCCGCATTGTTGCCTCGCGGAGCCTGCGCGGGCGCAGAATTTCTGATTTCCCCAACAAAGTAACGATGAGGATTTATGGGCTTGGCAAAGATCTTGTATTTAAATCGATATTTTTTTGCTTTCGTTTTTAATTGGATCACGAATTTGTTTTTGTAAAAGTATTAAGTAGGTAGTAGTTTTAAGGGTAATAAGTAATCATTATACTAAAATAATAAATAAAGTTAAGTAATTGTGGTAATGATACCGTTCGAGCAGTAGGTATTGAATTAAGAAAAAATACAGTAATTACAAAATTAAAAACACGACTCATTAATAAAAACCGAAATAAATAAAAAGCTAAAAATAAATAGTAAGTAGAAGGTACAGTAGGAAATTGTTTGCAGTCTCGGGCAATCTAACTGCAAAAAAAATCCAAGGCAAGCAATATTTGATTTAGAAGTGAAATAGAATGGTTATAAAGGTCCCGCACATTATTGAGTAATATAATTCGAAATATTGTTTTTATTATTATGACATCACATAGCCTACGTACGTCACCCGGGAGAATGTAAGGATTCTAATCCGTCTGTTGTCGTTCTAGTGGAATAAACTCACACACATACCTACAGACAACCATAAAAACATTGCTCTCCTTTTTGGGCAGTTGTGTAAAAACAAGTGTGAGTCGGATGAGTCCAGTAACAAAAATTTTGTTAATTAAACTGACAACTTTAACGGTAAATTGATTAAAAATACAGGGTAACATTGCAAAAGGGTGCCATTTTAAAAAATAAGATCTAGGAAACAATATAAAGATGCATCTTAATCGTTATTATTTTCTTAAAAAATACTATAAAATAACCGAAAATAAAGTCAATAGAGAGACTACGAAAGGCCGAGCGGTCATTCATCAGCGGCGTAGGTACGGCGAGCCTACAAGGACCTTACGCAGTGCACATACGATTGCAATTTCATGTTTGAGTTAATTATCCACGCATACGATTTTTAACAGCAGTTTTTAACAGTAACCCTATATGTTGTGAGTACTTATTGAGCTATTCAAGGGTAAGAAAATAAAAATTCTTTAATTCCTACTCTAGTTTCTACATCTAATTAGGTCTGTAACTAGTTAGTATTAGATAGTAGTTTACTCGAAACCCGTGACTTCTGGACAGTCAGACAGCACTTGACAGCAGAGTGACACAATCTAAGGACTAAGGGTTCTGTTTTACCCTCTGAATCCTAAAAACAAGCGTGTCACCTCTAACCCAACAATAAGCCCGTATACATGTATTTTTAATACTTTTTTTCTCAATCTAGATGTTCCCAACAATTCCAAGTATACTATTTGAGTCCAACAAAGCGTGTTCCAATAATGAGGTTCGGCGATACGATCGTTGCGCCCGCCAGCGATCCCGCGCGCGATACGCGGGATGCGAGATGCTCGGCTCCTTTGTGGTCGCTTAGTGAACACGACGCGACTGGAAACTACACAGTACAGTAGGTACCTACACTAGTTACCCGAAAAGGTTGAATACATTAAAATAATCTATTCTTCTTCTCAGCGCTTTGTCACGTTTTGGCAAGGTACGCTTGACCATGATGCTAGATGCGCCAATACATTGGAGCATGGTTCTTCAAACCAGTGATTCGCGGACCACTAGTAGTCCTTGGAAGGAACTGAAGTGGTCCCCCTTAAATTATAGATAGAAAACCCCTTTATTTATTTACAATTACTTTATATTACCTCCAAACAGTGGTGGTGTCCATACACCATGTCCATACATGGCGAGACGTGAATTTTGTCAAATGGTCCCTCATTACTAAAAGGTTAAGAACCACTGCATTTTTGCCATTCAATTAGGTAGAAGACCGACCTTTCCTTTAGGTAGAGAACCAGCCATTTTGGATGATCACTACAAGCCCAGGGTTAGCCGCATCTGCAAGTTTCCTCACGGAGTCACGATGTTTTCCCTCACCATCGAGCAAGGGCATGGTATGAATCCGTATTCCGTACATAGATTCCGAAAAATTTGATAGCTTGTTTTTATTTTCTCAAATATAAGACCACCTACATGTGGAGCTCTTAACTGTATGAACTACCTATATCATTTCTTTTTTACTTTGTCTAGAATACTATTGCTTTAAGATCTGAAAAAAAGTAGTATACTATAAACAGTCCTCCTCCTCTATAAAGAGGCAATCCTGATATCAGTTTTTATAGACAGAACACAGTTTTGTTTGTAAACGCATAAAAAAACCAGTCGATTCTCCCGAATGTTTTGCAAGTTCCCTGGGTGTGTACACGTTGTTAAAAATGAAAATTATTCTGCCAGCGAAAACTACAGTTATTACATACCAGGCGGCTCGGCCGCAGGGGATCGTCTCTCTCGCTTATTGCCACATGATTGAAGACCCGCCACCTCCAACGCAGTCTTGCTGGCGTGCGAGAGAGACACAAAAGAAACTGCACGAGAAAGAACAAGACGCAGACAGCTCAGCATCTGATTAGCATCCCAATTACGGCGCGGGCGCAGGGATCGAATCTTCGGGCTTTAGTGCCGTGTTGTTAGCTTTTATCGATATTGAAACAAGCCGAAACTTAATAGGCTTCGGTGATTGATAGAGGAATAAAAGGAGAGTCACAAGAAACGTTTCATAAATTACTTTGCCGAGAGATTTTTTTCGTTTTTATCATAGTTAATGGAGGCCAAACAAAAACGTATTCGAAAAGAGTAACGGCCGGTACGTTAATAAGTTTACCACCTAATTTAGCATATTTCTTAAACTAGGATCAACTTTAGACAAAATAGCAATCTGTCTGTAAAACTACTATACGACACATTTTACGTTTTGTATTATTTTAAATGTTTTTTATTATATATGCTACAGAGAGTTTGAGCGTTACGTAGAGTAATGTGCTGGGTACATTATAATGATGAATGATAATGGTACATATTAATGATACACATACTGCTACGCGCTACGAATTACTCAGTCCGTGCTAAACGTACTTAGTATTAGTAGGTGGTACTAAGTTCTACGCGGTAATACTGACTACATTTAGTGTTACGTGCTACATTATGCGACTACGTAGATAGATTAGTGGCTTGAACATGTCAATTTAAATGCATTTGAAAAACAAATTAATAAAACAAAACAAAGTCGATAACTCTTGTGTCTTGCGACAGCCCTATTAACAAGGATGCTGGCCGCGCGAGGCGGGGCGGCCGTGTTGAGATTACATCGGCAGCGGCAAGAAAATTTTAAATAAACAAGAAATTATGAACCGACTCGAAATTATACGCCTCGCATCGGACCGGTAACTAGGAAATTACGACACGACCAATTATTGTTGGCAGTACTTCGTCGAATTAGTGTTATACCCTGCAAGGGAATCTAAGATATGCTTTATTCTGAAATAATATGTTCATATTGTGTGCACCAGGTAGTCTAACATTAGGGATGTGATAATTTTTTTTTAAAGTAAAAATCGATTTGAATACGTGATTTTATTTTTATGAATAATCAATTAATAATCGTTTTTTTATAATCATTCAATCGATTATTACTGATTTTTCATCTGCCACCCCCGACATTGTTTAGTTTTTTTGGCGAACTGCCAATGAATACTATCTCCATAATAATATAACATTAACGCCATCTGTGCATCTATGATAGCATTCCTTCTGTGCTTTTGAAACAGTTTAGTAGATTATTATCCAAACGCTTACATCCAGAGCTATTATTTCTGAACTCGTTGCCTACAGATTTCTAGTTTTTGAATAATTTAACATATTTTTTATTTATTTGAATATTTATGATTTATTTAAAAAACATTTTAATTTGAACCTTTTTTAATTTGATTGTTCTAAAACTTTAATTTGTGTTGATTATATAAGAACTTACTATTTTTATTGTTTATTTTTATTAATAAATCTATTGATGTAATATTTATGGCATTTATTTGAAATTAATTGGCAAATTAGGAAAAAATCGATTATTTTCTTCTTTTCTTCTTTCTGTCTTTTAAAAAAACCTGATTAATTAAAAATCGATTTTTTATGTACAATGTCACATCCCCATCTAACATATTACAGCCAGCTTGAAAAATTTTGCAGCCATTGTGGCAAATATGATCCTTTGTCCGAGTTTAATATTCGGAACTTCATGACGGCGGGTATTCGAAAAAATACTCAAAGCTTTGTTATTTCGCTGTTATTACGATTTAACATCAAATGTAACCGAATATTGTGACTCTCTGTGCGTAGATCACAATTTCCTGCTACGGTCAAGTCGATGTTACGTCATTATGACAGCTATAAAGGAGACTCAACTTTGATTATCGTTTCAGTATTCAAACGGTAGTCAGACTGGATTGTCTGTGGTAAAAACAGTTAGGAGTATTACCGAAAGTTTTTGAAAAAAGAAGTCCACTTGAAAATGCAATAAATTGTAGAGCGATGAAAACAAGATTCTAAAAAACACCGCAGTTAGGTCAAGCACCCGGATACCGCTGTCAACGACTCAGTAAAAAAGCTGTAATAAAATGTACAGAAACTGTTATGATTGTAGTACAATGTGTAATATAAATTGTTCTAAACGCCAACAGTTGGATCTTGTAGAGACTTTACGGCCGCATCCGCGCGTTCTGGGCGACTAAAATAAAATTACTGTTATTTACGAATGGCATTATAGAAGAAAACCCGAAGATGAAATTCTTAAACGATTGTGCGTTGGGTGTGTAAGGATTATTACACACTTGCGCAACGGACAAATATGAATAACAAACACTGTCTAAAATCATCAATATTTAAATATGTTTTCTGTCTAGATAGTCTGATCAACATATACCTAGAAGTCTATTTAAACCTGTATTAAAAATGAATATCGGATTCAACGGTTTTCTAACTTCTACTATGTAAATTAAATCTGTTGCATATTATTACTTTGTTTCTTGTTAGAACAAACAATTTAATATCTCATAAGTTTAAATTATTTGAATAACAAATAACGCCGTGTGTACCAATCGTAACAGGTATACCTCGGCGCAGCGCTTGCGCATGCCCACAAAACCAATTTGACGTTTCTCATTACGCGGCGACCACAATATGCGCTCAACTAGTTCCGTGCACACCGATCTGTTATTATGTTAATGCTAGCCAGGCTGAGCGGGCGCGGCCCCACGTTCCTTGTAAACAATTAACCGGCCTCTTTCATGTGTCAATAAAACGCGATAACTGCCTGTAATTGATGCAGCGAGTTTTGTAACTGGTGCGACGCGACGCTGGCACAGCCCTGCAACTATTGTCTGAAACCAGTGTTCACCGTAATTGCTCGCGCACGGCTCAGGCTACTTTGTACATATCTACTTAGACATTTAAAGAACTTTCATCCATATCCGCCAATATATGGATGAATTGATAACGAAGAGCGAGAATACCAATTTAAGGATGGATATCTTCGCTACCGCCTTCTAAAAACGGCGTGAAATAATATCTAATTAAACGATGAATTATTGCTTTCCAAATGACGTGATAACATCTGATAACTGTACACCATAATGCTTCACAGAATACAAACGACAAACACACGACACATTTGATATTAATCAGTAATATTAGTATCTGTCAGAGAGGGTCACTATCAAAGAGAGCCGACTTCTCATAAATCCACTCAAAATTATCATAACGAGTCTGTTTTGTAACAAATCTGGCTTTCTATGATATTAATAATGTCAGTCATAAAGTCGAATTTAGTGCTTTACGCGAATACGAATACAGTCTTCCTGTTTAGTGACTAAGGATAATAATATATCGCATCACCGCGAATAAAACTAATTGGGTGTTGTCCGATAACCTCGTTGATGAATATAATAAAGGAAGGATCGTAAGAGAGGTGATTAAAAGTTTAATCACCTTCATAAAAATCTCGCGATTCGAGACCAAAAATAAAAACTTCAGAGAACGACCATTCGTAGGCCGAACATAAATAGTTATAGCCCCTGTTAGAATCGAGCGCGCTATTTTAGTTTTTATGTCATGTTTCTACTGCCGTAAGGGATAATGGCGATTTTAATGCGTCCGTTGATAGGTCCTATAGATACGAGTCAGTACGAACTATGTTGATCAAATACCGCGTACATCGCTGCACGTAGCTTTAACAAAACATAACGGTGCTCTAAATAATTAAAATGTTCGTATTTGAATGTTAGTCATGATGTCAGCTGTCAGTCAGTCGAACCGCACCACTTGTGTAGTAAAATGCAGATTTTGAAGTGCATAATTGAGCTCGGCCCTTTCAATGGCGGTTAGTAATCGAACCCGACGTTAAGCGCTTTCGATGGTTTAATCTTTACCTTTCACATGAGCCACCAAGTCAATGCTTCCTGCAAATTTAAAACACTCGAAGTGGTCTCATTTAATTACTCACTTGATTTAAAAGGCAATGTTGCTGTTATAATGATTCGCGGTGTAGCCTCGAATGTTTTGTTTGTGGTTTAACCGGTCGATGCAATTAATTAGCGGACAATGCGTGGAATGAGAAGAAATCTCTCGGGTGCGATATAATTTTGAGAAATGTCTTCTTTAGTACGTCTGTTTCATGAAAGAACTGACCGTTTGAAATAACACAAATAACTTCATACATTTGGTGTGGTGATATAGTAATGGTAAAACGGTGCGCTGAGATAGTGTAGGCTGATGGTAATTTTACTGGTAGGATAATAACTGGTAATTTTGGTCAGTCATATCATAGTACTAAATGTATCAAAACAAGGGATTTCGTTTGTAAACTACAAACGTTTCTACGAAATAGGTAGAATACGCATTTCGGCATTTGATGAAATATTTTCATAATGGCAAATTTTACAGCGAATTAAATATTTAGGCGCTTTAACTTTGTAAAAGTGGTTCTTACTCACACTTAAATAACCTTCAATTTTACGAGTACGTAATAATACCTATGTGTCGACGATATTTTCTTAAACGCCGATATCGTTCGATCTCTTCTTCGGCGTCGTTAAGCCAATATTTATGTAGAAATGTGAGACTGCAACTTTTTACAGCTCTTCCCTTGACTTACAGATTCCTAAACTTCAAATTACGCGAGCAGGAGCTTTATTCCGTTGCAATAAAGTTCCTTTTGTAGTTATTCTGTTTAAGACTTACACCACCACATCGGAGGGCTAGTTTTTCTTATATCCCATCAACAACATGTATTTCGTTACAACCACGTGAAGTTTTACAGCTGCTTCGTATTACATTTTTTGTGTGCGCCGTAACTCATTTCCTATGATGTAAAAACTGTCACTCGGTGTAATTAATGATGATATATTTCATAGAAACATTAATGGGAGATGTAGTTGGGTTACAAAAAATACACAAAATATATTTTTCTGGATAATACTACGCCTACGATTAAAATAGGTGTAGTTTATAGTAAAGTAAACGCATCAATGAGTTTTAATTGAAAGGCATGTATAAATAGCGTATTCAAATGAAGAAGTTGCGCGGGCGCAACCCACGGCGTCGTCGCCTAGCCCGTGATTTATTGGACCTCGTTTATTTTATTTCCCAATTCGTTTTGCTTTATGGCCCAACCTTCTTCTAATCTTTTACGAAACAGTTTTTCGAGGAACAGGTCTGATTTATACTGTCCGTTTGTAGGAAATGGAGAACAGTGCTTTGAAATAGTTTAAGCTAAATATTAACAAAAATACTTTAAAGATTGTGGCACTTGATGATCCAGTTAAATTATAATTTAAATTTTAAACGGTTAGCTGTCACAGAATTTAAATTTCAAAATCACGTAAGTATAGGAGGTAGTAAAAAGTTTTAAATTACCTACTATAGTTATGCCCTAATGTATTTAGAAATAGAATTATGGCTAGTACGAGTACGTTACTGTTCATAACCGTTTGAAAGCATAACTTATTACCGAGCAAACAATACTCAGTAGTCGGTCACAGGAATTCATGTGCTGGCTCGCCAGCTTGACTAGAAACAATACAAATTACTACGATTTTGTATGACATTCCTTAAGTCGAACTTTCATTATCAGGTAAGAAGAATGTGCTTTTCATCCAAAAATTGTTTGAAACCTCTTTGTACTAGACTCTCATTGTGTAACTAACAAATTCGAGGACAAATTAGAAAACGTACGTACCTTGACAAGTGACAAAACATAATTGATCGGCGACAAAGTTAAACCTCGGGACGAGCCTCGACAAAAGGAGCAGGTATCGGTAATCTCAGTACAAAGAAAGAAAAACCATTGTGTCGGTGCGATCAGAGGCGTCAATGTGATACTGCTATTTAAAGTTCTTAACAATGTTGATTTTAAAAGTTTGCAAAAATTTTTCGCTGTAAAGCTTTTTGGGGTACCCAATAAAAATTGTAGATCGTAAAGCCGTGAAGTTTATGATCATTGCAGTGGAAACAAGCGTTTACACAGCAATAAACTAAAAATAAGAACCTAGTTTTTGCAATGCGTCGATAAAATATCGTCGTTTATTTCGCATTTCGAATAGTAATGAATTGCAAATACTTACCAAACCGATGCCGCCAACCCGAAGTAATACAGCAGTAAGAAGACGACAGCGCAGTTGGGGTTGGCCAGGCCGTCGTGTGCCAGCAGCATTCGAGTCGGGGTAGTGGAGTCCTTCGCACAGCCGGCAGCAGTCCGGCCGGCCGCCGCGCGCACGCCCCAGCCGGCCGCCGCCGCGCACCGGCACAGCGCCACCAGCACCAGCGCGCGCTCCCCAGCCCCACCGCGGTCGCCGCACGCGAGCTGAGCCCCTACCGCGGCCAGCGTGCACGCGAAGCTCAGCGCGGCCCACGTCGCCAGCCACACCTCGGCCGCTCGCCGCTCCCCAGCCTCCCAGAGGACCTCTGCGTCACAGAACTGCGCGCACCGACCCGAACCTCGGACCCACACCCAGCTGTTCGGCTTGATGAGGCGCCGGCAAGCACCTCGACTGGCCGCGTTAGCCGCGTCTAGAGTTACCGTGCCCACGGGAGCCGCACGTTCCCCTGGCCCCTCCATACACATGTGCTCGTGGTTGTTCTCCGCTGGAAACAGGGAGCAATCTAGTTCTGCGGGCCACGGGAAACCGAACTCACTGAGCACCGGGTAACATCTCTCGTACACGCTCTCACATAAACCTCTGCACGGCCCTATCGGTAGGGCCACTTTGTCCGTACACATCGGCACGTACACCGTACACAGAAACAGGTCCAACTGAGACGAGCAGCCGTATTGAACGAGCGGGCTGAAAGTCTGTAAGGTCACATCGGCATCGGCTTGAAGAGTATGCCTCGCCAGGTTGGGCATTCCGGTCTGGTTATATCCGATATTCTTACACATAGCCACTTTGATGGGTTCACATGTCCGCACAGAGGCCTCCGAGGCGGCACTGGTCACAAGAGTCGCGGTTACGAGGATGGAAACGAAGCACTTCATTTTGGAAGACTATATCCGGCGATCAGATGAAAGCAGTCATTGTAGTCGTGTGTATTTACGCGCGGGCGCCGACGTTCGGCGACGAAACGCGAACATGCGTACCGAGGCGCGCCTCAAGACGTTGTGATGGAGCGTGCGGCCGTGCGCCCGCGAGCCGCGGGGGGAGCCTGAGTTAACAAAAAAAGGTCCGCAGGTATGCGCAAGGCGCAACACTGTGGCCGCGGGAAAGGGAGAGAAATTGATGAGGAGCGTGGTCGGAGGGCGAGCTCGTTGCCGGTCGGTGTCCGAGTGCGCGCCTCGTTAGGCCCGCGACTGTCCTCGCGCTCTCGTTATCGCGCCTTATCGTAATCCTCACTTCACGGGTGACGCGCTTTATGTTGGTACATAGGTACCTACATTTTTATATCCAGTATCGATTTTTAGATTACAAAGATATCGTTGATAAGTGCTAAGTTTAGATTTATGTTTTTAGGATCTAATGATTGGTTACTACTGTATTACACTTATTCACCTACCTAAAGTGTAATACTTGTATTGAAAGTGGTTCTTGTAATATTATAGGTGGAAACTACATAGTAAAAAGCACAACACAGATCAAAAGATTTTATTCAGAAGCATAAACCATAATATTTCAGGTAAGTAATAACAATTTTAAATGGCATTGGACATTATACACGTCTGATCATAATCATATTCGTGATGGAAATGAGCGCAGTCAAGTTCCTTTGGCCAGATGAATCCGAGCTTCTGCATGACATGACTGCATTCGTCCTTCGCTCTTTCGCAGAGTCCTCGGCAGGGGCCCACCCGGTCCACTCCTGGGAAGCACATGGGGAGATACGCTGAGCACACCATCAGTCTCATGTGTGGCGAACATCCAGATCTGATGATTGGGTTAAGATTATGAAGCGAAAAATCCGCGTCTGCTTGACTTTTTTGATTTGCGAAGTTCGGGAACGCTGTGTTGTTGTACCCGATGTCCCGGCAAATGGGCACTTTGATCCTCTCACATAACTTTGTCTTCGCTGTAACTGCAGATATTAATGCGATTGAGAACAGAAGACACTTCATGATGTTCGTCGGTCGGCTGTTCGGCACGTTGCTACTCGAAGTATAACTGTGTAAAACGCACGATTGCTATTTTTATACGTAAACGAATCAAAGTTGTTTATAAATATTTGTCTATATAAATGTACAACTAACGCGGTTGATTTGTTTTTGTACATTCATCGCAATCGCAATACGAGAAAAATAAACAAATTGAAACTAAACCACGAGAATTTTATACATACGCGTAGGTTGGACATTTACAGACAAAATAAACGGCGCAAAAAGTAAAAACCCAATATCAATTGTACAGCAAAAGTACCTACATAAAATACTACTTTTTTTGTTTTTAACTTTACGGAAAACAAACTGAATAAAAACGTATTTTTGTTTCTTATCAAACTTTTGTAATCTTGTACGGTAATCATTCATCATTAGAAGTAATTACAAAAAAACTTGCAAACAAGAAAAGCTGTAACACACAACATGTATTGCATGTATGTATTATCATGTGGTCAGCACTTACCGATTAAAAACTGTTGATCAGAGATTTTGAGTACACTTTGTGATGACGACTTCGTAGGAGTCGTGTAGACGTGACCATCACATGCAGGTTCAAAAGTGCAAACTCGTAACTTCTGTTTCAACTTCAGTCACGTCTTGCTATTATTATGTTTTGTTTACCATTTCAGTGAATAATTGTAGTACTATTCTTCATAGCACTTCGGCCTGTTTTATGCGCTACGCTTGAACATGCACATGCTCCTAGATGTGGCAAGTCAATTGCATTTTAGAGCATTAACCATCACACCTCTGTAACCCTTTGACGGGGAGGGGGGGAACTAGACCATTTTGGACCATGGCTAGATGCATCGCCGAGCAATGGTATAAATCCGTACAAACATTTTACAAAACCCAGAGTTACGTGCTGGGATTCGGATGTGCAAGCAAGACTCCGACCACTACTCTAAGTAATTAATAATAATTAAAGTAAGAACTCAAAGAGTATTTGTTATAGTTCGTGGTGATGAAAATTACTTTTTATACAAATACTTCTTTGAAGAGAAACTTTTTATCCTGTATAAATATCTCCTACAAGTGGATCAATAAGTTCGCTTGACAGTAGGTAATAATAAAACAATGTTAAGTGTGTATAACAGGTAGGCCAAAGCAATAGGTACGATAAAGATAACTTTAATGATTATCTACACAATAATCACCTTAGAACGTAATATGTTTTGTAGGTAAGTATGTACTTTCATTCAACTTCAACGCACCACGATAACTATAAAATGAGAATACTAATAAAATTTGGAAATAAATTTATTGTACATAATTTACTACAATATTTAAGCGGTACTGTATAAATTTTATGAAACGTAATGGACTAATTTAATGGTACAACATTATTAGTAGTAAAAAATTGGACCAAAATGTAGACCAATGATGTTAAAATCGCGCGGTTACATATAGCAGCGTCTATGGATTCCAAAGACCAACAACCAGCGTATATTAGAAAATAAATGATTAGTAATGCTCCTTACTCCTTAAGCCAAGGTCTTTTTACTCGAAAGGATTTAAATAGGGAACCACAGTGCACCTTCATCCCCATGTCACATTGTGTTTGGTCTCGCTCGTAGTGATTATTTAATCAATGATTCAATGGGACATGTGATCAAATAATCACTCAGTTATAGGTTCTGCTAATTTGTCAAACGTGTGTCTAATTTGCGTCCAATACATTACAATATGAAATAAATAAACACAATAATTGTATCGCTGTTCAAAACAATGCCATTGTGTAAAGTTATTAGTAAATACATTTCATGTTTATTGTACGAGCACAAAAAATAATTCAAACAATGACATGTACGTGGACATTGGTTAGCAATGGTTTACAAGACCAAGCACGCAGGCGCCATCTGAGAATACCTTTGCCTGTGTTTCCTTGTTGTATCAGAGCGAGAATGTTTCTTTTATTTAAGATATTGTATTAACCGCGCGATATAATAAGCTTGTAACAAATATAAACGTAAGATTAATGACGCAATAAAATATCATATTTACACTGCAAAATGTAGACTGCCCGAGGAGATTAATATCCTTAACGATATAACTAAAATAAACGATAAATACTTTTACAATAACCTTATATAATACAGCGTGATCAAACGATACCGGCACCAAACCGGCCGGCTCTTGCTCGGGCGCCTACGATCAACATCACGTCTCACCATGACCTGGACATGACACCATCTTTCTTTTAGCTTTTTAAACTTCACATTTTTACATTCTCTACACTAACTCATTTTATACAACATTCACATATTTTTAACAAATACTCTTTCCGATGGTACATTTTAGTTATTTTACAATAATAGCAATGCAAATTAAAAATTTAATAAACATAAGGAATGCTATACAAGCCGCTTCAGCGTTACCCGCTACTAATAATAAATAATTGTTTTTCAAACAACATTGAAAATAACGATAACATTGAATATACATTCCAATGCATATTATTTCATGCCTCTAAACTAGGTAAATGCCACAATAAAATTTTTCGTTAATCACAAAATTATGTATTTTTAACAAGATTTTAAAGATATTCGTCTTGTCGTTAATAAAGGTTTGTAATTCGCGAGTAAAAATAGTAGCATAGACACCTAAATTTTAAAATCATTACGTAGAATAAATAAATAATTTTGCCCAAATTCTTAGTTGGACTTGAAAAGAATAAAAATCATAATGTTAGCACAACCATTCATACTAATACGAATTATAGAAATGAAAAAAGAAAACACATCGAACTTCGACGGATTTCGATAAATAATGACTGGACTTCGTCAATAAAGTATTACATATTTGACAAACCACGATAATAAGAGACGCGATTACAATGCCGTGCCTGATTACCGTAGTCGATCTCATCCATTTCTGTGACCCCCTATTTCGGTGATATTCACATTGACAGCAACAGATTCCCTTTCCCATGATTCATAATAATGGTGTTGCTTATATTATTGTGTCGAGTTATGAACAATAAATGGGTTAAAATTGTATTTTACTTCCTAAATTCCACTTACAGAGCCCGCTAGCAGTTCTCGAAGTGAATATCGTTGAAATAAGCAAGTCACAAAAATCCATGAAGTCACGATATACCAAATTAATGATTACAATAAGCCTAAACTAACGAAACTCGTTTCTATCATAAAAATACAAGCCTTGTTTTATCACTTAAAATAGTTTTAAGTCTTCACAGCTTCTGTCTGACTTATGGAAATGTACTAGCACGATCTCTTTCATTCGCGTGTTTATTAACTACAAAATATATAGTTTGTTTCAAAAGTGCCGGTATGAATGAAAAAATGACACCTGCGTCAGCGCCATTACATTTTGAAATGGAACTTCAAAATTCAAAAGAGCTGTCAAAACTTGAATGTCTAAATGATTCCATATAAACAAATCAACCTGTTGGTTTGTAAAAATTCTTATTTCAAATTGTCCTTCACTCATTCAATATATTTAATCCATTCGTGCCAGCTCTGTTTAAACAATCTGTACACACATTTAGTATAAGTAAACATATAAATAATTATCAAAATTGTGACAAAGTATTTATCTCTTACATATAAACATAAATTACGAAATACTGGGAGAAGCAACAAGTATGATGGTTAAAATTCTTATAGCCTCTTAATATTAAGTAAATAAATATATGGCTCACATAGTACCTCTGTTATATATTTTTTTTGGAAAAATAAGTAATTATACAACTAAACATCAAACTTTTTTTAAAAAATCATTTTGGTAATAATTAAGGTCAGTCAAGACATAGTGTAAATTGCAATAATGTTCTCTTACTTTGGGATGTTTCATTAATATTACTGTCGTTCAAGCCAGTTAGATGAAGAAGCTACACAGTAAATAAAATATACAGAGTTAAATATAAAAGTTTTGGTCGAATTTTTACGTTTAATAAGTCCACGGGAATAATCAAAACTGCATTTCATGACGTAGTTAGGGGGGGATTACACTTAAGTTACAATGAAATGTTGATAGAACTTCTCGAGATAATATACAAAAAGTTAGGTACAAAATATGGGATCGTGAAAACGAATACTTTCGCATCGGTCGTCGTTTTTGATGAATGTAAACTACGGGATTAAGATATAGCCAATTTAATGTAATTCATTAAAATCTCGTATATACGGGCGGCGAGGTAGTTTAACGGGGGTGCAAAGCTACCGATGTTCCCCGGAAAACATTAACTACACAGGTTGTCAATTACCATCAACCGGGTCACCTTGGTTGATCGAAGTGCGCGTGGGGCGGTTGCTAATAAACTGGAAAATGTCTGTCTGGAAACTTTGTTCACAGTGCAATTAAAAAATTGGTAAACTAGAAATTACTAAGATGAAAACAAACATTTCTAAGACACAGAGCGTAAAGTGTTGTTTTTTGTTATGACTGTGGATTACACAATCGCTCACAACCAGACAACTGTCATAAAGCGAAAACACCATTTAGAGGGCTGAACTTGAAATGATCTAAGAAAAGAAGCATAGAATGTAGAAAAAAGACTAATTTGTTTGTATCATAGACGAAACCGGTTTAACGTAGGTTGGCAACTGCCATCATTACACATTGTTCAAACAAGGTGATATGGTCGACGGTGATGGCTGCCTGGAGTAGAACATATAATGTCATCGTATCGAGGATTCGAGGCGCGTCTTAACCTACATTCTGTCAAATAGTTATCGATCTTATATTTAAAATTATGCCACTTTTCATGCCGTCAAATAGGTCCCTTGACACAAGAGTGTGAAAGCTTCAATACCAATGTATTAAATAAAAATTTTCAATTTTTCATCGCTCTTAAAGTAAATATACTCATATTAGGCCTCTATTCAGAGGTGCGTCATGTTCGGTCGGGGAATTCGGCTTGCATTAGATGCGTGTAGATGCGCACGCGCAGCACGCTGTTAATTGCATAATTAATAGTGGCTGCGCAAAACATTTCACGACGTTGTGCGTCATTGTCATAATTATATCATCTATGGAATTTCATTCAAAAGTCTGATCGTACTGTAGACTGTGGTTTCCGGTCGTTTGACAGCCGCTATCCACACGAGTTGATCGAGTTGTGACATAGTTGACGACCGAACCCATCAGTTCGGAGACGATCGTATTCAGTTCGGACACATCGAGGCGAGCGCGAATCGGTCCGCACGCGCAGCCATCTCGCGCTGGAACACGGCGTTATTTCTGCACCGATTATTCGTCTATTGACTCACTCGCACTCGTTAAACTGACTCCAATCTGACCGAAGACAATTTTTACCTGTCGAATTTCTAGTTAACTGTAGACGATCTCCAGAACCAAAGGTTCACCTGGGCGTGGCGGGTGGCGGACGGCAGACGGCGGCGGGGCGCACTAGACGGGCACGGAGCGCTCGTCGGTGCGCACGCGCAGCCATCTCGCGATGTAACACGGCGTTGTTTTTCTGAACCGATTATTTGTTTATTAATTCACTCCCACTCGTTAAACTGACTCCTATAGACGATCTCCAGTAACAAACGGCACCCAGACGAATCGATGAACCAAAGAGAATTAACATGTCAGCTGTCAGTGTCACCTGGGCGGGGTGGGGGCGGGGCGCACTAGACGGGCGTGGAGCGCGCGTCGAGGCGCACGCGCAGCCCCTCGCGCTCGCGCTGCGCGTCGGCGAGCTCGGCGCACAGCGCGCGGCACACGCGGTGCAGCACCGCGTTCTGCTCCTGGGAACGAATACTTTACCTTCGAGAACCGTGACTAAAAACCGAATGGGCCGTTAGGAAGGTGGATAAAAAGCGATTGCATGCAGCAGAAATGAGAATGTTAAGGTGGATGTGTGGGCTGACGAGAATCGACAAGATCATCATTTCAGTCATAGGACGTCCACTGCTGAACGTAGGCCTCCCCCGATGACTTTCATTGGAGGGCATTGCCAATATTCGCCACGCTTGACAGGCAGGTTGGCGAACACAGTTTTTTATAAGAGTGGTCGCCTCTTACGACACGCCTCCCGTTGGCGGTGGGAATTGTATTCTTTACGCTTTCTTTATTGGACAAGATAAGGAATGAATATATTAGAGGAAGTATGAATGTGACACCTGTAGCAGATGAAAGGATACCGATCTTGGTATGGACACATGTCCACATCACATGATGAGAAGAGAAGAGGAGCACGTAACGAGGAGAGTGATGGGTGGAGAGATAGAAGACTACCTAGAAAGAGATGGATGGAGAGGATGGATTGTGTGAGGAGCGATATGACTGAGAAAGGAGTAAAAAACTCGATGACGAGTGACCGGATTGCATAGAAGAGAAAGACATACTGCACCGACCCCAGATGACCTGTGATGACCTATGATTATACAATAGGAATGACGACAAACTTTTTTTTCTTCGTAATTCATCAAAAAGTATTGGACAACTATACTCGGACCGACATTTTGACATTTTTGTATAAACACTTCAGCACCTCGATGTACCGATAAAATCAATTTGGCACCGCTTGAGAGACTGCAGCACTGCCTAGGTCTCGATCGAATCAAAGGCCTTCTCATAGTCCACGAATGCCAGCATAATAGCAAGTTATACTCCTCGGTTTTCTGTATAACTTGCTACAGCGTATGAATGTGGTGTATACTAAAGCCTCCTCGGAAACCCGCTTGTTCGGGAGGCAAGAAGTCATCAAAACTACGCGCGAGACGATTTGACGATGTCCCTCGAAAACATCTTGTACACATAGCTCAGAAGCGAGATGGGTCTGTAATTCTTCATTAAGGTGTTCTTTCTTGAAGAAGAGCAACACCACACACTTCTGTTCCATGCTTTCCATGACTATTTATTTTAGGAACAAATAAAAATATTATTTAAAGAAAGAAAGAAAGAAAGAAAAAATGTTTACTATTACTCAGGTCAGTAGTAAGGAGTACAATACCTGCAGCGACTTGACGTCGGGCTCGGGCTCGGCGGTGGGCTCGCGCGCCGGCTTGCGGTACACCTCGAAGGCGCCGTGCATCTTGGGCGCGTCGTCGCGGCAGTAGCCGAACCCCTCGCCCTCGTACTCGCGCGCCGCGAACGCGTCCGGGGGGAATGCGGGCGAGCTCTGGGTTACAAAAACAAACGTCAATATTTTTAGGGTTTTGTACCTCGAAAGGAAAAAACGGAACACATAGAATTTGTTGTTCTGTCTGTCAATACCCTTTTTATTGGGAACGCGTAAAGGTATCGAGTTGAAATTAGTCATATACTCAGGTCTACAGTCCCTTGAAACTAAACTTTTAAGTTAACGTAAAAAAAGATACGACCGTTTATGACGCAAAAACATGTTACAGAAATCAGAAACCACGACAGTACCACAACACCCAGACCCGAGAATATAGAAAAGTTTTTTCTACATCGACCGACCGGGAATCGAACCCGGGACCTTAGAGATAGCGACACCAAGTCCGGTATGCTTGCCCCTCGGCTACGGAGGTCGTCAAATTTTAGGTAAAATAGAGTGTGTGTAGTACTCTATACGTCGAGAATAATATCCTATAGAGTAGTAATACGGACCCCATCCATCTCCGAAACTGATCAGTGATTTTTCCTTTGAACTAAGTATAAGTTGACATGACACGCCACTGATCGAATAATGGCGGAATAAGGACGATGACACCACCAATAGATTGACGTACTTTTTATGAGCTTTTAAAACGCTATATACCCATTTAAGTTTATTTTAGTATTGGTTTATTACGTTTACAGCCTTGGTAAAAAAGGCACTAACTATATTTTTGGATCTTGCTAAGGCATTTGAAACGGTCTCTGTACCGCTACTTGTTGATAAGTTCGAATCCATAGGCGTGAGGAGCACTTAACTTTCTATTTTCAGGAGCTATTTAACCAACCGTGTACACGCGTATAAAATATAAATAAATCATTTATTTGCCAGAATATGGTTCAATACAAAGATGAAAGATATTGTTTTTCTAACATATTCTATCGCAATGCGACGTGCAACTGTTAATTTTTATCATACAATTAATGTCAATAATTTCAGTACAAATTAGAATTATCAATAGTGTCAAATTTTATCAGTCAGGAATTCATTAATAGTATAATACATTTTCTCTTTTAAAAAAATAAATAAATAGTTCTTAAATTTTGTAAATGTCAATGTTTTCAAGTTAACTGGAAGTTTATTAAATATTCGTATAGACAGACAGTACACATTTCTTGAATAAAGAACTAATCTTTGTGATGGAATAGTCAAATTGTCAACTCTTCTACCCCTATATCCAGATTTATTTTTGTTTATTGTATAGGTGAGAAATAAATAAAGTATTTTAGTTTGTTAGACTGAGTTTATTTTATTATTTTTCCTTAATAGTGATAACTATTTTACTTAAGCTCAGATTACTGTAACGTGTGTGCTTTGTGTTTTGCAAATAAACTATTTATCATCTGCATATTTTCTATGTGGAACAGTTTATATGTTTATTTACAATTTAATACAATATGTGTGTAAAATAAACCGCTATTGATATTCGAAATAAAATAAATGAATAGTTGTTGCGCTTACCCTCTGGTCGCCCTCGCTGCGCTGGTTGTGCAGCGCGCGGCGGGGGGGCGGGTCGGCGTGCGAGGGGGAGGTGCGCGGCGGCGGGTGGGGCGGCGCGGGGTGGGGCTGGGGCGGCTGGGGGGGGCCCTTGAGCCGGTTGAGGTCGAGCGAGCTGGAGCGCGTGTGGTTGCGCAGCGGCCGCGGCGGCGGGGGGGGCGGCGGTTCCTTCTTCGGCGCGTACTGCAGCGACAAGGGGCCCTAGGGAGGACATTAATATCAACAACTACTTTAGGTTTAGTCACGACTTTTAAGACAGTGTAAGGATCTCAATACCAAGTGTGACCTTATAAAAGTCCGAACAATTGCGCCAATGAAATTATGTTTGCAGACCGTTGTCGACTACCCGATTGGTTTAGTGACGCAGTAAGTCACCTCGAATGCAAAGGATCCCAAGTTCGATTCCCGATCCAGGAAAATTCAAGAAACGATCTTAGTTCTAAATTGGCTCGAGTCTGGGTGCAACCTGGGAGACGCCATTGGCCAAATACATTGTGTATCCACTGTCCTTCCTTCAAGACAGTGACAATAGGGATGACGACTAACTTTTTTTTCTTCGTCTATCAGGTAGATTATTAAAAAGTGCTGGACACGTATTTTTTCTTTTTTCAAATAATTAAAATATTACAGAGATATATTGATTTGAAATGTCACATCTCCCGAACTTTGAAGCGCTTTAAATTTGTAATTTTTTGGTTGATTAAAAAAAGAAAAAATAAGTGTCTATTATTTTTTGATAATCTAACTGACGGACTAAATAGAAGTAATTTTTTTTTACCCAGTAGTCATACTATTGGTGTGTTATCAGACGCTTAGTTATCTTTATATTTTCTACAGGGGAGGCCTATGTCCAGCACCGGATTTACAAAGGCTGATGATAATGACGATGATGATGTAGTACCTCATCATGCTGCACTGGCTCGCGCGCGGGCGGCGGCGGCAGCACCCCGGCGGTCTTGAGCGGCTTGCGCGGCTGCGGCCGCTGGATGGACTTGATCTCGCCGGGCCCGTTGGCCGCCTCGGCCGCGCCCAGCCGCTTGGGGCTCGCGAGCTCGAACGCGTGCTCGAACGCGTGCGCGAGCTCGTCGCGCCGCTCGTCGCGCCGCTCGTCGCGCCGCGGGGACGCGCTCGACCGCACGCACGCCTCCTCGAGCGGCAGTGCGCTCGCGTCTGGCGTCACGCGAAGCGCCACCTAGTGATGCCAGTGTACAACGAAACTTGAGATTGACTATTATCTATGGTTCTAACATACCATAGATTAAAAAATAAAATTATTAGTCTAAGTCTGTAGTCAGTATTCGCTGGTAAGATTTATATAACAATTTCTTAGTACCAACTACTTAGTTAGACAAACTGAGTATAAAACTTAAGCCAGTTTTTTAAAATCTTTCTAATAAAATCATTACCTATCCTTTTAGCTTTGTCATAGTTAGGTAAAAAAGGATTTCTATTTTTCTTTTATTTTGTTAATAAAATTAATTTTAAGTCCTAGTGATTAATAATAATACTAATTTTAAAGTAATAACATACAAAAATATATAGTATAATATTTTAGTCTGACCGATATGTATATGGTTCAACCAATTTCAAATTACAAAACCCTCGCAAGACTACGACTCAAAATTGTGTTAGGAAAAAGTGATATTAATTTAACGAGCTAGATATCTTAACCAAAATAAATAATAGTAATGGAACCAGTCGTGAATGTCTCACAACGGAACACATCCCACAACCTATAAACAAAAAATAAACGAACTTTTTTTACCGGGTGGAATATCTTCGGGTCGCGCTCGACGGCCGACTTGTGGAAGTCGAAGTTGACAGGCTTCGGGCCGGGGCTCGACACGCTCGAGGTGGGCGAGTCGACGAACTTCGTCCACTCCTTGTTGTTTAGCTGCGGTTCCGGCTTGGGTGGAGAGAGGGAGGGTTGTCGGTCGGGCTCGGGTTTCTTTGGGTCGGCTTCGGGTTTGTGGACGAAGCTGAAGTCGGCGGAGGAGCCCGAGCTGAACATGTCTGGGCCGAGGTCCACGAGGTCTGTGGTGAGGGCATGCTGCGTGAAGTGCGAGTCCACTTGCGGGACGAGACACGCGGGCAGTGCGTCCGGCACCGGGATGTTGTTTCGCCGCAGCACGATGAGGTGCATCGCTATGCTGAACTCCTCGAGCGTTAGCATCCCGTCTTTGGTTATATCGGAGAGTTGCCAGATTTTCCGGAGGTCGGGCACGGATAGCCGTGACTTTTCGAAGAACAACCTAGAAAGAAAAACAAGGAGTAATAACTCGGAATGCATGTGCATTTCCGCTGCCGTTTACTCAGCTGGACAAGAGTATCGTAATGTAGCATTCCAGCATTCTGTCCTAAGAATAGGCCGCGCTCGGAGTGTAACAAAATATGATTTTTTCATTTGACAAAAATTTTACACAATATGACCACGAACATTAACATATAAACTACACAATCCTAAACAAATGACAACAAACATTAACACATAAACTACACAACCCTAAACATTAAAAAAAAAGATGTTTCAAAAAGGTTTTGCTCACCATTAGTCTCGACAGCTAGGGACATAACGATACTTATTATCAGCGTACATAGTGGTGCGCCTACGCCTTTTTGATAGTAAAACCTTGGGGTACAGTACCCCCTATCACATCTAACGCGTACATAAGTGAGTAGATGCACTAGCACATACCTAGCCGTCTGTCCCGAGAGCAGGCCGCGCTCGGGGCGCAGCTGCGCGAACTGCGCGGCGTAGTGGTGCGCCTGCGCCTCGCTGATCGCCCACATGTCCCCACCCTCCCCTTCGCCCTCCTCTTCCGACGAGTGCCGGTCTGAGGACTCCTCTTCTGTGCCTGATATATTTATATACCGTTCAGAAAGTCTGTTTACTCAGGATAATTAATTAAATCTAATTCATCATCATCATCATTTCAGCCATAGAACGTCCACTGCTGAGCATAGGCCTCCCATTGATTTCCAGATTAGCCGGTTGGAAGCGGCCTGCATCCAGCGTCTTCCTGTGGCTTTTACCAGGTCATCTGTCCATCTTGTGAGTGGACGTCCTACGCTGCGCTTGCCGGTACGCGGCCTCCATTCTAAATCGAATTATTCAATTTAATTAAGTCCTATAAGTATATTGCCCATTTCGTCGATTCAGACTATAATCGACCACAACCGTACATACACACAGATGTCCCGTTAATCAAGGATACAAGTTACGTAACCACATATTCTCTACATCATAGTGAAAAACTTTTGTTTTATGCCTTTTAAAAATTTGCCGTAATTTTGTAGTTTTTCTTTACAAATTCAATCGGCTGTTTAGTATTACAACATTACCATAAACAAAAGTTGTTACCATGATGTATAGAATATGTAGTTACAAGTAGAGTTGAATATTGACGGTCATATGCTATAAGCGTCCGTCATTTAGGATAAATGCTTGATCACATTGGACATTTATTGTCACGATAGTCACATTTTTTTTGTATAAATTAAAAAAAAAAGAAGAATTCCACTAAAGTAAGTCTTAAATGTTAAGTATTTGACAATAAAAACATACAATAAAACATGTGATTGGATCTGGATCGAACTCAAAAAAAAAACTCGCGCGAAAGATAAATTAATTTTAGAAATTTCATTTCGATATAATAATGCACTTATATGTAACCATTTTTTTTTAATAGTTTGTCAGTAGAATTGAATGTGACGTTTGTGACAATAAATGTCCAAATTATCCGGTCACATTGAGAAAATGTCCAATTTGCTCGGTCATATTGGTCAGACATTTATAACGTCACCGACACTTTACAACTCCAGTTACAAACTTATCCTTGAGTTACGAGACACCCTGTATATTCTTCATTGATGTTCGTAGGTCTATCTATCTATCCCTTTGGGTTTAAAGTTTAAGAACAAACCAGTTTTTATCTCAACATTAAAAAAAAATTAATGCGTTAATTACGTTTATTTGTTAAAGGTAAAAATATGTTATGCATAATCTTGGACTTTACGTGATTACATCATCATCATCTAAAGTTAGTTGGATATATACGCTACAAAAAATAACCATAACAATGCATAGCTTTAAACATGAGAGGTAGGTTCGGTCGGTATTTATTTGTGTGTTCTCTTAAGAGAAAATGGACAAAACTTATCCTTAATGGTCAGTGATCGGAATAGGTAGATTGATTTGGGGTCAACGATCTCAAACATTGATGTTAATATGGACATGCCACCGAGATTCCGGCATTTCTTGGTATCAGGTTTTGAAAAAAAGGCATGTCCAAATTATGCTAGCACTACCAAAGTACACCAAATCAATCTACCTATTCCGATCACTGTTAATGGTGCATCAAGACTTGACGCACTGTCGTACATAATCGTGCCACTTAGACAATGCGAAAAAACCTTAATGATACTACACTCAGTTAATTTTTCTTTCTCTAACTACCAGGACACAACATGTGTGTGTCGTTGCACCATGAGACCATAACAGATAAGCAAACGTGTGTGTTATTAATTTATGATTTATCTTTAGAGGTCACGGATATATTAACGAACCGCAAAAAATAGACTCACCGCACTGAGTACGACAATTAGCACAGAAAATAAGTTGCAAATTACACAGTCTATTACGACGTGGTCAATAGATTTTAGTAGATTAATTTAAGAATACAATGAGTGATGAAATGAATGGCCGAATAGGTATTACACAATGAAATAAATGTAACATTTTCCTTGCTTGTTACTATAAATATGAGTCAGTCTCTTGTTATATAAGTTTTTCCTACTCTTGATAAATAAACGTAGTAACATTTTTGTATAACTAAAAACAAACTTAACTGCTTTATGTTAATTTATTTTTTAGTAATTTCTTTGTCAGTTCGTAGATGTACGATTGGTGTAGTAGCGCGATAATTCGATATAAACTCAAAGGATCCCGGAATCACAGTTCGGGTCAGTTCCAGATAACGGTCTTTTCTAAGTTGGCTCGAGACTGGGTGTGCTGGGAGACCACCAGCACCACCAGCATTATACAATGTCTGGTTCCTCCTAACACAACGACGTTAATTCGTATCTTCGAGACCATGACAGGTGGTGCGTTGTCAGACGCATATTTATTATTATAAAAAATATAACTGTATGAATAGAACAAATAGTAGAACATACATACATAATATGGCATACATTTTATCTTGGCCTTCATCGCTACTTGCCGTGAAGTGTGATAAATAAATAAATATTGGACAATCACATACATTGCTCTGATCATATGATAAGTAGCTTAAACACTTGTGTTACAGAAATCAGAAACAAATACGGTACCACAACACGCAGACCCGAGACAATATAGAAAAGTTATTTTTCTACATTGACCGACCGGGAATCGAACCCGGAACCTCAGAGATAGTGACACCAAGTCCGGTATGCTCGCCTCTCGGCTACAGAGGTCGTCGGTCGTTTCAGTAGGAATCCGTAATTTTTAAAATATTACGACTGTAGCGGTCCGTTTAGTGACGATTACTAGTAATCAAGGTTAAAAATAAAAAAAGATCGGCGGTCTGGCCCTTATTTAGACCCAAACATAACGAATTGACAACCTTGCGTGACACTAATTTTAAATTATATTATGTCACGTAGTTTTCCGGTCGATATTTTGCTATCGAACGGTTCTGAATGTGACTCCTGGAAGCCTATTGGGACATACCCAGTAGCCGCGTGTGCTCCTCCGTCGTGTTGGCCGGCCAGACACCGCGGCCCGTGGCGCTGTGTTCCCACACTGGGTGCACCCGCTCCGCCACGCTATTCGTAGGTGTGGGACTTTCGCTCGCCGTACTCCATGGAGAACCATTCTTACCTCTCCTCTGAAAGTCAAGGCAAATTCTTGTTTCAAAATGTTTTCAAAGATTTATAGGAGGTATATCAATATTTATCGCTATTCTAGAATCTATCATTAACAAACTAGATTGGAAACGTAAAGGACTTAGTATACAGGGCGCGTTTTTGAACCACCTGAGATTCGCAGATGATTTAGTGTTGCTGTCAGAAACAAGCTCTCAACTTGCTCTTATAGAAACAATTTTAAAGAGATTAGCATGACCTCGTAAATCACTCACATTCACACACACACACACACACACAAGTAATAAGTATGTTTATATAGTATACAGCATTTTATCTAAAAAAAAAAAAGTATTCTAAATTAATCTACCTTAAATTAAATTAAATTAACCTACCTACTCAATAATATATTGCAACTAGCACTAAGGTAAGAGCGAGGCACTCCAACACGAGTATAATTATAACTCTCTGGAGCTGTCTCACCATATGATTGTAACCCAATTATTGAGAAATAAAACATTTTATTTTATTTATTATTTATTATTAACTACAACTAATGATCGAATCACTACACTTAGCGAGTGTTAAGGTGGGACTAGAAATGAACCTCTCAAAAACTATGATTATGACGAACTCCTTGAAAACAGAAATAAAAATTGTTAAAGACTCTCTAGAATACACAGACAGCTACACCTACCGAGGAAAAAGAATCAGCTTCGATAAAAATAACAACGAATCAGATCTCGAAAGAAGAATTCAAAACACATGGAATAGATACTGGAGTCTTAAAGAAATATTCAAGAGCAACATACCAATTAATATTAAAACGAAAGTTATGAACTCAAGTCTACTACCCTGCTTAACATATGGAAGCCAGACGTGGAAATTCACTTCCAAAATACAAAACAAAATAAATACCTGCCGAAAAGGATTGGAGCGTAGCATGTTGAATATAAAGAAACTAGACAAAATAAAAAACAGTACTATAAGGACACTAACAAAAGCAACAAACGCCCTAACCTTTGCACAGAAACTTAAATGGAAATGGGCTGGTCATGTGGCGCGACTTACAGATCAGAGATGGACTATAAGAGCAACTACTTGGAAAGGCCCAAAAGGCAAACGAAAAAGAAGTAGACACATGACACGATGGGAAGACGATATTAAGATAATATCCGGCCCTCACTGGATTAAAGTAGCACAAGACAGAGACACATGTAAATCTTTGGAGGAGGTCTTACCCAAAAAGGGGTTCTTACAGATTGCAATCCATCAACTACTAATAATAAAAACAAAAACTAATTACCAACAAAAAAATAAATAAAATACAAAATAATATTAACACTAAAAATAATACTAACAAAACTACAATAGGAAACCACTAACAATACTACTAGGTAACAAATTAATTGTTACTGTAACTGTAAGAAATAAACGGCTTTTTATTTATTTATTATTATTTATTTATATAGGAGGTATGGGAGTGGTCAAAATAGCAGTTGTTGTTTTTTATATTAGTATTATTTCAGTATCTTTTGCTATCTCTGAGTACTACTAAGTGTTAATGCTAAAAATACCTAACTTTAAAAGCATTAAATTAAACTTAACATGATTATTAAATCATCAATCATCAATGAATGATTAAGGTTAGGGGTTGCTGATACAATCTTATGAAAATAATTTGATAATACAGTATGGCCTTATTTCATATTGTTTTAAACCATTCAGAATAATAAAATTAATATAATATTATGTATATTCATAGTTAAATCACAAGAAAACACATTATTTACTGAACAAATATTTATCACAAAACCAAGAGTGATCATTAGGATAAATGGTAAATGAGTGCAGTGTTCAAACAGCAGTGCACTGACAAGGTCGAGACCTCGCTGGGAAACAAGTGATAACTTAAGTGTTACAATGAACGAAAATATTCTTCTCTACATTATGACAAACTCCAATTTATAAGATGATGATAAAATATTTCTTGTATCCCTCCACTGTTATTCTGTGCATTAATGAACAATGATAAGTAAAAAGTATTAATAATCATTGCTTATTTTGGTACAGATTAAAAGTAATAAATCACTTTGATAGTAATACTCATTTATTCAGTACTAGCTGTTGCTCGCGACTTCGTTTGCGTGGTCTTTGGTTTATTCATGAAGGATATTCTGCGCAACGTTCATTTTTTTCTGTAAGAACCTTCTACAAAGTATCAGTAAACAAAGATAGATGAAATTACTATATATTTATTTATTTATTTAAACTTTATTGCACAGGTAGGTACAATTGGCGGACTTAATGCTATACAGCATTCTCTACCAGTCAACCTTGAGGTAGTGCAGATAGTGAAGTTTGTGGCGGAGTATGAAGTAACTGACAAGTTTATTACATGAGAAAATACTCTAATTAAAATAAACATTACATGCTAATACACATAAGTAAATATTTTATAAAAACTAGATATACATATATATTAAATACACATACATAAATAATAATAAGAATACATACATACGGGAAAGTCGAACATTGATGGGTGAAGGTCTAGAGAGAGAAAAAAAAGGAGAAGAAAAAAAAGAAAAAAAAACAGAAAGAAAACAGGATAGTACCTATATAGGTATACCCTCTTCCGGGCACTTATACATGTCCCAAAAATATATTTATGCTGTACCAACGCTTTGGGACTAGGTAAATATCGGCTGGTGATGGGAGAAAAAATGGGCAACAAACTCAAGTCACCTTTGTCACTCTTTTTAACATGAAATTCAGTTCGAAGACATGTAGTAAGTGCGAGCTTAGCAAATTAGTTCCATGCACTCTTGCCATTTAAATAATTGTCTAATCTAATATTCTTCTGTTAATTTTCCACTAATTAACATTCCGATGTGGACTTTAATTGATGAGGTCTTATTGCCCCAACATAGTGCCAGTCTATTTGGAATTTACAGTTTAAATTTAGGATTTTTTAGGATTTTAGAACTGCCAAAGCTTTGATGGAATCAAAGGTTTTCTTCTAATCCTCAACAATATTGAAAGACATCACATACATCCTAAGGTAAGTAGTTAAAGCACTTGTGTTATAGAAATCAGAAGAAACAACAGTAACACAACACCTAGACCTAAACCAACATAGAAAATTTTGTTTTCTACATTGACCTGACCGAGAATCGAACCCGGGACCTCAGAGTTGGCGACGTACCAGTCCGGCGTACCAGCCACTCGGCTACGGAAGTCGTAAATGCAATATTTAAAGGTTAGCTCCACAGGCATAATAAGGTTCCTTACTTCTTAAAATCAAGTGTTACTATTAACAGACCCAAGTGGGCAGATTCAAATTTGATTGCATTCACATCAAGCATATGAAATGAGATACAATAGAAATTCCATTGTTATATGTTCTCATGAGTCGTCATGAGCCCACTTGGATGTAAATGGGTTAATCCTAAAAAAATTTAAGCAGTTGTATAGAACTTGCCAAATGAGTTAGAATGTATGTCTACCATGGAGCACAGAGTAGCAATACAAACTATCTTTCTCTTTCTCTGAAACACGTTAGTGATTTTTCACTTACATTTAGTACGAAATGACAAGTCCTGTCAACTCTCGCTCATACAAAAACAGTACAGATACCTACAGATAAAAAAATTGCAGAATTTTTTGTCGAACAAATCATATGACATTTCTACTCTATAGGGGTATGTGCTCCATGATGTCTACCAAATCACTACATGAGTTAAGAGTTCTACTTAGCCGAGGCACAGGGAAGTTTGAACCTTAAACATTGCAAAGATGGACATAGTGGTGCAATATACTTACAAGGAATGCTTGGTAGAGACTAACTTAACAGGGAAGTAGACATCACCGATCATTAGACATACTTTTTATAAGCTGTCATATTGCAATGCGTAATATCAGGCCCTACCATACTTTTAAGCTATTACAATTTATAATAATTTACATAAATAAGGTATTCTTTGGTGCGGTGTCAACATTCCTTTTGCTCAAGGCATGAAGTATGCCCAGAGTATAAACTATTACTTACTACTATAAATAAATTATATTAGATGCAGTCTTTAAAACTAAAACTCTCAGTATCTTCAAGAATCTCTATTATTTACTAATTAGATTGTTAGAGAAGCATGAGACTACAAAATTAATGTACAAATATGTTGCTCAGACTTGTTAAGCATTTCAACAGGCCACCAATGACCATTACTATTATTTATTGACTTTCAAACTCACCACATGCTGAGTATGTTACGGTTTGTAATTTTTTTCCAAAATAAATATTTGATGATATTGCTCTTTAATGATTAGTCTCATGAGACCACTTGGATGTTAACGTAACTCAAGATAGATACTTTTTTTAAATATTTCTAAGCACTTTGGAAAATCTAGTAAATAACTAATTAATGCCATGTGTCCACTAATAAACCATATCACTTTCAATACAACAACATAACACTTGACCAAAGCACTAAAACTTTATTTTTATTTAACAACTTACCCCATGTGAGCCTGATCTCTGTGACATTGTTTCAGACTCCATTTCAGAGTCTGTGCTCAATGCTTCTGTTGTGTCATGAGATAGAGTCTGAGGAACATCGCTATCGGATAAGTTAGACGAGACTCGTATTGGTTCATAAGCACCTAGATTTCCACCAAGATTTCTTTCCCGCTTTGAAATGTGTTGTTCCTTTGGTGAATTAGATAGTTGTATTAGGTCGGCACTAGCTTCAGAATTCAGCGCCCATGTGAACCTTGGCAGTGGGAGGTCTAAAGGAGTAGATAATAGTTCAGGCTTCAATGTCATATTTGTTTGATGCGCTGCTATTAATTTTAATGCTGAATAAAATTGCTTTCTATTCATATGATTTAGAGAAGCACAATTGTTAGGAGCAACGCTTATGTCCATAATCTGTAACAGATAATTAAAGCTTGATTAGCTTATTCAAGTGTACCACTAATTCTGGACTCTAGAATCATACCAAAAGCTTTACTTACCTGTTTAAGGACATCGTTTGATACATTAGATGATCTAAATAATTCCGTTGCTTTTAATATTGGTATTTTCCCGTTCGATTCCTCATCGCAGCATAAAAACAAATCACCGAAATATCTCATTTCGGTTTCTGTCAAATTTAGATCCTCCATTATAAAAAACAACCACGAATTTATATCTTCTCACACAGTTCTATTGATACACAGTAAAATGGGCAACAAAAATATCCATTATCTATTAATATAAACCATTATTCATTGATATAATAGACGGATTTGTAACTTGTACATCACAAGATTTACACGAAGCAAACGAAATGTCAGTGACAGCTGCCTCAGACACTTTAGCCATTATTTTTTAGTGCAGCGGACAAATTCTGTAAAACCGGTTTTTATCAATTTTTAATTGAGCTAGTAGCGTAGAAAGAACTTGATTTAACTAAATATATAGTCAGTCAGTGCAGGGCATCGAGCAATAAAATATGGACTGGCTGTATGGAACAGCAAATGACAGAGCTAATTTTGTACGCCCATTTGAAGCACCACTAGTATCTGAATCCCACAGATTAATATATTTTATGCTGAATCCAGAACTCTATTTTTGACGTAAATAGCGGTGGGTAATATCAGTTTATCGTTAATGTCGAATTTTGAAGCGACAATACATTAAACTGTATATTTTTCGTAACTACCCACTGCTATGATACTTTGACCATTTGATACGACATTTGATAAAAATATTATGTAAGTAATTCGTTGTGTGTGTATGATTTTATAACGGTTTGAGTTTTTTTTTCTAGTACCTAACAATATACATATTGAGGACGTGATATTTTATTTATGTACAATTACAGTTTCACTTAAATGTAGCGACAATAATTTTACCATAATACATAACCGAGGAATATCCGTCGGGGGCTGCCATTAGCCCAGCTAAAGTTTTTCTAGTGATGTGAATACAATTATTGAAGAATTGTAAATGTTTAACGACGACATAAAATACACTTGTATGATTAAATTTTTGTTGAAATTTCATGTAGGAAAGGCAGCCCCCGACGGATATTCCTCGGTTATGTACTATGGTAAAATTATTATCGCTACATTTAAGTATATCTTCGACAAACAGACACGTTAGGAAGAAACTGTAAACATCGATATTCATTGTTTAGGTACTTAAGTATATCTATTACCGATTTCTCGAGATATCAACTCTCTTTTTTAGAAAGTATTTTAAAAAAAGAGAGAATTTCTAAAAAGAGATGGGTTGTTTTCAAATTTTTTAATTTTGCTTAATTTTATTTCAGACTTTTTAGAGAGCATATACGAATTATAATCTATATAGTAGTTAAGATCTTGCAAAACAATAAGTGTGATTCATCCTACCACATAATATTAAGTTCCTTATTAAATATTATACAGTTGCTTTCTGTTGGTTTTTGTTCAGAATTGGTGTCAATACTCTTGAAACTATAATATTTGTGTTTGAACTCTGAATTCAATGATGACATAAGCTGTACGAACAAATTGCTGAAAACCGCATTGAAATCGGACAATTCGTTTTAATATTATTGCAATATTGTTTTGCACTAATATTGTAGCGCCCTCTAGTGAGTTACAGACGTTATTTTTATTATTTGGGAACATGCATTAAGCTACCACGTACACATTGCTGAAAACAGAATGGTAATCGGACATTTCGTTTTGATTATATTGCAACATTGTTTTGCACTAATATAGCAGCGCCCCCTAGTGAGTTAATATCATAAGACTTATCTTAGACCATGCACCAATCAACTACGAACCCATTGCTGAAAACCGCATTGAAATCGGACAATTCGTTTTAATATTATTGCAATATTATTTTGCACTAATATTGTAGCGCCCTCTAGTGAGTTACAGACGTAATTTTTATTATTTGGGAACATGCATTAAGCTACCACGTACAAATTGCTGAAAACAGAACAAATTGCTGAAAACAGAATTGTAATCGGACATTTCGTTTTGATTATATTGCAACATTGTTTTGCACTAATATTGTGGCGCCCCCTAGTAAGTTACAGCCATGACACCTGTCTAAGAACATGAACTCACCAAACACATACCCATTATTGAAAACCGCATCAAAATCGGATCATTAGTTTAGAAGATAGGTGGGAACATTACTTTGCACAAACGCACAAACATCTCTCACCCTAAATACCTTAGATACCTGCAAATACCTGCTCCGTTTCGTCGTGGGTAAAAATAAGTTCTGGGTTTAAACACTAGTGGCGCTTCAAATGGGCTTAAAAGCTGTGACTTGTCATTTGTACGGGATAGCCAGTCTATATTTAATTTCTAAGTCAATGCACGACCTGAATAAATACCTGGCATGGCGTTTACAACATATAATGAATAATTTAATAACTATTTAAAATTGAAATAGGTAAACAAAATATTTGTGCGGCCTGCTCTGCTTGCAGGCAGAATGACTTACCAAAAATAGTCATAATGTAAAACTATTCTTGCTAATATATATTTTGATTTGGTATTGTCGGCATAATTCGGAATATTATGTAATAAAAGAAAAGATAATGCAAAGCCTAAAAACAATAAAACAACAATTTGAAAACAAACAGGCTTAGGTCATGTCATGATAGCCACTTTTTTACCCGACTTCCAAAAGAGGGTTTTGTTTTTTTGCTAATTGTAACTTATATATTAATGCCATGTATGTATGTCTGCATTATATTATAATCAACCCACTACTTTGGATATATATATTTTTTATTAAAGAAATAAAAATCATTAAATTAATTATTATAATAATATGTAGGTAGGTAAGTAGGAACTAAAATTATTTATAATTTTTAGTTTAAATTAACCCCCTTTCGGAATTGCTCTTTATCTACACAGCTATTTTATTTATGTTTCTCTTTTAGGGAAAACAAATATTAAAATGTAATATAATAATAAAGTTCCTACAATCACACCAATTATCTAGCCCCAAACCCAATATACAAATGTACTCTAAGCCCCAAACTAGGCAAAGCTTGTACTATGGAGACTAAATGACATACAATAATTCATTTATAAAAATTCACGACTTAGGTACAAATGATTACACAAACATTTGCCCCTTGCGGGAATCGAACCCGCAACCGCTCGGCTTTGCAGACCGAAGCGCGAACCATTACACCAGACGGTCGTCGTAAATAAATTAATGCAAATGGATATTTAAAATTGTTTAATTATTTTTGCACTTACACATACATAATTTTTGCATTACAGTAATTTTTCTTTTTTGATCAACATGATAAATTACTCATACATAACACTACTATTAAAGTAGTAAGTAATAATTTAGATTTTATAACACAGCTATACTTAGAACTTAAAATTATAAGCATCGATAATCTCGACAGATAATAATCTTCGTCGCATTTATAAATCTACATCTGAACAATATAATTTAATCCTTGGTCTGAATGTACTTAATTAGGTCGATGACTCTGCTGGAGTAGCCGAACTCGTTGTCGTACCAGCTGATGAGCTTGACAAAGTTGTCATTGAGAGAAATACCAGCGGCGGCGTCGAAGATGGATGAGTGAGTGTCGCCAATGAAGTCAGATGATACAACTTGATCTTCGGTGTATCCGAGAATGCCCTTCAAAGGACCTTCGGCGGCCTCCTTCACCTTCTGCTTGATAGCGTCGTAAGAGGCGGGTTTACCAAGGCGGACAGTGAGATCAACAACGGATACGTTGGCAACAGGGACACGGAAGGCCATACCTGTCAGTTTGCCATTAAGAGCGGGAATAACTTTGCCAACAGCTTTAGCGGCACCAGTGGCAGCAGGAATTATGTTTTGCTGGGCGCCACGACCATCGCGCCAGAGTTTTCCAGATGGACCGTCAACAGTCTTTTGAGTGGCAGTAGTAGCGTGTACGGTCGTCATCAAACCTTCAACGATTTCGAAATTGTCATGGATAACTTTAGCCAAGGGGGCGAGGCAGTTGGTAGTGCATGAGGCATTAGAAATAACTTTGGCAGAAGGATCATAGGAATCGAGGTTGACGCCGACGACGTACATTGGTGCGTCAGCACTGGGGGCCGAGATGATAACCTTCTTAGCACCACCCTCCAAGTGAGCAGAGGCCTTGTCAATTGTGGTGAATACACCTGTGGATTCTACAACATATTCAGCACCAGCTTTACCCCAGGGAATAGCTTTAGGGTCCCTTTCGCAGAAGACTGCGATTTTGTTACCATTGACAACAAGGTTGTCACCCTGAATTTCAACAGTTCCCTTAAAGCGGCCATGGGTGGAGTCATATTTGAATAAGTAGACCATGTAGTCCAGGCTGATGAAAGGGTCGTTGATGGCGACAACTTGGGCTCCCTTCTCGATGGAAGCGCGAAGCACCAAACGCCCGATGCGGCCAAATCCGTTGATACCGATCTTCGACATCTTATCTGTAATAAAAGAGCATAAATCAGTTAATAACTAATCTAAAACAGGCCAAGCGGCAAGATCCATGGTATGACGATGTTTTAATCAAGATTAAGAATGATTTCATTAATAGTAATCAATCAAGGTAGGGTTATGTCAATCAAAAAGCACATCATAATGATATATCTAGTATGATTAACCTTATGGGGGTATCGTTCATCAGCAGTTAAATAAAAAATATGTAATGACACACTAATAAATTAACATATTTGTACGTTATATACGCGAAAACTTAAGAGAAGTGACAAGTAGAAGACACGTAGTACTAAAATTTTCAACAATTAATTTATTTACATGCACCATCTTGTAATTGAGCCAACCGTTGCAACTTATTACTTAATAATAAAAACAAAACGATAAGCCACCTTTATGTTTATGACCTTGATTTCACTTTGTTTTAAAATATTCCAATGCATAGTGTAGGCCGGGATAACTGCCGGCGTGTGGAGGTCACATAGGGGTCAATCAAGGTAGCGGCTTATCTCGAGAATTATAGTGATTTTTATCCTTATTTATCTCGTAACAATGTATTAATACTAAGAGAAAATGGTGCTTGTTAGTTTAAATCATCAAGTTTAGAATACAAACGAAAATTGCAACTATTTCATGAAATCGTTTCATGTTACGTGGGAACCACCTATCGACAATTTGTCGTAACACACTGGTATTAGAGACTTGTTAATAGCATTATGTAATAAATTAAGTAGACAATACAGCATATTTGCATATGTTAATGAATTGAGACACTTACCGGAATATATTATAAGTACTATTCAATTATCACTAAACACGTACGTTCTCCACAAGATGGAGATCTGAAATGACAATATATTTGAAAGACAGCAGGATATGGCGGCCGGCTATGAGCTTGATCAATGAATCAAAGATTATGAACGCATAGTTAGTCAAAGATAGGCAAAAAAGTTTTAGAAACCTGCTAAAATGGTATTATAAGTTATAAGCTTTTGAATACTTAGATGATTTAAAAAATAACTCTAGGTTTAGTATGATTTTGTTTGTTTTTTTACTGAATAATTAAATAAAGGATCAAATCGACTGTGACGTGATTTTATACATAACCACAGCCACACAGTAGAAGGACTCAACTAAACAATTTACTGTGGACTTTATTTTTATACAAAATATAATTTTATATATTATATATATATTTATATAAGAGATTTTGTTTATTTGCTTTGCCCTAGCGATTTCCAGCTCAAAGCTATCTCTACGTATATGGCAAACGTAGCGTAGAACGCCTCCCAGCTCGATGTACCGATGACTTTAAAAAGATGGCTGGTAGTGGCTCGATGAAAAAAGCAGGAGATCGAGCACTTTGTCGCTCTTTGGGGAAGGCTTACGTCCACCAGTGGACTGCAGCAGTAGGCTAACATAATGACAATGGTATTGTTCTAAACAGCCAATAAGATTTTATTTTCTTAAATATTGGACAACATTTCATAAATTGCTTTGATCTTAAGATACTTTCTTTAAGTAAGTAGATTAAAACTTTTTATTAAGTTTTTTAAAAATATTTATGTTAAATGACAATTTTAACTCACCCCTTTTAATGTCAAATGATTTCGTTTTTGTAACATCTTCAAGTCATACTACAATTATTTATGACCGTCAATATGATTTGCTCATATACAGGGTGTTTGGTGCATCGTTTTCCAAATTTAATCGACAGACAAAAGGTGTTATTTGCTTTCTTTTCGGCTACATAAATTACTCATATGTTTTTTTATGTAAAAGAAAAAATAATATTCAAGTTTATCTCAGTTGAAAACATTGTAGATTGCAATAAGACACTCAGAAAATAATTTGATGTATAAGAGAATAACACATGTCAAATGCGTCGGAATCGATTCAATAATAGTTAACAATTAAATAATTTTATCATCGTGGCATCGTCGTAGGCAACTTTATCTTCAGAACGTCGACTCTTGACCTTCTGTTCATGAAATCATGATCTTGGTAAAGTCATTCTATTGTCTATTCACAGTTCGTAGAGATGTACAAGTTTATTATTTTATCCGGTTTTACCGATTCACTAAAATTAAAATAATTTTATTTTGTTTTATTAAAAATGTACGAATAATGTATTGTATGGATTGTACTGATACCAATTATCAAATATTTGGTCAAATTCAATATTAATTTAGTCATTGCTCTGTGTTGTAATGACGTATTCTTTTATAAGAAAGGAAAGATGATCGCTATATTTCTATGGATGTTTCGGAACGAGTAAGGTGCGACCAAGCGCGGGTATATTTAAAAAAATCTCTGTACCATGCATGCCAGTGATCATGACTTCGTCATTGTCATTCTATAATTTATTTATCTAAAAATGTTGACGATATACCCATTATAACCTCTATACTTAAATTAAATAGTTTACTCAGTAGGAATGGTAATAAAATTAGGGATAAACGGGTTTGGTCGCATAGGTCGGGTCATTTTTAGAGCCGGCCTTCAAAACGCGGATCTCGAGGTGTTTTAACTTGGCGATGAATTTAATACATTTGATTTATCTAAGTACAAAAACAATTATTTATTTAACATGTTTACAGATAGCCGCGATCAATGACCCTGCTATCGACGTTGAATATATTTGTTACTTGATAAAGTTTGATTCAACACATGGAAAACTTAGTGGCAGTGTTACACACACGAAAGATGAAATTTTTGTGAAAGGTAACGCCTGATTAACAGTCACATTTATTAAACATAAAATAGCAATCTGTGTTTGTCAGTAGGTAAATAATAATGTTCTCATTGTAAAATTCAGATACTCGAATAAAAATATTCCATGATAAACTGCCCACTAGTGTGCCATGGCAAACGGCGGGGGTGCATTATGTTATCGAAGCATCAGGAATGTTCACCACTTTGGAAAAAGCGTCGGTAAACGTTATTTTTGGTTTACGCAATATCTTTGATGGGCTGAGGTATTACGGGCTGGCTTTGATGTTCACAAAAGTAAAACCACTACTATGAGACGAACATCTAAAAAATACTTCTCTGTACAAAACAGCTGATCGGTCATTTTGTAGGTAAAGCAGAGGATTTTTTTAAATTTGAGACTTTGAAGATAATAAAAGTTGTTGTATCTAAACCCCAGAATCAATCCGACACAGGTATTGCGTAAACAAACATTTACATATATATTAAAATGCTGCGGCGAAAGTCTACATTTAAATCACCATTCTCTGCGCAGTATCTAGCCTGCCTGTTTCACTAGGAATGTCTCAAGTTACCTGAGACACCTCAGACAACTTAGGTTCGTTCGTAAGGTAAAACCAGCAAAGAGAATGACACAACTGCTACTTACTTAGTGTACATACGGTGGAAATGAAATGGAACCTAAAAATGAATTTTATATAGGTATATTGAATATGTTTAAAGGCGGTCATATCAATGGTTTCCTTTTTCTGACCCGGGACAATACATTCTGTCGAGACAATTACATCCTCGGTTGGTACTAGCAGCAAACAGCAGCCGGGTTATTCGCAAATATTAAGTGACAAAAGAAACTTTTCTATTTATTTTCGCTTTAAGTGTACCTTATACTTTATAAAAAAAAGAGGCGCGGACGACGTGCCTCTTTTGACCCTTCCTGACGATGACATTACGAGAATAATCTATCTGAAGTTGTTGTTTTACACAGTTTGTTATCTCTGTAAGTAATTGCCACGTAACTGTCGCTACCGACAACACTTCTAGAATTGATACCACTGATAAATATGCTGCAAAAGGTTAACAAGTTACAGGGACATCTCACATATTGAAACAAATCGATATTATGTAGAGGGTAGAGGTAAGTAACCACTTGTCAATGTTAAACACAGTTCGCACAGTAAAAGACATCACGCCGTTTGACTGGAAGATCACAGTAAAAACAAACATGCCAAGGTGTAACATTAGGTAACACTTAAAAATCATCATCATTATTTCAGCCATAAGACGTCCACTGCTGAATAAAGGCCTTCCTCAATGACTTATCATCGGGGGGGATTGTCAGTACTCGCCACGCTTGGCAGGCGGGTTGGCGAGCGCAGTTATAAGATTTTGCACGAAGTCGCTGCTGCCCGTCTCGTGCTACAGGAATTAGTCGCCTCTTACGACACGCGTCAGGTTGGCGGTGGGGAAGTGTATTCTTTACGGCCGGCCCCACACGGCAAACAATTAAAAATATTACCTACTTAATACTACTTGCCTTTTTTGGGTGTAAGATTCCAGTCTACGGCACCGCAGTGACGGCGTTTCTGGCCGTTCTGGCCGCGTCGTCTAGTCGATTTAGATGGTGGTGTCAGTGTGACTCCTGTCATCCTATTTGCCAATGTGGCCCCCGATACAGAACCCATCGATAGCAGATTATTGACAACCGGTAAATCACGTGACACTAATGTTAACGCGAATGGGCCTAGTGTGATTGCCTTATAACAACTGCGGTCGCTTAAAATTATAAATATATATAATATATATTTATAAGACACTATAATTTCCTTTACTTAACACCTAATTTAAGACTATTTTTTTAACTTCAATATACTTAAATAATTGATTGCTTTGTAGTGTCAACTACTTACCGTGATATTTGCGCGTGTCTGTGGGCCACCCACCCAAAGGACGGGGACATTCCGCATGACTATGTACAGTCACGAGCAATGAACTGGAAATGTAAATGTCATTGTAGGATCGCGTAAACGGTATTTTTGTTAAAATCGGATAATCCGATTTTAACGAAAATACAGTTTTGAAAATACCTTTACCTACTTCAATTTTACTGATTTTTACGACACGAATCTAGTTGTTTGTGAAAACGCGTATTGAATCTCGCTTTTTAATAGATTGGGTCTCTCTTCTAAAAAACGGATTATCGCGTAAAAGCAGACGCTTTACGCGATGATTGATTTTTTCGCAAAACTTGTTATTTGCTAACGTTTACGCGATTCTCGCCATATACACTTCGTTACTTATTTCGTTGTAAATAGAATATAATAGAATTATTTTTATTTGGCACAAATTAAGGCAGTTACAAAAACAACACAGTTAACATACAAATAATACTTAATAATTAAGGCTTGAATTCTAATGAAAATGTATATACAGGATGTTAGGAAGAACGTGGGATGGTCTACTGGTTGTTTTTCTCATAAATCTGTATTACCTACCTACCTATGGACTACAAATAAATTATTTAAAATTTTAACAACTTAATAACTTATTTCACCAATAGTGAAATCGAAAACAAAATTGTTTCATTCATTCAATTTCACTGTTGCAATGTTGGTTCCATACTACTTAAAACGATGACAACGAGAAACAACCTGTATAATTATGTCACTCTTTCTACCAAACATATTAATATACAGGATATTTATGCTCGTGACTTCGAACTTTAGAGCAAACATATTTCAACATTTATCGAATCTTTTTTTGTTCTTTTGCTTACGATACCAACATATTAATTGGTGGTTTGATTGCTATCGTCGTTACTCCAGGGGCACCTGGCCAGCGACAGCGTAAAACGGGTGATCGTGACCGCTCCCAGCGTGGACGTGCCCATGATCATCCTAGGGGTTAACGAGGATAAGCTTAATGCAGGTGAGATTATGATACTCACCCACAATGATAGACCGTAAGTTACAGCGGGGTTCAGCTAAACCACATCCATCTAACAACGTGCAGAATTCATACCTACTCTGATAGAGCTGACACCTTTTGCACGTTAAAAAAATTTGGTAAGAAAAAATAAATAAGGCAAGTACTAAAACGTGTATTTCTTAAAAGTTATTATACAGGGTTATAATGCAAAGGGGTGTCAAATCTTTAGGAGTGGCTCAGAATCAGTAACTTAACCGAACTATGCAAAGAACAAAAAAAATTTTTTTCACATTTCATTATTCCTATCCGCTGTTGTAAAATTGCACCGTATGTGCACTGCGTAAGGTTCTTGTAGGCTCGCAGTACCTATGCCTCTGATGAATAGCCGCGCGGCTTTCGTAATCTCTCTATTGACTTTATTTTCGAATATTTTAAGGTTTTTTATATTCGTAACATACGATTATTAAAAATAATAACAAATAAGACGTTTCTTTATATTGTTCCCTATATCTTATTTTTTTAATTTCGGCATCCCTTTGCAATGTAACCCTGTATAAGTTCTAGTGTAATTTGACACAATCATACTAAAGAAAAATAGCAAATTTTTCTTTACCCTAAATAATTTAGTTATTTTTTTTTTCAAGTAATTTACACGTACACGTCTGAATCTCCTTAATACCTACCTTCCTTCCTTAAATAATTGATCACAAAACATTCAAATCAAACGGTAATTTTTATTTGTTTTCTAAATATTTCATTTCCAATATTTTAATCGATAGTATAAATAATTGAAACACTGCAATGGTAAAATACCAAATTCGTCAATCGTGGTCCGAGATTTAGAACAGATCACGATCTGCCTCAGCCTACATAAATGTAAATTCATGTTTACTTACTTTTCGATCTCATGAAAGTAAGACAAAAAACAGGCTTTCAGGTCATTCGAAAACTGATTGCTGACTATTAACTGTGTATATATAATAAATGCCTGCATCTTCTCCAGGTCAGAAGGTGATCTCGTGTGCATCCAGTACGTTATACTGCCTGGCCCCTATCGTGAAGGTACTGGAAGACAGCTATGGTGTGGCCGAGGGCTTCATAACGAGCATCCATGCAATGACACCATCACTAAAACCACTCGATGGATTGTGCTTGCGGGGAAAGGTAAAGTACACCTGCACGTAAAGTTCTTATTCGTATTTCTAATGTATAGGAAGTCCCTATTTCTTGAAGGTAGATTAATTGGGCTAGCAAATTTTGACATTTTGCTTTAACTGACCAAGGCACTAGCTGTTGCATTGCTAATTCCTTGTATGGATAAAATAAGTAAACATAAATTGTAATAAATGCAATCCCCCGTTTACGCATGCATTTCCTAGTTTGATAGTAAAGATTGACAGTTAGTAATTGTAAGGTGGATGGATGGTGGATGGTTGCTGGATGCAGGCCGCTTCCAACCGGCCAATCTGGAAGTCAATGGGGGAGGCCTATGTTCAGCAGTGGACGTCCTATGGCTGAAATGATGATGATGATGATGAATTGTAAGGTTCTGAAATCTGGATTATCAGGAGTTATGCTTCTTGTATGCTTAGCTACCTACTACTACCCTTTATAGCATCATTACCCTAATCTGGCTTGTACAGCACTGGCGCGACCACAGAAGCATCCACCAGAACATCATACCAGCAACAACAGGCGCTTGCAAGGCGCTCGGAAAAATCTTACCGCGGGTTAAAGATAAGCTTTCTGGTCTGGCATTTAGAGTACCTATTGTCAACGTATCTGTGCTAGACCTCACTATAAGGTAAGTAGGTAGTGTTTAAAATCATTATTTTACTACGTTCAACATAATAAATCGTCTATATAAACTTATATGTTCAAACAGATTAAGCTCGAACACGACAATCCGTAGCATTATAGAAAGCGTAGAAAAAGCTAGTAACACAACTATGCGAAATATAATAAAGATATCCAATGAAGAGGCAGTGTCTTCAGATTTTATTGGAGAAAATCATTCTTGCATCCTAGACGCAGATTCGAGCCTTCAACTAAAACCGAATTTCTTTAAATTAGTATGCTGGTATGAAAACGAATACTCTTATGCATGTAGAGTAATAGATTTAATTTTTCTATCCGAAAAACAAACACAGGGAGATCTACAACCTAAAATGGCATTAAAAACCAGATTACTCAAAAAACAAGACATGGTTCAACAAACTGACTGTTGCCGAAAGGAATTTTTATGCAGCGCGTCCCAGGATACAGGGTTGAAATCAAAACAACGATTGCTTATGCTAAGAAAACAATTTTCGTCACAGAGCTCTGAAACCGCGCAATCGATAAATACCACAAAAGACACTAAAAAGAAAAACGAGATATTCAAAATATGGAATGATGACAAAGGAAGCTTAAAGACTGCACCACGTCAAAACAGAAACTCTTTTTTTCATAGCTGTGTTGCGATATCACCACAAAGCCGGGAACAGATTGACTGTATTAAAGCTCATGAACGGTTGGAAATGCTCAAAAAAGAGTTTTCAAAGATGGTGGACATAACGGAAAATCTTCTTAAGAAATCCTTTATAAGTAATACACCAATAACAGAGGAAAATAAAGTCACAAACGAAGAAAAAAGTAAATCTGCAAATATTTTGACAGATAATAACGTGGAGTCAATAAAACTTAGCTGTAAACAGTTTTCAGAAATTTACGATAGGGCTCAAAAGACTAGTGGTCGCATGTTTGATATGGGTGGTGATTACAAATCTTTAATTGGTGCAAGAGATACCAAACATTTAGAGAATGACTATTCAAACTTACTCCAAAGGAATATAGCACAGTTTAAAACAAATGTACCAAAAAAAGGGAACTATGCAACACAAAATAAGTTGTTTGAAAACACCCCTCAAGAAAAAAATTTACTAAAGGAACCTATAAAATCGAATCTACAAGACATGAATGCAACAGATTACAATATTTCATTGAAAGCACATGTGAAACTTAATCAAGAGAATGCAAAGGTAGAAACGACAGATATATCCCAAAACATTAAAATTCAGTGTTTATTAGTAGACAACGAAAAAATTAAAGGTATCGAAAATAAAAAAGCCACTACAGAACAAACTAGTGATAAAGAAAGAGTAAATTGGAAAAATAGGATAAGAATAACAGATAGTGGATTTTTTTCTTTGCTAAAAAGAAATAGTGGGACAGAAATAATTGATACCAAGGACGTAATGCCTGAATTTCATAATGTTGAGGGAAAGTTGCAAATGAAAATATTAAGTGAAAGTACAGATAAAAACTTAGTTAATGAATTTAAAAAAGATATTATTATGATAGATGAAGCTAACAAAGTTTGCATCGAAAACATTCCAGTTACGACGAAATCCGCACCATTAAATCATACCTCAATTGTACCGGTAAATGATAATTATCATGATGATGATGTCCCTAAAACTTATTTGGAAAACGTTAACAGGCATTCTCCAGAGCAGATTTTTAAAGAATCTGTTCATACGTCAAAATGCGAAAGTCCTGATAATTCTAGCATGACTGTAAGCAATGTCGAAATACATAAACACAAACAAGATATTTATGACAAATTAGACAGCTTAAGTGGAACAGATTCCAATAACTCTTTTCAAATTTACGAGAAAAAATCGCAAATAATCAATTTGACAGATTTAACAACATCTTTGGAAGATTTATCACGATTGGACAAGATATGCAAAATCATTGAAATATCTGATGAGTTATCAAATAAATTGTTTTCAGCTCTAGATAACGCTGGAGGTATTGATATAAGAAAAAAGAAGTGGTCATTTAAAGATTTGTGTGAGAAAATCAAACTTGATGATTTCTGCGACAAAATATTTGGAAAATCTAGTAGTTAAACATATTGTGAGTCATAGTAAAATTAAAAGAGTAATTTTGTTAATAAACTAAACTTTATTGAAGGATCTGATTAGACGTTTTATTCAGTAAGTACAAAATATGAAAAAACAATAATATTAATAAGGCACTGTGAGTCACTCTTCCAAATGACTTAAAACTTATATTAAAAACATAATGCAACATATCACAGAACTTGGAACATTATTTTGTAAAAATACATTTTATATAAAACCAGGTACGTCGTCAATTGAGTCAATTCTTAAATAACAACTTAGTAGTGAATCTTTCAATATATTATGCTTATTAAGTATGAGAATGTTTCGTTACTATCTTACCCGTAGTTATGATAAACTTGATCTGTATTCTTCAAGAGTTTTAAGTTGAGTTGTATTATAGTCTTGGGAAAAATCGCGTCTTTCATCTCGACGAAGTCGGCTATGACGACATTCACTGGTGCACGTGCTCCAGCGGTCTGGGCCAGCGGCGGCCCAGGTTCAAATTCCTTGGCCAGCTTTGGTAGGACTGTGTCTATTACAGGAACCGCACACTTATCCCGTAAAGTAGATCTCCATCTGAAATGTTTGAAAGTCAATCATGAATCTTTGGTTTGACACTAGTTCATTTGGGTTTGACGCATACCGTCCCATTTGCATTCAAAAATCACGAAACAAAAATGGTCCCATTCGCATTCGGTCCTATTCTCATTCCGTCCCAGTCGTATTTGCTCCTATTCGCATTTTGTCCCATTCGCAATATAGTCACACTCAGTTAAAAGTTGTTTTAACATTTTCAACCTACAAGTTGAACTACTGTTTCAAAAATGGTAGGCTTGAAAATAAAAACATATAGCTTTTAATAATTATGTGTATTGTTTCAAAATCAAAATTCTTACAAAATCAACATAACAATCTACATTATTTAAAAATCAACATTTACATGACAACATGACATCGATGTTAGATACGAAGTAAGGATGATGGCGGTGGCCTGATGTCCGGCGGCTCGGGCACGTTAGCGGCGCACGAGCGCTGTGTCAGCGTTTCCGTGATCTTGTAATAACTTGTGTGCTCTCCCGGGGTCAGCGGTATTCGTACTGCTAGAGTACGTAACTCGCGGAAGCTACGAAAACGAGTATGGGTGGCTGCGATTTATAACGTAAGCGCCGGAGAAGAGGAAATCGCAATATGCATGCATGCATATTACGATTTCTGCTTGCATATATGCCTGCTTACATGCTACATTTTTTATTGCATGCAGCAGGTATGCATGCATGCTGTTTGCTTGCTATGAATGAAAATTTAAAAAAATTAAAATTGCATGCTGCACGAATCTGCAGGGCCGTCTTTCCCACTGGGCACTCTGGGCACTTGCCCAGGGCCCTGCGATCGATGGGGCCCCCTAGTTTTATTTATATAGTTCAATAGTATTAAAGTCATAGGGGCCCCATTGTCTTATGTGCCCAGGGCCCCCAATAGGTTAAAGATAGCCCTGCGAATCTGCACGATTGCTTGCAAATTACAAAGATAAACTAATATTTTGCAAACTATTGGTAAGTTAATAATTACTTTTAAACTTTCGCGTTGCATGATTATTACACACTGAAACATATCTTTTAATGTTTGCGTTAATTCCCGTTCAGTGTAATTGGTGAGTTTCTGGCGTTTATTTTTCGGAACTTTCATAACCGGAATTCGTAATTTTGTTAAGTAAGTATGTCGGATAGTTTAAAAATCTAAATTTTAAACATAATTTACTAAATTTAGTTATTATGAAATTCGGGATTAAAAACTTAGGGGTACTAAGATTTCGAAATTTAAAAATCAGGTATTATGATAAATACCCAATTCCAGAATTTTTTGGAGTTTTGGTATTTTAAAATTCATGATAATAATATTCGAAATTAAGTTTTTCGTACTTATATGTATAATTTACCCCTCGGGAATCACTCAAATTACGATGCCAATCAGGGTCGGTTTTTAAATGTGAATTTTATATAAGGGGGTAAGAGGTCAACCTACCCAATAAGTTAAGGCCATTGAAGCGATTTTCAACTTACGCAGAGATCATTATCAATTGAGAAAATTTGAGTTTTGTGGTAGGTTATCAACCTACCACAAAACTCAAATTTTCTCAAGCTCGAGCTGGTGTCTGTACATTATAATAAGCATTACAGAGTAAAACAGACTCATTTAATAAGAAGCTGGGTGGTTATTTCATTTGGAAATATGATCAGGCTGAAACTGATGATTCAAATGACGAAGATTCATGGACAGCTTTTAACTCAATCAATCCAATAATATCGGAAGTGTCACAGGGATCAGCTTTAGGTCCTGTTCTTTATAATATATTGATTACTCTAAAACTGGATAGCACACCTGAATACAATAAACTGCGGCGTCGGCGTCAGCACCGCTTGATGCACAAACCCCATGCCAGGGTGCCGTCTGACGTTAGTGAGGAAGTCTAGCAGGTCCGCCACCTTCTCCTGCTGCGGCCACGGCGTCGGCATCATCTGCGGCTGCCAGAACTCGCTGGTCGCGTACACGGATTGGTGGCGGTACACGACTACTATCTGAAAGAGTCAAATACCACTTTTGTGAGTGGCAAGCTTTCAGGCATCCTCGCAGATAGATGATTTGTATGATTGAAATTGTATAGACAGATATTATTGCAATTGTATAGATAGAATTGTATGTACGAGTATGATTTTTACTCTTTATCGCACAAGTATTGTATGGTACAAGTAAATTACACATGATTTTAAGAAAGACGTACAATTTAGGCGGTCTTATCGCTAATAGCGATCTCTTCCAGACAACCTTCAGGTAGTCTTATAATTCTTAAATTTACCTGCTACAAATAGGATTGCAAACATTTATGGCATAGACATATACACTAAAATTCATACAATAACAAATACATTAAAAATAAACATAACAATAATATACATACATACACTAAACATACTTAACACTACTTGATATATGCGAGGAGATGTCGAGACCAACAGTAGTAGTGTACTAACTAATGATGATGATACTTTCTTTAATGGTTGTCCTCTACCTAAAGGTTGTTTGGAAGAGATCGCTATTAGCGATAAGACCGCCTAAATTGTACATCTTTCTGTAAAAATCATGTGTATTTTACTTGTATGGTGTGCAATAAAGAGTATCTATCTATCTATCTATCTATAATTTAGAAATGCGTGTTTCTATTGACGTTGTTTGAGGTATCTCTTTTATCGCGTTATTTTCTACTTACTTGCTGTTTGAGGCGATCGAGTGAGTTGAGGGTAATTCTCTGAAGGTCCATCTGTCTAGGCACTAGCCGAGGACCAAACAAGTTCAGTAAGAATCTCATTAGTCTCTGATGGTCTGATGGTTGAAAGCCATAGAAATGTTGAAAGTCCAATATCACAACCTGGAAAATTATAATTTATTGATTATATTACTTATATTGCAGGAACTTGCAGATGTTTTCTAAGTTGTATCTATTTGTATCTATTTTCTATGTTGAATCGCCGTGCCGGTGACGTCACATATTATGATCGCTGTTTCGATACAAAAACATGGCGGCTATATCTTTCATATTTTTACAGTTGGTGTCGATATATCGCTAAATCATATTGTGTTTTGGTGCTCATGCATAAATTTTTATTTGAAAGACGTTTGATTTTTATTTTATTTTCCTAATTTCTCATGGCCCCACTAGAGAAAACTTTCAAGGGGGGGGGGGGGGGGGGTTTAAAAACTCAGATAATTATGTAAAAAGTATTATTTTATATAATTTAAATTTTTTAGGGAATCTTACAGCCAGCAAATGACAAAGAGATGATTAACAAGAACGTAAGATTGCTAATGATATGATCCTTACTAATATTATAAATGCAAAAGTTTGTGTGTATGGATTTTTGTTATGGTGCATCGAGCACATATACACACACATAGTATGTGCTAGAGCACATAGCATAGATAACATAACATAGATGTTATGGTGGCACTTTACAAGGCGGCGGCGGCATTGGCGTATTTGTCTAGTTTGACAAAGCGTTGATACATATGCAAATATCACAAACTGCACGTCTACACGTGGTAACCAATACCAAATTAGACGAATCTCATTGCAAATGTTTGTTATGTTTGCTTATTCATAAATGAGTTATTGTGGACAAAGGCTTAGAGTCGCTAGGTCAGTTTTTCTTTAGTGTTCTTATATTGTAAATAATCAGTACAGAACATCAGTGTAACTGTTCGAATAAATGAAAATGTGTTTAATGATTAATAAATTACAATAGTAGGTTATTATTTATGTATTTTGTCGTTATTTTTGAATGAATAATTTCGTTAAAAAGGAATGACAAAACTGTTTACAATATTGGATGAGCAAAGAAAAACGGACTGTACATATTATTATTACGTTCTTCTTCAGATGAAAAGGACCTTTCTAGATGAAAAGACACAGATGATAACAAAGTGATTCTTCTTACCTTTTAAGGTACAAAAACCAGATAAACAAATAAAAATTGGAAAAAAAAATGATTAGGAGAACCACTTTAGTTAGACCACTGGATAATAGGGGTTCAAATAGCTGCTGTGTGAATTACAAAAAAATAAATAAATAGGTAGTAATAAATTCAATAACCTCTCCAGGATGTGATTCAACAAAGCTTTTGACTTGATTCAAAGCCGTGGATATCTCATCAGCATACAATCCATGAGTAAAATAGAAGTTGTCAGAGTCTTTTTTTGTCGCAAGTCTCAAGTCAAAATATCTGTAACAGTATTAAAGTACTTGCAGTAGTATTTAATAAAATGATGAAGCATAATAGGTAGGTATCAGGTTTTTTTATAAATAAGATTTTTTAGTTTGTAATTGTTGTGCATTATTTGATGGCAATAGTATTATTACTATGATTTTAATAAAATTATGGATAACTAAGATGATCCAATTAGTAAAGTTGTTAAAAATACCTGTATAGTTCAAAGCCAAAGCAAAATGTTAAATTAATTTTGAAGGTACCTAATGCCTATATGGAGTTGCTGCAGTGTATCACTGGCTTGTGTTATGGTCCAGCGTAAGATCGTACCTCGAAATAGAGGAAACAGTCGTAAGAGGATGGGTTCTGCATCAGGGGCAGGTTCACTGGACCTGTTGATGCCATAAGTCATGGAGTCGTGGCTACCTGAAAAAATACAACAAAAAAAAGCCATGGATAAGTCAAACCAAGTTTCAACTAAAACAAACAAAATAGTTTAAGTACTTTCAATAATCTTATTTAATATTAGGAGCGCAGGCAGGCTGCGAGCTAGGTGGACCCATGAACTGGTGAGGGTGGTAGAGAGGGGATGGGTGCAGTTATAGGCTCAAGATTGTTTAGAATGGTGTGCTATGGAGTATACCTATACTCAGCATGGGGCGGAGACAGGTCGCAGAAGAATATTCACTAAAAAGGTCTAACTGTGGTGTTATTTTAGGTAAACTTTCAAAAGATTCACTCTAAACCTTTATTATTATTGCATAACAGAACTATTACATGTTATAAATTGTTCTGGCCTTAGATACTAATGATAACTGCTTACATTCATACTAAAAGAAAATGTTTACATGTGCCAATATTTATTTTTACTACCTATAGTCTATTTGTATCATATTTTTTCATAGTACAAAGATCAAAGCAAATAATTTTAGTGTTCAAACATACAGTAGCATAAAGGTATGTAAAGCCATACTTACCAATATATAACTAATATTATTTTATATGTTTATAATAATTGTACATTGATTTAAACTGTAAAGACTACCTATTCATAATATACATTACCTGGAATAGCCAAGTAGATAAATGGCACATTCTTCAACTGCTCAGGTAGATTTCTCATCCAGTATTCTAAGTTGATAATTTGTGCAGATCCATCCTCCATTGTGATTGCAACTACAAAGAGAAAACTATACTCAAACAATATCCTGACTATGATAGGATTCAATAACTAAAACGTTATTTTATTATCCAATAGTTATTAAATAAACGCACAAGTTTAGATTATATTATAACAGGCCACACAAAGTTTATAAATTATTATTGTATTACGCTGTTATTAATTACTAACTACTCTATTCACCTTACTACAACGGTCTGTTTCTGAAAGCCCGTCACATTTTAAATATTCTTTGATGATTTGGTAATCAATTTGTCTCATTTTATAAAATAAATTTGATATTGCATCAACTTCTGGATTTGCACATTTGAAGTAACCAATTAATAATCCGATAATTTTTGATTGGTAACGGAAGTGCATTTTACATTTCAGCTTGGAGGCCTTCAACATTTTGCAGGATATTAACATTATTATCAATGACATTTGTTTGACGTACTGTCATCAATGTCATTGCGTTTAGTTTGGTTAATTCATAATATTAAGCTAGACTAGCAAAGCGTTTTTTTATTGTTTCTTGCGATAAGTACGTTTCCATACAAACTGATGTCAGCTGGTCGCAGTTTAGTGTGGGAAAGTGTTTTTTTTGCGATTTCGAGGTTGGTCCCATAGAAAAAGTTGTTGTATTTGAGCAGCAGAACTAGCTCCTAAGAGGTTTTGCTTTATTTTATTACTAGCTGTCCCGGCGAACTTCGTACCGACCCTTTATAATTATTTTTTGTGTTTTTTATTGTTATTCTGCTATTCGGGGCGGAGACAAATTCAGCAAACCAAAGATCATAAAAATCGGTTCAGCCGTTCTCGACTTATAAATATAAATGGTGTAACTAACCCGACTTTCTTTTAAATTTGTATAGATAATAGATGGGACTTTGGAGAAGGAGAAGGACTAGTTTTTGTAGCAAAAATAAAACTTGAAAGGGGTGAAACAGGGTATGTTTGTTTGTTAGGCTTGATTCTGCGAAACTGCAAAGTGCAATCAGTCGTCGTAACTTTTTTTAGCTGATTTGTTGTCGGAGGTTTAGCATTCAAGGCCTTTTCATAACCCATGTCCTTCTTCATTACATTTAAGTCCTATTTCTGTCTTCTTTTAACCTGCCAGCGGTATTAGCTTTTCGGCAGAGGACGCGAAAGAGAAACTGCGTTCAATTTCCTCGTCTACAGCGTGAACCTCCAGGATATCTTGATTTTCTGCATTCGTTGTGTGCTAAATGACTTGACAACCTCCGTAATCGTGAGGCAAGCATATCGGACTTGGTGGCGCTATCTCTGAGATCTCGGGTTCGACTCCCGGACTGAATGTAGAAAAAAACTTTTATATTGTCTCGGGTCTGGGTGTTGTGATACTGTCGTTGTTTCTGATTTCTGTAACACAAGTGCATAAGCTACTTACCATAAGATCAGAACAATCCTATGTGATGTTGTCCAATATACGAGTAATACATTCTGACTGACACTTCTTACAAGTTCGATAACATAGCCGACTAAAAAAATAATAGGTACATAATTTAAAGTAAGATCCTACGTACCACAACCAACAGTCCATATAGCTGGAAATGTTGGTTGTGGAGGATACGCAGAATCTTACTTTGTGCAATAATAGCTCGATCGAATTTGCTGGTAGTGTTCCTTATTTGGATACCATAATATGTGTCCATGATGGCTGTAGGACACTGTTGTAGACCTAATTTGTTGTTGAAGGGCAGCCTGGATCGCAGTCTCAGCGGCCAGTAAAGTCCTGGCTTTTTAGATCAGATGTCGATCAAGCGAAAAGCCCAGGTATTTGACAGTGTCCTTTGACGCCATTTATAATTCCCTCAGTACGTTAGGTGTGGTACGGTCGAATCCAGGTGATTTCTTTGGGTTCAGTTCCTTAACTTTTTTTTACCTGTATGTAATAGATAGATAGATAGATACTCTTTATTGCACACCATACAAGTAAAATACACATGATTTTTACAGAAAGATGTACAATTTTAGTAATGTACTACTACTGTTTTAGTATGGGCAAGAGTTGTTATCATTTTTACAAAACGATTACTTAATTAGGTTGTTGTCTTCCCCACCGAAAGTGCTTTGTAGCTTGCCACAGCGTGAGACAGGAAACGTTCGTTTCCAACCAAGACTGCGTCGATCGAGCTTTATGACCCGACGCCGAGTCTTGCTGGAAGAACCATTCTTGGTTAATGAACATGGTGTTGTTAAGGGGCTTCACTACCTTCTCGAGAATGGTATCTTGATACACTTGTGCCGATGTTTTAATTCCTTTTTCACAAAAGTATGGCTCAGTCACTCCTGCATAGCTAATACCCCACCAAACCATCACTGAAGTCGGAAAGTTTTCACGTTGCACTCTGTCGACTGATTGGGAAGCTACCTTAGAGCTTTGAGCAGAAATACGGTCATTTTGTTTTTTTAAATGTTGCGCAATTGTAAAAAAAATCTCATCCGTAAACAAAAAAATTCTGTGACCTCCCTTTGCGTACCGCTCCAGTAGTTGCTTCGATTTTACCACCCTATTCTTTTCTTAATTATCAGTTATGAAATGACTAGTACGTCTCTTATAGGCTGCAAGTCCTAAGTAATCTTTTAAAATACGCGACATGGTTCTAGGGGCTATCTTCATCTCCCGAGATAAAATCTTTTGCTTTCGGACAGGATTTCTTCGAATTCTTTCCCTTACTGCTTTGACCACCTTTTTCGTACGAACACTACGTGGACGGCCAGATCTTTTTCTGTCACAAACAGAAGAGGTCAGAGGTCTCATTGTACCTGTCCATAGCCCGGTACACAAACATTTTACTTATACCAAGCGTATGGTGAGTTTTAAAAATTGCATTTGACTCCATACCTACTTTGTGTAATGCAATCACAGCGATTCGGTTCTCTTTATCACCCCACTCCATTTTAATATCGCAAAATATTGTACAATGTATTGGCGCCAAAATGAGAAAACTCTATGAACAATCATATAATTCAAATGTAATATTTTGTTTATTTTTAATTGTAACAGTATTTATGGCCAGACTAAGTAGAGGACAAAGCCATCCTTTGAAAAAACATTTGAACCATTTACCCTGTTGCTACTGTGGCGCCACCTTTTTTTTTTTAATTTAACGCACTTTGACGGACACTTTTTCAAAACTAAGATTAGTTCACGCTGCACGCACATTTTAATAGAGTGACTCAAAATATACTTTATTTACTACACGAAAAGATACACATTTCATTGAGAGTACGTATTCTAAATTTTCACAATGAAATGTGTAGTAAATAGTGTATATTTTGAGTCGCTCTATTAAAATGTGCGAGCAGAGTCGCGCAGCGTCGCTTCTCGGTGTGAACTGAACCTTATGACGTTTCTCGCTTTTAAAGTTAACTATCGTTTTTAGACTTATGATAGCCAGGTACAAGGGCTGATTAGGTCAAGTCAAGTGAGGATTGATGAGAATGATTTGGATACCAACTACAGCGAAATTAAATGCATTAAGTATTCGCTATGTGCAAAGTAGTGGTGGGGCCCGTCAAATCGATCTAAGCACGCAATGTAGCAGAAATGTGAAATAACTCTGGATATACCATCTGGACCATAGAATTCTATACTAACGTTATTAAGTATTTTAAAGTGAAAACGTTAAAATTTGCGATATGGGTCATACATGTTCTATTATAAAGTGTAGAAACAATGGGAAAAACATTTCGTACATGTTTTATTGTTTCCAACATCAAGATGGAAATTGGAGCAAAGAAATAAATAGAACAGCTGCAGCTGTGAAAAGAAAAAAGTTTGTAGGGAATTTGTGTTACAGACGTTTGTCTTATGATCACAGATCTTATTAAGTAGCTTTGTCCGTTGGTTCTGAGCTCTTCAAAATCTCTCACACGCTGTGCTAATACAATTTTTTCTGCTTTTTGCACATTTTGAGGATGGAAAGTTATATCATGTTGTAGTGATTAAAATCCTGTAGGTATTATAAAATTCGTATTTCAGTTCAAGTAAGAGAATCAGTTATTATAATATGCGCAAACTTTTTTGATATTTTCATCTAATTTCGAAGAAAAACAATCCGAAAATCATTCTCAAACCATCCAGTTGCCATAGTTTGAGAGACTCAAGTCCACAACAATTGTGGTCACCAGGGGCGCTGTCATCGCGCACACAGCGAATACGAAAACAAGATGTAAAGCAGTTTGCAGCTAGAGGAATAAAATCCACTTTTTATTCGATACGACTCCTGCTACAATATTTACAGTGTAGGCATCTAAGGAAGGATTTTTGGAAATTATTATATATTTATATCGTTATAAATATATAATAATTTCTATAAATCCTGCTGATGCCTGCCACAGATAACGAATAGATATACTTTCATTGTAACTAAATTTATGTTATACTTAAATGCGAAAGTGTATTTTTTTGTTTGTTGCCGGTAACGCTTACACGTTTTGAGTACATAACCGACTAAGATCATTTTATAATATGTTCATGTTGTCATGGGTGCAGAAAAGGACATAATACCTTACATCCAGAAAAAAGTACTGTCCCGTGGGACAGAAAAAAAACTTTTAGGCTCCGGAATTTTTAGACCTCCATACAAAATGTCTCCAGACAAGCCCGGATTCTATCCTTTTTGTATGGGGTTCTAAAAAATTCCGGATGTATGTAGTCCGAACCTAAGATGGTCGTCCGGCATAACAACTCGACCGACTGACTTAAATAAATTGTGACATGATGACTAATATCTTTAAGAAAATATTGTTCCCAAGTTGTCTATAATACCAAATCAGTGGCTCAGCCACATTTTAAATAATTGTCGTAACATCTCACAAAAATGCCTTCCATGTTTAGTATAACAACTCGGTAGATGGCACTAAATATATTTTAAAATTACAGTATCGTTTTTTATTATCACACAAATAAGAAGTGCGTTGATATCTGGCTTCAACCATACCTACAATACAGCATTGCAATCTATTAGCTTAGTCCTTGCATTGTTTTTTACCGTTTATTTGTCTGTGTTAAGTTCTATTCTATTTATATTGTTCCTTATTTTTATAATCAAGAGAAGCGCGAGCGAAGCCGCGGGCAAATGCTACTAAGTAATATAAAATATTACATGCAAAATAATTTAAAAAATACTGCCCGAATATCTATATATTATTCTGCCTAACTGTATAATACATCGGATACTACGAGTACGCTAGATTTGCGAAGTTTACCCGTATGTGTGGTAGGGTCGCTTTTACGTAGCCTACACACACACACATTCTTGTTGATAATACAACGTTGGTTACTGCTGTAATTTTAAGCTGAAACTAACAGGAATGTTTATTAATAGAGCGTTCTAATATATTTGTATATAACATACCATGTTTCCTTCCTTGTTTTATGGGAGCTGTGTTTTCGGTCGACAAAGTAAGACCATATAATTTTAATCAAATTTATTATTATCCTCTTAACGCGTAAAGTAGCATTATATATTTACTGAGGTTATGAGGGTGTACCAGGGGTAGGGATACGTGACAACTTTTTATCTGGTTGTAATTTACTTGTAAATACGAGTTTTCTGATTTTCGAAACCATTTAATTACAGTGGTGTCCGTGTAGCAAATTAAAAACTAATGTTTACACCAATTTAAACAAATTAATGTCTATTATTGTAATTTTTTTTAAACTTCTGAACTGAGTCGTTTTTGAGTCCTGGGAAATCTAGAAACGTTACCCCAGCAAAATCTTAACGCGTACGCGTGGATAATTTTACTCATTCATGAAAAAATTGCACCTTATGTGCACTGGGTAAGGTCTTGTAGGCTCGCCGTACCTATGCCTCTAATGAATGACCGCGCGGCTTTCGTAGTCTGTCTATGACTTTATTTTCGGATATTTTAAAGTAATTTTTTTGCGTAACGTACGATTATTAAAAATAATAACGATTAAGACGCTTCTTTATATTGTTCCCTAGATCTTATTTTTCAAATTTGGCGCCCCTTTGCAATGTAACCCTGTATTTACCTTGAAGACAGAAATCGTTAGACGATTAATAAGCTGGCTCAATGAGAATAAGCACTTTGTATGTAACATGTAGGTAGGTAGGTACAATATTAAGTTTTTTACCAATTCGTCAAGTTATTTCTCGTGTACCACGGATATACGAGTTACATTTACATAAAATAGATTAAGTAAATGTATAAATATACCTTATTATAAGTTTCCTGTACTCTAGCTCCAAACTTGAACTAGATCGCGGATAAACATTATAAGTATATATATACATAATTTATAATTATACAGTTACATTTATAAACATCCATGACCAAGGTACAAATGCTCGTGCTGATCACACAAACATTTGCCCCTTTTAGGATTCGAACCCGCGAGTCCGCTGGCTTTGTGCTTCGGAGCGCGAACCACTAGACCAGTACAACCTGAACATAAATGGCCCATTTTTTACTTAGTCCATATTTTTTATTTTATTATTCGTTGCTTTTGGGGCTTTACAAAAGATACCACATTAGTTTAAGTAGATACCTAGTTGTAGATATCTAAGTACATATGTTGTATATTAGGCAGAGTTCAAGAGTTCAAATATTTCAAAGAAAGTTATTAGAATGACACTAACTTAAATGCTCAGGTAATCAAATTATTACACACTAAATAATATTATGAGGGTGGGTGAAAAATCCACCTTTCATACGAAGTAAAGACATCGCTGTTCCAGTCAGCCTGTGACCACGGTCGGTGTAACCCGGTCGAAACGTCAGGCAAATAAAAACGTAAAATCTGTAACAATTGATGATCGCGCTAATGCCCGTTTTAGTGATAAATCATGCACGAGTGTTTAAACGAATTAGAAGGTATTTATGTGCTCCAGTTGCTACAATTAACAACTGGGGCACAAAAATACCACATAAGGATGTTTCCTTTATTTAATGGCATAAAACGGTACGTGGGTTACTCTGTCCGGTCTGTTGCCTACGGCTTCTGACTTTTCATACTGATACGTACTGCCTTATGTCACTAAAATACAAGCTTTTTACAGAAGCTACTGCGACTTGAATACAAAATAAGAAATTATAAACAACAAACAAAGGCTTACCAGTAAAGAGCAGGAGAACTCCAAAATTCATATTTTAACTCCAAAAACACTTAAAGTTACCCCACGTATAACACAAAAATTTGCGGCTACCCACTGACAGCACACACACCACCAAATAGGTACACACCGTTATTTTGGAGTAATTGTAAATTTTATGAGATGAGAACCATGACACGTATGATCGCTGAGACTAGAGGTAAACTAATGAACTTATCATGCAAGTTCCGAGCAAATAATCACTGGTACAGTGCGGATAATAGAAGCAAAAATTAAATACACAGTCGATAAGTTGTTTTCTTTGTTTCAGATCTGTGATTCGACTGGTTATCAGGTTGTTTAGGTGAAAGGTAGGAAAACGCGTTAAGATGTTTTTGCATGCTGTAATACTTCGAAGTGCTAATTTTAAAACTAACCTTGATTTTTTGTCAGTGTCCCCATGCTCGGTATGGTAGTAGGTACTATAGGTATTTGTTGCTCCAGTAGACCTATTTATGTAAGTACCTGTATACACACTTTTATAATTTTTCCTATAACCGGGAGCTCACAAGCCACCACAAAAGGTATCAAAAATTTTCACTTGGTTACTTTATTGACCCCGGGAGATATTATTAACACTTTCATGTAAGTAGGTAGGTATTAAGTTTTCAGGTAAAATGATTAGACGGTTATCAAAATAGTTTATTTGATGTTTATTGCCAAACTTTGAAATTCAGTATTGCAGGATGTTATGTTATTATTGATTATTTTTTAATTAATAACGTAAACACGCAAATGTTAATTAAGAATTACATTTTCGTGTATTTATCGCCTTGATTTACTCTAAAGGTCAATAAAATAGGTCCTGAATGAATTAAAAACGTATGCCTTGTTATAAGCACAAATATTTATGTCTGTGGTACGTAAGTACCTAATTCATAGATACCCATTTACTCATTGTGTATGGAGGTTGCAAATCATCGACAAACCTAACGTAAGGTAATTCTACGACTTCTAAGAGCCCATTCACACTAGCGTTTGTCCAGCGTAGGCGAGCCTATGCTATGTAACTTGTCTTTTTTCAGTGATTATTATGTCCTCATCAAGATTCGTCTTGAATGTCTTGTCGTCTTGTCTAATGTGATTCGTCACATTAGACAGGTTTTTCTTCGATTTTTGATGTTGCTCCCAAAAAGTTGTTGTATCTGACTGAGCAGCTGGTCACGTGGTTTTAAGGAATAAGGAGTAGGAGTATTCTTTTGTACATTCCGTATTTCCTATACTTACACAGATTTCATCTGCTATTTTCCACCCTTTGGTATCTTATTAGGTATAACTCAGGTAAGTAAATTATTTATGTATAGTAAGGACACTAAAAAACAAAAGAATCATAAAAACCGGGTCGTAATTGTTGAAGATTTCAGTTGCAGGCTCCGATTACATCCCCCATTTGAATGTTTTTTTTAAATAATTTTATGGCTAAGCAGTATGCTCATTAGACGGACAAAGAAGCTATTCTCATCGTTCATAGCGATTTTTCAAACTACCTGCAGGTTAATAATATAGAAAACTTGTATTTCTATAAAAACTATTATCCTTGTATGTTGTTTACTGATAATAAATTAACAGATAAAAAATGATTTTTCCCGTAGTTTAATAGTTACTATGTACTAAATCATAATTTCATTTATCTTTCTATGGTAAATAATTATAAATTACGTAAGAGTAGATGTCTGAACTGTAGTGTCGTGTGGGGACGGCCGTAAAGAATACACTTCCCCACCGCCAACAGGAGACGTGTCGTAAGAGGCGACTAATTCCTGTAGCACGAGACGGGCAGCAGCGTCTGCGTGCAAAATCTTATAAAAAACAGCGCTCGCCAACCCGCCTGCCAAGCGTGGCGAGTATTGGCAATCCCCCCCGATGAAAGTCATTGGGGGAGGCCTGTGTTCAGCACTGGACGTCTTGTGGCTGAAATGATGATAATGAGATGTCTGAACTAGTCTTATTAATTTTCCTATGAAATACGAGTTGGTATTTTCCTTACCTACGGTTCATAGTGTAGCCAACATTATAATATTCTCGCTAAGGCTCCGTTCACACTTGTATGTTTTAAACGAATATCGAATGTGGTAAACAGACATATTTTAACTGTCGCAGACAGAACACAACGAGTTACTGTCGTCCGTCATATTATTGTATATTATATGATCAAACGAACTTCTCAAGCGAAGTTCGATCAATATTATGTGAGTCACTTCATTCGAAGATATGATAGAATCACCAAGTATCCCCCTGGTTACCAGGCAACTTTCGCACCGATTTTAGAGTTTTTGAACGATTATGTTATTATTTTTTAAAAAATAAAGAAAAAGTATAAAAACGACTACCCACTTATTTCCGATTAACCCAGTATCTTGTTCGACACGAACCACAGTGCTCATTTTTTAGAGTGTGTTCTTGCAAAACTTTCTATTATGGGCAATTTTTAGGGAGGGTGAATCATATCTTCGAATAAAGCGACTCATATAATATTGATCGAACCTCGCTTGAGAAGTTCGTTTGATCATATATTATATTTCATCGCTTCATTCTTCAGATATGATAGAATTACCAAGTAGATGTTAAGAGCAGAAAGTTTTGTAATAAAATGCATTTACAATTTCAACATGAATTTTATTTATTGTCCAATATAATATTTATTTAATATTGTAATTTGTCATGTTTCACATTTTTACTTGTACCTACATAAATCGATAAATAAGTTATAAATTTTACTTTGTTTTAATAATGTCTAACATATTTATTTTAATTCCGCTTTCTTGAAATAAAATGTTTTCAATCTTAATAAGAGAAAGCGTCTGCATTCTATGAGCGGTACAAATAGCGAGAAGAATAGCAAGTTTTTTTATAATCTTAAGACAATTCATTGTTAGGAAACCATTTTGAAATGTGGTTTAAGACTAGTTGAGGATTCCATGTATGGACATAAGTATGTCCCAGACCCAAGTGGGTCTGGTAGGTTTTAATTTATAAGCACCCTTAAGGAGACGTTTCACGCAAAAGTCAGAACCAATATTATTTCCTACAAAGGCTGATAAAGCAGAGCGATGAAGTTTAGACTGCCGTAAGCACAGCCGTTATTAAATTGTGTTGCTAAAAAGGTAAGGACGGATTTTTTCGATGGTTCGAATACGTCTATCTTGTTGACAAAACAAAACTGCCACCAAAGCTTAAGAGAAGTATTATATTGCTTTATGGTACTATCGGAAAATGAAGCCAACATCAGTGTCGTTGAAGCTGCACAGGCGCCTCGGCAGATGAAAGATTGCCGCAGAGCCTCGCGACACCCAGGGTAAGCTTCTTGTGCAAGGGACGATGATCCCTGAAATGGGATTGCAAAAGGTATTTATTTGGGTTTAAATACAGAACATTGGAAACTATTAAGTTTTGCAATAATGGGAATTAAGGTTGCGATGGCCATCGGGGATAAACTAAGATGCCGTTTGCTCTATCGTCAATGATTTTCCTAAGACACTTTAATATAAGTGAAAATGGTCGAAAAGCGTAGAAAAAGTCTGATTGCCAATTTAAAGTAAAAGCGTCTACGGATTCTGCGTCTGGGTCTTGTTTCCATGAAACAAATCGAGAACATTTCGCATTTTCCCGTGATGCGAATAAATCTATTACAGGCTGGCCAAAATGATGTACAATAGTTTGGAACGCATGTTCCGAAAGTGTCCACTGCGTATCAGGGTTGACAATTATAGATGCGGCGTCTGCGCGGTTTTCCTGAGTATTTACATAGGAAGCAAATATCCAAAGACCAGGCTCTTCGCACCACTGCCAGATTGATCTTGTTAAATCGCTTAGATGGGGGTATTGTACACCACCCATTCGATTAATATAACTGATTGCGGTTGTATTATCAATTCGAAGTAGTATTGCGCAGTTTGTTAATTCGCTCGCAAAGAATTGAAGACCCAAAAAAGCAGCCATCAGTTCTTGGTAATTTATGTGAAAAACTTGTTCTGTGTCTTTCCATTTACTACGGACTGTGTCGTCTTCACAAACGGCACCCCATTCTTATCGAGAAGCGTCAGTATAGATTTCAAGAATGAAGTTTGGGTGTATCATAAAGTTAGAAGTAGTCTCAATATTTGACGACCACCAATGCAAATCTTTCAGTATTGTGTTAGATAATTTTATTTTAATCTCATAATCATCAGTTCTTAGCAAAGCTAAATATTTTTGGCACTCTAAGATGTTTGTATAAGTCCACCCGTATTTGACTGCCGGGCAAGCAGCAACCAAAACTCCTATGAGTTGAGCAAATTCACGTATGGAACATGATGTTAATTTTGCAAACTTTGTAACCAACTCTGCAATTTTACTTCGCTTATCTAGAGGAAGACTTATGCTAAGATCTTCCGTATTAAAGTGAAAACCCAAAAATTTACAAAATTTTCGCGGTGACAAATTACTTTTATCGTAGTTAACAACGAATCCTAGGCAGCTTAACAATTTTAAAGTTTCGTTAACATTATCGAGGCACTGGTCATGTGTGTCGCCTATACATAATATGTCGTCCAGATAAAAGACCGATTTGTAGCCGCGAATTCTTAGATGGGCTACTACTTCCCTCGTGATCTTAGTAAATACTTGGGGAGTCACACATAAACCGAAAGGTAAAGCACAAAACTCGTAAGTAATAGACCTAGACGAGTTATTTGGCTGATATTGGAATCTCAAATATTTTCGATCTGAAGGATATAGGTATAAGGAAATACGCGTCTTTTAAATCGATGGTAGCCAGGTATCCATCGCGTGGTATTAATTTGCAAGCAGTGCGATAATCCTCCATTTTGAAATGGTCATTTTGAACATATTTATTCAATGGTTTTAAATTCAAAATAAAACGCTTATCCCCATTGGGCTTTGGAGTAAGGAATATTCTAGATATAAATTGATGTCGGGTTTCCTTACACTCGGAAATAGCGCCTAATTTCCTTAAATTATTTATTGCCTTGAACATTTCGAGTTTTTCAGCCTGTGAAAAAGTGTTTTGAGGAATATCACACTGATTAATTATTGTTTTAAATGGTATAATACATTTTTAATCCAGTCGAGTACGACTTTGTTATTTGTTATTTTTAGCCAACAATTGTAAAACTGGGTAAGCCTACCCGCATGTACCTGTATTAGTGGTGACTCTGAGCTGAGGCACGGGTCTTGTCTTGAGTCGCGGCGCGTTGCGTCTGCGGTGTCGAAGTTGTGTATGGGCGACGGACAACTGACGTCACTGGTGGTTTCCTGTAGCCCCCCCCCTGTTCGCTGGCGGGTATCGAGGAGGCCCTGTCCAGTTACCCTGAACGAATCCAGGTCGTGTGCTGGACTGAGGAGCCGTAGACTTAGATTAGAGGTTTCGGTGTTGGCTTCTTAATTTGAAGGCCCTGTTTTTCTATGGCCTTAGCCGCTTTTATCTTTTCCGACAGCGAAGATCCGAACAGCGTTTCGCTCTTTCAGATTCATTAATCATATGGATAAAAGTCTTATCAAGACTGCATGGGTGTAATAAGCTTTACTCGATTTTTCGACATTAAATTATGTGAATCACATAACAAACGGCAGCCGCTACTGAGATGTTTCATCACCTGAATCTTATAGGATGTCTAAGCCTCGATTGATAGCGGTGAACCCGAGACCGAGTTGTTGTTGAGAAGTGGCCAGTGTTTTATCGCGATTGCGAACCATTTCTGGGACGGCAGCTGAGATCTCTGCATTTAGTTTAGGGGCTTGTAGACATCTACAATTATCTGGCACTAAGTAATCTTTCATCAGTTTGCTTTTTGTTTCAATTGGTAGCCCTTTTTTTTAAAAAGGTACCCACAATTTTAAAAGATTATCATGAATGTTATCGCCGTAATCAGGGGTGTAGGAAGTGGACTCACCAAGCGCAGATAAAAGTTCAGGATCCAGCTCGTTTTCGGTCGGGGCTCAACTTGCAGGCTGGGTCCCGGTTGGTCACTATTTTGATCGACGTTTTCGGAAAATTCCGGTTCTGTGACTTGTATTATGTCCGGTGTTGCTGATGTTATCTCCGGATTAGCTTCATTATCGATGTCCAATGTTTTTCCGGGGATTTCATTACCTAAAATTACGATTCTCAATTTAGGTTGTGTAAAGAAATAAAAGTAGGTAGTTATAAAAATACAAGCAACTCAAAAAAACCTTGGTTTTTCGGTTTTGATATGGCAGTGGAACGACACATCTATTTCAGTTACGTATTTACTGCTAAATTGGCATCGTTATAGACTCGCGGTCTATCCCGAGTTCCCGACGCAGAACGACTAAATCGTTATGTTACTACAATATTTTCTGGAAAACGTCGATGTTATTGACTCGCAGTCAATCCCAAAGCGCTCCAAAAGTAGTATTTTACATAATTAACACTTCACAAATACAAAACGTCCGAAAATAAAAAACACTTTTTGCTTACTTTTTACAAAAGGAGATCTAGTTCACCGTCGCATTTCTCGTTCTTCTAATTTCCTAATTTTCTTTGCATAACGTTCAATGCGTGATTGCGCACTTCTTTTCGGCATCGTGATGAGAAAGGAGATGCGCGTGCGAGCGTTACCGAGCACAACAGAGGAATGAGCACTGTGGTTCGTGTCGAACAAGATACTGGGTTAACCGGAAATAAGTGGTTAACCACTAGTCAGTCAAACTCACTTTTTATTGTTTGAAATGGAAATAAAACTATGTAGTGTATAATATTTAACATAGCAAAATTATTTATTACAAAAGTTTGGTATTGCAAAAAATATGAAAATGTTACGAGTAAATAGAAAAACATCAGTAAAAAAATAATGGAAAAGAAACAATCACGTTCCATTTTTTTAAAAATGATTATTAATTTTGATTAAAGTAAAAGTAAACCAGTAAATTTTTCGTTATTGTAAAATGTAAACCTCGTCGGTAGGTAAATCAAAAAATACTTAATAGTTTATATTTGTAGTGACATCTATCTCGCTACATACGAACTAAAACTGACGTATCCTACATCGCGATATTAAAGTTATCCAAGCGATTGAACAATATATACAAGAACCGTCGGGCAGTAGCCCACCAGACACAACACCCGTCTGGTCGGAGGATCCTCCCTTTTCAATGTTGGAAGAGGAACTTTACATCCTGTTCTTAACTCCTCCAAATATTTATATAATTTTTTCTTACAAGGTTAATTATTCTACATGACAAATTACCAATTCGTGCAACTCAAACTATTATGGCAGTTTGAATAACCAAAGTTGTTCATACATTTATACGTTTCTTTGTTTTTTTAATAGACCTCCTTCACTTTTAAGAGTTTTGACTGATAAGAGCAAACAAACCTACTTTTGACGGAATCAGTCAAAACTACTTTTGACCAGCTTCAGTGGGCAATAGTACTTTAAACTGATATTTCAGTCTAAAGTACTATTGTCGAGAGCCAAAAGTACTTTTGACTGATTTTGACAGTTAAAAGTACTTTTGACTGGTTAAGAGTTTTGACTGTAACTTATATTTCGTCGCTTCATTCTTCAGATATGATAGAATTACCAAGTAGTCCACCTGGTTACCAGGCAACTTTCGCACAGAATTTAGAGTTTTTGAACGATTACGTTATTATTTTTTTTTAAATAAAGAAAAAGTATAAAAACGACTACAGTAGTTTTGACTAGGAGCGTCAGTCAAAACCACTTTTGACTGCAAATATACTATAGATTACCCCCAAATATACAGTCAAACGCATTATTAACTAATTATTTTTAGGCAAAATTACTATTGGTCAACTTGTGCAGGCAAAAATACTTTTGCCGGCTTTTTTCAGTTAAAGTACTTTTGACCAGTTAAGAGTCTTGACTGTAACATATACACGTCAAAGTATGTGCAATTTCATTCGTCAAAAATGTGTCAATGTGAACGGGGCCTATTAACTAACAGTGCTTACCTAGGTATTGTTTAAATAAGGCCAAACATCTGCTATATGAATGACATGTGTGAGTCCAGGCAGCGGGGTTTCTTGCAACCTTTACAAAGTTGCAAGCAACTCTGTTGACTGTGTGTGTATGGCAATGCATACAATAACCATGAATGAAACGTAAGTAAATTGGCTTTTGGTGCTGGAGCGGTTTTAAAACCTTATTTTTCCGCTGCTGGGCTGTGGTGTCAATAGCTATTCTGTAGTGGCGAGGAGAAGTCTTTTCACAACACAGCTTTAAGGCTCTTTTTATTCCGGTCAATTCAATTCAATTCTTTATTGCATAACCATATGTTTAGTTACAGAAGGTCTTAGTTGTTAGGTAGGTACAGGTGACATATTATGGTAAATATAAAATATAAATTAAAGGTTGTATTAATAATATTTAGGTTTAAAATTTACAATAATAAGGTAATACTAAAATATATATATATACATTTTAAGAAACTTAACTGAAAAAATTACATAATTACTAAATTGTATTACAGCGTATCCAACATTTTGTCACAAATTAGTAATAATAAAGAATTTAAATAAATTATAAAAAAGCATTATAAATTATAAATCGATAAATTGGATTACAGTTGCATGTCCTGTTCAAGATATAAAAATAAATAAATGTTGCAAGTCAAAAAACAGTGTCAAAAAATTAATTGTATGTCAAAAAAGTGTGTCAAAAAAAGTGTTTGTCAATAAGTACATGTCATTCATTAATCAAAAGAATAATAAATCTTTATCCTTAAAAATTCTGTCAACGTGTAGTAACATTGATCCACCATGCATGGGTAATCAATCACAAATAAAAGTTATTCTGTTTCGTTGTTGGGACAGAACAAAATGTCTGATTGTCTGTGATGATTTCATATGATAATTTTAAGTTCGGTTTCTGTTATTTAATTTGTGGTATTTTTTTTATAATTTTTAAGGTTTGTTCAAATAAAAAGACCAAAAGCATGATGATGATGAGCCTGTGATGATTTTAAACACTTGATTAAACGATAAAAATCCATGAACAACTGTTTTTCTTTTGACGGTAACTTACCTACCTGTCAAAAAGAGTAAAGGGATCCGACCAGAATAATAACTCAACAACTTTTACTAAATAATAGGTCCTTACATATGAAATTGCCGATACTCAATACTGGCAACTTTAACATCAAATATCTTGCGTTTGATTAGGAATTTCAAATTCAAATTTATTTCGAAATAAAGCCAGAAAAATATTGTTTTAAAATTCGTATTTCATTTGTTTAAGCTTCAACATTGCTTTAACAACAACTATGGACAAATTGGAAATTCGCGGTATTTACGAATACGAGTTCCACCGCGGCACCGGTATTAGCAGCAGCCTTCGGCGTAAGTGACAAAACGATACTTGTCCATTTGCGTCAAATCGGAAAAGTCAAAAAACTCGAAAAGTGGGTACCCACTTTTCGAGTTTTTTGACTTGACTTTTTGACTTGACTTGCACGAATTGACTGAAGCAAACCAACAAACACGCGTCGCTTGCAGCGTTTCTTTGCTCAATCGTCACATAAATGAGAGGATTTTGAACCGTATCGTAACTTGTAATGAAAATGGATCCTGTACGACAATCGGAAGCGATCATCACAAAGGCTTAACCCTGGAGAACCGGCAAAACCTTGCCCTAAGCGAAAACTGACCAAAAAGAAGATTTTGGTTAGTGTTTAGTGGACCAGTGCTGGTGTTATCCACTACAGCTTCTTGAGATCAGGCCAGACGATTACGGCAGACTTGTATTGCCAACAGTTACAAACAATGATGGAAAAGCTCGCCATTAAACAACCGAGACTTGTGAATTGCTCTAGCCCACTGCTCCTTGAGAATTACGCTAGACCACACACTGCACATTAAACGGTCGCCAAGTTAGAGGAGCTGCGACAGGAACCTTTGCGTCACCCACCATACTCTTCAGATCTTGCCCCCACCGATTACCACTTTTTTTTAAATTTAGGTATTTTTACAAGGAAAAAAAATCAAATCTGATGGATGAGGCAGTCAAAACCGCCTTCAAACAGTTAATAGACTCGTTCCCAGGATTTTTTTTCCCAAAGGGATCAATGATCTACCTATAAAATGGCGGAAGTGTATCGATAACAACGACGCATACCTACTTCGATTGATTAAATAATAATTTCATTTAAAAAAGTTGATTCACTTTTTTGATACTGAACGGCAATTTCATATGTAAGCACCTAATTAATACTATGGGGTCAACTACGAAATTATAAAAAAAACAACAGATGGCTTCGTAAGGAGAGTTCTGTTCGTTTGTACAGCCTAGTAGGTACTCTTTATGTAGGTACTATTAGAAGAAAAGAATAAACTACGCGATACGAATTGGGTCGGGGTCTCGCGGCCAGTTGAGAGGAGTGATGGAGTTCTAGTTCCTACGAGGGAAACCTAAAAGAATCTAAATTCATGTTGCCGTTATTTATTGCAGTATTGCTACTCTTTTAGGCAGATACTGCATTTCTTTAAGATACATATCATACAGACTGTATCTACCTACAACTTGCTGATGTTCTGCCAAAAGCTTAAACTCCACAACTCCACTCCTGAATCACAGCTTGTTGCCAAAGAAGATCCCGTTTGGTTTAAAGTTTTTCTGTGTTGTTTCTTATTTTGTATCTTCATCGTTTTTGTAACAGCCGTGAGAAGCGCCTTGCGTTTTTCTTACTGTTCCGAAAAGCTTGGGAAATGCAAGAACACTTAAAATGTTTCAAGGGCTTTACTAGAATGATGATGGAGCATAGGTTCAATTGAAAACGAAAGAGGTTCTTTAGTCTTTCTTCCTAGGCCCGATCCAAAGAAATCGCGACATAATGCTGGAAGTTGGATAAATAGAGAAGAAGCTGTAGAGCTGTCTGCACTTCTGGAGTGACTGGGATTTAGGCGTGCGACTATAATAATTAACCAGAAATTGTACGGTTCCTGTGTTTCCACCGGACTTTTTATTTTCCTAAAAGAAAAGAAAAGCGTTTTGCTGACGAGCTACAAAGACAAAAAAGATAGATCCACCATAAGTCTTCAAAGAAACATTTAAAAAAAATGGTTGATAAATAACTATGATATTCATGAAAATGCATAATGGAGATCCCTGAGCGATCATACAAGGACAATTTAAGTACTGTGGTCGTAGTAGGTAGGTAAAACTTAACATGGTAAAGTGACATATTTTAATAAGAATTTTAATAACGTCGTGTCGATTATCATCAATGAGTGTGCGTTACCACAAAGCGTATCCCACTCATATTGTATGTGACGGGTTGTTTTATTTTATTAAGTTAGATAAAATGAGTGAGATAGGTAAAATGAGTTACGTAACAATTAAATTCCTATAAATTTTACGAAAAATACGAATAATTGTTGTAAATTCGATACATTTTAATCAAATTGGATGTGCCAGGCCACAGGATTTACTTACATAGGATATCTATATTGAAACAAGCGGATAAGAAGGTACTGTCGTGTATTGCATTGACCTGCATCAGTAATATGCATGAAGTGTTGTTTGAGGACAGGAAAAACAGAGTGGCAGACAGGGTGCCCAGAATAAACCCACTTGCACATGCCTTTTGCCGAGTAGTCACGAAACAAGCCGAGCAAGAATCGATGTCACCCGAGCCTCGCGTCTGTTAGCTGGCCGCCTCGCTCCCTACCACACTATCTCGCTTTCGCCACGCCACAACATTACGCGACCTCATACTCACAGTCCACGTTATCGTTCACATTGGGACGACCATTCCGTCGCACTGCGTAAACAAACCTGCAAAAACTCTATAAAATCCTCAAAAAAACTGCAGCTGCTTTATCCTGCGTTAAAATGAAAAAAATAAGATCCGGTGTGAAGTAAACCCAGCGAGTTTTTGTTCGGACTGTGAAAACTCAACGTTCAAACTGTATAATTACTGTGTGATATTCCCAGTGAGATGTTGGGGGAAAGTGTTGATTGACAAGTTGACTTCAGTTGTTACTTGGGACTTGTTGCGAATGTGTATTGAAACGTTCACCGCTATCCACGGGCGCACTGCTATGCGCCACGATTTGGTGCATTTTATAAGACACACTTCTTCTGATCACTACTGCGAAGGAAGAATTTAGTAATTCTGGCGGGTAAGACATTGCTTTGATACATTACATTAATTAGACAAAGAAAATGAGGTTTATAATGAAAGGTCTGGCTCGGGCGAAGGCTATGTACCTACGTCGATGAAAACAATCACGAAGAAAAATATTAACAAAACCTTAACGTCACGATCTTTTCATAAAATAATGTTATTAGTTTTTGAATAACACATACGTCTTTCTTATTAAAAAATAAAACAAAACTATCAATAACTATTTGAATGGTTTCCAGCTGGGTGCATAACATACATGCAACGAAACAAAGGAACACAATATTCTGATTTGTCTACCTTGCATGCAAGATCTGTCTGTGGGCCATTACAATCTTATATTTATAAAACTGAAACCCCATTGTTAACACGTTTTAAGGTGCAGGCAAGGCAAATAGAACACTTTCCATCTTAAAATATTTATGTAATTAGGTAGTTATATCCTTTATATGAAGTCCTTTCTTAGTTTCTTTAGCATTATTATCAGCAAGAGAATGATTATGTCTAGCTTAATCGTCTTATTTAAAAAAGCTACAAAATATTGCTCTCATAGAAAGTCCATTTCTTTATAATCATTATTCTTCAGCCTCAGTAAATTGTTATTTGTCATAACACCCATCCCATTTGGGTAACAGCAACTCCCAAACTGTACCTACCAAAACAAAATTGAGGTTCCTTATAGTAGGTTTAAACCAGTTTCAGGCTGATTAAGTTCGAGAATAAGTCACAAACTGTGGGTATTTTGTTTAAGATCTCGTTGTTCTGGTAATCTGCAGGAGACGTCTGGTATTCGGGTTATCATTGCAACCTTCGATAATATTCCTAGACAGGACAAGGGAGAGATAAGTAAGAATAATGACACATTTTAATATGTACTGTCTTCAGACAGCACATAAAGAAGGACATTATTCAAGTTACTTTATATTATTGGTTTTAAAAAATCAATGTCTACTTAGGTAGGTACCTATTTGATATCCAATTAAACCTTTTTGAAATGTACCTATCTATGATTTTCCCCTTTTATTGTTTAGCTAAGCTACACTGGTGATTGAGAATACTTCAAGGGCAAAATAAGTTCTGAGCTTATAACTACTTACTTAACTACCTTTCCTAATAAAGAGCTAATAAAAGTTCAAAATTGGGCGTCTATATCGTTATTCAGAACTAATTACGTATAATCAGCATAGGAATATGAGAGAATATTAAGATACTTAATAAGAATTTGTCTATAGGAAATTAAGATACTAAGAATCCTCTCCTATTATTAGGTATAAATAAATCATAACAATGGATTTCGCTTATAAACCAAGCAAACCATTATCAACCTAACTACCTTACCTACGCCTGCGAGCTCGCTATTGGTACTACGACCGATTCGAAGAAAGCAAAATTTGAGGCATTTTGAGGCCAACAATTCCTGCCGACATTTTTTTGTTCCAAACTAAGTTCTGCGAAACATCTAAAAATTCTGGTATTTTAGTGCTATATCACTAAACTTCTGTTACTTCTTCGTAGGTAACTGTAACATCACACTTTGAGGTCGTCATAAGCCAATTAAAATTATAACTGTTATTCATAATTGGTAGAGCATTAGCGATTAGAAATAGGAGCACCGGCTTTAAAACGTGATCGGCGTGGGCACGTTTCTAAGAAAAAATCTTTGGCAAGCTTGGTGTTACAGCGTCATCTATTTGAAATGGAAATATCTCCTCCAGACGTCCGATCTAGCTAGATAAATACCTACTAAAAGGAAATTGCGATTAAAAATTAAATGTTTGACGCAGCGACAGCAGGTGGAAACAGTTTTCTGTTTACCTACTTAAAAGTATGTGAATGCTCTATTTCAAGTCGAGAATTCATGATCACCCTTATCGCACTTATGAAACTTCTGTATGCAAGTCTGATCAAAACATCGTTCCCTAAATTTAGGAGGGCATGGCAAATTGCAACAATCCAGATTCCTATTTTAGATTAAATTCATTATGTATTTCAGTGTTTTATTTCGTCGCCAATATTGAGTCGAAAACCCAGTGTCAAAAAAACTTGTTGCCATGTTCTGGACGAGAAAAGAATTAAAATCCGAAATGAGAAAAAAAACAAAACTCAAAGTCACCGACATAGCTCTTCAAATTCAAAGCTGAAGTGGCAATGGGCAGGCCACATCGCTCGCAGAGGTGACATCCGTTGGGAAAGAAGAAACGTAACTTCTGTGGCAACCGCGAACTGCGGAAGACTGTGGACTGGCGACCTGTAATGATTGTTTAGGACCTATATACTACGAGTACATATCTATAGGTAGGGACACCAACATATTATTTCATGCAATCTCGCCGCGAAAACGTTTTCCAGGTTAGCCAAGACTGGTTTTCCAGGTTAAATAAGCTGAACATAAAATGGGATAGCGTCGATAGACAAGAAGTTTTTGAAGATTACTAAGCTAATCTTGGCACCTTTAGGCCGGGTGATCCTTGATGGCTGATGCGCCTTGGTGATTTGCAGAAAACTTTTCGGCACGGCACTTCAGTTCTGCGTCAGGCACTTGCTAATCTTAGTAGTCAGAGATTCGAACTTTTGCTTCTTTACATGACAGGTAATAAAGAGGTGACTACCGTCACATAGGTACTATAAAGTCAGTAAACAATGGTGTTCTTAGGCCTAAGCATCACGAAAGATCTTTAGCTAGCAGTCCATTACTGTTCGATATTCTTGAATGAATCAGAGTTGAATGAGGGGAATGAGTTAGGTTGTTTCATAAATATTGGTAGGTAGTTAGGTACCTAGTTCACTCGATATAACTAGAATTACTCTTTGCATAATTATCTCGACGGTTATAAACACTTTAAATACATATAAAGCAATTAATTACACATATCACTACTGAGTAATAAATATTTATCTTTGCTTGAATGAGTGTAATTGCAAAACGGAAAGAACCTGTGTGTATTTTGCCTACTGTAATTGATTGTCCTATTAATATCGCACTATCCTAGTAATTTGATGCTCGTCTGACAGTTGAATATACTCGTATATTAATAACACAATATGTTATTTGTTACTTAATCGAGTCGAGTCAGATTTCAATCCAACAGAAACATATAAAATATAAAGTATGCAACCGATGCCTTGACCCAGAACTAACGTATATGCGTAGACCTATGTTGTTTAAATTACGAAAGTAACAAAATTTAATGTGTCCACTGAATTACATAATAACTTACACTTATAGATTTTATGTCAAGTTATTAAAATCGATCACCTGAAGTGATTTTGTGTGATCTGATGAAGTGATGACACACCCGGCATCCCCTTGTAAATGAAAATGTACACGTATCTATCACAAAAATAAGTAGCTACCTACATCTTTACTATATCTAAGCAATGTATTTTGCTTTATTTTTACCTCATGATGATCTATGTGAAGTAAAACGCCTGTTATAAAATCTTCTTTGTTGAATTACACAGTCAGTATACACTCAATTATTCAACATCCGTGTTGTTTGCAAAGCGGTGAAACAAGGAATAAACGTTAACAACACATGAATTAAACATACCGATTATACAATAAAAGTGTTACTTTATTCACACAATGGTGTACAAGATAAAAAGTTGACAATAAGATCCAAAATGAGGCAAGGAATAAAAATTCGTTGCTGAAGTACTTAACAATTAAAATAACATAGTACATCGTCCGTCCACCGTCTGGTCTAGTGGTTCGCGCTCCGGACTACAAAACCAGCTGTTGTTCGATCGAATCCCGCATAGGGCAAATGTTTGTGTGATGAGCACGAGCATAAATTTGTACCTAAGTCATGGATGCTTATAAAAGTATTTAAGTATGTTTATCTAGTCGCCATAATACAAGCTTTGCTTAGTTTGGGGCAAGATAATTGGTGTGATTGTAAAAACAATTTATTATTATTTGCAGTTGTGTTCATTCTCTTGTCATTCCCGCTATCCGTACCATGCGCTTCATAACCTTTATATTTAGTAAGTGTATTTTTATTCTCTGCCTGTGTGTGTCAATATCAATACAAAGTGAGTAGGCTTCTGCTGAGCAAACTTGCTCCAACATAATCCATAATATCTACCACACAAGCACAGATTGTATGACAAATACTCACTTGAATCTATCTCTTAGCTACAGGGCCTTAACTTCTTCTTTTTCTTCATCTATACGGTCAATCCCGGTTGCGTCCAAAGCCATTGCTTTGGAGCCCAGGGTCCGTTTTCCTTGATTTACTCCTCCACTTCGCACGGTCTTGAGCATCTCTAGTTGTGAGATCAGGGCTACAGGGCCTTTACATGAACTCTAAATAAGTACTAATGAGCAGACGTTGTTTATTTATATATATTATAGGCAAAGTAATACTGTTGTAATAAAAGCTCATTATTAGGCCTCAAAAGTCTCAAAGAAACTAAGACATGCATACCTATACTATTTTCATATACCCCCAATTATTAACATAATTTTCCGCAGTTGGGTAAAATAGTTCTCTACCCCGTACTCTAAAATTAGAAATAAAATACTTGTATTTTTCCATCGAGAAAATTATCTTCATACAAAAGAGTTCAACTGCCTTCAATGCAATAAACATGTTTTTGTAAAATTTACTTTTTTTAAATGTTGTTAATAGCAATTAATTTTAAGATTTGTTTTCTTGGTATCTCTAGTTTAGTGTCTGGAGTCTCGTCAAAATCATACTTGTGTCGTGAGTAGTAACGGCTATTAGAAACTTGACACAGCGTTTTAAGAGAGATTTCTGAAGATTTAGAGCCAGTTTCATCACTTGCTATTTATTGTCATGTATGGGTTACCTGTCAAAACAAGTGCCAGTTAGGTTATCAGGAACTTAGTGGGCCAAGTGGTGAACCTGGCCCTTAATGTTTGAAGGGATAACATGTAATAAACTAACTGATAACTTTTACTACGGAAGCAGCTTGAATTCGCAAAAAAAAACTTTAGAGGCTTCACAAACTAACGCGCAAGCCCATCGAACATAGTAAATTATGGATGGAACATCCATTTTTTCACGATTTCGATGTTGTTTGGTGAGTAAAAGTTCTTGTATGTCAGCAGCTGATTATATAGTCTTAATGGATGTCCCGTCCCATTCGTTTATACATCCCGTCTATATATATACATTACCAAGTCCCACCCATCGCAAAAACGTTGTGTATAAGCTTGTTGCGTTGTTAAAAACAAGGATCGAAACCGATTAATATTTATTTCAGAATGTATAAGACCCATTTCTACTATTTGATAGTAGTTGTAAAGATTTGACCATAAAACTAAATTTGCCATAGCTTTTATGTCGGTATTTGGAGTATGTGATAGTTCATTTAGCGAAAACCTTTATTCCGGTTAAGGTTCCATAGTAAAATAACCGGTTTCCGATCCCTGGTTAAAAGTAGGAGGTGTAAATGGATAATCCAATCAAAAATTAATTACACGAGTCTGGTGATTAATTAAAGACTAACACGCATCAAATAATATTTCCTTGAAAAAAGAGTATTATAATACTAGTTTAATCATGAATAAACTTATATATTCTTACGATTAAAAGTGTAATTTATAGCTCCACTTCTACGCCTTAACAAGTTTAAATATGAGATAGTTGTTGTTGTTACTATAATGCAACATCATACATCACCTATAATTAAGATGCATTACGCATTTTTGCTTGTTTACGGCACACTTCCGAAATAACAAACACATGTTCAACTCATGTAATTTTGTTTCAGGTCGCTATTGATGGCGTTACTCCGCGTCCAAGGCGATTGGTATATTTATATTTGGCTTATTTACTGCAAAATCTATTCGGCCATTATATGGGTGTTCGGTAATCACTGTCGCGGGACTGATAAGGTTCGTTCGGTGATAACCGCTGGAGTCGGCGTACAGTCGCCTGCAGGCCTTCACAGACAGCGCACGCGTCGCCGAAGATCGCAGCACCAAACCCGGACCAAGCTCGTCGCTTTAGCTAGGAGACCCTCTCTAAGAAGAATCGTTATGGCACCAGGAGCGAACGCCGCCCACGCTATGATGGAGGACAAAGAGAAAACTCTCCACGGAGCCCTTGCTACCGGTGAGTTGTTATTCTTAAGCTCGAAAGTGAATGTACTATGCACCAGCCTCTATTTAAATGCAGACAGTGTTTGGATGTGCATCTGCGGAAGTTTAGCGAGTTCTGTGAAACGTTGGTGTCTGCCCAAATCGGTCAGCCGGCGAGATTTCTTCGAGACCGTTTCAGTGCTCTGCATCGAAAGTTTACCCGTGTCACTGACACACATTCTCAGGCCTTCCAGTTTTAGCTTCAGCGATGGCAATTTAATGGAATGAAAATGTCAACATTTTAACTGCATTGATTGACTAAACAACTAAAATAAAATGTGAATTTAAAAACAGTGGTGGTTCGTAAATGATACTTACTAAATTAGGTACTAGTCGGTGTGTAATTGTAGGTTTTATGTTGGTATTTAAAGAAAACCTAACTCAGATATTTTTATATTCTTTAAAGTAACAAAGAAATGGTTTAAACACAAAATACATGGGTTATCGACATGACCTAACAAAACTTTTTTTTTTAAAACAACTAAAAATTTTACTACGATCACTTTTTTGGGCGTTATATGCCGCTCTCTTCCGCAACTACTTCCTTACAAGTCACGTCAGTGTAAGGTCAGCTTAGAGTCGTTATTTACAACAACAAAAATGGCTTTTTTACTTAAAAGCACAAGATCGGACTTATTTGACATGATGTCTTAGAATTAAAATCATTAAAGATACATTATATGAGTTACTTAATTGAATAGTAGAGACTTAATAAAATTAAGAAATTATACGAATCGTTGTTATACTTAGGCGGGGTTGGTCAGTTTGCCTAATTGGTCTAGGTTACCGGTAATTAGCACCGCTCTCTTGGCATCCAGATTGGGGATAAGTTGTACGCACAATCAACACAACAGAAGGCCTTAGACCTGGCAAACATTGCTAATTTGCTACAAAAATACACAACGAGCAAAACTCAGTCTTATGCAAACAGAATAAGAATCGATATTATATGAAAGACGGCCGTGCCAGGAGAACCAAAGGCATTGTCTCCGAACCACAAATTTATAGTCTCAATACCTTTTCTTCCACCGAGCAGTAGGTGTATCATCATGGCTGTCAGCCAAAAACGAACGCCTTGTACTGTCGTGCTTTGGCAAAATTTTAGAGAGGTGATCATCTGGCTGGTTCTTGCTTCACGCAATCTATACGTAAATCATTATATAATGTGAGAAACATAACATTCATTATAATCTGGATGTACATATATGTTCTGTTTTTAAAAATACTGAAAAAAAATGAATAGGAGCAAAATAGAACCAAGCAAATACTAGATTACTTTTAGGATATTAATTTTTTTTTTTTTGTTAACGCGCTGATTGCCTTTGCTTTGCCTTGAAATATTTTACAAAACAGAAGTTTACTTCTAATGAGAACTTTACTTTACACGAATAATAAACAAAGAATATTTGACTTGTAGAGATAGCGGATGTGCTAAAAGCAATAACATTAACTATTTGTTACGAAAATCAACTACTTATTTCGTTTCTGATCCAAGATTTAATAGCTCTGGACTACAAAAGCCTTACCTTTGTCAACAATTAAGTTTTTTGCCACGCTGTTAAACTTACCTACTGTGTCATTGTTGTTCAATATATTTCCGCAATATCACTACAAGTTTCAATAATGACGCCTACAAATTAAAAAATTTAAGAAGTTCGTCAATTTTACGATCAAGTCACGTTTGTGGAAATGCGGCAACTGTTTATTAACTTTCCCCGCTATGTTCACTATCAAGTAGTTTTCCGTGTCATGAGTGGGCATGATGATACTGTATCCAGCCTTCTAGAGATGCTTCATATCGTATCAGCGACGTGTAAAAACATTGTTACGTGGGTTCCCGACCTCTGAATCAATGGCCTCAAACGGAGCTGAACTGATTAAAACAATAAGATAACTATCTGGAATGAGCTCAGTGTTTTAATTAATGAATATGTTGGTCCAAAACATTATCACAGGCATGATCATCTTCTTATTCCATCTATTTAGGGTCATTTCTCTCTTTCTTCTCCTTGACATTTAGCAACAAGTTTCTTTGTCCTGAGTTGTTTTGTTCATCTAAAAGGTCAACAACGAGTCATAATAAGTGATGATGTATCTTATGCGGACTCTACATAAGTGTTTCGCTGCCAATTGCATTTTCAATAAACAGAATCTGACTGACTTTCGTTAGAAAGACATTCAGGAAAATTGCAGAATTTATAAATTGATAACTCAACAATTAGAATATTGGTTTCGAGTTAAGTTTGGATTTTTTTCCGTCATGAAACCTAAAATAAGCAGGGTCACAAATATGCCACGTAGCAAAGCGCGAAGTCGCCATTTTCAGCACCATTCAGTAGAATAGGACTCGAGCTAGTCGCACGATTTACTTTGAGGTAGCAATACTAAATGTAAAAAATATTTTAATTTATGTAAATACAATTTGTGTTGGAATATTTGACAAAAAATAGTGTTTATGTGAAACGATGTGAATGTATATGAAGAGTCAACCAAAATGTCAACAACGCTGCAGATTCCGCTCAAATAAATAAAGTAGAAATTTTTCAATTATGTAGGCTATGTTTAGATAAGGTTTTTGTGCTAATAAAACGTTTAATTAGTACTAATAATAAGTTTGGTTACCGCCACGTCGAAATAATTATTCATAAAAAACAGAGGATATACACGCCGTGTGACGTAGAGCCACGCCCCCGGAGGCCTGCGCGGGCGCCGATCGCGCCACAAACACCAACTGCCTATGTGGTCGTCGACTTATCACAAATTATGTACTAACGATCGATCTCCTTATCTTAACCGCTTGATAAACTTCGAAAAATAATATAATAAATCAAAAAATGACATCATTTAAATATATTTTTGATAACTCTATGTTTCATAGCCATACATACGCGCGCAAGCGCATGTTTTCCTTTGTTATCACGTTACCCCCTATAAAGTTATCAGTGGGAGTGTTGCTACGTACACTATCGAGTATTCGCCAAATATAAACTGTTTGTACAGCTAGCGTAATACAAAGACATTGAACGAACTTATTTATTATTTAATATTCATCATTCTGACATGACCTAACTGTTAGATAAAGTTGTTTTTGTACCAACACTATACACCAGCATTTAAATTTGAAACGATTTTACCTTAAACAGGTTTCGCGATTAGTTATCTAAGTGGTTTCTAGAGGCTTAAGAAGTTAACAAACTCTTGTTTGAGAAGCAAATAGCAGTTATATATATATATAATAGCAAGCTTTAACGAGCCTGAGATAAACCATAACATTATTATGAACTCGTGATTATAATTCAGAGTACTTCACAGAGATTTTACTACCTATAAGTTTTGTCATGTGATACAATCTGTATTGTTTTAGTTTATTAACAGTTTTAATTTGAGCAGTTTAATGCGAGCACTTGAAGTCTGGCGTCAAATTTCAATGACCACAGAAATGTGCTAACCACAATTTATGGCCTCATTGTCCTATTAAAGTGTCTCATCATTGGTGTTCATTGTGACTGCCACAGGAAAAGAAGACCAATATTTTGCTTGGTGTTAATCAAGTATTGCTTTGTTGTGATAATTATGCTCGAGTGTATTTATAATGGTCATGTTTTCCGATCGTAATCAGCGATTGATCCTAAGGGTCACTTCCAAGGAAATACGTCAGGAGCTCAATGATTGAAAATAAGTACGCTTTATTGATAATGACACGGTTTTGATGCGTGCACTTCGACGTCATACGAGTATCGATCAGGCGTCTTCATGCATCATTCTCACTTTGGTCAAGGCACAAACATTAATGTGGCCAGTTGGATACCGAGAGGTCATTTCTATAGTAAGATTAATTAAATAGTGGCTCTATATTTGAGAAGCTTCGTGACTCTACCAATAAAAGTTAGTTAATATAGTCAGACAGGCTTTAATGATTTCAGCAACACGTTAAATAGAAAATAGTTACCTACTTCTTATTTAAAAGATTAATTAATTACTAATCAAAATCTTACATGTGTACCATAATTAGAAGAAATAGCTTACCTAACACTGTATATTCAGTGCTCTTACTGTTTTAGTTATTAAGATAGGTAGTTACGCACACTTTCACTGTTTAAGTTATTAAAACAATATTTATTTATATTTTTCAAGGAAAGGAAATATGATAGGTACTAAGCCTTATTATATAAGGTGCTGTAAAAATATCTGCAACTGCTGAAATGGGTTAAAGTATTTCTTATATAGATTACGATAATATAAGTAAAGAAATTTTATGTCCAGAACATCATTAATTTTTTCATTAAAAAAATTATATTAAATACAGATTAGGCTTTATTCTGTCTCAAGCCGTCAACACCTGTCCTAAAATGCTAACGTTTCACATTATACTGTCCGGCGGCCAAGTCAAGGGCGGATGACGAAGTGTGTTACCTATGCAAATTGAAGCAAGTAACCATTTATTTACTGTCTTTTCGCAAATAATTAATTACCGATCCGGGGCACGTAATTCCTTTACTATCGTAATCTATATAAGCAATACTTTTACCCATTTCAGCCGTTGCAGATATTTATGAAGCACCTTATATATTAAGCCTCTTGCAAGTTGAGCAAGTGGTAACATTTTTTTAAAATATATAATTTTTTACTTAAAATTTAAAATCTAAACTGATAACTCTTCAGTTTCTAAGTAGCTTTAGAAAATGCGCTAGACTAAGCTTTCATAATAATAATAAAAAGTAGTTAGTACTTCATAGGGTTCATAGGCTATTTATTTAAGAAAAATGTAACTCGATAACTACGAAAAATCGTAGAACAGGGGTGATTCAGATGCCTCTTAACATGAGGCACCTAAAAAAATTTTAGGACGTCGCTTTTCTGGCCACCCTTTGTATAGAAACTTTATGTTAATACAATTTTACTTCGCGCTATTATTAAGTGGCTGTATAGAAAGTTGGAATATGGTTCAATAGAAATGTTAAAATAAAACTAGTTTTTTTTAAAAATAATTTGACAGCTGTCACTTGAAAACGATTCTCCCTTTCCTAGGGCTAAAAAGTATTACCTAATTTCATCAAAGCCGCTCCTCAGGCAACTTGAGACCTACTTTCCGAGTATGAGTAATGAAAAACTACTTTTATACCCCTATAGTTAAATGATAAGTATGTACATCAACCAACCAATAATCGGCTAAGTGTGGATGCACCCCACAATGATAACAACTTAAACATAACAAGCAGACACCGTATACAGCATGTGACTGAGAACGTGACTGCTAAATTCAGTGCAACATATTTTAACAGCGGTTTAGTATTTGTTAAACAGTTAAAATATTATACTTTGTATCGATACAGAGAGACAGACAGATCGACGAAAGAGCCACATTATAGTCTACTAAATATAATCAAGCCATTTCGGTCGCTATTCTATCTAAATTAATCTTAGCTCCCGTTTAAATTGCAGTTCATGAGTCTTAATTAATGATTGTTACAAAACTGCGAGGTTATAACGACCGCGACCACGTGTAGCCGATGACGTCAAAACATGTTGAAAGATGGTTTATTTTAAAATAACTGCTAAACACATTAGCAAGGCATAATAACATAATTTTATCTCTAACACGGCTGTGAAGTTCGTTACTGTCATGAAAGTTTGAATCAAATGTACATATTTAAGGTGAGACGTAAACAACTTAAGTATACTTAACTATAAATCATAATTTCCTTTTTACTATTTAAAACTTATTATACTTAATCGACCTAAACATCGAGTGGATTAGAATCGTATGAGTATCGTTGCGTGTATGACATATTATATCCAAATCGATCGTTTCCTACACGCGGGGGCAAAGTCCACGAGCGCTGGCAACGATTGCGCTCACTCAATGCGCTCTATTGGACCTTGTTGCGACGCCACCATACTATTTTTGGACCTAACCTATACCTTTACAGGATTAAATATCTCTTAAACACGTCAAAACAATACAACACAAACATAGCCTTTAACAACTAAGAATAATTGATAAATTTAAGTACATTACAAATAGCAATGCCAGCGCAGTTTGACGTAAATCTTCCACCGAAGGCTTAGACTAGGATCTATAAAACTCGATTTGACGTAATTCGACATTTTAAATCTTACAATCCTTCGTCGTGGAAATGTCAAAATATGCAAGTTGTATCGCCAAAATAAATCCCTTTCAGACAACCTTGTCATGAGAGTTGATAGCAAACAAACAATTTATTTAGATGTTCCAGCTTAATGTTTTTGTAAAAAAGCGAAAGAGGCAAGGACCTCCTGATTTGTGCTTGCTGTGTAACTGTTTGTGTTGATTGCAAACTTGCGATGAACAAAAAAAGTGAGCCGAGGGCGCGCCAGAACGCCGTATTTTTATTGGTTGAATGTGGCCGCGAGATAGGAGTCGGCTGGGTGACGCAAACACGGCCCAACCGGTCGGCACTTAATATTCCACACCAACAGCTCTCAGCTTATCGACTATAAGAATATCCAATAGTTGTTAAATATCCAAATGTTTTTTAACACCAACTCATTTACATTACAATTCTCATTTAATTTTCAATTTCACATACTTACAGCTGAACACACATTGCGTCATTGCTAAGAATTTCTACACAATGGTTGAAGTGAAAGACGAATGATGACTGCATATTTGAATAACCTTACATAAGTACAGGGGGCAGATACACGATGTTTACTAAGCTTTGAAATATTTTGAACCGACCATGTTTATCGTTTTGACCCGGACAGACAGCGACGCTAAAGATAAAGTTTGACAATGTTATTTCTATTAAATTATAATTAATTATGCATAACATAGTAAATACTAGCTCATGTGCATATTCGTCAAGCTGTCGTAACTCGTTTACAAGCAAATGAATGTTATCTTATCACGAAGATAACAAAATCCTGCGTCTTTGTTATCGGTCGCTTTTGCACACTATTTTAAACCAGATTTCAAAAAGAAGCACACCTTTGCCTTTTTATTACCTTTCTCAATGCTACACAGACATAAGTTATATTAGTTTTATTACAGTACGCTCCCTAATTTTCCTTAGAACTTCCTCAATTTCACGAACTCGGTAAATAGCCGCACATAATCTGCATTTAGCTCTTACGCATCCTGAATCTCCAAAATATTATTTTATCCGCATCCAAAGTACACCGTCCAAAAATAACTATAGTTCAGTGTGTGCTTGTCCCATTTATCATACTTTTTCAAGTCTTGATGTATTTGTTAAATTGTGTTAGTTTCTTGCACACAGTTATACAAATAAAACCAATGTATTTCTGCAATTACACGTCTCAATGTTTTTTTTAATATACTAAGTACTGCTTTGTGAAAATATTGTGGGCCAGCGCCGAGAAGATTTTTTAATCTACTGTTAAACAATTTTTCCAAAGGCACAAACCTCAAATTCATGAAAAAAATCAGATGCTTCATACATTCTTGTTGAGGTGGATAATTTAGTATGGAAAGGCGATTTTTTTTTCGCGATTTTAATTTTGCTTACCATTGTTTACGTACGTAAATACACGAATAGTCACTCTGTTGCGTTTACAAAGAAAATAAACGATGTTTTTCCTTTGCTGCAGTGTCCATGCGCACGCGCCGCATCAGCCAGTTCGCGCCGCTGCTGATCGCGCTGGTGGGGCTGCCCGCGCGCGGCAAAAGTCAGCTCGCGCACCGACTCTCCAGGCATCTCAACTGGAACGGGGAGAGCACTAAAGGTACGAGCACATAAGTATTTTATTATTCTTCTTTTTGCATGTCAATGGTTCTCTAATTAGCAATCCGACAAAAACCGGTTACTTACACGACACTAATGCACAGAAAAAGGCAGTATGATCTAGGTTATTATTCTATAAGTTGGACCAAGTTATCAGATCTTGTAATTCAATTAAGTGCATAACATGCAACATGTTATATGTTGTTACAACTATATTACATAATTAACCTTCCGAAAAAGATCCTTCATAATAAGGCGTAAATGATCTTCCTTTATCTAGGCATAATCATTCAAGCCGCAGAGCACCGTGACCTAGATAGTTTAACAATATCAAGATCAACATCTTGATTGACCTACTACTAACACGCTGATCACGCATATAACTATAATTTTTACGAATTCCTATTATATATTAATTCCTTCAGTTCATAATGATGAATATCGTAAGTTTCTTTATTATGACCTATTTGTAGAGAGATAAAATTAACAATATGATCTCATGCAAACAAACCTTGAGAGTACAGTGCTCAATGCTTATTATATATCTTAACTAGGCACTAGAAACAAATTGTTGCGAAGCCTTCAGGAAAAGATACAGTGTTTGATTATTTTGTTATTATTACTTAGGAAAAATGAAAGTCAACAAAACAAACGTGAGGTCGCGGTATTTTAGACAGGATATTATGTCAAAACCTCAATAAAGTAATTGTATTTGCTATTTTAAACAAATTATTATCGCTCTAGTTATTTTCGCACGAGATGATGAGTGAGTATAGAAAAATGTAATGTTAGCAAATAGCTACTGTATTATGAATACAATAGACGACTATTCAGTAATTTTTCTTTTAACTTTTCCACTTTTGTTCTCTAGGTAAATACAAAAAAAAAATATTTTTGTATTTTTGCTGGATCATTCTTTTGACCTCTTCTTGTTTGTTGTGCGCTGAACGTTACTTTTGTTATCACATCGTGGTCTTTACGGCATAAGCAAGGTTTATTGAGTGTTTTTGATCATCAACACACAGTTTTGCTTTGTTTACTAAGGCCAATTTCGTGTATTAGGTTGCTACAGGTGCTTTTCCTTAGATGAGGTACTTGTCACCAGAATCTTAGAGTCAATGGTTTTATGGCTTACTCCTTTTAGGTCTTCATTATTTGTAGTTTCATTAATGTATCACAATGCACCGCTTTTAATGTTTGACCTATCATTTTATTAAATCTAATAAGAATCAGACTCAAAGAATACGGTTTTCGATCTCTCTTTTAAAGACGTTCTTAATTTCCGTGCAGTGTTTGACTGCAGCGAGTACCGGCGACGCCACATGGCACTATATGGCAGCCACGACATCTTCCGCGCAGACCACCAGCAGGGCTCCGCCATTCGCCGCCAGAGCGCACGTGAGGCGGTGCAGGATGCAGTGCTGTGGCTCAAAGACGGGAACAGTGTAGCTGTAAGATGCATTGATATATCATATCTTCCGTCTATTAAACTAAGAACCTAAAACGACATCGTTCGAACAGCTGCCTAGTCAAAGGCGTAGATACTCTCACTTTTCTCTTAAATCACTCAAAAGTCATAATGCAAGAGATTAATTCGCACCGCTTGATGCGTTCACTCTTAGGAGAGGGGCCTTGCAAAAAAAACTTAGGTAGGTTTAAATTCTCCATGATGTAAACATTTTCAAGACACAATCTGTGCTGTGCCTTAAAATTCAGTTCTTTCTCTCCAGATTTTTGACGGCACCAACATAACCAAGGAGCAGCGTCGGGACCTGAACGAGTACTGTGTCTCCGACATGGGCTTCCGGATTCTCTTCATAGAGTGCGTCTGCGAGGACCAGGATATGCTAGAACGAAACATCATAGAGATCCTTCACTATTCTGCTGATTACAAGAACATGAGCGAGGTGGAAGCAGTGGATGACCTCAGGAAGAAACTGGAGCACTATATGCGTCAGTATGAGCCTATTGACGCTGGTGTGGAGAACATAAGCTTCGTCAGGGTTGAGAATATGGGCGAGACGGTTACCGCTCACAAAGTTTCCGGTCAAAAGGAATCCGGAATACTCGGATATTTGTCCGGAATGAGGGCTCTACCGCAGACACTTTACTTCACTAGGGTAAGTACATATAGGTATATAGCTAAATAATCAGTCGAGTATTTTCCCTTACGTGTTTACGTAACTTTGGTTGATCTTGTGGATCCGCTTTGAGAGTTATCTTGAATTAGATAAACATGTTTTCCACATAGATTTAGTCTGAAACATAGCTCACTAATTAGACACGTGGATATTTATACTAGCTATTTGTGGCTAGATGTGTGGTATTCTTCAAAATGCATTTCCAGACTGGGGAGAGACTTTGTTGATTAAATGCTATATAAACAGCAGTTCTATTTCTGTTTCTTACTCAACCGATTTATTTTCTATCGTAATTAAGTAACATAATAACTTCAAATAAACAGAAATGCATTTTTACTTAGTTTTTAAATAATTTCCTGCTGTATTGGTTTATTATTTGAAGAAGGTGGAAAATATTTAAGAAAAGGTTATTAAATCCAAAGAAGATCTAGTGATTCCAAAAGCCATAAATATTTTGTTTTAGAACTCTGATTAGAAACAAAAAGTATTACGTGTTTCGTGTGCCAGCCAAGTGCGTCAAATTCCTAAAATATATGGCAAAGAGTAAAACCGAAAAGTATCATCTCTGCACTTTCTGCCGACTTTTTATTTATTTACGACTTATGGTCACTTATCACTGGGTTTTACGAACTTTTATGCAACCATATTGTTTGCTGTATGATGTCAATGTTTTCTATCACGTAGTATTATCGAGTTGAAATGCTTCACGTTATCTCTTTGTTTACTTTTCGTAGCAAATGTAATATTGAGCTTTATTTCATCACGAGCCGCCGATATTTTATCAAATCCTATTCTTATCATCGATTTTAAAGCACTTTTTGCGTTTCAAAAGGTGTTGCAATTTGATTCCATATACCTAATTACATAATTTATTGAGTCCAACACTACCTAGTTGTTTTCTTAGTTTTGTGACCTACAAGTAACATACAGGACTACCATTTATTGATAACGGAGATTTTACTTCAGTTTGAACCATTAATCAACCTACTGAATTTCGGGTTTAGTAAATCCTTAGTCTATTGAGAAAACCATAACACCTGGTGTGTAAAAATTAAGAAGCGACAAAATTTTTGACAGATTAATTCCTTTTCAGCACGGTGAGAGTGAGTACAACGTGCTCGGTCGCATCGGCGGGGACGCGTCGCTGTCCGCCCGCGGGCAGCTGTATGCGCGTGCGCTGGGCGAGCACATGAACGCGCTCGCCGCTCGCGAGCCGCTCTCCGTGTGGACGTCCGAACTGCGGCGCACAAAGCAGACGGCCGCGGACATCAGGGCGCCGAAGCGAGCCGTGAGGGCGCTCAACGAACTCGATGCGGTAAGTTTCAATGTCATCATCAGCCTTTAGGTGGACATAGGCCTCCCCCACAGCGAGCTTTTTTGGGCCGTTTGTATCCAGCGGCCTCTCGCAACCTTGACTAGGTCAGTCTACCAGGTGGGAGGTCTGCCCACGCTACATCTTTCAGTTCATGGTCACCACTTGAGAACGTTTCTTCCCCAAGCAGTTCTCAGCTCGGCGAGTGATGTAGCCCACCCATTGCCACTTTAGCTTACTGCCAATTTGACAATTTTGGAGTTTAAAGTGTAGATATGGTCGACATCAGGGTACCTAACCTAAACGAGCAGTCTTAAATATAGTTTTTTTAAATTAATTTATAAAATTACCATTCACATAATGTAATCGCATTCATGATTATGAGAGAATCAGTGGCGCGGGTTACTCAAATGCTTATCAAATGAGATAACAAAATTTAAAACAACTGCCTACAAAAAATCAATATCAAATTGTGTATGTATGGTATACTTACAATATGTAAGTAGGTATAAAACGTAAATTCTAAGAAGAGTTTTAAAATCTATAATAGATAGGTGATCTTTCGAAGAAGATGGTAATCTACAATAATTTACAAAATTTCCTATTCAGTAGTAGTTAGGTATTTGACGTGTAACAAAACGATCTAAATATATGCGATTTGTTAAGAGATGTTTCTAGATTGATTATATCTGTGAGTAGGTAACAACAAATATATTGGAAAAAATTCTATATTTAGCACATCGTAATAGGCATTCAAAGAAACTAAACTAATATCGGCTTCGTCTTGCCACGAAGTTTCGCCTACCTTATTTTACACCATATTTTATTTCTAATTTAGCATTGTGAAGATGTGTACACCGTAAGTTCGGTCTTTCTTTTGTTATGGGCAAATGTACATCTTAAGTTCGGTCTTTCTTTGTTGTAAAATAGGCAAATGATGTTAGGAAATCATTTCCATTCAACCAAATAAAGTTAAATTTCACTGTAGGTATCCAGATTGCTTTATTTACTGCAATAAAAATAGCTAACGCCATCATTTTATTCGTAACAAATTGCCGTTGTTTACCATTCTTTAGCAATAGGTAGGTGGTCCTAAACGCATAGACTTGGCATGCAATTTACGACTGTGTTCTGTAGCGACCTACATCAATGTGATCGCGTGGATATTTCCGACTGACGCTCAGGGAAAAGTACAACAACCAACTACTTACCTACAATTTCGATTCATAGAATGAGCGAATAAATTTTCTGTTGGACACTAACACTATAATTAGTGCCATTCAATGTGACTCAAGAGCAATTTAGCTTGAACGATGACATTGAACATATTTTCGGCACTTGGAAGTTCACGTATTACCGAGAACAAAAGCTTTAATTTAAATAAAGACTAGGAACTTACATTTGTAATGTCAATGAACTTATCTTACCCAGATTTTAAACTCAAAATCAGGATGTATTAGGAGAATATTCTGTTCCTAATTGTACAGTCAACATCAAAAGTAGCTAAATACCTGAATTTTCTTTTATCAGTTACTTTTGATGCTGACTGCGTTACTTTTGATGCTGACTGCTTATACGGTTTATCATAAACATAACTCTAAAATACCGTTGGTCCAAATCCGATTGGTCGAGGTTTTGTACCTATCTATACGATTGAATACGTACCAAAAACCTCGACCGTGAACCAAAACGCGATATGATACAACTCCAGTTTATCTCGCGATTCGAACTTTGTACCTCAGCTTAAATTATTGATCACCGTCACGCTTCGTGATGTCCTACATGACGGGTGATTTAGATGATGCCTACTCTTATCTATATAATATGCTCGAGGTTTTTTTAATCAGGGAAATATAAAACGGGGTTATCAAAATCAGTTCAGAGTCAGCGACGCGCCCCATCTTATTACAAGTAGGTGGTAGCAGTACTAAGTACGGCTGGATGATAAAGTTATAAATAAACAATAATTACCCCTTTTTTCCGAGATATGTATAGTACGAGCGACAGGACGAAAGAAAAACATTGTGATATACTTTTTTATTAACTCAAAGTAACCTTCTCTACGCTCATACAAAGCCGACTCTGCAGCAAGTTAGCTAGATCATTCTGTAATGGTCTGTTACATCATCTACCTACTCAACAACGCTGACTTTCGTAAAAAACATAAATTGATCATATCGAATCATACTTTCCGATCTTCCCAAATTTCTTCGAATATCAACAACACGATGACTAAAAGATTAAAATGCACTTCACTGAAATCCCTGCCCATCGCAATATTCGCAGTAGATATAGGTTATTTGCATCTTATCAGTGTTAGTAACGTTACTATCAGACCCCCTGATCAGCTATAGTTGCTCCTATCACATATGAACTTATTTCACTCCACTGAGCCCTTATCAGTTTAAGCTTTCTCTCATTCAAACTACTTTCGTTTCTGATTGACTGACTTAAAAACGTTGATCAAAGCGATTTTGATTTGTTTTTTACGATTGACGACCAGATTGGCGCTGTGGTGTGGTACTTAATCAGCCCTGAGCGCAAGGGTCCCGAGTTTGATTCCCGGTCGGGGCAAGTTAGGATACAAACTTTTCTTAATTGGCTCGCGCCACTTTGCTGGGATGCCCGCGACATAGATCACATAGATGTTAATTTCTTACTTCAAAATAAAGACAATTGGTGTGTTGTAAAGCGTTTATTTTTTATTATTTTACTAGCTTATGCCCGCGACTTCGTCTGTGTAGACTTCAGAATAGACCCAAGGAGGAATTAATAATCATTCTACGGAAACACAAAAACGGTATAAAAAATATCTTATGTGTTAGGCTACATCAATATCTATGTATTTTATTTGTATAATTATGTGCCAAATAGTAATGATATTAATTCCGGTAACAAACATACAAACTATCAAATTAGTTAGATACCTACTATTGCTTTGGCCATACCAATATGCCGACCTACAGACTTACTTATATCTCCCATTCCTTTCTCCAGGGAATCTGCGAAGGCCTCACCTACGAGGAGATGCAGGAGCGGTTCCCTCAGGAGTTCGCGTGGCGCGACCAGGACAAGCTCCGCTACAGGTACCCGTGGGGCGAGTCGTACATCGACATCATGACGCGCCTGCGGCCGGTGCTGTCCGCACTGGAGGACGAGCACAACGTGGTGGTGGTGGGACACCAGGCGGTGCTGCGCTGCATGCTGGGATACTTCCTAGATGCTAAGCTCGGTGAGCCCGTAGAATAATTTTAATGCATTTTACAATTAACACTACACAAGTCACCTCGTTCTCGTGATCGAGTACATGCAATTGGGCCGAAACGTTGTAAAAATCAATTCACAAAATAGGTGTTACTCGTGTAATTCAAAGTGTTTGTGTGACCCAAATGTACTCTATGGTGTGACCCCTATTTTAATTGTTTCTCTATAGAACAATGGCTGCAAAGAAGTAGTGCACCATTTTTAAATATGAAAAAACAAAACGTTTTACCAAAAACAGCCTACAGAACAGAATATGTATAATGTAGGAATAATGAAGCCACATAATGGTATACTAAGAAAGCAAATAACATAAAAAGCCTATTTCAGATTGACCTAATGACTTAGGTGAAGGGTTTACAAAATGAGGTGGTAAGAAAAGAAAATATGGAATATTATAGGTAATATTAGAAAAAGTAAAACTTGTCAAGAGACTTTAAAATGCATTAAAAATTTCAGGAATAAGACAAGCCTTTATTATGAAAGTTTTTTTCCGCTGTGTCAGAACAATCGATTCGAAACTGTTTTTAATGTCTTTTGTCTTAGTTACTATAGGTGCACAACTGACATCGTCATATCCGGGAGAGCCAGTTCTTTTAAAAACAACTTTATCAGAAAAGAAGATCTTTAAATAACACAAAAATAACAATAATGCGAATAATTGAGATTTGCCTCTGAGATTATAAGAAGCTTTTATCAGCCAAAGTGACAATATCAGTATTGATAGATAGCTAAGTGTCACTTAAAAATAGATAAAGTGTGACTTTAAATATAGCTAAAGTCATTCTATTTAGGGAATACGTAGCGGATAAATGTAGAGAATACAGCTTACCTTTTTTGGTAGAAATTAATGATTTGACTTCTCATCAACACAGCTATGCATCAAACACAACGTTTGCTTAACTAGACTCGGCTCAAGAAAGTCAGTATCGAGTAGCTGTGACGACGATACTGCAACTACTAACTACTACTATTTAACATACTTTTATTAGCTTGTAACTAACTAACTATGTAATCAAGATCTTGGAAGTAGTTTTTAACCTACTTTTAATTGACGTATTGATTTAAGAATTTGTAAGTATTTGAAATTCGGCTCGGATGATAATACAATAATTTGACACAACCATTCGGATATGATCATAGAGTACTTACATTTGTATATTGATGGCGTCAGGTGAATTGTAGAACTCTTCAAGAACTACTAAAACCATCGTGTTAGGGCTCGTTTGATTCTTTTTGACGGGTTCAATACATAAATGTGTTTTTATAGTTCTTAAAACTACATAATGTGCGTTTCAAAATTATCATCGTTTTTTTTTAAGTTATAAGAAGTAATAAAATTTTGGATAATCTATTACAGATGAGCTGCCGTACATGAACGTGCCTCTCCATACGATCGTGAAGCTGACCTCGTACGGCTACAAGTACAAAGTGGAGATGATCAAGATGCCGATCGACTGCGTTGACACTCACCGCCACCAGCCCAAGGTGAGCGTTGCACATCAAATATTTGGCTGCTGTACACAGATGATCATACATAATAGATAATGAATCTAAGTAGTTAGGTAGGTAGATTAATACTGGCGTACTGCTACTAAAAGCTGAGATCTAGTACAGTCAACATTAAAAATAGCTTAGTATCTGAATTTACCAAATAAATCTCATTGAAAAATAAAATTGAAATTCTATAGTAGGTATAGGTACAGGTATTAAATAGTCTGGCAAAATCAGTACGCGAAAGTTAAATAAAGACATCATTTTATTGTGACATTTAGGATTCAGTAGTTTTGAAAATTAGTTTTTGATCAGCTACTTTTCATGCTGACTGTACGACCACACTTTCACATCAATAAGTCCGTATTATTTTGACAAACGTTCGGTTTTTTGCGATCTTTCTGAAATAGCTGCATAGTAAATACCTATTTTGAGACTGATGTAGATAGAAAAGTAATTTATGGAATAATTATTGCCTAAATGATATTTAAGTGTGGTCGTTGTTGTAGGTACCTGCTACCTAGTTGTTATAAAATACTTTAAACATGTAAAAACCCTTTTGTTTTCTTTTTACCAAATGTCCCTACTTACCTAGTTATTATTATATTAATTCGATAGTTATTAAATCCTTTTTATTCTTTTGACGGTAATATTATCATTCCAACAAATACATTAATCTTATATTACTTTATGTAGAGTTACCATGACTTGCAGTTTAATTATAAAACAAATTGATTCAGCAGATAACGTTATGCTGGAGATTATGATAGGAGAAAATCCATTATGAAAATTGAATTACCTATCTAAACATAATAATTACGCAGATAAACTAAGCCTATTCGGATTCGGTGCCTACAAAATATACTTATGACGAAACAAAGATAGTGTACGAGTATACTCTGTACCTACCTACAATTAGGAAGACTAAGATTATATGAGATTATCTGACCACGTCGTCTTTTTTTATTCAAGTTACATTATATTCTGTTGTAGCCTTATTAAAGCTAGTAATTTTAAGTCTGGTCTCAGAGATATCAGATAGCTAGTGCCTGTAATATTTACGACATCACGTTTTAGCTCGCGCCGTCTCGTTGGCACTTTGCTCGTGCAACGTCTTTAGCATTTTCTGTGTTTAAAATACATGATTTATTGGCTTCGGATTTCCTCTAGTTGGAATCGGTCGGATAAATGATAAACTTATATGACTATGAATAATAACACGTGTAAAATTCAGAGAAATTGCGAAATAAATAGAAATAACGTAAGCGTAAGCGGATCATCTAGAAACTTTACTTAGGTACTTATTTATGACTCAGAGAAATGATAAATTAAAGCGATAAAACATCTAAGTACTTACCAGTTGTTCATAATAATATTTAAAATGACTCAATAAAAGAATCCTACCTATTTTCATTGTTACTTGATCAGACACAATAAATATTAATAACAAACTATCAAGATCCACTTCTTCTTCCTATCACTTTGTCGTGTTCCTAGTCACATGATCATGGTCAACAATACTTACCCCACGCATTGACGATGATCATAGATGCGGCAAGACTAGTATTTTTGGAGCGTTTGCCATCAGACCTCCGTAACAGGATTTCTGGACCTTGGCTTCACATCCAGTAATATCTAAAAGTGCAGGTTTTCACCCGATGTTTTCCTTCTTGTTTTGTTATTAGCTGAGCAAGTAATATAAATCCGTAGTCCCTACATAGATTCTCAAAAATCCAGAGGCAGGAGACCTACGCGTGATGTAGGATTCGAACTCACGACTGAGATGTACCGTTCCCGGGATCATTCCACATGCCGGGAACATTCCCTGTATGGGAAATATTCCCCGCATGGGCAATGTTTCTGAAAACGACACATCTCTACTCACGACCCGCGGATGTGAGCGAAACTATTTTTCGACCACTAATCTACTTGCGCTAACTAAAAAAATCCACTGACGACCCTAAAAAGGACGTAATGTAGATGTAGATTGATATAATTATTTATTAATTTTAAACGCTTGATTGCAGAACTGCTCCATCACAAGGAGCGCGTCAGACGCATTGGTGACGGTGCCCTCCCACTACGACACGCTCCCCTCGAACCTGTGGCAGAACGCTCCCGAAGCACAAGTTTAGGCGCCACCGCCGGGCCCGCGGGCCCGAGGCACCTCGCACCGCAACAGCATCACCAGGGCAGCAGCCCTCCAGGCGACCCAGCTGGGGACCGTCCGCCGCTGTGAAACGCCGCGGACCGCACGCGAAGATGCGACGCCACACCAAGATGTGAGAGACAAAGTTTAAAACCTCCACGGAAACAGACTTTGGTGTGACCGTCTCACTTCTGTGTCGAATGCGTTGAGTTTAACTTTCATTTAGTCTGAATTAATCTGTACCTTATTATTCTTCAGAGCGTTGAACGCTCTGTACGACGATCTGCGATCACCTCATTAGCTCAATTGAATTTGTACAAATTTTTAATCGTGACAGTGTAAGCTTCCAATTATTGTAATAAGACTGAAAGGTGTAACCTATCCATGATGATCCAATCGAGTCAAATTCATTCACTTTTAACCTAGCTAGATTATTGTGTTCTTAGATAAGCAAGTATGAGATAGCTCCCTTATCTTATGAGTTCATTACTTTTAAAAGTAAAAATATTTTTATCTAGAGTAAGCACTTTGAATCTAAATATTTGCACGTAATTTACTCTTAGGTTTCAGTTCTACTTGTTTAAGTAAAATAAATTAAGAATCATCTTTGTTAGCACTTATATTACTCGCAGTAAGTAAAAGGATTTTAGTAAAGTTTATAATGTTTAAACTTAGTTTTTTAGTTTTACAGTAAGTAATACATTAAACTAACTAACAATATGTTTAAGTGGAATGGAACTAACCTTACGTTAGACACTTGATGGTTTTGCGATAGTATTTTGTGCTACCTATTATACAGTAATGTTCACCTTCTGCATTGTATCTTTAGTCCTAAGCCGGGATTTGTTTAGCAATTTTTTACTTGAAGGGTTTAAGCTATCAACTTGCTTACGTGTACTCTGTAATGTATGGTGGGTGACAGTATCTAGAATACTGGTCAATTAGGCGTAAGACTTACGTACTTATATTTTAAGATAAATTCTCTACAGTACCTAGTGTCCCAATTTGGACAATTTATAGACTTTAATTGGACTTAATATGTCATAATCATGGACTGTTGGGATTGAGATTAGTAGAATCTTCGGAATTTCCAAGACTGGAGCACTTAATGCAAGGGATGTCATGTACTATGGTATTTAGGATCTAGCGAAAAAGCTAAGTTATCGTATTTTTATCGTCCATAGAAGTTTTTATGAAAATAATTAAAATACATTTTATTCCATCATCAGCATTTTACATCGAAAGTGTTCTTTTGAAAGACAGGACAGCTTTTCTCTCATTGATTTTGACTAGTATACGTAGGTACCTACACTGCAAATGTTTTGTTCCAATAATGTTTAATACGAGATAAATAGTTGAATGTAATAACAATCACGTCTTTTTAAAATAAATACTTTAAATGTAGAATATAGGATGTTTCATTTCCTCCTTAGACGAATGAATAGACACACTGCCCAAAAAGGTGTGTAACATTTTTAGTTTATTTATTCCACAGTAACGACTGAACTTAACCGATTTCGATGTATCATGATATATGTTAGAATCCTTACGTTCTTCCATAGGCTGATATGATGCCATAATAATTAAACCTACCTATTGAATATTGTGCGGCCTAAAGGAAAAAACCCTTCCAAATTTATCAAGTGAAGTATCAAAATAAACGGTTTTGAAAGGTCAAAAATATATATATAAGTATACCTCACTGAATTGTAGCGGAGTGTAGCGTGTCATCTCTGTTCTGTGGTATACCTTATACCTTAATAATTAAAAAACACAACTCGTTTATTAAAAGCAAACTAAAAAGTTTGAAATAAATTGTGAAGTAGGAACTTGTTGGCACTCGGGGTACCTATTATTTAAATGCATCTTCAGATCACAAGTTTAAAACACCTGCCTGCCTAGCATGAGCACTAAAAACACGTTATGATATGATATGATATAGCGAAATATCGACACCAACTTTAAGAATATGATAGATTGGTGTCGATATTTCGCTATATCATATCATATCTTATCGTGTTTTTAGTGCTCATGCTAGGCAGGCTGGCATTTGTTCATGCTATTTCCAAATAGAAATTATCTAGACGTTACAACATTCGAAAATGAGCGCCAATGTCAAAGTTATACATATTTGCAATTTTAACAGAAATGAAAATGAAATTCAATTTATTCATACTACTTTTTTATTGACAGGTATACAAACATACTTGTTGCTGACCAAAATACGAGATGACTTTAAAACACAATACTCTTACAACAATATAATATCTACCTACACATAATAGAATAGGCAGGGTTCTTTCGAAAGTTGATGACTTTCTCGAGTATTGTACCGCTAATATAATATTTTTATCACCATCTGATAATAAAATTAATCTACCATTATTCTTCGGTAGTTAGCCTACCTACTAGATCATCATCAATTTTGATTGATGATCTTCTAAAACTTCTAACTATTAAACCGTTGGGCAACAACTGTCATTGTTTTAGTTTCTACACATCAGATGCACGACTTAGTATTCTTAGTGATCAATCATGACCAGACAATATTCGTGATCGTAGCTTAGATAGATACTTGTGGCCGGAGCGCTCTGAAGGTTACGATCGTGATCCCAGGCAGATTAACATCTGTTAGGAACGAAAGCGACGTGAGATAAGGCGGTTACTATTGTCAAGAGACATGGTCACGAACGTAACGGGGTCACATGTAGGTTATGGCCATAGCCATTCAATAGGATTTCAACTACCTTTTCACTGTCACACGTTAGTTCAAACTAATATTACAAATGCAAAAGTAATTATTGTCTGTAACGTTATCACGCCTAAGCCGCTGGAACAATTTTGATGATTTTTGGGAACGAGATGGATAAGACCTTGGAGAAGGACATAGGCTACTTTTTGTCGCGAAAGCTAAACCGATTTTGATAAAATTAAGAACGAAAACACCTTGAACCTTTGGGAAGAACGTAGGCTAGGCTATACTATTATTCAATCCACCTCCTAAGAGAGTGAACAAGGGTGACACATGCCGTATTGCACGCGGGTGAAGCCACGGGCACAGCAAATTTCAAAATTAATTACGAACTGAAATTAAGGCCCGGTTAAAATAATATACTTATTGTTATTTTACATTCGTCGGTTTGCGTTACCTAACTACACTGACTGCTTTACAAATTGGCGAACGAATTTGGATGAACAGACAGCAAACGAACTTCTAAGTTTCTGTGGGATTAAAATACCTACTCAGACCAGAGAGAGTTCATGCGTGTCCCAAAATCCTATCTGGATCCAAATCTAAAGTTAGTATTTGTCAAAAAAGGTTTACTACGATATATATAGAAAATGTGATTAGTGTGTCGTGTGGGGACGGCCGTAAAGAATACACTTCCCCACCGCCAACAGGAGGCGTGTCGTAAGAGGCGACTAATTCCTGTAGCACGAGGCGGGCAGCAGCGTCTGCGTTCGAAATGTTATAAAAAACTGCGCTCGCCAACCCGCCTGCCAAGCGTGGCGAGTATTGGCAATCCCCCCCAATCATCGGGGGAGGTCTGTGTTCAGCAGTGGACGTCCTATGGCTAAATGATAATGTGGTTAGGAGGTTATCCTTGACTTACGAGACACACTGTATGTATTATGGTTTTTGAGAAACAAAGGTAATGTAATAAATTAAATTCACATCGTCACAGACGACCGTTAGGGACGAGGTAGACAGAAGAAAAAATTGTACTAATAAATAAATAAATAAATGCTTTTATTTGCCAGAACACAAGTTCTAAAGGTTAGGTTAAAGAGTTCAATAGCTTATAGGTACCTACATGTATTCGACCTGCATGCAGGTGTGCAAATTCATTTCGACAAGTATGTGAACAATAACTAGTAATGTATAGGTAGAAGAGGAGTGTTTGGCCCAGCCAGGTCAAAGCGCAAATTAGTAAAAAAAAACAACATTGTTCACTTAATGTTTTATTTTCAAAGTTGGAACTTAGTTATCTACCCACTTAAATAACTAAAGCTAACCACAATAGTTATTACAATAACGCCCTTCATTGGACCATATGTTACAGTCTCACGATTAAAACGTGAGAAATGAGCTCGTTATTGGATAGCATCCTAATGAAATAGGTACTTATCTAGATCTACTCATCGGTCAGACACGTCGCGTGTTTCAATAATATGTGTAGTTAAGACTACTTAATAAAACAATACTCACTAACATAGTTGATAGATACATAATTAATGGACAACATCACATTATATTATATTACCTAAATGAGGTAAGTAAGGTGATGGTGACCTGATCCTAAGGTAAGTAGCTAAAGCACTTGTTTAAATAGAAATAAGAAACGACGACGGTAGGTACTACAACACTCAGACCCGGGACAACATAGAAAAGTTCGTTTTCAACATTGACCAGACCGATAATCGAACCCGGGACCTCAGAGATGGCGACGCCAATCAATTCCGCCGTACTCGCCTCTCGACTACGGAGGTAAACAGTATAGTGTCGCCTACACAGCATATAATCATTGTTTCAGTAATAGGTAGGATAGTAAGTAGCTGGCCAAACAATCAAGAAGCTAAAGGTGAAACTTCGTCATATAATGAGTTCCAATAAACGAAAAATAAAAAAGGGCGAGTCGTTTTTTGCTCAGCGAGGGTTCCATAGCGTTTCTTTAGCGCGAGGTAAAAAATCCATCTCTGGCTCGAGTCCGAGTGAAACTCTATTGGTTTTTATGGTTCTGAAACTTTAAATACTATAATCACTCTAAGTTTGACACTTGTAAGTACTCGTAATCTATACTAAGTATATCTATACCATATACTAATATTATAAAGCTGAGGAGTTTGTTTGTTTGGTTGAACGCGCTAATCTAAGGAACTAAGTCGAACACTTAGTTCCTTAGATTAGCGCGTTTGAACAATTCTTTTTGTGTCGGATAGTCCATTTATCGATGAAGGTTTTAGGCTATATAACATTACGCTACGACCAATAGGAGCGGAGTATCAATGAAAAATTTTGCATATTAAACGGGAAAAACTATTCCTCTAAAGAGCTTCCAATACGTGCGCTGCGTAAACGGTTAAAGTTACGTAAAAATCAACGTCATATGAGTATGACAGAATTGTTCCCCTATAAAAGTCCTAAAAAAAGTCCGTGACAGCATATATTTATCTTTTTGGGTTGACTTACTATATAGGTACTTAACCTTTTTTTATGGAAATCAAATTTGTTCTAAAATTATGCATTGTGCTAGCGTCGCTTTTTCTTTTACTTTTGGAGCGAGGCATTGATGTGGTTTATTAATGTATAATTTTGAGCTGGGAAGTGCCTTATGGGTCGTTGATAAAGACATTCAAGTGACAGATCTAATTCCACGCGGGCACAACCGCGGGCGGAAGCTAGTTAATATAATACTACAAGAGTCGAAAAAGCGTAATTTAGATTTTAACGATAGAGCAATTACAAACCCGTTAAAAATATTTTTTTACCTTTTTAATAGTAACAGTGTGCGCTGTGAAACCAATTAGCTACTTATTAAGGTTAAAAAACTATAGTCCTATAAAGGTATTACACAGACGGCATCACAGACGGACACAAAGACTATGCTGACATGGAGTCACCTACCCACAGTACCGGCGTTAGGGTAGGGCGCGGTTGGGCGACCGCCCAGGGGCGCCGGACTTTAAGGGGCGCCGTGAAGCGGCGCCCCTTTATATTCCCATCTCTGTAAGTGAAAAAAAAAAACGATGTGTTGGCAACACTAGAATGGAACGCAGTGCTCAATCCGTTAAAACTGGGAATCCCCGACCACAGAGAAACACATTATCTATCTCTTTTTAACATTTTAGTTCAGAAGAGTTGACGTTATTTTTGATGGAGCGGAACACAGCTCATTCTTATTCATTCAATCGGTGCACGCACTTAAAAACAGTTATCGTAATTACATATTTTAAAACAAACAGACGCAGTAATCAGGCGGTCCACGCTAAGTTACGAAGTGCATGTTTTTTACTTTTTGTCGCCGACTACAGAGTGACATAGGTTTTATCCAAAAAGTTGAAATTCAAATAGTGTTTAAGTAGGTATTTGCTTCATGACGGATTATTTCACTAATTAGGTAAGTACAATTTTATTTTAACTATCTTTACTTATTATACTAAAGAGGTAACATTTGTTTGTTTGTTATGTTTGGAGTGGGGTAATCTATTTAAAGTAAATTATCCATACTAATATTATAAATGGAAAAGTGTGTTTGTTTGTTTGTTCGTTTGTCTTCCCTTCACGCCTAAACCACTAAACCGATTGTGATGAAATTTGACATATGTATAGTTGGAACTCATGAGACTGCTATAGGCTACTTTTTAACCGATTGCGATGCGACAAAAAAGGGTTATAGGTTTAAATAGGGATACCACGCGAGCGTAGCTGCGCGGGCAACAGCTAGTATATTATAAAATATCTCTAGAACTGACTATATAATGTTGATGAAATTTTAACACGGAGATAATAAATGAATGTCGAGGAGGTACGGTCAAGTGTAAAAGTGGATGAAGCCTGTTCATTCGTAAGCCTTTGTGTTAAAGGTGAAAAGTGTCCACCGACTTTTGCATCTGACTGTACATAGAAGTCATTTTTTCGGGAACGAGTGGATGATCGTGATTTTTTTCATACAAATCTAAGCACTATCACGTAACACAAGCTTTTAAATATAACATTTCACAATTATTCCGCTGCCATGACAATATTACCTTACCTAGATTTTTCGATCGTAGTTCACGTGTATGCTAACGCTTTCCTGTGGCCTTACCATGAGTTTGAAAAAACGTTCTCGCTATCGAAAACTATAGCTTTGTCTCTTTCACGTGCACCACAATGACAGGGACAAAGCGATAGTTTTCGATAGCGAGAAGAGAACGTTTTTACAAACTCATGGTAAGGCTACTGAATATAAAGCGTTTTTGGTCGTCCTCCCTCAATAGCGCTATATTTAATTAATTTATAGAAATGATCGGACTTACGCAGATTTAATTTGTTGCAGATTTGATTAGTACAAAATGTCTGAACACGTTGATCCTTTCAAAAGAAAACCATCTGGATCAAAATATAGAAAGCGAAAAGCAGAAAAAGAGAAGGAATTTGAAAAAACAAAAAAGTTTATGAATATAGGCAAATATATCACAACAAAAAATCAAGACCTTAATGTGGCATCTACATCTGAAATACAAGCGAATGCATCGGTAGTGGAGTCTCTGTCTGACAAGTCAGATCAGTTAGCTGTTGAAGAGATTGTGGACGAAGTTTCCCGAAGTGAGGAGACAAGTTGTGTTACAATTACAGATGCTGCTCAGGATGACACTATTGGTGATGTACAACAAATACAAATTCTAGATGACATTAGTTCTCTTGCTCCAAATATATCGGATCCAGCCACTTGGCCACTCACTCGAAATAGCAAAGTTATTGATCATATAATAACTAATGGCCCAGTGCAAACTCACATTGATAATTATCCAAAAAATGATACAGGGCGACATTTCTCAAATTCTCATTTTACAAAAAAACTTGCAAACAATGAAATAATTCAGCGTCGTTGGTTAATATACTCAGTTTCTAAAAATCGAGTTTACTGTTTTTGTTGCCGGCTATTTGATAGCAGCTCAACGTCGAATTTAGCATCTGAAGGATATAACGACTGGAAACACTTATCAGAAATGTTAAAAGTTCATGAAAGTAGCACTTTTCATAAGAAGTTTTACCTCTCATGGATTGAGGCTGAACTAAGATTAAAAACGGGAAAAACAATAGATTGTCAAGAGCAACATTTGATTAGAAAGGAAACTACAAGGTGGAATAATATTTTGTCTAGATTAATGCATATTACACTGTATTTAGCTGAAAACAATATGGCGTTTAGAGGTACTTCCGACAAACTATATACGCCAAATAATGGAAAGTTCTTGGGTTTAGTACAACTACTAGCCAAATTTGATCCAGTTATGGAGGAGCACTTGCGTTTAGCTGTAAAGGGTGATGTTTCTGACCACTACTGCGGAAAAGACATTCAAAATGAATTAATAGAGCTGATGGGTGAAAAAGTGAAGTCAGAAATCATATCACGTGCAAAGAAATCGAAATATTATTCTATTATAGCTGACTGTACTCCGGACATTAGTCATATAGAACAGCTTTCACTGACAATACGATTTGTTGATTTATCATCAGATGTCGATAAAATATCAGTAAAAGAGCATTTCATAGAATTTATACCTGTTAATGAGTCGACTGGTGAAAGGCTGACTGAAGTTATTATTGATATTTTAAATAAATACGGACTGGAATTGAACGATTGTAGAGGTCAGGGCTATGACAACGGAGCAAACATGAAAGGAAAAAATATTGGAGTTCAAAGAAGAATTCTGGACATAAATCCTTTAGCTGTATATGTGCCGTGTGGCTGTCATAGCTACAATCTCGTACTATGCGATGCCGCTAAGTCATCTGTAAAATCTGTCACTTTGTTTGGAGTACTTCAGAGGTTGTTTACGTTGTTTTCAGCTTCTGTTCATCGATGGAAAATTCTGACCGATCACTTGGGATTGTACACTATAAAAAAACTCAGTGACACGCGTTGGGAAGCAAGAATAGGCAGTGTTAAAGCAGTCCGTTATCAAATTAGCGCCGTCCATGACGCTTTAATCACTTTGGCTATCGAAACTCAGCAAACTGATGTTCAAGTCTCTCATGAGGCTACTACTCTAGCCGAACAACTAAAAGATTTCGGCTTCATAGTTTCATTGGTTGTCTGGTATGACATACTTTTTCAAATTAATGTCGTTAGTAAATCTCTACAATCAACAGACATGGATCTCGGTAAATGCACAGACATGCTGAAAAAATGCTGCAATTTCTTGGAAGAATATAGAAATACAGGCTTTAAAAGCGCCATTCTAACTGCGAAGGAATTGGCTGAAGAGTTAGAAATAGAACCTGTGTTTAGAGCGACAACAAGAATTCGACGTGTTAAGCGCCAAGCTGGTGAAATTGCCCAAGATGAGCCTATAACTTCTCCAGAAAAAAAATTTGAGGTTGAATTTTTCAACTGTCTTTTGGACACGACGTTAACTTCACTCAACGAAAGATTTGAACAGTTATGTGAGTACTCGGAATCTTGGTCTTTTTTGTACAATTTAAAACAGATTCCAGAAAAACACGACCTTATCAAACTCTGTAGTGATCTTCAATTGAAATTAAATGTAAATTCCAAATCAGATATAGATGGATGTATGTTGTGCGATGAACTCATAAGTCTGAAATCGTTTTTGCCTGATCAGAAAGTGGTTACTCCTGTTTTTGTTTTAAATTTTATTAAAGACCGCAACTTAAAAGAACTATATCCAAATGTTTGGATAGCATTACGAATATTATTAACTATTCCCGTAACGGTTGCTAGTGGAGAGAGGAGTTTTTCTAAGCTTAAGCTAATAAAAACCTATCTGCGATCGACGATATCACAATGTAGATTGACAAACTTGGCAACTTTGTCGATCGAAAATGAAATAGCTGAAAACATCGACTTTGATAACTTAATAAAAGAGTTCGCCGATAAAAAGGCTAGAAAAGTAAAATTTTATTAGTTTTTTTAATAAATGTTTATTTCTTTTCATAAATGGTTATTTCATTATTATCCTTCGCCTTTTTTCGTATGGGTTTGAATTGCAATTAGGGGGCGCCGTAGAAATCTCGCCCAGGGCGCTGTTAGTACTAAAACCGGCACTGCCTACCCATTTGACCATTGAAAATGGAACCTTCAAAACACAAAGCCTTAAAGGCCGAAATTAGACCAACATTTCATGTGGTTCAAGAACAAAATATGACGAGGATTGAAGTCCCAAATTTCATTCCTCGTCAATACCACAGAATAAATAATACACAGCACACAGTCCACCCTCTCTTTTTTACGTATGTCCATTGATCGTACGTAAGTAAAGTGGGAGTCGTGGGAGGCTTTTGAGTGACCTTGTCTGACTTCATTGCCTTGATTAACAATATTTAATCAAAGATTCATTGACGAATACAACACGGAGCAATGTTAGACTTTCATTGTGAAGGTTCTTTGTTTTAAGTAGTTTTTTTTTCCTTATACCTATGAAATAATGTGAACAGGAATATAATCAATTTTTACTCGGTAATATACTCGTATCATTGATTAATCTTATTGATTATGCAGGTGTTATTAAATAAAGTCAATCAAACAAACAATTGCTCAAGGTAATCACAAAATTGGAAAGGAAAATCTCACTGACTTTGGTTGGATAGTTAAACAGGCAAGTTTGTTAGTCGAGCGAGTCTTACTCGACAGAACTTGTCTGGTAAGTAAGTATCTCTAGACTTGAGGGATGAGGGAGATGTTGGGATGGATGCACAGATGGAAGTAAGTTACGCCCTCTCTTACGTATGCATCTCCATTGATCGAGTGAGAGGCTTCGACTTGACCGTGACTTACTTCATTGACGGATGGCGACCCGGCTCCGCGACGCAGACGCACGCATTGTCATACAAATCGTTCAGACGCGCACACGCCGCGTTTCCGCAACCGCTGCGGTAAACAATCGAACCTTATTAGTTTGAATTCCGAACTGTGCAAAGTTTGTGATGTGTCAGTGAAGGTGAAATAATTATACCTATATCTTTGGAAGTAAGTTTTCTCGTTTGGCTTTTTTTTATTAACTATTATGTAAAATCTATCGGTCATGTCATGATACCCTACTAATACGCTCCGTAATCAAAATTAAAACGACTTACTTTTGAAATATAGTTTAACTCCTATCTAGGTTTTTTTTTAATGATACCTACATTAACTATAGAAGTATAAGTAATTAATACTTAGATAGACCTTAAGTTTACGACATCGCGGAAATATCGTTATGTTGCCTTTTTCATTTTTGAATCCCAAAAACCAGTCTTAGCGTAGGTGTAAATTCAAATACGGTAACCGCCAAGTTTGTGTCTAAATAAAACTATGACTAAGACAATTTTTAATACGACGTACTACCTATGTACGAATTTACGAATTAGTTTCTATCTATCGTCGTATTACGAAGTTAAAATTGTGCCAACTCCGACAAGATTATCAGTTTTCTTGTAAACGGTGCAACAAAGTGAGTAGGTAGATGTTATTTTTGATACAATCAACAAAGATTAAGCATGAATAGGTAAGTAGGTACTAAACCTCAACTCATCATCACGTCACGATGGCCTGCCTTCAGGCAGGTAAATGCGGCACGATAAGCGAAACAAGCAATAACAAATTAAGCGATAGGTTCCTACTGAAGTTCTTTTCAGTAAAATGCTTCATTATTAGGAAAATAGGTACGTGGTAATTTTAAATAATTTGAACGCTGCTGGTGACAAAGTGTACTGTATTTTCACGATTTCAATTCATGTAGGTATGTTTATGTACAGACAGATCGTCAACCTACCACAAAACGACACATTTTCTCAATTGATTTTGATCTTACGTGTCCTTAAAGTTGATGAAAATCATTTTATTGACCTTTAACTTTCTGGGGAGGTCACTGCCGTTGTCTGTACTCCGTTTTAACTATTTTAAAAAGTTGTGAAACACAACACAAAAAGTCCGAACCAGCCAGAGAGAGCCTCTGCCGAGTCTGTTAGCTAGGAAAATGAAGAAAAGAAAGTAAAAATGTTATAACTCGACTAATCAGTTTTCTTTTGCTGCCATTATCATCAGATCACAACAAATTTGTGATCCAATGACAAACGTAAGTACATATATGGTATTATACGTTTGTCATTGGATCACAAATATTTTTTACACACATAGGTATATAATATATTAGCTTCACTTGTAATGTATGATGTAGGTATATACAGACAACAGCTCGTCAACCTACCACAAATCGTCTTTCTCAATTGATATTTATTTCTGTGTCGGACTTAAAGTTGAATATCGGTTCGATAATCTTTAACTTTTTGGTTAGGTAGTTAACTGTACCTAAGTAATGTAATCAAATCTTGGAAGTTGATTTAATTAAACCTACTACTTAGTTCTAATCGGCGTAGCGATTTGAAACTTGGCAAATAAACTATTCTAGTGTCATCAATCCGGATGACTATAGGTACAATAATTTGATTGAGCTTGGAAACTTTAAAATGATGAAGACTGCAAAGAACATAGATTATTAGGTAATCTATGGCAAAGAAGCAAAGGGTAACCTTCAACCCCTCCTCAGCCCAGTAAAACGAGACAATATGGAAATTCTATGGTTTTCAAACCTGTGATCTAACAATGTACCTATAATGGTCTATAAACACGATAGGGCCACAACAGACAACCAGCACTTTTTTAGACCTTTCCTGCCAATAACCTAGTCACAATCGACCCTGTTAACATAATTCGCCACACAGATGCTAGTTGCCCGTAGGTAATTAAGTCTCGATATGCGTCGAGAAGCTCGCCTTGAAAACTGGATCCCAATAAATTTTTATTTAGGTACATACAACACCTCTACACATAATGCTCCGACTAAGTACTTACTAGTAGTAAGTTACTACCGATCGCTATGTTGTTAAGGTTGAAACTTGTTCGAAAACTCTTTTTAACCTGTTGGAGGCGGGTGAATGACGGTGTCATACACGACACGACATTGATGAAATAGGTCACAGTAAATAACGTTAATACATGGCTAAGAGGGCATATATCTGCTTTCCCGTCAGACCAGCTACGCTTATTAGAAACTTAATAAAACAAAACACGAGTTGTAATTAGCAGGTAATTAAACTACAAAATATGTACTACACCTACACTTATACGTTAAAAATCATTGCAACCTTTCTTTGGCAGACCAGTCGTACTTTTATAAGTAACTAGCTGTTCCGGCGAACTTCGTACCACTCGGCTTACATACATTTTTTTTGTGAATATTTCCATCCATCCTTCCTCATCATTTCATCTCTCATCTCTCATCCTTTCTCATGCCTTTGTGAAAATATCTAAGATAGTGGTAGTTAGGAAGACACTCAAAAGGGGTTATTTTGAGAAGCAAACAGAGATTTAAGCGGATATAATTTTTTAGGGAATTTGCAACTGCTTTTAGTTCACTTTTATTTATTAAAGAATCATCTCAATCAAAGCGGACCAATTTATAAAAAAATATTGAACCTTTTAAACGTAACATCAAAACAAATTGACTATTTTCCTATCCGATACATTCGATTCAATATTTTAATAATAGATAATAATAGTTACAGACCCAGTTGGGCACAACAATATGGTCCCGTCTTTGACCATAGAATACAATATATTACCTACTTATACCTAAGTAATAGGTTTTACACAACACAAAGTCAGAAAAATTCTTACACATACCTACCTACTTAGGTATTATAGTATGAATCATGAACATTATTTGCAATAAACACTTTACTGTTAGCTCTAAGTAGTGTTTAAAATACGGAAGCATGTAATTTTATCAGAGATTAATAACTTCGCACACACGTGACTGGATTTAAGAACTGTGTAAACCTACTTATATAAAGATGATCAAATATTTGCAAAACTTCATCGTTAGAGACTACCAAAGAACCTAGTACCAACTTAGAAATATGATTACTTACTATGAATCATATATTTAAATAAAATAGTCAAAGAAATTTGGCAGGCTTGACTTAGGTAGGGAATCATACCTACCTACTTACCTTTGCAGTATTTACAGTGTCCCAGTAGGTTTATAAAGGCGACTTAGAGTTAAATAAAAGTATTACCCGAAAAATTTTACTATACGAAACCAGAGTAGCGTAAATATGAACAGTTTTATTCAAAAATATTTTAAATCACCAAAGTGTCGTGTTTAACCAACATAGTTGAGTTTAGCACTTGCCAGCAACACGATGCGAAATTGCGAATAAAAGCCAATAAAACTAGTGTCGCGAAAGCGCTTGCGCTGAGTACACGTACGAATATCGACTTTCTGCAAGGTAACATTTACTTGTTGAAATGGTAAACCAACGTTGGAGTTCCGACCAAAACATAAAGTTTATCAATGAATACCGGCGACACGAATGCCTCTGGAATCCTAAACACCTAAAGTATAAAAGTAGATATGCCAGAGAAGCGGCATACAAGGCAATGATGCAAACTATGGCAATGGAAACGGTGGTTGATGTTGTTGGAAAAATACGAACTCTACGTAACACTTACAACAATGAAACATTGAAGGCAAAGAAATCTATGGACATGGCAGATGATAAAGTTTAAGTTTCCAAAATTCCGTGGTTATGCCATTTGGATTTTATAAAAAATATAGATAAAGACAGTACAGAATATACGGTAAGTTATTATATATCAGAATCCTTATTCTAAACTTAAAACTTGATTTATCTTTTGCAATTGCAAATTTTTGCGCGCTATGTCAGGGGTTAGGTAAGTCTAAGGTCACTCTCCTGTTAGTCAAAAACTGATTTTGTTACAGGCACCAGGCGTAAATCCACAAAGTACTGCTGCAGAATTCGAAATTCAAGAGTTTTCTGTACCATCCAAATCATTAACACCACCACCTAATAAAAACAAAAGAAAATTAGAAGATCCACTGATCAAAGCTGTTGATGCTTTAGAAAAAGTTTCTACTCAGCACTTTGCAACGAGATCCAATGATGAGTTTGATCTCTTTGGACAGACTATAGCTCAGCAACTACGACAGCTTCCTCTGGAAAGAGCTCTTGAAACCGAGGAAATGCTTCTAGCCACTTTAAGAAAACAAAGAGTCGGAGTTGCAAACGCAGAAAGATCTGCGCCCAGGAATCCCATTAGTATTTGTAAGGATGAATGTGAGGATGAAGATTGGGAAACATGAAAATAAAATGTTAATTCGGTATTATATACTTAGTTCAGAACAAAGAAGTAATTAATCCTGTTTGATGATCGATCGATGAATTGTACCGAAAGATGTTGGTTCTGAACAAGCATGATCACAAAAGGCGTCATGCTTTAAATACTTCTCAAAAGAAAAATAAATATATTTTTAAGGATCTTATATATAGAGTTTCTCATTATTTTATTTAATAGAAATTGAACAAATTATAATTGTGAATAATAAAAACGAACCCTAAAAGAAAAAAAGAAAAATATGTACAAAAATATTTACGAGTAAAATATATGTGTCCTAATATCGCCGTTCAATGATTAGGACACGGTGCATGTAATAATGGAAATCGCATTTTTTTAATGTACTGCCTGCACTGCTGCCAGCGTTACTATTTTTTAGGGTTCCATACCTTAAAAGGAAAAACGGAACCCTTATAGGATCACTTTGTTGTCCGTCCGTCCGTCTGTCTGTCTGTCAAGACCCTTTTTCTCAGGAACGCGTGGAGGTATCAAGCTGGAATTTATATCAAATACTCAGATCTACTGTCCCTTGGAGCTGTGTAAAAATCTAACTTCTAAGCCAACGCAATCAGAAGATACAGTCGTTTATGCCGCAAATTTTCGACACTCGCAAGGGAATCAAAACCTACAGAGTACTTCCCGTGAACTCATAATTTTGAAATTTGGTTCGAAGCAACGTCTTATAGCACAGTCCAGATAAAAAAAAAATTGCGAAAACCGTACATTTTTAGTTACATCATATAAAAATAATAATTTTAAACTCATAACCCTTTCCTTATGAACGCGTAGAGGCATTAAATCATATCAAATACTCATGTGATCAGGTCTATTTTTAAATACCTTTAAGCCGTAACAAAATCAAACTTCTAGTTGTCTACGCAATCAAAAGAAACAGCAATTTAAGCCGCATATTTTCAAACTCGCAACTACTCGCAAGGGAATCAAAACCTAAAGGGTACTTCTAGTCAACCTACAATCTTGAAATTTGGCATGAAGCAATGTTTTATAGCACATATAAAGAAAAAAAAATCCAAAAACCTTAAATTGTTTGTTACATCACATGTATTTTTTAAATAATTATAAACTTATTACCCTTTTCCTCTTGAACGCGTAGATATATCATTTTGCTATACAAATACCATAACTATGACTCGATTGCCGTGATGGGTGAACTTGTACTTATATACCTACAGGTTTGTACGGAACCCTCGGTGAGCAAGTCCGACTCACACTTGGCCGGTTTTTTTATGTATTGTACTGCTAAAGTGAGCCCCACCGGTTACTAGTTTTTTTTACAACTACATCACCGGCTAAAATTATCCGGATCAGTTTGGAACAAATATCCCTGTCCTAAATTATTTATTTATGACATAAATCATCACGTCAGCCTATTGCATTTGTCACGATCCCAGGCTTTTTTCATTCAGTCACTGCCAGGTAACCTTCTAAGGTCGTCGGTCCATCAAGCTAGGGGGCGTCCCACACCACGCTGCTGGTCTCCACTCGAGAACCAGTTGTAGTAAACCTTTCATCGGTTCTGCGAAAGATGTGGCCGGCTTACTGCCACTGCAGCTTGCTACATTTCAGGATTATGTACATTAATTTGGTCTGCTGCCGGATAATCTCGTTTCGTATTTTATCCCACGAAATTCTAAGCATCCAACTTTCCATAGCTCGCTGAGTAACGTGAAGTAGTTAACATAACTGACATGACTTATTTAAATAAAACAAAGTAGGGTTAGTTTAGAAGTCAAGAACGGCTAGACCGATTTTTTATTTTTGATTTGTTGGATTTGTCTCCGCCCCGAATAGCAGAGTAACTATTAAAATGTCACGAAATAAAACATATTTGCTGTCTGGGAAGGTTTTGTCATGAATTCTGAGGCGGTACGAAGTTCGCCGGGTCAGCTAGTAACATAAATAGGTTTCTTTTATCCTTTAGATTTTTTTTTTTTTATAATAAATTTGTTTATTTTCTCAACACAAACATCAAAGGTATAGGATACAGTAGGTACAATATCATTCGTAACTTAAGTGAAAGTTTGTGCGAGACTGATGCCCGTGCTAGGTAGTGATACCTGAGTTACAGGTCATCAGGCTCCCACCACATCGAATCGCTGAGAAGCTGTATTAACAATGATGTTTAACAAATACGTATACAAGAAATTAACAGTGTTGCGTTAATTTCTTTCAAAAAACCGAATACCATACGATTCAAGGGAGGCGGGCGGAGGCTATACCTACCTATTGTATAAAATCGTTACAAAATGATACTCATTGTTAATTAAATGTCAATAAGCTGTCATAATTTTATTTTACTATCAATATATAATTTGATATTACATTAAAAGTCAATTAAAAAAGGTAAAACAGGTTAGGAGGATAATGAAATAACCCATTTTGACATCAATAAATCAAATGAGTGCTGACAAAAATACTTACAAAAAGCATGAGAGCACGAGTAATTCATGTTCATCATTTCAGCAATCTATCGCTTTGTCGTTGGTAATGATGAATGATGCATGCTACTATAATATTAATGACCGGGAGATGGTGACACAAAATGTCTGGTCATTTACCGGACCAGCCTATGACCATCATTTTCCTTTTCGTCATTACGTAATTAGTTAAAACCCTGAAGGCCATATGTGGTTTAAATGACCGGAAATTTTGTGTCACTATCTAGGCCGGTCTATATTATAATACGACGACCTTCGTAGCCGAGAGACGAAGACGTCGGACTAATTGGCGTCGCCATCTATGAGGTCGCAGGTTCGATTCCCGGTCGGCCGATGTAGAAAACAAAATTTTATACAGGGAGTCCCAAATTTGGCACGTCACTCTAACGGAGGGAGATAGGGCCAAGACGCATCGAACAAGCCTAACATGTCCATAGAAAAGTTTTATGACTTTTTACTCACTTTTCAGTCAGTTCAGTCGAAGCTATTGTTTTTGTGTGAAAATTAAGTTAAGATTGACTATGAATTTATCCTAATTTCACATTATCTATCACCAAAAAAATTTTAGTTTCATAACAAGAGACTAGATGTAAAAAAAAGTTAAACAAACTCCCTAAAAAAACTGATAGAAACATGATTAAAATTTGGAGATTTTTCAAAAATAAGTAAAATTGGTCATAACTCAAAAGTTATGAAACTTTTGCATGGACATATTAGGCTTGTTCGATGCGTCTTGGCCCTATCTCTTTCCGTTGTAAGTGTGACGTGCCAAGTTTGGGACACCAAGACATCCTGTATTTGTCTTGCTCTCTGGTCTGGGTGGTGTGGTACCGGCTTCGGCTTTGGTTACTTACCTTAGGATCAGAGCAATGTATGTATTGTAATGATGTTGTCCAATATTGATTTATACTTAGTTCTTTATTAATTATTATATTACTATCCCTTTAAAAGTAAATATCACAATATTTTAATAAAAAACGTCCAAGTGTTTCGCGAACAAAGGGGTCCGTGCCACACTGGTGCCATGATTTCTTTTATTCAATCCGGGATCAATGTAAGCGCGACTTATACATGGACGCTTTTTATTGATTGTTGTTTTATTTTATAACTTGAACCTTATTGTTAACACTGCATTAATATATCTATATACAAGGAAACGTTGTATTATAGGATATACTTTAAGTAAGATCTAGACAATTTTATTAAAAAAACGACATGGTACTTGAAGCATATTTATAACATATTTTTTTTGTTTTTTTATAACTACTTTCTTGCACCTGATATATCCCGAAAAATGCCCACTTCTATGTAAGTATTTTACCATTCTTATTGACCGACGCTACAAGAGTCGTGAAGTTTATTTTGCACACATGGTTTTGTAAATAAATATTTCTCTATCTTCTCTTTATCTTTAGGGCGCTTTCTGTTCTGCCACCAAAAAAAACACAACATATAAGTAACTTTTTAAAAATCAGTTACAGCGCAACATTGTCTGACTAAGATACTTACCTATTAGGGGCAAAATTTTGTTTGGTCAAAAACATTATTTTACGACAAGGATTCACTGGTTACAATTTACGGAAATTAAAAAGAACTTGTTTTATTTGTTATATTGTACAGTCAACGACAAAAGTAGCTTAATATCTGAATTTTCCAAAAAAATCTCATTGCAAATGACAATAGTCTGAAAAATCACTACCTACGCAAAAATTTATTAAACAAGCCAGGTTATTGTGCCATTTAGAGAGTCTCTAGTTTAGAAAAATAGTTTTGTACATACTACAGGGTGACTGTTAAGACGATTCTGCCTATTAATGTAAATAGTTTTTACTATGGGGCCAACGTCGCATCATGAAAATAAAATCGGCTAAGTACGAGTCGTATTTACCATTATCTATAATATTCTGTGAATATTTCAAGCGTCTAACGGTTGCCGGTAAAAAATCACACTCGTTTTATGGGAGTACCACGTAAATATTTATTTTATTCTGTTTTCAGTATTAGTTGTTATAGCGGCAACAGAAATAAATCGTCTGTGAAAATTTCAACTGTCTAAGTAGCTATCACGGTTCATAAGATACAGCCTGTGACAGACAGATAGACAGACGGACAGTGGAGTCTTAGTAATAGGGTCCCATTTTTACCATTTGGGTATTTTTACCCTACGGAAAATGCTTTTTGCCCTAAAAATTGGTACAGTTGGTGTAACTGTTAATGTGTCTAGATGAAAAAAAGTACTCAAGGATGGAACAAGGGACCTTCAACCACCCCTACACCCTTAGCACAGCCCCCACCCTTGATGACTTTTAGTATGTTTATTTATAAACCTCGAGATATAACTGTAGTTAACTCAACCAACCACCAAAAAACCAATTTTCAAAACTAAGTATTTTTCCCCTGATTTTATTAATTTTCGCAAACTAAGTAATAAGCGAGAGACGAGGTAAAAATTATTACTAGCTTTTGCCCGCGACTTCTGCGTTTACCTTACCTCAGTAGTTTTTGCGTGAAAAGTAACAAACATCCATACATCCATACTCGCAAACTTCCACATTTATAATATTATTTAAAGTAGGACTAGAGGATTGAGCATTGCAAAGATGCGTGCGTAAGCCTAGATGATACATGCTGTAGATTTAAATTATCCGTTGTTTCAACAGAATGAACGAGCAAGATTTGATGGTGGCCCGTGCCTTGGCAGCCGAGTCCAGGGAGAACTCGCCCGGTGGCTCTCCCGGGCCTCTGAGGAAAACGCTGCTTACTAAAGTCGCAGACAGACTGAACACCTTTAGGTAAGTTAAGGAGAAAAACATTTTTTTTTTAAAGATTTCCCATTAATTGAGGATAATGTTAAAGTATGACCGCTTCAAGAAACGACATAATGAAATATTTTTTCTGCTCGTGGCTACAGGCTACAGTAAGAATAAAAAAAAATTACTGATTGAGCCATCCTTTACGTGCCTGCCTGCCTAAAGCCGCAACGCAAGTTTCACAAAAAAACCGCGTCGCACAAATCGATCGCAAAGTAAAATTAAAAGTTTTTATTACATTTCCGTCTTTGGCCAATGGATAATGATCCAGAGTCCAGACCACAATGAAAGTTATTAATTTAAAAAGAAAAACACAAATTTCACACAAAGTGTTTGCATTTTCTTTTAATCATATTCTTGTTCACTGCCTGCACCATGGATTTAACACAAAGGATTGAGTACTTCTAAAATGTTGCTAAAAGAACTTACACTTTAGTACTCAGCAATAAAGTTAATTTTTTTTTAATGTAACCAAATTGAGGGACTGCGTTGAGTGAGACGGAAAAGGGGAGGAGTGTGTCCCGCTTGCACAGTTGTCATTATGAAATAATATTACTAAATGGTAGTGTACACAATCTGTTGATCGATCTCTTTGAATCAATACAATAACGTGACTTGATTAAATTTAGATAGGGAATTAACAGATTTAATGCGTTTTGCTTTTTTAAAAATAAAAAAACTATATTGAATTATTATCAAATTTGTCAACGGTTTTGATAAATGATTACTTATTACGTATTATTTTGGGTGTCTTACTGTCATCCCTGAACTTGACACAGTAGCAAATATGGTGTCATGTCATGGTTGTCAGTTCATTTTTAAATAAAAATGTGCAAAATGGTACAAGTTCGTTGTTTAAAGGATTGCAAAAGTGAAAGTTATCCCAATTGTGGAATATCCTTTCATAGGTATGTCTTTGAACCTGTTTAATTCGGGTAAAAATGAGATATTAAAATAGAATATTAAAATATTATAATTAAAATACATTAATATGTGTACTTTCTGATATTAAAATATGATCTGATATAATAATATGTCTACTTTCTGTCATGACTTATGTAACAACTTTATACCATGTTTTTTAGCAAATAAACATTTATATTCTATTCTATTCTACTCTATTCACATGATGCAAGGTGACCATAATTGAACTTTAAAAACCCAAGATATAAAAAACTGGCCGTGAGTCGGACTCGCGCTCCAAGGTTTACGTACCATACTCTATGCAACATTAGACACTATTATAAACTAACGGCAAAAAAATCACGTGATTGGAGTATAAGATACGGGGCGCTATGGGGCACGACCGGCACGACACAGAAAAAATTACATTGATTTCATATGGAATATTGACAGCCGAATTTCTGAAGTCTATAAGCACAGATTAATATATGTCTATTAGTATGAAGCTAGGACTTGTAAGTTTTTTCACTTTTCCTTACCCTTGTATCGCAAAGGGGGCGCGAGCGGCGCGACTAGTGAAAACTTGTCAAGAATCATCTAATTCTGGTTCTAAAATTTAAAAAAGATTCCCTTATAAAATCTGCAAATATCTTAGTAATGGTGCGTCGGATCCAAAAAATAATGAAATTTTGGACCCCCTTAAGAATCCCAAACGGTACCCGGCCCATAATATTTTGACCTTTAAAACGGTCAAGTAAGAGTTGGTTGGTGGTTTTGAATAGTAGTAACTTATAAGAGACCCTTTCAATTAACGATCTTTAAAATCACTTATTTCAATCCCGACCCTATTTAGAAAGGGACACAATCCACCAGTTGGTTGCCTCTGTCGGCACGTTTTTTTCGCACACTGCTTAATCTTTTTAGAAAGAGTGTTAAATCCATGGCCTGCACAGAGTACCACTGATCAAGTAAAACTACGTTACCCGAGTACGTACATTTTGTTCACTGTTGTCATAATGCATAACCTAAAATTGGTTTTAGATTTTTTTTATCTTTCACAAAAGTAGAAAGACTAAAATAAATACTACTCACTTTAGATATTGACAGTAAGCTGTAAGAATTAAGTTCTGTGATGTTTAAAGTTATTCAAGACTAAGTGATAGAATTTAGAACATGAAGATGGAGAGTAAAAGATCAAAAAATCCAAGCACCAGTAAAGAATCCACTGATGAAGAAGAACGGTATGTAATCCGAACTTCTTGTAAACGCGTAATGTGCCCAAATCAGTAGGGAATTTATCTTTTTCTTATCTATGGTTTGTACAATGTTATTGTTGCTATAAAAAATTGATATCAAACGCCTGAAGTCTCATTCATTATCTCCGTAGTCCGTACGTACAAGTTAAAATTATATAAAGTTTAAATTTAAAATACACAATGTTATTGATAACATTTTGTAATGTTTCTAATTTTATTGACGGTTATATTTTTTTGTACGTTCATAATATCATAGTGATCAAGTAAATAGCTGTGTAATCACTGACATAAATAAGTATGGACTAGCTGTCTGTCCCATACAAATGTAGCTAATTTTGTATGCCCATTTGAAGCGCTACTATAGTAGTATCCGACCCCAGACAGTACTACTGTAATACCATCGAGTACATATCCAATAGAGTAGTAATAACGGTCCATTTATCTCCGAAACTAGTTAGTGATTTTTCACTTTACTCACACTTCATATAACAACCTTGCACGCACGAAAACAGTAGGAGTGACAGTAGGCGACCAACAATAGACGTGTGTGTATGTCTCTTTTTATCCAAAAGAAATTCGATTATTAAAGAAATACTTTTAATTTGGCCAGCTTTTCTATTCGATGGTGTGGAAAAAACAACAAGACATCAAACTTTTAAAACAGACGGAATCACATTTTATTGGTTAGTAACAATAATTATATATTTTTTAAACTCAAATCCATTTTGCAATGGGTCAAGCTAAACTGGTCATAAAATAGGCGCCAAGAGACGCGTATCTATGCATCCTGCTTTCACCTAGGTGCAAGGCCGATAAGGTCGTCTCTTTCTTTCATAAGTGTTGCTTTATTAGAATCGAACTAATTACATCGATACCTATCGGAAGTATCACCTATCGCGAGTCATTTCTGCCAAAACAATTTAACTAAATCATAATAACCGAATTTTCCAATCTACCGACTGATATACATTAAGTGTGTCCAGACAATAATTTCGTAAATTTTAAAGATGTTGCAAAACTAAAAAGTGGTATAGAAATTAACTTTAAACTTTTACAATACGTTTTCACCGTGTATACTTACTTGAATTTTAGTTATAGGTAAAAAATACTGTTACGATTCTATAAATCCTATTTTCATAGTAATCTACCTATTAGGGAGTGATTTTACTGTTCAAACAAAAAAAATACAATGGGAGTAATATTAAAATAATAAAATGTTAATTTTAAAAATAATAAGGAAATGTCCTACACAATATTTATCTTTGTTTTAAAATGTAGTTCTATTCATCAGAAACATTGTTATCTTACCGATTAGATATTTATATACCGGCTACAGACAATAAAGTCAAACTTATAACAATAAATAATATAATAAAAACATTTATTTCAGGCCCAGAAGCCCATATAATGTTAGTAACAATTGGAATTTTAAAAACTATTGTTAGTAAACATACAAAAATTCAATTCACACAATCTTATTTTAAATTATGGATTGTCATCTACCTTTGGATGAGGGGTGATTCCCATCTGTCAACAAATACTCTGAGGATAGTGTTGGTGCCGCCTCGTAAACGATAGTTAACAATAATATTATTAACAGTCATTATGTTCATTAGCAGTCAAAATACATCTTTTATTAAAAAAGCACTTCAAGCAACATTATATATTTATTACGATATTTTGTATTTTCTTAGATATCTAAATCTTATCTACAGGTATAATGTACACACTGATTAATTTTTGTGTAATCTTTTTTAGCAATATATTATGTATTTAGTCCATCAAACTTCAATATCCATGGACACTTTAGTATTTTTATGTGCCAGATAACTTCAAATAAATAAATAAAATTAAATAATTGTAAGGGTTATTTGTCAAAACAAGTGCTAGATAAATAGGTTATCCGGAACTTATCAGCAAGTGCTGAAACTGGCCCGTATTATCTTGTTCACGGGTTTGTCACTGATTTAGATCAGGAAATTTTAATAACACCTACTCGTATTAGGTAAACTTCATTGTCAACACTTGTTTCTTGCGGTTCCGGATTATTTTCTTTTTTATTTTTAAAAATACTTCCTCTATTTGACGCTATTTTGTTGTTTCTATTTTAACAGCGCTTCTGGTGGTAGAATATAGAACTACAGTACAATCTCACCATAGAGCACATACCCTATAGAGTAGAAATGACATATGATTTGTTCGACATTTTTTAATCTGTATCAGTACTTTTTTGTATGGACGAGAGTTGACTGGACTTGTCATTTCATACTAAATGTAAGCTGCTCGATGGGTTACATCAACAAAATTAAACTTTTTAGCAACGTTTTATGCTGGTGATAAACTGCAACGGACGCGGCTCCGGACTCGTCTTGACATTGTGAGGTCAAGCGCTGCCATTGGTCTATCCTTCAGACAACTTCCGCCAGCCCAAGGTTCGACCAATGGCAGCGTTTGACCTTACAATGTCAAGACGAGTCCGGAGCCGCGTCCGCCGCCATCTGTCACCGGTATTAGACTCGGAACTGCATGCATCCGGAATTTTTCAGAACTCCATACAAAACGGCTCCGAACAAGCCCGGATTCGATCCGTTTTGTATGGAGTTTAGAAAATTTTCGGAAGTATACAATGTAGCCCGAGCCTTAGAAGTATTAAATCCATGATAAAAAATAAAAGCCAAATAAGCACAAAATTTTGATAACAGCCTGTCCAGTTTTTAACAGGTCAGATGCACAAAGCCGTAGTTAGACCTTAAAAAAACAATTGTCATTTGTTTGTTTGATACTTTGATTCATTTACTGATTGTCAAGTTTAGTTTGATTGATAGTTGTTTGTTTGTTTAGTTCAGCAGTTTTTTTTCCAATCGAAGAATCACATCAATTTAAAATGGATAATATCGTGGACTCTATTGGTGATTTGATGAAAAGGATTTCCATAAATAATTATGATGTCGGCAGTTCACATTGGGTCGACGTTACTTACATTAACAATCCACACAGTTTTTATGTTCGACCAACTGTTTACCGTATGTACATGGATATTCTAAATTCCTATGTGGAGAGAATACTCCCACATCAATTATGCTTAGGTTCAACCATCATTTACAGGTCGAAGTTGTTGCAAAGTTACGCGCGTGGTCGAATTATGTTCATAAAAACTGAGGATGGAGAAACATTTTGTGATATGTATGCACCAGATTACGGTTGTATAGAAAGATCCGTGCCTTGGAAACGGCTTCGTAGAACGTGTCAACCTGTAGACGTTCCGCCACTTGCGATACATTGCCAATTGGCAGATTGCAAACCTCATGCACAGACCTGGAGCTGGAAGGTGATTGAATGTATGAAGTTCTTTGTCGGTAAAGAGCGAGCTAAAATGGTCATAAGAGGCAAAACTCCAGACTCTCTCATAGTGGAACTAATTAACTCGTGTCCTGAAGATATTGCCACAATGTTAGCACTCAGTGGCCACAGCACACTTGGCTATAGTGATAACATGATTAATAGATTCTCTGTGATGGAGCCAGAGAGGCATTATTTCACCTACAAGGAATTTAATGTTGGGGACACATTGACAGTCAGAGTTCAAGCTGGTGATTCTCTAAAGGAATTTTATGTAGCAGCAGTCCATGATTACAAGACATATTTAAATGAGAGGGATAATTTTTCATTTTTTTCTAAAAAGCAAAAAGATGTAAATCCTGATGACTTAAAAGAAGGGATGCCAGTTGGTGTGCTGATGATGGCCAATGGCAAATATGAGCGAGCATATGTGATGAAGATCATTGAGCCAGAACACAGAGCAATTGTAAAACTAGTTGACTGGGGCAAATCAGTAGAAGTTCCCTACATGAGACTCAAAGTAATGTGTGGGAAATTCTTCCATTATCCAGCCACGGCAATTTATTGTTCTGCAGAAGACAGCCAGGTGTGGGACAATGGTCTTCACAAATTTTTATATCCTGGCTACGAATTTAAGATAACTATTCGAGAAGTCGGTGAGCAACTAGATTCTCCTCACATTGTGAATATATCACCACGTAATGCTACTTAAATAATTATTACTGTTGTAATGACTGTGACGACATTATTATTATATGTATTTTAGAAAAAGAGAGCTTCGGACTTCAGAGATACTGTGAAAATATGTATTTGTGTCTATTTAGTATAAGTCATTAAATATTTTAATTGAAAATTTATATTTAAGATGAATCTTGTAATGTTAGAAAACAAACTTAAAGCATCATTTCTACTACCTACTATCATCTACCATCATTGTACCCTACTTATTGTAAGAATAAATTGATGTGTCAAAGTATTAAATTGATGTTAACTTTGTTGTTTGTTTCTAATTTTGCTTTATCTTGCATCAGTCCCCATTTAGTTTCTTTTTCACGTACCTACTTTTTTAAAATTTACTCTTTAATCTTATACAGGGTGGCAAGAAAAGGGACATCCAAAAATTTGTTTTAGGTTCCTCGTGTTGAGAGGTATCTGAATCACCCTTATGTATAGTCTACGTTTTTTTTTTAAATAGCCTATGAAGCCTATGAAGTACTACTTTTTTATTATTATTATGAAAGCTTAGAGTCTAGCGCATTCTCTGAAGCTACTTAGAAACTAAGAAATTATCAGTTTAGATTTTTAATTTTAAGTTGAAAATTTAAATGAAAACTCACTTATCATACTGAACTTTAGGTCAATTTTGTAGTAACTTCCATTAAAGTTATAAGGCTGTTTATATTATGCATAAATGCACAGTTCATAGAGATTAAGCTGCAAGAAAAAAAAAACAAAAAAACCAACTTTTTTTTTAGAAATTTTACAAACTGATCCGGTCGCAATTTCGCAATTTTATTTTTTTAAAAACGTTACTCGATAACTACGAAAAATCGTAGAACATACATACGGGTGATTCAGATACCTCTCAACACGAGGCCCTAAAAAAATGTTTGGACGTCACTTCTGGCCAGCCTCTATAATTATATTTGATTTTACTACAATAATTGGAAGCTGTAGTTTCAAAATGTATACATTTTTGCTCCACCCACACATTTACTTCTGTGACATGGTTTCATTCACAACAAAAAGGTGAACCTGTTTCCATTACACAATTTCAGAAGCAGCATTTGCTTTTTTTGGTGTCAGTTTTTTTTCTGACCTGAAATTAAATGAGGATATAATGGTTAAGGTACCTATAGTAAGTAACCTTGAGAGAAGAGTACGTACCCTTGACTAACCTTGCTAATTACGAATCTCCGGGTTAAGGAAAGTGGGCAGAGCACCCACCGCCCGACCTCCGTATGGCGGCGTCATCGTGCGAACGCGAAAGACCGACCAAAAATTATGAAATAATTTGTGTTGAATTGAATTAGCGACCGTCTGGTGTAGTGGTTTGCGCTCCGGACTACAAAGTCAGTAGTTTGCGGGTTCAAATCCCGTAAGGGGCAAATGTTTGTGTAATGAGCACGAGCATTTGTACATACCATGGATGTTATAGATATGGACATTTATAATCGTATTTAAGTATATTTATCCGTTATCTAGTAGCCAAACAAGCTTTGCTTAGTTTGGCAAAATAATAAATTAGTGTAATTTGAAAAAAAAAGAGTGGGTTGGATGGCCTATAAAAAAACCTATTTGAGTGTAAAATGATCGCTTAATTTATTCTCTAAATTTCGCTGAAGCGCCACCTATCTCAGCCTACCTAGCATGAGAACCGAAATACGATATGATAATGATATGATATAGCGATATATCGACGCCAACTGTAAAAATATGATAGACATAGCCGCCATGTTGAATCGCCGTGCCAGTAACATCACATTATTATGATAGCTGTTACTATAAAAATTCAAAATGGCGGCTGTGTCTATCATATTTTTACAGTTCGTGTCGCTATATATATATCGCTATATCATATCGTGTTTTGGTGGTCATGCTAGGGGCAGGAAATAAGACGGGAACTTTAAGGATTTCAAAAATTTTAATTTGAATATAAACTTGCATAAGGTTTCAATTTCATGAATTTTCTGCCATTGCAAAAAGTTATGATTTTTTTTTTCTAAAAAATTAACTTTAAACATCTCTCCTGTAAGGTTGCCAAACTGACTGACTGTGTGTTTTTACCTTTCTACCGTCGATATAATAGATATAGTCACCATGTTGAATCGACGTGCCAGTGACGTCACATGCTATGATCGTTATGATCGCTGTTTTGATAAAAATCTAATTCAACTAATAAATCCATCATATTTTGAAGGAAAAAAAACACAGTTAGTGTCAATAAATCGCTATATCTTATGGTGTTTTGTTGTTTATGCTAGGGAGGCTGATCTAAAATGAAAATACTTTTAATTTAATCTTACATTTACGCCACAAAACTCTTGACGTAAACGTTATTCTTGTTTTGCCAATTCTCGTTAGACAATGGAAACTGTTTCGACCTGGCTGGCGCAGCCGCACGCCGCGGCCGCCCCGTTGACTCATGCGGCACGCCACGAGCCCACGACCCGCCAGGAATGTAACAGTTTTAGGACGATGCCCGTTGGCTTTACTGACCGTACCGCACCTAGTTGTTCCGTGCATATTGTGTAATTTGCTCAATTACGAAGTTTCCTATTAGGATTTTGATTTTAAGAAAACAAACTGGTACACTTTCATAAACTCTTTGCCTAAAACCTAAAAATAAGACACAACAATAAAGAAATCTAATGTTTGGGGATCACCGTCACCAGAGTGGCGTTTAACTTGTGAAAACTTTATACAAACTATAAAACAGTGTCCAAGTAGTGGACTTACCTGCCACTACTGCCACCAGTTATTCCATACCGATATTACTGATGTCTAAGCAGAACTGTTTTCTTAGCCAATGTGACAAAAAAAAAACCTAAAATTGAACATGACTTTTTTTGTGAAGAATTAAGTGAAGTTTACGCAGATAAGGGTCCGAATATCCAATCACTTCATGATTATTATTATTAATAAAGATATGTACAATAAAGATTATTTAAATTAAAGTCTGTAAAATGAAAGCAAGCTAACAAAAAAAAAATTAAGCATCAAACATTTTTAAACTGCAAGAATAACTCATTCCACTCTTGATACCTTAAACAAAATATCGACCAATATTTTGACTCGAGCAGGATAATGTAATACTCGTGTCTCGTACTAACTATATCAACATACATTTTGTTACAGTTTTCGCGTCACTCCTGTAAATAAAAATTTTGGAATGCTTTAAAGCATATTATTTTGTATTATATAGCGAATGATTACTGTTAGTAATTAATTGAACAATTTCTTCAAAAAATAATTAAAATACTTTATTGTAATAATTACACAACTTTACTTCTTCTTTGCGGTCTTTGTTCGTAGCAATAGTAATATTACCTGCTAGATGAACTGAAAAGTGCAGTTTATTATTTTTTAATAAACGCAAAAGAGAAACAAGATCTAATATCAGTGACGCGTGTTTTATCCTTATTAATAGTCTACTTTTAACTATTAGCACTTTCGTTTGCGATTAATGCTGCCCGGAGGATTGCCTACGTGATTCGTAGATGAAAGCATTAGAACATTTTCTTCATATCGATGTAGCTAAGCTAATTTTAATGAAAGTAAAAAGCAAACGTTTCAAGAATCGTTGTGTTTAAACAGCTAATTTCTGTCTTCTTAACACTACTACAAAACAATTAATTAGCCACTAAACATATACTTATGCCAATGCCATGCACAAATTATAGGATAGACCAAATTTTTTTTTTAAGCAAAAATCAAGGACAACATCGGAATTCAAAAGTGTTTCTCATAAGGGACTCTACGCAACTTCTAGCAGCCATAGATCGTCAGACATAACTAAGCTCCCGAATTTGTGTCGTCCTGAACTGGCAGCGTCTCATCAGCTTATGACCTCTAATTTGTGATAACGGCCGACCACGGCTTTTGTTTGTAATTTTTGAACACTCTACGGAGTCGTGTTTCGCTCGCAACATCGCGCGGGTAACGCCGGCAACGCCGACAGTTGACTGGGTGCTCGACGCGAGCTATCACGTACGCGCGGCTAGCCGAACCAACTCCACTTGCGTTTCCGTGTCTCAATAATTCACAAATTGCAACTCCCGCGTAGCCTTGTGATACACAAGCATCCAGTCGAGCAGGCTTCATGTGTCAATTTTGCAACACGATTTCGCGCGCCACACAGTAGCCGTGCTCAAAAAAAGTTAACGATTGTCAAACTTTTACGGTTTTTGAAACTGGACGTTGAATTACGGATCGATGGCCGGTACTGGTAGTGTGATAGTTGACGTTGAACCGTTGTTATAATACGACTATGATGTTTTGATATTGCTGGAACAATGTTATCGATGGAGTCTCTTTGGTCGGGATCGGAGAGCGAGCTGACGACGCTGAGGTTGTGCAAGAGTGCCGTAGAGAGGACCGAGTACCGGCTGAGCCGCCGTAAGCCGTCGAAGAGCCTGATCCCGCAGGCCTTGCTGCACGCTCTACCGGAGCCGCAGCCCAAGGCCCATCGCCGGCGTCGATCTGGCACATGGCCGTAAGTCTATCTACTCATTTTCATGCACTAAATCTGGTTTGGTTTCAAAGAAGAAAGAAAATTTCTGAACAAGCTGATTTTTCTAGAATAACAATCCGTCGTGTCAACTCGTGTCCTTGTCAAAAATGTATATCTGTGATGTAAGATAGTAAATTAATATGCTTTCATTGCATATATTACATGAGCTTGCTGTTTAAATCGATGCATCATCAAAATAACGCAATTTTATTATGATTAATGATTTATTTACGTGAGAGTTTCTTCCTTTCTACGTGTTGAATGTCTTATTCCTATATATATTGTGATTCGGAGACTGAAACTATAGTTACATATTCCACGATAAATTCTATTTGTAGTTTCGTATTACACGAGATAATATTTTACTCGTGTTTGTCATAAACGCCTAAGGAAACGTTAATATGGTTATTGCATGTTGTGTTACCGGTCGTGCGGTTGATAAGGGTACCTATATCTTAGGAAGGCTAAGGCTTGGCGTGCAAAGGATGTTATGCTCTAATTATTCAGGACGATGCAGCTGCTAACTTTCGGGCGTTTTCTGCCTGCACTGACCAAAACCGCACAAATTCTACAAGAGCCAATGATTTCTTATAAAACATCCTAATTTACTTGACGGACGGACGATTATTATTTAATTTTTAATGTGTATGTTTTGCTACTACCGTATCTGCCACACAATTTATCACAGTCGATATCATAATCAAGAGAGACATACAATCGCCCAAATAAAGTTCTGATAAGAGCGGCCCGTGGCTGCAGTATTTACCTACCATTCTAACTATGTTAAATAGTGATGTTTTCGGGGCTTTAATGTCAAACATTGACGCCAATTGGGTTTACAAGATCATTAACTATAATATTTTAATATATTTTTTATTAGAAACCAAGGGTCAGCCCTTGGTTTACCAATATAACATTATTTAGTTTTCCAACATTGCTCATCTCATGCCTCTAAAGATTCTCGATAAACATTACCGGGTTAAAGATGACTATAAACAAGCAAGAATGTAGAATGAAAATAAATGTCATTTCAACTGGATGAGTCACGTCATACGAAATGCCGTTAATGTTCCAGTCTCACTAACATGGTTTAGCAACTTGCATCCAGCTAGACCAGTTTTTAACCTGTCGTCTTTTGAACCTTAATCACTAAATCGAGCATAATTACTATCTTAACTAATAGAATTGGCCAATAGGTTTGCGACTTTGTAGGTATTTCTGTTAATAGCATCGGCACTATCCAAAAGACAAGTTGTTAGCCTCTAAAACATATTAGTGACTTAAGCATATATAATACACAAACCTTTATCGTAAATTAGTCTATCTATTAGTGACATAGCCCAACGGATTAGCAAGCTGAAGTGGCAGTGGGCGGGGCACATAGCACGTAGAACTGATGGCCGATGGGGCAGAAAGGTTCTAGAATGGAGGCCGCGTACCGGCAAGCGCAGCGTAGGACGTCCACTCACAAGGTGGTCAGACGACCTGGTAAAGGTCGCAGGAAGACGCTGGATGCAGGCCGCTTCCAACCGGCCAATCTGGAAGTCAATGGGGGAGGCCTATGTTCAGCAGTGGACGTCCTGTGGCTGAAATGATGATGATGATGATGATGATTAGTGAAAACTGTTAAACATCTACAGAATGGCAGAAAGGCAAACAGGATGGATGATAGACAAACGCGGCCAGGGACTAGGATTTAAGAAAGAAAGAAAGAAAGAAAAGACATTTATTATACATTGGACATCACACACAAACAGTAAAAGACACAATACATTATTTAAATAAAAAATAAAAAATAAAAAAAATAACAAAATAAAATTTTAATTGAAAAAAGAGTAAGCCAAGCGGTGCCACTATGTGCCTGTGATGTCCGGGATAATGGGACCTCACTCAGCTTGAGCCACGGCCTGAGTAGGCCGCGACGCTTTATGATAGGTACTACCTAATTATTTGTTACTAACTACATTTGAGAAGAAGTAAAACAAAATTCTTACACCGCTTCTACGGACAATTTTTTCTTCTATTAGGTATATTGCTTTAATGCCGAGGCCAGTTTGTGATTTCGATCTATTCCCTTCGGAGTTCCTTTAACTTTTCGTATTCACTTTTTGCTTGGATCGACGTTTCGGATACGAAAGTTGAACACTCTTAAGACAGCAAAACAATATCAAATCCCCCAGTCTAGCCTCTACAAAAAATGATCTTCCAAATTGATTTATCCAACGGGAAACGTTACTGTTAGAAAACAACTCTGTCTCTCTAAGTATCTAAACCATAAAAGTAACTAATACAACTATCCATCTAGCAATATTTACCCTTATTGCGGGTCTGAACTTCATTAGACGGTATGCCGTCTGTTACAATAAATAATGAACAGCTTCTCAGTGGTCCGCCGGCTGTCGGTGCATCGTGTTGTATGGTTTCTCTCAGGTTACCCTATTTCTCCGTAAACACATTTGTGACGACCCAGATACCTCTCGGTGCGCGACTGTAACCTTCACACAAATTGGTCATTACAACTTTAATCATTGTTTTTCTCTTCTGAATATTCAAAGGAAATGATATTTTGAAATATTACCTTCATATGACGGCCCTCGCAAACTCAAAATGTCTGCTTTTTGTTTTCTAATGGATAGACAGATCATAAACTTGGATTCAATAATGTCTAGCCTAAAGATAGTAGTATAGGCAAGAAATAGCTTGTTTTTTTTGCTATGTAGCTTTTTCTCCTCAAGTAAAGTGTCGCAAGGAAGTATCCTGCTTATAATGGTAATAAAATGTATTTTACTTTGAATCTGCTTAAACCATACAGCCGAAACCTAAGAAAAAAAAACTAGGTGGATATAATTTTCTGAAAGCTGGACGTCGACGATTGAGCGTGTCAAAAGGTTCTTAGAAACCTGCAGTTTGCTATCGACTTTCCAACATTGAAATGCATAGGAAAATGGACTAATTAAGTCTGTTTTAGTATGACCAGCCGTAGCAGACCGTCAGTAATGGCACTGCGCCGATGGGAATCTGGTTCTACACGTTAGTGCGGCTAGATTCTACTTGACTAGCTATTTATTTTGATTATCAGATTCTTACAAGCTCAGTGGAGTATTTGCAATTAATTTTCTGCGGGACTCTTCGTAAATAATTATCTTCGCAGTATTCGTCTCCGTATTTGGATAGTTCCATATAATTTACAAGTTTTAAATTGTAACACAGAAAATAGGTTGCTACTGCCTGTCAGTTTTCTAGTTAATGATCCATTGCAGTAGTATTGTGCAGTTTGGAATGCTATTCATTATGCGTCATCATTGTGCTAGATATTTTTTCATATGCTGTTATAATAGTAGTCAGTCAGTAGTACCTACTTACAAAGCCAGGGCAGGGCTCGAAATCTGCTATTTAAATCGCAATAGAATTGTCGTTGTCTCGCTTAGGTTCTAGCGATCATTCAATTGTGATATAATAGCTGAATTCGGCTCTTGTTATGTTCGCTTTCCGTTACGCATCCCACCCAGCAATGGTACTGAAGTAACGTTGTTGACTGATAAAATAGATTAAAAGTACAAAGTAGTATGTATTACAAAATATCACCGCAAAAAGTCTTTGTTTTAGCTCTAATTTCCTAAACTACGCGTGTTGCTCAATGCGCGTGCGCGTCTGATTACAAACATTCGAAATACATGTACATAATACAAAGTTAATTAACGATCTTTCAGATTTAGATTAATTTATGTTACTTTCATTACTTACTTAATATTTTGTACAACTTTATTTCAATTAAAATTATTACTTCACACACATCTTTCACTTTCTAATTTTATTATGAAAAGTGAACCTTAATCATTGTAATCATATGATGGTGACTTTAGACAAAATATGTGATTATAAACTTAAACTACGCCGTCTGTCCGTCCGTCAGCTTTTGAGCAATAGGTCATGGATGAAAAATTTATAGGAAACTTGCTGTTTCCCGCGACTTCGCTCGCGTGGTCTTTAGTTTATTCATAAAGAAATCTCTGCGCAACTTTCTTAATATTTTCCTTCAAAAGAACCTTCTCTTGACAATAATTAACACAAAAACGAATTAGCGAAATTGTTCCATCCGTTCACGCATGATGCGATGACCAAGGAAAATAAAAATTCATTTATAGATGTGTTAGTATTGCAATCTAATCGGCGTTTTTTGTTCTTGTTCTACCTATGGTAAAACGGTTATATATACTACAAGCGTCAAACTTGGTTGATTGACTCATTAAAAAGTAAAACATTATTAAAAACCGATCAAGTGTGATTCAGGCCCGCGCGTCCTGGACGGTATGAAACCCTCCGTGCACGATTCGCACTTGGGCGGGTTTTTTGTTTCTTTCTTAATTAAATATAATCATAAGCGGCTTATTATAATGCGAGTAGTAACGTCCAAATGTGTAAGTGATTTTTAAAAGGGATATATTACATAAAGTCTGTAGACTCCGAATTCTTCTCTTTTCCTATGTACTGCAGTAATCGGTAAAGACTTAAGACCATGCTCCCTGTATAGCGAGGTTACGTGGCCACTGCGAGCGTGCGGTGTGTGCACATGAGTTATTCAACAGATAGTCTGGTCTTACTTCATTAATGCATGCCTGAATCATGTGCCGACCCTAGTTGTTTATCTTGTGACTAGCGAATGCGCGCGGTTTCTCTTGCCTAACCGAGCTAAGTAAGAGTGGTCGTTTACCTCAAGACGCTTTCAAGCCAACTTATAAACTCGGATATATTTGTCTGTACTTCTGCTATTCTCTTTATGCTCTTGGGAATAGTTAACTATTCTTTCTTCATATTATTTCTGAAGTTAAAAATCCAATTGGAAGCTTTCAAATTCAAAAGTGTATAAACGAAATAGCAATTTGCATATTTCACAGGCCAGTTCTTACAATTAGTCTAGAAACCATTGAAAATATAATCAAGTGAAATTTTACGTCTGGAACGTTGTCAGTGAGTACTTTCTAAAATTCACAAATCCTTTTGTGTTCTTAGTAAGTAAATTAGTCGTTTGTCCACTGAACTCTTAATACTTACACAGATCTTAAATCAGTGTAGATTTTTTTAGATTACCATTTTGGTCCAAAAGAAAAAGAAGTTGTATTTGAGCACCAGAATCAGCTCCTAAGGGGTGGTTGATTTATTGGGTCTTTAGTCGTTTCGCCCCACGAGTTATTCGCCCCGCGGGGCAAATCGCCCAAGAGCTCTTTTTAAATAGGTCGTTTCGCACCGCAGTGATTACAGCGGTGCGAAAGGCCCCATTTAAAAAGAGCTCTTGGGCGATTCGCACCGGCGGGACGAAACGACCCAATGCTCATTTTCTAGTCCGCTTTAGACGCATAACAAAAACTTAACGATTCCAATTATTTATTTGTACAGAACTGTTTTGTTCCTCACTGCGGTCCGAATCGACCCATTACAAAAAGTTCATGGGCGATTCTCCCCGTGGTGCGAAAGGTCTTGGGCGATTCGCCTCGCGGGGCGAATAACTCGTGGTGCGAAACGACTAAAGACCCGATGGTGGGTCAATCGAAGAATATACAAATGCTTTCACACCTGTCTTATCACATATTGGCTTGCTTCATTGCTTAAACTAACATCTTCCTCCTTAATGTTTTAAGCTGGTATATTTTTACATTTCGTTTATTTATATTTGTTATGATGTTGTTATACCTATTTGTCTGTAAGCCAACGTTTATTGCCATTCTAAGTTGATGTAGATTTCCTTCAAATGACTTTGATGTTGACTTTTAAGTGTTAGTGAATATTTAATATTCATTTTTTCTTTTTCATTCCCCGGATTTGTCATCTACTGAGATGCCTACTTATATCCATTTCGGGTTTTTAAAATACAATAAGTTATACTAACTATTTCTTGTTTGTTGCATGTTTTTTTTTTGTTACCTTGACCATCCTGCTGGGTAAAGGTTTTCTCTAAAACCCTTCACCGACCTCTGTCTAGCGCCAACGTTTCTCAATTACTTCATTAAATGTTAGAAGAAATGAACATAATCAATTTCCTTTTACTACCGACCAGTTAATGCTTTTGTTTAGGCTTTCGTCGTCATGGCATTATTGATAAAAATACTTACGTTTTGACTACATCAAGTACTTAACTAATGATGTAAATAAATTATTGTTTGTATGATACAAACAAAGTATTATTTTTTTGTTTTACTGCTGGTCGAAAAAATAGACGTTGCTTAAAAAACTACACAAATAGTAGATACAAGGTATTCGAAATTTTTGTAAACTGACATTCATAATTTTGTGTCTATTTAATTGTTTTTCATTAGTCTGTTGTTGTATTTTCAGAATTCATGGCTTTCCCTTCAATACCAAAACCAAAATGACTTAAACTTAAACAATATGGTATCCTCGAATAAACATTCCACGTTTCTCACTAAACAATGACTGATAGTAGAGTATGTAGGACTTAAGAAAAAGGACTTTTCATACAAAAATATCATAATATTAAATTTACATTAGCCGCAAAATTGGAATTATCCGTGTTGCTGTGTATTGTTGCGGCGACCTCCTAGTATGTTTGTGACGCATTGCCCCAAGTAGATAGTGAAAGTTACGTGGATTGTGGTACAGTCCTTACCGCCGCAGGCGCAAGCCAATCCCGCTTTTATCACAATAGCAATACGAACACCGATTGAGGATTGCGCCTAACGCAGTAAAACGCATATGATCATAAATTGTACAAATTCACTTTCTGTGACATTTTGACCAACATGAGAAAGTTTGCAGCCAAGGCTTATTATTACCCACGGAAATAACGATTTTGATTCAAGTTCAAGTAAAACATTTTTTATTCTTCCCCCCTCCATTCTCTCCTCACTCCTTCGAGTGGGTTTGTAGTCCATAGTACACCGGAATGAAAATCTAAGACGGTCAGCATCTAACTTAATAATAAGAGTTAATAATATTTGAGTGTAAAGAAAGTCGGCTGTTATCACAGCCTATGGTAAAAGGACCTCAGACCTCCAGTAGCAATAGAGGTTACAGAGTTATCTGACCTCTGATAATTCTGTGCTGGGACTTACTGGGTCACTCAACAAGTCGACATTCATCTTTAAAACAAAACATTCAAGTACTTCGGTTCTGATAAGAAATAATAAAACAATGTACATGGCTACTGTAGTACTAGATAAACATAGTTGAGAAGATATTAGCTACTGTACGATGTATTCCAATAAACCCAATATAACTTAGACACGCTTTACAACAACATATTATCATATGTTTATTTAAAATGGCATGATTCTTCTAGGCTCTATCTATACAGTATACACGCCACATCTACACCTGTTGGACTTTCCTGTTTTTTTTTTATCTTTAGTTGCTAGAGATTTCTAAATAAACATGTAATGTAATACAATTATAACATTAAGTAAAACAGAACATAACACAGATAAATAAACGGTAAAAACAATTATTTTAACCAAATAAATCACAATAATGTATCATAGTAGGTAGCATATTATTATGTTGTAAGTACATTATAGGTTAAAGTGTGAGTAAACGCACGTCTCATTACTCTGATAATATAAAATGATACCGCGTTCTAAAATGTGCTTAGCGCCATCTATCGAGTTATAATACTAAACATAAAAGGCACTTTAATGATGTTACGAGACGACAATTATTATGTCAGTTACCATAACGAAGTGAACTGACAGAGCTGAATGATTTATTTTAGGTATATAATTTAAAGTTTTTTTTTAAATTAAAATCAAAATCAAAAAAATCAAAATCATGTTACAACCTACCTAATTGTTATGACCTACGACCATCCTAAATTTTTTTCTATCTTGCGGGAACAGTACTTTTTTCTGGACGAAAGGTACCCTATGTTCTTTGCACCCCTGATAACGTGTATGCAATGTATGTTGATAGATTGATAAGTTAGACGTGAAAGCGTAACAGACAAACTGGCTTTCGCATTTAAAAATACAAATAGTTAGGAATGTCCTAACATTCATCCTCTCCGTCCTAACATAACATTTAAGTACATATGTCTATTCGATATCTAATCGCCACAATTTCTAAAAATCCATTGAATGCCTAGATCGGTGTATAAGGTATCTTTGTGCAAAACAAAACACTACTAGGTTCAGCGTTTTGGGCTGTGCGTGTGCGTTGATATATCATCGCTCAGTTCAGTTCAGTCAGTTCACCATTTTATTTAACTAACTAAACACTATGAAACTGACGGACTTTCATAGAAGCTTTCAACCCCTGAGGGGGTAACCGCTTAGGGGTAGAATTTCCAAAAAAATATTTTTTTGTGGATGCCATCAGGCTCAGAATCTACAGGTATCTGTGAAGACCACCTCATAGTTGAGAAGAGGCGTAATACAGAATAGTATGAACACTGTTGAAATTAGTGATAGTGGTAGAAAAACATAATTGCGTTTGATTTACAATACAGAACGTTCTAGTGATTCCATATGTATAGAAATTTAATCACTTTAATTTCCTGTACATGATATCGCAGGAAGTGTAAAAAGTAATTTGTAATCGTGTAAAGTTACTTTCATCCAGGTAGGTATGAACTACCTATTTACTTGATCTCTTTTCAATGACACTCAATATTTAATTCGTCCTCCTATACATATAAATTACGTAGGTACGTTACCAAAAGTGGGACATTTATAAATGCGTTCTATTTTCAATCAAAATATATAGAATTCCAAAAATATTTTTGTTATTGCCTTTATTTATAAAGCTTTTTCGCCGTTTAAAAAATAATATTAATGATTTGTAACGTTAGGTTCGATAATAATATTTATTTATGTCCAGGAGACGTATTTTTTAAGCATCAAAAATCCAATTCGCATACGAAATTGCAAGAATCGAATGAGAAACCTGAAAATCGTATACGAATTACGATTCTTTGAATTTCGCATGGAAAATAAAATTTATTGTAATGCTTCAAAAATAAGCTATGTAAATAACATAACAATAACAGTATATGTTTGACATTTCTATCTTTTATTTTAGTTGGGAGAATATAGATAAGTGGCACCTTGGAATCGTACCCATTGTATACATTGCAACTAGTTGTGTAATACGTTATGTATTAAAATTGGATATGTGTATGTATATATTTACTCAGCATTTTTTTATCCTGCATTTAGATTAGATAAGATAACTGCTGTTCTGATGATACCTATCTAAAGTGTTGAATTTCCTTTACAATATGTGTTACATACAATTGACTACAACATATTGCTATACCTACAGTGGTTATTTGCGTCATACACACACACACACACACACACAAGTATTATTTATTCAGGATAATCGCGCTTTAGTGATGTATTTTCGTACAGTTTTCTATATTTATTTCTGTCTGTATTGTTATAATTATTTAATTCTCATTAGTTGTGTAATGAAAATTAGAAATCTCTTTTCATAAAAGAAAGTCGGGTTAGTTACTTACACCATTTATAAGTCAGGAACGGCTGGACCGATTTTTGTGATCTTTGGTTTGTTGGATTTGTCTGCGCCCAGAATAGCAGAATAAGTAAAAAAAAATCAGAAAATTCACAAAAAAATGAGGTGGTACGCAGTGCGCCGGGACAGCTAACTCGTAAATTTATGTATAATATTTTTAGGAAACAGGTCGTAACAGGTGTCTAAAATTTAATTTTGTCCTTTCAATTGTAAACATTGGCAGTATGTGACCTAGTTTTTGTGTACTATTTTATTCTTTATTATTCATAAAAGTAGTTTAATGGTTGAATGAAGTGGTAGCGCCTTAGAGCTTTTGAATTTCGTCCTGAATCATTATCCCACCAACGAAGATTTTCGGAACTTACCTCGTTAATCTAAGATTTAATTTAAGTATGTTGTTTTCGTTGGGAGCAACATTCCAGTGAATGCATACCTTGGTCTAATATAGTTTGTGATCAAGCTGTAAGTAACCTTAACAATGTAGGTACTCTTATAACCCTATTCTGTTTTTTTTTAACTTTAACGCGATCGGAAAGTTAAATAACTTCGATTTTTATGGGAAAATAAGGTTTTGAAATGTGCCACCAGGCGTCGTTAACTCAAATGCCATACCAATTAAGTAGCATATCCTTTTAACTTATTAGATGCCGAGAGGTCGCATGAGACCGCTTAATAATAAAATTTCTTGTATCTCGTTTTAAGTCGCTTAAAAAACACACTTAAGTCAACGAGCGGTGGGCATACTTAGAAGGAGTAGGTAGGTATCTATGTTTGTTGACGTGCACTTTTGGGACCAATGTATAAATATTATTGTCCGTTATCACACCTGTTAGATAACACGACAGTCGCAGTCGTGCCATGCACGTCGTGTCCATATACTATCCGCGTGTGGTGTAGTGATAGTGGATTAATGAACCTTCTTCATACTGCATCTACTATGTTTATAATTATAACACGACAACTTTGCAGCTGCAACTAGTTTGCTTTATTATGTCTAGCTTGCACCTGCGGCTTTGCATGAGTTTAATTCTATTACAAAAACGCCATTGGGTTTGTTTGGTCCCTTGAGACTTGTTTTTAACCGTGATATTAAAAAAAAAACTGTATGTAGTAGTTATCTTATCTCAGGAGTTCACTCAGGCTGTTTAATTAAGGTGTCGTCGTGAAGATGTCCTTTGCCTCGAGGTCGAAAGAGGCTGCAAGTCTTTAATTAAAATAACGTATTATTTAATCAGCACTTTTGAATTTGGAAAAGCATTCGCACCTTTCGCCAACAAAATTATTTCAAACGTTCTTTGTTTGAAATAATTTTGATTTTAGAATTTAAGTAGTGATGTAATTTCGTAGATGATCTATTTCGTCTACACCTATTTTCCATTATTTAAAAAACCTCCGTTAGTAATAGAATTATTATCTGATAATCACAAAATAAGATAACCGCTCATAAATTTCATTTGATCACATTCAACATGGTTTTTCCATTAATACAAGATAAACCCAAATGCAACAAAAATAATACGGGTACAAATATGCAGTAACTTTATAGCTAAACCATAAATAATGTTATGGCATTGTGTCACGTACTACTTATCCTCTACGTACGACACTAAGGGGGTACAGTCAGACGAGTATTAAAGTGCGCCAAACACTGTTAACATAACGCTGCCAGAAGCTTAACCACAGAATACCTAATAGTACTACCGTACAAAAGATTCACTTCCTAACAAAAGTCAGGTTTAGGTATAAACATATACCTAGACTCGCCAGAGCTACCCGCCTGCAAGCAAAATTTAAACCTATAACCCCGCGCGAACTGTGAATTTTCTTTGCGCGCCCCAGTTTTATGACCGAGCTGCGAACGTCGGCACGGGGTTGTCACTAGATAACTTTTTGTACCTAGTTTATTTGTTAGTTTTAAGTAGATTAAGCATTACAAACGTTGATTCTGTTAACATGAAAATTCCATCTGAATGTCGTGTGTTCTATTACCATGGCCCGGGTGTAGGTATTTCTTTGTAAACATTATCCTTTCTATTCTAATTATCCTATCCTGTTCCTTATATTGTTTCTGGGCAACTAATTAAATATTTTTATTTTAACTATTACTAAATAAGTACAGACAACAGCACGTCAACCTACCACAAAACGTAAAAATTTCTCAATTGATATTAATCTCTAAGTATGGGACATAACGTTCATCATTAAATCAATGACCTTTAACTTTTTGGGTAGGTTGTCTGCCGTTGTCTGTACTTAAAGACCTATGGAATTAATTAAAGAAGATCGACCGCCTGCCGCCCCCGCCTTTACACGTACTTCGATGACGCGCCATAAGTAATCGTAGTCTGAGAACTGGCAGATTATTTATGTTAAGTTAGTTTATTGCACATATGGGCGATTCTAACTGGGTATTTCTAACAAAATAAAATACAAATACTTAAGTAAAAAAATTTTTTTTTTTAAGAAAACTGATTCACTGTTCGTTTTATTCTAACATCCGTAAACACAGCAATATCTTTTATAAGGATTGTATTGACTTTTACGCTTAGAAGTCATTGCGGGTGTCGAAAAGCAAAAAAAATACGTTCAAGTATGCGCAAGCGCGACGTGACCGCAAATGTCGTGCGATAGCCCACTGCCAGACGCCGCTTCGGGCGGCGCGCTGGCCGAATATACCTAAACTGCGGAGTGACACCCTCCTGGCTTAACACTCGAAAGCATTTCGGTTGCATACACTCAAAATCTTAAGCAAAAGCCAAACATTTTGTTGTTTCCAGAGTCCGACGACTAAAAGATCTTAACTAAATATGTGCGACTGACTGTACACCACATCACCAAACAAAGGGGTTATGTATGTGACATAACATAATGTAATGTAATGTGACGTAACAGACGGACCGTCACATTAGGAAGCGTAGTGTTGCGTAACATTGCAATTTTCTCATATTTTCTTACACTTGTTATATTTTAATATTGTTTGTGTAAGTAAATCATGAAAGAAAGCAAAATCAAAATAACCTTCTGCTTTTCACAAAGTTAAATTGTTTTTTTTATTTGTCTGAAAAGATTGTCGATTTAGGTAAGTAGGTACCTACGAATTGTTTATTTTAGAAATAAATAGTCACGTAGCTGTAACTAAATGTGGAAATAATTAAATGAACATTGTTTGTTTCTTCAGGTTTGTAAGGGTCAAAGGGGCATTGTTGATAGTCCTTGAATTGTCTGAGAATGCAAATTATTTCCAAACAAGTAAAAAATATCTTCACGTTATTTATAGGCTATGGTTCCCAAAACTACTGATGCTGTTTTAAATCCTAAGGAAAATCGTCATCTAACAGATGACCGTTTTAGCAATCTTTAGGTGTTCTTTTAAAAATCAAAACCGTAAGGCATTTTCCCGGCGTGGACGAGAATCAAAAACATAAACATGATTTTACGCATGGTTGTCTTTTACAGTAACTAAAAACTTACTTCATAGTCGAAGGTTAGACCCCCGAAGGCTAGCGACTCGCGTCAAAGAGCGGTCAGCGTGTTGAAATCGCAATGCGATGCGCTAAGTCGGTCAATGCTGCCGAATTGACACCTAACGCGCAGCACATACAGTATCCTTACAGAATCAAAATTGTGCTAAGAACGTAATTTTTGTTGTTGTTTAGAAAACAAAAAAAGTCATGGACATGAATAATTCGATGTTTTGGTCTTCCCCTATATCTTTGCCTAAGTTTCTTGTAAAAATAATTGCTGTAAAGAAAACAGATTTTCTCTATTGGTTCTATAGGAAATTATGTAAATAGGTCCACATAGGTAATAAAAGTCTTTATCTTCTGGTCGACCTAGGGTTCTCTTATAGGAATAATTATTCATATTTACCGAACACCGTAATCGTCGATGCAAATGAAGCTCTTACAATATCGAACACAGCTTACATGGCCAATGTAATGATTAAGAAAATTCTTAATTTACGGAAAATCAAGAAGGTAGATTAATAAAAGCACTAAGATCTTTGCCCTGAAACTAACAAGTTGTTAATATTTCCCCTACCTTGTAATCGAATAAACATATTTACTTAATTTCTGCTGATTTGGTTCTGTCAATTCGACTGGTTAACACGGTCAGTCATCATGGACTGTCGCTTATATTGGTCAATGTCGATTCTAATTACCTAACTCATAAACAGCTCTCAGTGCAGTTTTATCTATGCAACTTTGAAAAATTCTCAGAATAGTCATACTATTAACATTACTAGTCCTTGACGTTACGTAGGTACCACGTGAATCGTCAAAATTGCGCCACTTCTTGTTTTGCTCAACACTAAAGACAACAGAGCATCAAACATTTCGTTCCATGCTCAAGTTGTGCGAGATGAGGTTGGTGACCTGCATAATGCATAAATAATACCAAGAGCCCAAAGGAACGTCAAATCTGATAAGATCGCCCCCACCGCGAAACTGTCAGATTATCTTATATGCCGTGAACACATCAAGGTCACAACTGTCACTCGAGTCGAGCGAGACATACGGAGGCTTTGAGTGCGCTCGCGTCAGTCGCTTGCGCGTCTTCCGCGCTCGCTATTCGAGTACCCCCCTATTATTTCACTCGTAATCTCGTCAATAATGCTTCACTTGCTCGATTATAATAGGGTATTAGTAATCAAACGTTAATAGTGCGTCAAGTTCCGGCAGTGTAACCTTCGTGGATATGCCTACAAAAAATGATTTCGCGTTCACATCGTCAGTTAGACCGCGTTTGTGAATAAAAATGTATATTTCGTGCATGTGATTAAACCTAAACAATGTTGCGAAGGCAGTTTTCGTGCGAGTCCGGGAAGACGGAGCTTGTGAGGGCCAAAGAGGAGTATTTTGATCGGAGGTATGCTATGTTAATGAGCGGAGTTTTTTTTGTTGCGTTCCTGGCAGCCTAAATCGAATATAAAAACTGTGTTTGCGTCAAATCAGTTAAAAAACATGGATTGATAAGTTAGTCACTATTGCGGCATTCGTATTCATAAGGTAGTTATTTTTTAACCTCATTTACACTAACACATGCTTGTTTAAAGACAAAATATAAGCATGTTACTGAGTTTAATAAGAAATACTGAAGGTTGTCTGGAAGAGATCGCTTACAAGCGTTATGACCGCCTAAATTGTGCTATTCTTAATGTATTTATTTTCCTGTGATTTGTTTCTTTTGTGTGGTGTACATTAAAGAGTATCTATCTATCTATCTACACTGATATATTTTTCCTAATAGTAAATTTTCGTTGCTGTTAATCTTTTATATCACATTGACCATAATCTACACACAGATTCTAATTTATAGATATTTTAAAAACGATATTTAAAAAAATTGGTAAATAATTTTAAAATATGTTGCATTTTTTCTTCTTACTGTACTCACTTGTCCCGTAACAATTAAGGGGTGAGTATTTTTCATGGGGAGTCGTGATTACTTAATACGTGACATGTATAAAATAAAATATTGCATTGCTCATCTTTTAAATAAATCATGACGTAGTTAAAATAGTAGAACCTATGTACTTTAATTAGCACTATTTCTAGTTATAAGCTAACAGGTTTTCACGCACATACGAAGTGCCTATAACATTCTTAGTGCTATTATAAAAAGCGCATTAAAAATATTATTTGGCGATTAATACTGCAATTAGGAATTCGTTAATTGCTATATTTTTTGAAAAAACCGAGTAAAATCCTGTTACGTACAGTGATACCTAATTCGAAGGTTTACATTAAATGATACCTAATAAAATAAAAAGAAACGAAACTTCAATGTCTTCAATGTTAATTTCAATAAAAATCATGTACATACCTTAATGATTTTACTAATGGGGCAAACATCGAATCCTTTAAAAAAACTTTCTTACAAAATGATCAGCTGTTACGATTTGTACAAGGTATCCCGTAACTCGGGATAACCCAGCCCCCCTAGCATGACCACCAAAATACGATATGATATGATATGATATAGCGATTTATCGAAACATACAGTAAATTTTTTGAAAAATATGAAAGATGTAGACACCGTGTTGAATTTTTATGATCGCACTTTAGATAAAAAATCAACATGGCGGTTATATTTATCATGTTTGTAAAAAAAAATACCGTTTGTGTCGATAAATCGCCATATCATATCATATCATATCGTGTTTTAGTGGTCATGCTAGGGGGGCTGTAACTACATATTTTATAGATCAAAGTGACTAACTTTTGTTCTATGACGTTTAATATTTAATTTTTTCGAGATATCGATATTTTTTATTATATCGCTCCTTTTATAGTAAACGTTTTTGTATTGGAGCACAAGATACATACATAACTTTGTACACTTAACCAAATAAAAAAAAGCGTACCAAATAACTAATATATGTATAAACTTACTAATGTGGCCAATTGACAAATAATGAAAACCAAGGAAAAGTTTAGATTTCCGTCTATGATGAAATGACTTCTTCACTCGGTTGGAATCTACCAAAATATTGAAATTTACCTCAAACGATTTTTAACAACACAACTTGTAAGGTATTTTTAATTAATAATTATTTTACTTGTAATGTCGTTCTGGAATTTACTGTCAAGATTATTATTTTAAGTGTTTTAATCACGGGTTTTAATGAATAGTTAAATAAATTAACAGGATGAGGTCAAACTAGCGTAATTTTGTGAGTTGTGACTTGAGTCGCGTGATTTCTGATGGATTAGGTTTCATATTTCAAGTCGTCAATTTACTCTGATAGTTAATTCTACGACTAAAAAAAACGCGACTCACGCACGACTCACAAAATTACGTTCGATTTTTTAGTTTAATTAAATTCAGTATATTTATTTGCAGATAAGACGTTATTTGAATTAATTGATTGGCCTCAGCCACAGGTTGATGACTGTACCCATCTCATACTTTAGTAACTAAAGTTTAGTTAGATAACTGAGACTCGTAAATCACGAGTCATAAGTAGCCTTAGGTTACTTTTTTATTACCACATCCATCATCCAATACGAGAAAAACTTTGTACATGAAAAATAACTTTTTCAATAAGCGTTTAGACAATAAATTAGAAAACTGTTCGGGGATTCACAGATTTAGTTAGTGCTATTGGTAAATATGAAAAAATATGTCAGACAACACAAATTAACATGTTCAATCAAACACAGACTAAAGGTCGTGCAACCATTTTAAAAGTATAACTTGTTAAACTCAGCAAAGTTTAAGAAGCTACGTAAAAACGTTGAGAATAAAAACAAAGAACACATGGTAGCGGGTCATTTAGGCATCTTTCAGATCAGAATGCTGATGGGACGAAGTATCTTAATTTCTCAATATTTTTCCTATATTTTTAAAAACTTGATTATTTTTTTAACCTTATAGACCGTCCATGCGATGACTGTGATGACTTCTGTTTTTATAAGATTTTTTTGCCTTTTTAAAAAAACATCAAGTGTCTACTGTCTACGACTCGACTCATTAGCAAGGTCGCCGGGTTAATACCAACCAGGTTCTTGTTCCATCGCAATTGTATTGTAATTCTTTGCTACTTAGGGTGCTTCATTTGATTATCAAAATTTAGAAATATATAAATGTGCAAATGAATTGAATAATGGTAATGCTAGCTGCTATAGTGAACTTCATTAGACGTTACTAAATTAGTTATGGCATGGCAAATTCTGAGTCTTCATACTCTTCCTTTTTGATCTAACGGTACGACTAGTACACCAATTTAAAGTTGCTCAGCAAACAATAGAGAGAGTAATGTACCGAAATTGTCTCAAGTATAAATTAAGAAATTTGATACTGTGGTGCGGACCCACAAACTCATCCTGCTTCCTTATACCTGCACGAGGGATGACCTATACAAATTAAGCCACACAGAATGCTGGAAAAGTCGCCGAGTTTTGGTCGAAGTCTATCTAAAATCGCCATTGACACGACACGACAAAAGAAGAATCAAGAATTGTAACTAAAGAAATCAATATAACTCCAGCGCGCTGAAGTGACAATGGCCTGGTCACTTATGCCGTATGCTGTATACGTAAAATCGATAAAATCTATGAGGCAGATGTATTCTTTGGTAGAGTCCCAGACTTTACAAACGCAGAGTAAGGGCCGTCCTACAAGTCGGGGCGGTGACATGCGAAAATCAGTCGATGGTAAATAATTCGAAGATAAGGCTCACTGGCGTTGAGAAAGGCCTAGCAGTGCTCTTACTAACGTGGGCTGATTATGTAAACCTTTTGGTCATCCATCATAACTATAAAAAAAATTTGAAGAGCATCCTCAAATTGTATCCTAATATCAACAGTAACTATTTATTTACAAAATATCATGCTTATAAGTTTATGCATTTTTTAAATTAATGAATTAATGAAAACAGTATCACACTGTATAAAGATATTACGATGAATACATTATCGTATCAAAATAGCGATACGGTTGCAGTACACTGTTTGAATGTGTACGAGTGAGACTAAAACTTTTGGATAGCGACCTTAGTATTATGCGTTCAGGTACAGACTTTGAAATTGTTTACTGTTTTTTTTAAATTGTTTTTTTTTTAAAGAAATATTGTATATAAGACAAAAGGTTTAGGTATTTTGTCGAACACAAATCGATAGAAATTATCAGAAACTCCACCAAGCAACTTACAGTTGTTTAAAGTTCATTGTGTTTGATACAAACGTTTACTAAGATATGAATATATAATAATATAATGATGGCTATTTTTAAGTAAATATTTTAGTAACACAATATTGTTTGTTGTTTCAGGAGAACTAGGTCCCTGAACGCGCCGTCCCCGATACAACAGTTTGGACCATGCGGCAGGATAATGAAAAACTCGGCAATGGTAATGTAAGTACCCTTTACTTTTAATGCTCTGAAGTTCAAACCTATGCACAAAACCACAGCAAAATATTAATAAAGAAATTCACTGAGAAAGAAAACATTAAAGTGTAGGTACCATATAAACAATGTATTTCCTTTATGGTTCTCAAAATTTACGGACCTACTCTGAAACCTCCATATACCTACTGTCATGTCCGCCTACTTCTGACAAATAAAAATGGACAATGAACAATTATTTAAGTTGGTTTTATTAAAATTGACAAATTAAGTAAAAAAAGACAGCCAGATTTCTATAAAATACAGATATTGACTATAAGAACCTAACAAGATTGGGAGGGCTGGTCGAATATGGAGGCAATAAAAGGGGGTGAAGAGGAAGCGGAACTAGGCTGGTACGTCCAGCTACCGTGGTGGAGATCCCAGGCGAGTCAGAAATCAGCACTGGGATATGCGTTCTAGAGGAGTGCAGGACCTCTTCAGAGCGTCGGCGATCCTGAGTTCACTCACGTAGGGTTTCTTATGTCAGGACAGGACTCCACAAGCAAGCGCTAGGTCCTTTTATGCGTCTCTCTGGCGTGTCTCCGGTACAATGACTATTTGCTGACTTTTGTAGGATAAACTTTTTCAGGTTTTCGTTCCCTTGTACTCCTTTTGCAAGAAAAGTATAGACTGTCCCATATTTATTTTATTTTTTATTTATTTATACTTTATTGCACATTTAAAAATAGTTGTAAAATGACGGACTTAATGCCAAGAGTCATTCTCTACCAGTCAACCAATGATCAAACAGAGAAAAACAGGCGGTGTAGCAAGAAAAAAAAAACACGTTAACATTACATACATAATATAGTACACAGAGCAAATGATAGGTAAATTATTAGATCAGCGACTTTTAATGTAAATGCGTAGAGCTTTCTTAAAAGTAACTTTGGACTTAGATTTCCTAATATTGGTGGGAAGTCGATTCCAGAGTATAGCTGTGAGGGTGAACGAGTTGGACATAAAGCGTGAAGTGTGAAGTGTGTTTTTATAAGGAAATCTGGGCATTCTAGAAGCTTCAATTCCTTTTATGATTTGAAAAGTGTGATCGCCCGACTCGATAAGGATATTTACAACCTCCTTGTCAAGATAAAATCCGGTAATGTGACAAGAGCCTATAATAATAATTTCGAATTTAGATATTCAGTAGACAAACATAAATAGGTATAAAAATCCAGCCTTACGCTAGCCGAAACATTATAAATGATTATTTAGAAAATACAATTATAGTACAACCTCATTTAATAGGCGATATAGAAAAACTATCCTAGAAAAAGAAAGAATAAGTAGACATGAATTGTCAGTCAGTAGAAAAAGTCAATTTTGACAGATTGATTGAGTTATATTATGTTTATATAGTTAGTTGTATTAGTTATATTATTGATTAGGTGTTTCGCGAAATTCATTATTTCCTAATTCGCTGCGAAAAAGCATCTAATATGGCAACCTATATAAAATATGATGATACCTATGTATGATAGTAAAACGTAATTACCTAAACACAATAGTATCTAGAATACTACACTACATACGTAAATGAGGATATTAAAGGACCGAAGTCGCCGACATAGCTCTTCGAATTGTAAAGCTGTAGTAGCAATGGTCAGGCCACTTCGCATTGCTCGCAGAACTGACAATCTAGTGGCGACTAAAATCGCAGCGTGGGCAGTCCTTCCACCGTAGACTGGAGACCAAGTCAAGGTTGCGGGAAGCCACTGGATGCGAACGGCCCAGAGCCGCTCGCTGTGGGGTTCTTTAGGGAGGGAGGCCTATGTCTAACTGGATTTTCGTTTCCGAAGGCTTATGAGGAATTAACTAACCTATACGTTTGCTTTCTCACGAAATTTAAACGGGCCACTCTGTTCTTAAATAATGATGCGAGCGACAGTCCTGACAAGCGTAGGGAGGAGCATCTAAATCTATCGGTAAAACTTTGTATGATGTACAATGAAGAGTATCTTCCTATTTATATCGATATCGATAGGCCGTACTAACAAATCTCTCGGAACAGGCAGATATAGCATTCGGGCTACTCCCAGTTCAGTTCTAAAGAATGAAAATGTGAGCAAAGTCCTGTCCAACGAGCATAGGGAATTAGAGAGGAGCATCTAAACCTTGGCAAGCACTGTGTAGGGCGCCTTACCGATAAGGTGGTGCTGTGATAAACGCTAAGCTGCTGGCAGCGGACAGAAAAGTAAAGCCTAGGATTAAGCTCGGGTGTGTATTGGGAGGAGCCTATATCCAGTAGTGGACTGACGCGATTATGATGACGATAGATAGATAGATAGATAGATACTCTTTATTGCACACCATACAAGTAAAATACACATGATTTTTACAGAAAGATGTACAATTTAGGCGGTCTTATCGCTAATAGCGATCTCTTCCAGACAACCTTTAGGTAGAGGACAACCATTAAAGAAAGGGGAAGGTGTTGCAGAGTTCTTAAAATTCTTACCTGATGACGATGCTCTTAACCTATCGTTATATCGGTAGGTCGTATTAACAATCTCCCGGAACTGTTGCAGGCAGATCCAGGACCCGGCTTCCCAGCGGCTGACGTGGTACAAGCCGCCGCTGACGGTGCTGGTCATCAAGAAGGTCCACGACGCCACCATCCTAGCCCCGTTCGTGCAGCTGGTGCACTGGCTAGTTCATGTGAGAAAGATTTTAATTACGTTATATTAATATTTGCCTAGAATATTTACGGTTCTTTCAGAGGCAGGGGTGGTTAAAATTAAATTGCTCTTCCTACAAACAATCATACATGACTCTAGTACAACAATTGTGGTGTTCATCACACAAACATTTGCCCCTTGCGGGGTTCGCACCCGCAACTGCCTGGCTTCGTTTGTAGTCCGTAGTCTAGTACCGCCATGATAACCAGTAGACCAAGATTTTTCAGTTTTTTCAGCTTTTGCAATTAACTACTTTAAAAAAAATATATTTTTGTCTGTAAAATATAGCCAAACTGTGTCCTTTATAAGTTTTCTTACATGCTAGGGAATTGAATTACGGCACGATACGTGATTTCGTCCACATTTACCCTGATTTCTCGACTGAGTCAGTTTATCGACCTTGGTAAAAAAAAACTAAAGACCTTAATAATTTATCTTACTACCCTTCTACGTCACATTCCACGAATTTATTGCCGCGTCCCCGTATTTATTTTATTCAGAATCATTGGAAAATAACAATGTATCGGGTTTTATACTTCCTCTATAATAAAATATTGTGTGATAAAATATCAAGTAGATTTATTAAAGATTTAGGTATCTGTATGTGTCCGAGGCTAATACTGATGATGACATCACATAATAGGTTAGTAATGAGTAGACAAGTTATAGTCGAATTATAAAACAATTAAATGACTCGGCTTATTTAATAAAGATGTCGCAGCCAACTTGACAAGTCAGCCATTTAATTAATGGATAGCCATTGACTGCCGGCATTAAACCAAATATCTAAAAGACCTTTGCCCAACCAAGACGTTAATAGCAACGTTTAACGTAACAGCTGAACGTCGTATTCTTTGAGCCTCAGACTAGGTACTTCGGTCTTAATTGAATGATATATATAATGGAAAGTCATGTTTTAGAATGCCTGGATTTTAAAGTTTGTACTAAGTAGTTCCAACAGATTGTCATTTGTCAGCATCAAAAATTAGAAATTTCAGTCCTCCATCACTTTCAGTTCACAGAAAACAAGCAAAATATGGACGCACTTTATTAGCTGCTGACGCCATGTTTATTTGTAAGCCCTAGTCCTGCAGCGACAACAAAGCGAATTTTACAATTCAGTCATCACCTGGCTGCTTCTAAACCAGGCGTTTTCTTTCAGTAGACAACACGTTATATTTTGAGTTGTGTCATTCTATTCAATTATAACTTCCGCCCGCGGCTTCGCCTGCGTGGAGTTCGGTTTGTTACTCAGTCTTTAATTTATCAACGACTAACATCAAAGCATCTGGACAGATTCCTTCATTATTAGACTGGTTGATTAAATACGTTAGTAGTTAAACTAATTCATTAACACAGTGTACGAGTAATGCCCAGAATTCCGTCATATCCACGTGAGTTATTACATTTAAGGCTTAGTATTGCTTTTTTGAAGCCCGATTCTGTAACCTTCCTCGATAAATGAACTATCCAACACAAAGTTTTTTTTTAATTCGAGACAGTAGTTCCTGAGATTATCACATTCAACCAAACAAACTCTTCAGCTTTATAATAATAATATGGATTATAATATTAGTATAGATTATTTTGTATAAACTAGAAACCCTGCTAGATACCTACAATATACAAGGTGACTTTTTAATGTGTATCCAAATTTTAATGTAATGTTCTACTCATGAAAATAAACAACTTTTACTAAAAGACCATTAGTGAATACAAGAAAAATAATCAACTGTTCCGTACCAGTCGTAAGTGCTACTCTACCAAAATAGAACAGCTGATATTTTTTCCTCGAACTATTGGTCCCATAGTAATAGTTGTTCCTATTCATGAATTATTACTTTATTAAAATTTGGATATTCATTAAAAAGTCAACATGTAATATTATGCACTATAGATCAATAAAGTTTGCTATTTCATTTTACCGGCAGATGTGAAACGCGAAGTTAAAAGAATAATAGTAAAAACAGCGCTTCCTCCGCCTTCCCGGATGGAATTCTGGAATAGCTGGAGACTAATCACCGTGTTCAGGGAACAAGAAACGCAGAAACAAATAATGATTCAGGCCCGCCCTAATTATAACCTGCGCCGGAGCAGGTTGATTCAACTTTGTATCGGTTTATTGACTGATCGCAATGATCGAACCAGTCGATATTAAACTTAGGTATGTTTCAAAAGTTATAAAACTGAGATTCCTCAGAGTTGCGTAAGTTATGTTATGACTTTCAGTTTTAATGTCAGTTCAATTATCTTGAGTGAATACTTGTATTGAGAACAGTGTGATTGACGAGTATGAATCATTGAAAATTGGAGAAGCAGTGTAATTTCATTATTATGAAAAGCGATTTATCATTAAAAGTTTATGATCTTATTCTTCTATTAAGGTATTATTTGTGTGTGATTTCCAATTAAAACGACAAGTGCATGGACTTAACTTGCCTAGCTCGCACTTACTACATGTCTTGTAACTGTATTTCCTGTAAAAAAGGCTGACATAGGTGACTGAGTTTGTTGCGCCGATTCTCCCATCACCAGCCGATATGTAGTCCCGAAGCAAGCATGTATAAGTGCCCGGAAGAGGGCCTTTAAAGGTACTGAATAAATGATTATAATGACTATTAATCATGTTTTTATTCTTCTTTTATTGTGCTCTAATACTCGTGTTTTATACGAATGATTTAATGGGTTGTAGGCAGAATAATATTTTGAAAATGATACTGCCGAACTGCATAAATAACAAATCTAAGCATACCTACTATAGGCATAACTTAATGTTGAACTACACTTAGTTTGTTAGTTAAATAAACGTATCTTATAAAATATAACCCTCCTTCTGTCGCAGTCGGGTAAAATTATTTCTAAAATACTACCTAATTGTAGATGGAGAATACGAACCTTCAAAGGTTTTACGACAACGAGTCAACGACACTATTTTGGTTTCCGCTGTGTAACTGGATATTTAGACCGTGAATATAAAAGCAATCGATACTTTAGTGTTAAGTAGGTACATAAATTTACTGTAATGTCCCCGGAAAGTGCTAGCTATAGCCGTAAACGGTTCGCCCTCAGTGTCCCTCTCACGCAAACACATGCGGCGATCGATACAATAACCTCACCTCATGCAATGATAATTAGCACAATACAGGTACAAAAAAACAGTAGGCTCACCTCCACTTGGCGGAAAGATGCCAACTGCTTTGCTATTCTATAAGTTAAGTGTTAATTATGCATCTGTGAAGAAACTTTTCAGAAAGCACTAGCAACGAGAATGGCCTCAATCAGTCATAATTATAAAGTGGGTGAGATAGATAATAGATGTGACCATTCCGATCATATTTAGTAACATTTATCACAAACTAATAAGCATCTTCGTGCTTCTAGCAGGCAATGGACCCTATAATGTTGGGCCAGCTTTATTATAATCAGGCACCCAGTAAGGTTGGCTAGTTACAGATTTGCAGCCTTACAGAACAGCCCTGCAGTCAGACTTAAAATAATAAAATAGTAACTTCTGTAGACATCACTAATTGGGCCTAATCGCGACAGTTTATGTGGGCATCTTACCGTTTTTTGTTACGGTGCTCGAAATTTGTTTGTTCTAATTGCAACCTTAGTAGACGTAGGTGTATACTTCTTGTCTTACCTACGTATCTATTGTGCTGTGTAATTAGCTTCGAATAATACATACGCTTTCCACTGTATCAATATCACCAGGCTCGTACGATGCATAAATAAAAGATCTATTCGGACTTGAACTTCGGACAAACCAACGCCACTCAATTGATGAATAGAACTTCGACCACGATAAATATTGAAATATTCTGCGTGCGATCCACTCCCAAGCAAAAGCCAATCCACACCGAAAACTACGCTACTTGCCCGCAAACAGTGCCTTAAATAGGCAGAGCTACCGCGACCAGTGCCCAGGTACAGGGGGGGTTACCCTGGAGGGGTACAGAAATGAAACCAGACTATGTTTTGGGTAACTGTGCCCATGAAGCTCGCACCGGGCCATAAAAGGATAGTTACGTACGGCACTAAAAGCAGATCGCGCCCGCAGATTGACCGCCTTGGTTTGTCCGAAGCTTTACTCTCATCCAGTTTGAACCAGCTAGTTTAGTTCTATATCGATACCTTAACTCAGCGGCTGTCAAACTTTTTTGGGGACGGAACCCTTTTGTATAACACTAAATATTTTCTGTTTTATTTTAAATAAAATCATTTTAAAAAATGGTACTTTATAGCACTGTGTTTTATGAACTCTAGGTGATTTTTTTCGGTTGTTCTTGTTTTAATTGGAGGAATGAAATAGTTATTCTTATCTTTTGATACAATAGATTTATTGACGCATGTTAGTTAGGTTCTTCTTTTGTTTATGGCCTAATCGAGGATCATCGGTCCACAGACACCTCACCGTTGAATTTTCTCGAATAACTTTGTGCTATTCTGTGACAGGGCCTAATACATTAAGTAAATGTCTCCAATCTCGATAGTTAGACGGTTAGATATTTATACTGCCAGCGGACCCTCGAAGAGGCTTCGAGTGTGTGCTTTAACTAAATCAATCACACAAATTATTTTTGTTAAAATTTTATTTTTATCAACCTCTCATTTGTTTCCAGGACAAAAGTATGGTAGTGTTCGTAGAAGCAGCAGTCCTCGACGACACGCTGCTGGCCTCATACGGCGACTTCTCGTCAGTGCGGGAGCGGCTCATGACCTTCCGCGCGGGCACTGACGACCTGACAGACAAGATTGACTTCATTATCTGTCTGGGCGGTGACGGCACCCTGCTTCACGCTAGCTCGCTGTTCCAGGTGAGAATAAAGGTATTCTAGGAAGACGTTTTGCAGCATACAGCCTTCCTTGCATGACCACGAAAACACGATATAATATAGCGATTTATCGACACAAACTGTCATTTTTTTTTAAGAATTTTGATAGAAACAGCCATTTTTAGCGATCATAACATTTGACGTCACCGGCACGGCGATTCAATATGGCGGGCTATATCTATCATATTTTTACAGCTGGTGACGATAAATCGCTATATCATATCTTGTTTTGGTGGTCATGCTGGGATAACAAAAGATGGTGTTCAAAAAGTACGAGCCTTTAAGTGGGTAATTTACAATTTATTTTTTAAATCTATCGTAAATAAAAAAAAAATGTACAATCCGCAAGTAAGTTGTCTAGTATACAAAAAGATTCCATTGACCATCCATTGTAATCATTTAGTCATAATTACAAAAAAAACATCAGTCATCAATCAACGCTCGTTACGGTGCGACCACAATCGAACTCTCGTTTCTAATTGAACAATTTCAATTTTCAATTTCTTTTGAATCTTTTCCGTGTATTATGTTTTATTCCGTGTATCCCCAAAAAGGCTTGTACTTATTTAATACTCTGTATACATATGTATATCAGGCTATAGCCATCGTCGTAACTACGGGCTGGATAGACGGGCGGCTGCCAGGAGCGCAACCCTCGATCCTCTGATCCAGATCAAATAAATATACTTCGCGTAAAAATTTTAATTTTTCCTTATAAATTCGGACATTTTTAATATATTTAGATACCTACCTACTACCTACATGTAGGAATCTAACGATCATGTAGATTTTTCTGTAACCACAAAAACATTTGCAGCCGGATTTGCAATCAGAATAAAAGAAACGTAAGAAAACACGTCAATAGTTTTTTCTAAGGTCATATATAAGGTAATAATAATAACACAACAGTTTTTTCCAAGGTCATAAATAATAATAACACAACATAATAATAACTTAAGTAGTTATTATTTATATACATACAACCACATTGGGGCAGAGACCTATGTAGATACTTACTTGATGATGCAAAACAAGTTTAGTTCCATCGTTCGCATAAATAATAATAATTTTAATATTATAACTACAAAACACACGTTTATACAGGGTTACATAGCAAAGAGGTGCCAAATTTTTAAAATAAGATCGATTGAACAATATCAAGAAGCGTCTTAATCGTTATTATTTTTAATAATCGTATGCTACGAAAATAAAAACTTTAGAATATCCGAATATAAAGTTAATAGAGAGAAGAATAATAGAAGGTACGGCGAGCCAACAAGGACCTTACGCAGTGCACATACGGTGCATTTTTTCATGAATGAGTAAATTATCCACGCGTACTATTTTTAACAGCGAAATGGAATAATTAAATGTGAAAAAAAAATTTTTGCTGGTTCTGAGCCATCCTAAAGATTGGCACCCAGTTCCGTCTTTACCATAAGGGCTCACGGGGCCCGTGCCCAGGGCCCCCGGCCTCACGGGGGCCCCAAAGCACTAACACGAACAAAAAACTTATTCGTAATCTTAGAAACAGTCAACAAAAAAAAAATTGGGTCAAAGCCTAAAAAAAATTGAAAAAATAAAAGATTTAGTTATGTTTTTTTCATAACATGAAGAACTTATTTATTTTATTTTACCAATTCATGATTAAAAATAGAGAAAATTAAAAGAAACACTTTTTTCTTGTTTTTTGTGTTTAATACTTAGCAATAGGGCCCCGAATTTTTGTGTGCCCCAGGGTATGTTAAGACGGCCTTGTTGGCACCCCTTTGCAATGTAACCCTGTATGTATTGGACTCGTAAAAGGGAATCAAATGACCTCAAACACGAAGGTTTTATTTAGTACTAGTTAACTACTATCTATCTATATATACTATCATCTGAGGCCCAATTCCAGTAATTTAACAAAACAATGTTATAGTTTACGAGAATACCGTTTTAGACAGTAATGTTCTGGGAGCGGATCGACACTGGATTGCGAACATTGTTAAATTATGGGAATGGGCTAGTTTCCTAAAAATTTAGAATTAGTCCGTCCGTTGGATTAACAGAAATTATTGGACACGTATTTTTTATTTACTCAATCAAACAAAAAATAATGAAGATATAGGCCGTTAAAGTTCCGTGTAACGATTTTTAGCAAGGTGTGACGTCACTCCCAAACTTTGATGCGCTTTATCTTCGTCATTTTTTGTTTGATTAACAAAAGACAAAATATGGGTCCAATATTTTTTCATAATCTAACTGACGGACTAAATAGAATAATATTTTTTTGACCCAGGAAACTATCCTATTGGATTTTTGATCAGCTCGATAGTATTACATTATTGTATTGTCATCTGAATCATACTGAATGTCATATAGGTACTTACAAAGTTTCAAAACTATACGTCAGCTAATTAGGGCGGAGCGGTGACATACGCAAAGCTGCTAGCAGTGGATGGAAAAGAATAGCCGAGGATCGGAATTAGTGGCGTGCATTGGGTGAGGCCTATGTCCAGCATTGGACTGACCCGGGTTGATTAAGATGATGCCAATTGACGTCAGCTAACTAAACGACGACTTCTAAAGTCTTTGGAAACGATCTCCAAGAATTAAATAATAGTTACAAGAGGCTAGTTTCCTTAAAAAATCTAATTAGTCCGTCAGTTGGATTAACAGAAAATATTGGACACGTATTTTTTCTTTTCTCAATCAAACAAAAAATGAAGAAGATAAAGCCCGTTAAAGTTCCGCGTAACGTCATGCCTTGCTACACTTTTTATCATGGGATGACGTCACTTGTTCACATTTCAAACGTTGATGTGCTTTGTTTTCGTCATTTTTGTTTGATTGACAAAAGACAAAATATTAGTCTAATGTTTTTTGATAATCCATCTGACGGACTAATTAGAGTAATATTTTTGACCTAGGAAACTAGCCCATTGAAGGGTGTTAAAAATGGTGCTACGATGTTGTGTTACGAACTCCGATTTGTTTATATTTCATTTTCCAGCAATCAGTCCCTCCCGTGATGGCATTCCACTTGGGCTCGTTAGGTTTCCTGACGCCTTTTGAGTTCAACAACTTCCAGGATCAAGTCATGAATGTGCTAGAAGGTAATTAATACGTTATTCTAAATTATTGAAAATACACGTGTGTACTATGTTAAAAATTGGCTCATTATACATTTAAAATAATGGAACAAATTTTTTGTCATGCATTTATTTTGTTTTAAAGAGAAATTTGTTATACTTAATCAGTTTTCCATATCGCGACGTGTTAAATTGTAAATTTTGACGATTTGTTATTTAGAAACGTTAATTTATACTATTCGAATAAATTATCATAGTACGAGAATTTCTATGTCAAATAAAGATAGAAAAATACAAATGAAAATAAATAAAATAAAATATATTAATGTCAAATATATAAAAATCATTTGTCAAAATATTATTTTAAGTTTTAATATGCTTTTAATAAGAAATTTATTTATTTTATTTTCAAACTGACAGACTTAACACTGTATTGTTGTTGCTTGTCTTAAGTATGCTTTTTAGTTTGTTCCCTGTAGTTGTGCCTTATTATAAAAAAATATAAAAATAACATCCAAGTTAGAGTCGGACTCGCGCACAAATGGTTCCGTTCCATTATCTATAATATTCTGTAAATATTTCAAGCGTCTGCCTGTTGCCGTTATTAATATCGAGTAAAAAACGGCAAAAACCTCACGTTTGTTGTGTTAGGAGCCCCACTTAAATATTTATTTTATTCTTTTTTTAGTTAGTTGTTGTTATAGCGGCAACAGAAATATATCATCTGTGAAAATTTCAACTGTCTAGCTATCGCGGTTCATGAGATAGAGCCTGGTGACAGACAGACAAACGGACAGTAAAGTCTAACTCGTATGTTCCCGTTTTACCCATTGGATACGTAAAAAATTAAAATAAAATATGTACCTACAGTCAAATCGAGAACCTTCTCCTTTTTTGAAGCCGGTTAATAAATAAATAAAGAAACTATAGTAAATAAAGTAACTGTATCCGGGCCCAGGCCACGCGGCGCTGACGCTGCGCTCGCGGCTGCAGTGCGTGGTGCTGCGCCGGAGCACGGGCCGCGAGCGCGCCGCCGACCAGAAGCCCACCACCATCCTCGTGCTCAACGAGGTGGTGGTGGACCGCGGGCCCTCGCCCTACCTCTCCAACATCGACCTGTTCCTCGACGGGAAGCACATCACCTCCGTGCAGGGAGACGGTAAGATACACCGTTTCTTTAGGCTCGCTCTACGTTTTTTAACAGGACTTATTTTTTGAAGGTAAGCAGTATACCTCTTCGGTAAAAAAGGAATTATAAGAACTCTGCACCACCTTACCCTTTCTCTAATGGTTGTCCTGTACCTGTTGGTTGTCTGGAAGAGGTCGCTATTAGCGATAAGACCGCCTAAATTATATGTCTCTGTAAAAATCATGTGTAATTTACTTATATAGTGTGCAATAAAGAGTATCTATCGTATCTATCAATTTGAAATAATTACGTTATTCTAGTTTAATGTTCCTTTTTCTTAAATGGAGTCATTTTTCTTAATCTGACATAGTGATTTCGATCCTTAGCATTGAGTGCTAATGACAGTTCGCATCCTCGTTTTTACTTTTAAAAAAATTAAGCGCAATGGAGTTTTTAATTGACGCAATAGATGAAAAGATTGCCAGTAGGTTCTGATTTTTGTCTATTTTATGTAGTTCCACTATACTCTTGCGACAGTCGTTGCTAAACTTGTCTGCGGCTTTTGCGGGGTTTCCTTGACAAAGGTTAGATCATACAACCTTAAGTCATCCGATGCAGATAGATAACGTTTTACTGGTGTTTTAAGCATTGGCAGACCCAACCTTAATAAAACCGATTTACCTAATCAGTATTTTATTTTCACCCCATTTAGCACTGATGCAACTCAACATTTCGGCACTTTTACGTTCCGTTCTCTTTAATACACGGTTTTTATAACGTTTCCTTCCAGGATTAATAGTATCAACGCCGACCGGCAGTACGGCGTACGCCGTAGCGGCCGGCGCCAGCATGATCCACCCGTCCGTGCCCGCCATCATGGTCACCCCCATCTGTCCACACTCGCTCTCCTTCAGGCCTATCGTTGTGCCGGCGGGGGTGGAACTGAAGGTAACATACTTTGTGGTACTATCTATCGTTTCTAGGTATCTTAAAAAACCGTATCTTTTGTGTGTTAGATTTCCTTAGAATCAGGATCGACTGAGGATATGGATTACTGTATAATTTACACCGATATCAGCACTCGTAAGTCAGATCTAAGCCATTGGATCCTCATTACTATTATTCGTGAATAGTAACGCTTCGAAGCTCAAAAACATTAATGAGATAGAGCTGAGCATAAAGATATACTTTCATAGCATCGCAGAGTTTCACAAATCTCAATCACTTTTATGTTCTAAATGCTTATCCTTTTTAAGGTTGTAATTACATTTCAAAGTACAAGCACTAAACACATTTTAAAACATAGAAGACACAATTTTTGTGCACCGTTTTATTAACAGTATGTTTTTAGCTAAAAAGGTGAAAACTTCATCTCTGTAAAACTACACTTGCATACGCAATATTATGGTAGTCGGTACCTTGTATAAAGTCCATTATTCTCCCGTTGATGGCATACACATTTTATGCGCTAGACAACACCAATCGTCACGGTCTCGAAGTAAGGAATAACATCCTTGTGTTACGGGACCACCAGACAATGTATTCTGCCAGGGGCAACTCCCACCACAGCCATCATCATCATTTCAGCCATAGGACGTCCACTGCTGAACATAGGCCTCCCCCAGTGACTTCCAGATTGGCCGATTGGAAGCGGCTTGCATCCACCGTCTTCCTGCGACCTTTACCACGTCGTCTGTCCACCTTGTGGGTGGACGTCCTACGCTGCGCTTGCCAGTACGTGGCCTCCATTCGAGAACCCTTCTGCCCCATCGGCCGTCAGTTCTACGTGCTATGTGTCCTGCCCACTGTGACTTCAGTTTGCTATCTGTTGGGCTATGTCAGCGACTTTAGTTCGTTTACGGATCTTGAAGTACCTAGAAAGTACCGTACCGTACACCCGAACCGATAATCAAACCCCTTTCCGTTAAAGGCTAATTGCCTCCACTATACCAATCGAGTCGTCAAAGTACAATATTTTAGTCCGTTCAACTGTAATGTGGTTGTTGAATATTGTAAACAATCTTGGCATGTCATTTTACAAAAATATCAGTGTATAAAAATTATGTTTCCACTATAGAGGATTTTCTGTTAAATGACTAATTAAAACAGTAAGATTTTATTTTTGTGTTCATCTTATATTGAATGAATAACTTTTTAAAAAGAAATGTCAAAGTAACGATATTCGGCAAACAACGAAGACCGGAGTTCACAAACAATGCCGTTCTAGATCTCCCTGTCCCCGGAGGCGCGCAACGCGATGTGGGTCTCGTTCGACGGCCGCGGCCGCCAGGCGCTCCAGCACGGAGATAGGTACAGAATGCAGACTGCGCCCCGCCAGGCCCCGCCAGGCCCCGCCACTAGCACGCGCATGCTAACCGTACCACTTCTGTAGACGCTTGCATTATCTTTATTCTGTGTATTTATAAATCGCACACCTAAATGAGGAGTAGCATAATTCGAAATTCGAATTGAGTTACTGCGATTATCGGAATGGGCGTGGAATCTACAATAACTCCAAAGACATCCGTGTACTTGAGACCTTAATTTGATCTCATACTACATGACATGAACTCCAAAGACACACATTTATTTTTTATTGTGCGTATTTCGAATTGTGCTTCTCTTTATCTAGGGTGTGCGACATAGACTACTAATACCACCTCTGACTAGTGTTGTTTGTTAGTTTTATTTAGGTACGAGATTGGTATCGTGATATGGTCCACTGGTTTCTTATTAGAAGAGCATAATATTAAAGTGCTTAGGCTACTTATCATAGAACCAGAGCAATGTATGAGTCCAATATGTTTTTGAAAAAATCGGCCCTATTGGTCTCCAAAACATTATTCGCGTTATTATTTATTCGACAGTTAGATTTCATGAAAATAATAAGAAACTAGTGGTGAATTATTGATGTAGGATTGTAGAACATAGTTTATAGTAACGTACTAACTATTGGTATTGAAGATTGAAATAGAGAATTTTCCTTGTAAACGTGTTGAAGAGAAATGTTTTTGTTTTTTCAACAAAAGATTACAATCTGATGTTACTAGAGTGAATTACAAATGTCACAATGTAGCTAAGCTGAAGGAGCTTGTTTCAGATAACTCCTAGCCTAGAGGCCCGCTCGGCGGCCAGTGTTTCCTTCGACGGGCGCTCTCAGTTGGTACTCAGGCCCGGTGATAGGTAAACCACTAAAATCGTCACCTATCATCCGAATATAAACCTTATTGTAACGGCACAAACCCCATACTCCGGTGCCCGTTTTCATTTGGGGAGTAGGTCGAGGTGGTCACTAACATAGAGTAGTATAAACTAATTTGCGTTTTTGTTGCTTTGCATGTACTCGTATTATTGTCGCTTCTGCGCTTCGTTTTGGTTTGACGCTTTTTTATTATAACTAAGGCCGCGTGCAGACGCTTAGATGTTTTGTATAATGTGTTATCTGCATAATTACACAATACATTGAACTTACTTGAGCTATGATATGTGAGTGGGTACATAATATCCTCGATTGACGTGACACGGTCAGTATGTTCCTAATTGTGGTTTTAATCGCTTCGCTACCCGTCTGAAGCTTTCCACTGAATAGTTAAAACTAGGCTGACCGAAACTAGGTTTTTAACCGTAACTGAGACTGAATTTTAGCCGTTGCGTTAATTTCGGCCGAAACAAAAACATGTATAAAGCATTTTTTTTTATCAACTGCGTCTGGCAGTGCAAAAATTACATAATCGTTAGTTTCGAAAGTTTTTGACCAAAACCAAAACAGCCGAAACCGAGCCGAAACGCCCGAAACCGAAACCCGGCCGAAATTGAAACTTCGGTCGATCAGTAATTCGATTTAAACGATGGGTATCTAATATGCTTCAAACAAGTATTATTGTTTTAGAATTACATTTTTTTAAGATAGTCACGTCACTCACGTATCAGAGCTCGGCGTCTGCGGCCGGCGCTGAAGCCTGACCCGTTACTGAAGCACTCGTCCCCGGCAGCTTGTACGTGACCACGTCGGTGTACCCGGTGCCGTCGATATGCGCGCAGGACCAGATCTCGGACTGGTTCGACTCCCTGGCGGAGTGCCTGCACTGGAACGTGCGCAAGAAGCAGAAGCAGGTGGACGAGCTCAGCGACCTCACGCACTGCTCCGACACGCTGGACGACCTCGACAACAACCACCACGACGAGCGGCCCGCCGACACATGACCGGCGACCGACTGTTAGACTGTTAGAATAGGCCCCCTTTTGTACGGTTCCGAACCTCAAAAGATAAAACGGAACCCTTACAGGATCACTTTTTTGTCCGTCTGTCTGTCCGTATGTCTGATAAGACCCTTTATCTCGGAAACGCGTCGAGGTATCGAGTTGTAATTAAATCCATATACTCAGGTCTACAGTCCCTTGAAGCTGTTAAAAAATCTAACTTATAAGTTAACGTAAAAAAAAATACAAGGGTTCTTTCTGTTGACCTAGAACTATGAAATTTTGCAACTAATATCTACATATACTACAAGTACAGAAAAAAATCTAAAAGCTATCCATTTGTAATTAAATTTTGTAATTTAACTGTGACACTTGAATCCAGAACTATTTATAATTTGTACGGAACCCTCGGAGAGCGAGTCCTACTTGCACTTGTCAGCGTTATCAGCGTATCCAGGCCACTTCTTATTTAAGGCGCTATAATCTACGGAGGTTGCAGCGACGATGTACCTACTTACACTATTTAAAAAAGTTTTGCTAAATTACTTTTTAAATTAACTGGTTCCTTTTTGTTGTTATTTCAAGACAGTGCATTGTTCGATTTTTGAATTTTCGTTTTATTATACGAATGTTTCCTGGCTGACTGTTTGCCTCCCATATATTTTGGGTTGAGCGTTTTACAACGCGTACTGGAAGCAGTTTGAGGCAGTTTAACTAAAATTAGCGTTAGTCAGCTAGCTGACAGTCAGCCTGCAAACTATTAGCTAGATATAGGGCCGTAGCCTAAAACTAAAGTAATAAACAAAAGTCGGTAACTTTTGAGCCCAATTAGGGTCAATTGAGGTCGTTTCTCCATTCCCGTTTGTACACTGTATGGTGTATGGAACTACTTCGTTGCTGTAAACACTGAATTGGAAACGCCTTATATTCCACAGGGTCTTAAATTGTCGAGCAGCAAGGCGAAAGAAACTTACGAACATTGAAAGTCGATAGTGTAAGTTTTTTTATACCGCATAGATGTATTATGTAGGCAATGAACGGTGGTTATGTTCGTTGCGTGAGAAAATTATGAAGTGAAGTAATTAAAAGACCGACTTAGGTACTTTGCTCGTGAGTTAAACGAATAATTTGTTTGACTTGTAACATTCCCTTAAAACTGATTGTATGTTTTCATTATGAATGATTTAGTAACATGTTTAAACAATTGCTTTTAATTCTCTCAATAAAATAATCAAACTTACGCCTAAGGCATTGTAGTTGGGGCTCAATTTAACTATAATAAGCTCTACCTATACTTGCGGCAAGATCGACATGAAATTATCGTAAACAAACCTAAAAATTTTCGTCAATGTGTCTTTTCGTAGTAGATTTCCTTTCACATGCTATCAAATCAATAAGTTTTATTCTCAAAATTCTGTTCTGTCCAAATCAAGGACCGAAAAGCCGAGTTTAAGGGCTAACCGGTTATGCCCCCTTATTTTCGGGTTAACCCGTCATTTAGGGATTACGCGTAAACGACGGGTTTTCAGCGGAATCGTTAAAATTAAACCGATTAAGCCCTCTATACGGGTAACCTTTTTGGCCCTTGGTCAAAATAAGCTATCAATTTATAATAAATATTACTAAGACACCGTATTATAATACGAAAACTACAAAAAAAACTTAATTATTTGTAATTTCAATGACAACGCTTCGTGTACATAAATGTCATTGCGATGTTGACTCAAGCATTCATGTAATAGAAATGAAACAAAACTTTTGGATCAAACTAGAACAGACAACAGCTCGTACCTACCACAAAACGTAAAATTGTCTCAATTGACATTGATCTCTACGTGACGGATTTAAAGTTGAAAATCGGTTGAATGACCTTTAACTTTTTGGTAGGTTGACCTGCCGTTGTCTATATCTACTTTATAAGCCAATATTCCGAGGCAGTTGTGGTGCTACCTTCAATATTTCAGTGCCAATAAATGTATGAATAAGATTAACCACTGGTGTTCAACGGGAGCACAAAAATAGGTATATTGCCTCTTACATAGGTAGATTTATGTTTCATTTCAATATTTTTTTATGCGCAGGGGTTGGTTGGTTGGTTGGATTGTTCCTAGGTATCTAAAGGGTTCGAACATACCTAAAATTATTGTTAATTCGTCTCTGTTCGAAAATGTACAAAAACAGATTTGTTATACATTCATACTTAAGCTTCTAAGCAAAAAGTGGACTGTGTTTGATTCTTTAATATTTGTCTGTTAATTGAATATAGGTTTGTTTGGTAATCACAAGTTTATGAGATGAAATGTATATATGTTTTATTAATATAAATTATACAAATTTGACTTAAACTGCATTTGTTTTTAAATTTTACCTGCTGCTTTGTTCGCGTAAAAATCTAATACTCAAAGTTATATTCTCATCTTTTTGCTTTTCATGAAAATCAGTTCAGCTCATCTTTTACATTATATATTGTATATTATATTATATTAATTTGGGCAACATCACATACATTGCTCTGATCCTATGGTAAGTAGCTTATATAAGCACTTGTGTTACAGAAATCAGAAACAATGACGGTACCACAACACCCAGACCCGAGACAAGATAGAAAAGTTATTTTTATATTTTATATTTATACCCCCCGCGGAGTTTAGCCGTGAGTTAGCAATCCTCGAAGGAAATTTACTAACCCCCCGTTGCCCAGGGTGAACCAGGACAGGATGCTAATCCATATACCCGATCGTAATCAAGTGTAATTAGTAACACCCCGCCGCAAGTGGAGGTGACTGATCACCCCGGCGGCGTCTCCCTGACCTGACCTGACCCTGACCGAATATTAATACAAAGTCAAACTAATACTGGTGTTAACCCGGAGGCAAACGCATTTCTGGACGCGTCTTGACATTGTGAGGTCAAACGCTGCCTATGGTCGATCCTTCTGTCAACTTCCGCCAGCCCGCCAGCAAGACTCAGCCCCTTCCTGTTCCGAAACTGGCTATAATTAACGTTAGTGTTTTCAAACTTGGTCCGATTTTATATTCACCAAGGAATAAATTAAATTCCTTATTCACCTACACCACTCGAGTTTCAGTATGCTCAATCCGGAACAAGAAGCGAAGAGTCAAGGGTCAATAAGGGGGCGAGTTCTGCGTTGCGTTGCGTTAAGCAGCGGGCGTTTGACGCCAAGACGTAATAATAGTATTGTTTATCATCATATTATCATATCACAGCACAGGTTACCTACAGCCAGCTCTACTATGTTATAATCTACGTACGTTACGTTCCATATTATCCGCGTTTGGTTGAGCTTTGAGCTCATTTAATTACGTAAAACAATAATAAATACCGGTTTTAGGCAACACTACGCTTGACAATTTGAATCGAAAAATGATTGTATTTTCTTGGATCGAGATTATTTAAAATGTCAAACAAATGACAAATGAGTAACCTAAAAAAATTACATACAATTTAAAAATAAATTTGCCTTGAAATTGTTGCAGAATGTCTAAAATAACAAGTTTAATAAACTTCTTATCTAAAAGAACCATCTCCTTATCGGCACCTCTAGAAGGTAAAAGAAATTTTAGAAAATTTCCGATTGTTAACAAAAGAGGGTCTCGTATTCACAAGAAACAACAAATGGGCCCGAATCCTGAACTGGAGGTTGATAGGCGAGGAGTTCGTGATACAGGTTATATGTTAAATGGGCGATTTGTGAAGGTTCCTGAAATGATACCGGAGTTAATAGTCCCCGACTTAAAAAACTGCGAACTAAAGCCTTACGTCTCGTACAAAGCAGCCGATGTCATACAGAGTGAATTCACAGCACAACAACTTTTTGATGCAATTTATAGTAAAAAAATTGTCACAGATTATAAAGAAGGAAAATTGGACGAAGAAGGCAACTCATTAGAGCCATCAAATGAAGAAAAATTGCAACCTGAAGAAGCTGTGGCCGCAGCCAGAAGAACAGGCACTGACCTACTATAAATAAATAGTTGTTATTGTTGTTTAGTAGCTGTAAATAGTTAATTGATTCATGATAAATAATGTATAATAAACTTGTCCTAAACCAAGAATAATTTTATTATCCAGTTATAAACGTAAAATCAATATAAAAAAATGTAGTGTGCTACAGGGTTATTGAAAAATAATGTTGGCTCCACCTTCTTAGCTCATCCTAATGCTCCAGTAAAAAAAAAACTGTTATAAAAACCTATTTAGAAATATGAATGTCTTTTCCACACAACGTAATTAAATAAATAAATATTGGACAACACCACACACATTGCTCTAATCCTATGATAAGTACCTTAAGCACTTGTGTTACAGAAATCAGAAACAACGACGGTACCACAACACCCAGACCAGAGACAATATAGAAAAGTAATTTTTCCTACATTGACTGACTGGGAATCGAACCCAGAACCTCAGAAATAGTGACACCAAGTCAATGCTCGCCTCTCGGCTACGGATGTCGTAAGGATAATTAGAAATTTGAACATTTTTAACTTGATAAAAAAGTAATTTTTTTTAGGTTTTAAACATGTTTTTTTCAGGTAAAACTTTTATTTTGGAGCACCAAACTAAGACTGGCAATGGCAAGCCAGTAACACCGGAGCCAGCTATTGGTAATGAATTTTGTCAGGGGTGTTTCCAAGCACACCCTGACCCCAAAACCGGGAATTGAATGTTGTCCAATATAAAATGTCCGTTTTTCAGTATAATAAGTCTGTCTGGCACTATTTTTAGTTAAAGGTGACTCGTGCTTGCTTTTCGCCATTAGTTTGTCTCACAGTTAGTATTTTTATTGACTGTAAGACAAAGTGTTCATGAAGGACTTTTATGTCATTTACGACCTCCATAGCCGAGAGGCGAGCATGCCGGACTAGGTGTCGCTATCTCTGAGGTCGCGGGTTCGATTTCCGGTCGATTAATATAGAAAAATAACTTTACTGCATTGTTTCGGTTCTGGGTGTTGCAGTACCTTCGTTGACGTTGTATAGGATCAGAGCAATGTATGTGATGTTGTCGAATATTTTGTTATTTATTCATCGTATGCCTGTAAGTACATCAAATAGTGGAGTAGGGACCAAATCATCTCATATTTTAATACGCAGGCATATACTTCATCTGGACATCAGGACACGATTCGCTGTGGGCCTGTGGTGGTTGCCCACTAATAGCCTTAAACTTTTTACCATTTACCCTAAACCCTTCAGCTAGGCGGCGGGTGTACCTTAATGGGCTAGTTTCCTAAAAAAATCTAATTAGTCCGCCAGTTGGATTAACAGAAAATATTGGACACGTATTTTTTCTTTTCTCAATCAAACAAGAATGATGAAGATATAGCCTGTTAAAGTTTCGCGTAACGTCACGCCTTGGGACACTTTTAAGCACAGATTAGACAGAGTATGTTCAAGCTTTTAAGCAAGGCGTGACGTTACTTCCAAACTATGATGCGCCTTATCTTTGTCATTTTTTGTTTGATTGACAAAAGGCAAAATATGTGTCCAATATTTTTTGACAATCTAACTGCCGGACTAAATAGAATAATCTTTTTTTGCTAACACTATGCACTAAACGGGTATTATGCAACACATAACATAATGTTTAGTGCATAGTGTTAGTTAAAAAATGCAACAAGAAAGTTTAAAATCTTTTTTTTGACCTAGGAAACTAGCCTATTGATTGGGTCATGTCTCGTTCTAGAATACTCAATTTAACCGTGCAAATCCAAAAAACAGATCTAAGGTGCAAACCCAAGGCTATCCTTTGCAGAGATGACCTTTAAAAGTGAACTTTTCGACGCGTGATTACATTTTTGTTATTCGATATTAATCAACCACGTTTTATGTAGCACAACACGCACGGTGCATACGCGAATATTTTACTATCAATCGTAATTATGTTTACAGAACCGAAAGAATGTTTCGATCATGTTAGAATCATGTTTTTTTTGTATCCGTCCATCCATGCAGAGATTTTTTTGCCGGTAGAAAGTGTACCGACACTGTTTAAATAAACTCTCTGAATAATAGTTGATACTTGATGAGCTACATGCTTTCTAACTCTATAAAAAAAGTGATTTTTAGCCATTATTGTTAACTGAAAACTAGAATAAAATTACCTAATAATTACGAATGTGGTATAGGTACCTACAGTGTTTGGTCAACAATAGGTACATAAGGCAAAAAGTAGGCATTTATCCCCTGGACTATACACGTCGCAGCCGCACCTCTTTTTTAACTTTTTTCAAAGAGGGTAATTTATTTTTTAATGAGTGCTAAAAATAAAATTACCCCCTTATTTAGTAGTCTAAAGTCATCCAATAAATATGTGCATGTGTTAAGTAACAGCCACTGAGACGGAGACAAAATTGACCCCAAAGTTTATCAGATGAGCAGTCTGGTGTTCAGGAAAATAATCTTCGCTCCAGTATCATTTAAACTAAAGTTATCATTTCGCGCGGTTGTGAGGCGCGTGCGCAGTTCGAGCCGGTTTGATATCTACATACATATTTATAATGGGTGGTAACTATTCCGCGATGGATCCGATGGAAGTTCCCGTCCCGGACTTAACAAAATTATTCGAACGTGATGGTTATTTGAAGCCGTACGAACGGGAAATTCGACGCAGGTAAGCTTAATTATTCGATTCCTATTAATTTAATAAAATAATGCAAGTTTATCAGGTAACAGCTTTAAAATCAAACAATTAGTTTTGTTTGACCACAGTTTGAGGTTAACTCAGCTGTGTTTACTAGTCGCTGCCAATGAAGCAAAAAAGCGCTTCAATTCATGATGAATCAAAACAGTGCAAGCATGAATTAAAATTTTAACACGCTCATTTTAATCACGAAAAGTAAATGTGGCCCAGTAAAGTTTAGGATTCGAAATTTGTTTTCAATTTACTTGTTCAATTATAAAAAAATATATACTGCTAAGAAAGAACTTTACTACTAGGTACGTTATACCTCGCTTTAAGCAAGCGCTTAATGTATTGAAGTCGTCTCCAATGTCAAACGAAAGGTCATTGAGAGAATCAAATATTTGGAGTTAATTTATGCTAAAATGGCATTAAACTCGCCTGTCTAACTAAAGATTACAGTTAGCCTAGCTGCAAGTGTAACTGTGTGAGCTATAGTACGAGTACTTAAATTTTATGTACTATTTCTAACGCTTATGATTAAGAGTATAAGAATAATTTTGTTACTTACCTACGTTAAACTTAGTTATTCCATCATCATGCACCTAATTCACCGTATAAAATTACTTTACCCATAATTTACAAGTCAATAGGTAGTGATAGCTAATATATGAATATAAGGTACCTATGCGATTGTTCCGATAGCTTTCCTGTAAGTAGGTGGCTATTGGTAATTAATTATGTAAGTAATGATGTGTTAAAAAAATCTCCCTGCTTCACGCAACAGGTATGCGTGCTACAAAGACCTCTGGGAGCGCATCGAGTCATGGGAGGGCGGCGTGGAGGGCTTCTCCCGCGGCTACAGGTACTTCGGCCCGCAGTTCCACGCGGACGGGTCCGTAACCTGGAGGGAATGGGCTCCGGGCGCCCACACTATGCATCTACAGGGAGAATTCAGTAAGTGAGAAGTCAAGTGCGACTTAAGTTTGCACACAACACAATATTTCTTTAGCGCGAGCCACAGCACAAGGCCGGTTTTAAATAAGCTTCACTTTATATGTTTACTAGCTTTTGCCCGCGACTTCGTCTGCGTAACTGGATAAAAAGTATCCTATGTTTTATTTACATCAAAATCTGTTTAGTAGTTTTTGCATGAAAGAGTACAAACATCCATAAGTAAGTACCTACCTACAAACTTTCGCGCTTATAATATTAGTAAGGATCGTATTTCTTTAAACTTTGTATTTCTGTATGTTAATCTGGATGACAAAATACAATGATTTGTTTCCCTCGAACTGGTCTGATGATGGAGCTTTTGAATTTTTATCGAAACACCGATTCACCGACACAGCACGGCGATTCAACATGGCGGCTACCTATAGGTATCTATAATATTTTTGCAGTTGGTATCGATAAATCGCTATATCATATCGTGTTTTGTGGTCATGCTAGGGTGGCTAACTTATCCCAGCATTCCCGGCAGCTGTGGTGTACCTGTTATGTGGGTAGTTAAACTTTTCGACAAACAGAATGCCCACCCGTCCACCAAATAACACACACACTGCTTAAAAAATACTAAAAATAATCTAAAGATTGCGACGTAGTTTCGGAAATATTTTGTGCATCCAATAAACGCGTGATGACCACGTCACGTGGGCGATGCGTGTTCATTTCCATTAAACTTACTAGATACCTATACCTAAACATAATTGTCACTGGCGATCGAATGCAAATACTCGATGGATAAAAATAGTTCTGAGACACCTACCTACTCAGATAAACGACATTCAATTATATTCATAACATTTTATACAATCTCCATAGTACACGTGTGTACGCCTTGTACAGTGCCTATGAGGTATCGAAGATAGATAAATATACTTCTTCCATCAACTTCTTCTTACCCTTCGGTTTGCTAGCTGGCAGCCGCTGCACTGGATGCAAACACCAGAAGCCCATTCCCGTAATTTAAAATAGTTGCTTTCCAGTGTCGATTTGCTCCCAGTAACAACTTACTATCTAAAACGGTATTCTCTTGTATAATAAACTTTTAATTTGAAGTAAGATTATCAAACAATACGACTAAGCATTTCTCAGTTTGATTTCTTCCATTTCAGTCGCATTACGAACTTTAATTGCATTTTATGGGTTTACGAGAATACCGTTTTAGATAGTAATGTTACTGGCAGTGGATCGACACTGGATTGCGACTAATGTTAAATTACGGAAATTGGGCCACTGGCCAGAGCCGCTTCTGTGGCGTTCTGTAGGTTATAAAGGCTGATGATGATAATGATGAGACCCCTCGACTATGGCGTGCTCAAATTCTGTAATGTTACATTAATAATTCTGAAGGAATTTGAGCACGCTAAAATCCATTTCGTTTAAGATGACGGTGACTGAATTTGTTGCGCCGTTTCTTCTCATCACCAGCCAATATGTAGCCCCGAAGCGGTGGTAGGACTAAGCTATATTTTGGGACGTGTATACGTGCCCGGAAGAGGGCCTATGTACAAAATAAATGAGTATTATTGAGTATTATTGATGGCATAATGCATCTGTAAAGACTTTCACTTGGGCCGTCGCGTTCTCGCAAGACTAATGCGTTTGCCTATGATTAATAAGTTGCTGTATTTATCCACACTTGTGTTGTAATACGTACAAGACCAAATCCAAACGAGTCGACGCTATCTTTTCTCTTTTGTCGGTGTCGATTCATCAAGCAACCTTGTATATTATATTAAATTGCCATTTCTACTTTAGAAGCTGACCTGAGTCAGACTAATATTATCTACAGTGTTCCTTCTATGTATTCCAGACGGTTGGAACACTAAAAGCCATCCATTCAAGAAGATGGAATACGGCAAATGGGAGCTTCACATTCCCGCGAATTCTGACGGCTCTTGCGCCTTCAAGCATGACAGCCGGGTGCAGATCATCGTCAACGACCACCTCTATAGAATCTCTCCCTGGGCCAGCTATGTGAAGCCGTTTGAGGGATTCACGTTTCAGCATTTTATTTATAAGCCGGAGCAGGCAAGTTCGAATGAGATTAGATTTATAGTCTGATAACAATCATAATAGTGCTGTTTGTGATGTAATTGCATAGAAACTGCGTTACATTACTTATCGATATACCTACCTATGTGCTATAAATAGATAGCAGTCAAGTAAGTTATATCTACCTACATTCAATATTGCAACATACTCGTACCTACCGACTACATAACATGAAATTAAATATTGTTTGTCTCTTTATTACTTTATCAAGAAAACGAGATGATATTTTTTACATAAAAGAAAAGATCTTATCTCCTATAAGTACCTAATATTGAATACACTTAAGTAATTACAATTTATGACATTTTTACACAAAACTATAGGTAACTATAATAGGTACAGTCAGAATCAAAAGTACCTGATCAAAAACTAATTTTCAAAAGTTACTGACTTTTCTTTATGCCACAAAGAATATCCTAACTTATTTATTTGACTTTAGCGTAGACGTAGTGATTTTGTCCGACTATAAGACTATTGTGATATGTTTTGCAATTAAATTCTTGCAGAAATTTTAGATAATTTTGATGTTGGCTGTACATAACTCAGACAGATAACTAAGTAATGTAAATAGTTATAATTTGCGAATCAATTACATATTTTATTTAAATGTAAATTGGTATTTTAGCCGTACCAGTTCAAACACAAAAAGGTGGACAGACCAGCATCACTCAGGATTTATGAATGCCACGTGGGAATTGCCACCTCCGAAGGAAGAGTTGGCACCTACACTGAATTCAAAGACAACATCCTTCCTAGGATTAAGAAACAAGGTACGCAATCCAGTCATGTCATAACACCTTAAGTATGCCCTTGGTATTTGGAAACTTAACTAAGTAAAGAAGTTTTTAATTTAATTTATTTTTAGGCTACAATGCAATTCAGCTTATGGCGATAATGGAACACGCATACTACGCCTCTTTTGGATATCAAGTCACAAGTTTCTTTGCTGCCAGCAGGTAATTTAAGTAACTTCCTTTTTTATTCGGATTTATTTTGATACTTTCTAACCAACTTTTCTTCTTTCAAAAACCGTTTTTTTTTAAATAAATGCAAATAAGTCGACAAGAAAAGATTTAAGTTGAAGATACATACATCCTATCAGAGCACCTCGCTTTGTCATTTAATCACATATCTTACTCTGTCTCTTCACCCCAAATAATTGAACAATTCAAAAGGCCTAAGTATTTCGAGTTTTTGTAACATCAACGCAATCGAAAAGAAACACGGATTTATATAGAAAAGTTCCGTTAAAATGCCACAGGGCCTCATGGTGGAATTTTAACGGAACTATTTCACCCCACCACCCCCAATTCCATACAAATTTGAATTTCCTCTTCAATCGCGTTAATACAAAATAACTTGAAATACGAACCTCAGATACTATGCTTTCACTCATGCAGACGCAATCGCAATCTCTCGCACCATTTTCTGTTTGGTTTTAAGTACACTGGTAGACTATAGTCTACCAATAATAGGTTACTTTTAATGTTCTAGTCGTTACGGCACCCCCTGCGAGCTGAAGCAGCTGATCGACAGGGCCCACGAGATGGGTCTGTACGTGATGCTGGATGTGGTGCACTCCCACGCGTCAAAGAACACCCTGGACGGCCTCAACGAGTGGGACGGGACCAACTCGGGCTTCTTCCACGACGGACCGCGAGGAACACATTCGCTGTGGGATAGCCGGCTGTTCAACTACTCAGAGTGAGTTTCTGTTGCCGGATTTTTAAGTTGCGGTTTGTTTTAAAGGCACATTGCTTAAGCGACATCAAAAGGCCTCTACCTCCGCGAAATGAATGACAGACCTAGCCAGTAACCGGACAATGTCCTCCAATTTCTTTAGAAGATGACACTTTACACTTTGATAATAGTCATTTATTCGGTAAGGCCCTCTTCCGGGCCGATGATTGCTTAGGCCACCAAAGTAGGTGAAAAAAGTACAAAACTATTGTTATTGTGAACTTGTGAATTGTTACTTGTTAGGATAAAGCTACCGAGACGAAAACCTAAAAAATATAATTAAACGGGTGCCGTTTGTTTCAGAATCGAAGTTCTAAGGTTTTTGCTGTCAAACTTACGATGGTATCAAGAAGAATATCAGTTTGATGGATTCAGGTAAGCTAAAGCGGTAATAGTCAAGCCACGTCTCAATTTAAAAGAGCTGGCTATCAAATTATAGGTAGAAGGAATTTTGTTGCCGAGTCGCGTAAAGAGATCCGTTAGATGCCAGACGCAATTTGCTAAGGATCGTTTCAGATCAGTAAGGGGAGCTGGACTTTTACAAGATGAAATATTAATAATGTTAGCATAACGATGTTTCCTATTATAAAAATATCTTTGGGACATATCAATAGGTTATGAATTTCTGACTATTCTGTAGGTTCGATGGCGTGACATCGATGTTGTACCACAGCCGTGGCATCGGCGAGGGGTTCTCGGGGCACTACGACGAGTACTTCGGCCTGAACGTGGACACGGAGGCGCTCATCTACCTCATGCTCGCCAACGTGCTCGTGCACAAGGCTGACCCAAGGGCTATCACCATAGCCGAGGTAAATCTCATCTTCATCAGTGTTTGGAGGTGCTTGATGCTGAGTGGCGGCAGAGCTTTGGTTACCAAAGCCACCTACGCCATGATTGTGATTGGATTCCTATCCAATCATATTTGGTAGCGATTACCAAAGTTGAGTCACCTAAGCCGCGGTTGTGATTAGATGGGTGACCATTCCAACCAAATTTAGTGACATTGATCACAAGCATCTCCGTGCTTCGGAAGGCACGTTAAAAGTTGGTACCGACTAATATCGCTTGATACTAGTCGTGAAGCTTAGTCAGAGGCCTTATGGTGGCTTAATAACATCTGACAGTAAGGTTAAGTAACTAGCCTTACAACACCCCTCCACCAATCCACACGGGTCCGTGTGGAGTATGGCCCAAACCACCTCATAGTTGAGGTGAGACCTGTGCCTTGCAGTGGAACGTATAGTATAGGCATACTTAACTTTACTTTTTTCAGCCTTTGTAAGTCAATAGCTGGACATAGGCCTCCCCCGTAGAACGCAACACAATACGCTACATATTTGTTATACGGTTGATTTATATGTGTCTTATTTTATACATGGTTTAGTTATGTGTAAGTACATGTTGTATGTTCTTACATATGTGACAATATAGAAAAGTTACACACATACTCACACACCCACACGAAACGTGATGAGCATATTGTTAGGTAATAGTCCTGTTTTTATTTTGCTTTTAAAGTTTAGTTTAATATGTCTTTTTAAGTTTTATGGAGGAACTGCTACTACTACCTCCAGTTTACTACTTTATTTTATTTGGGATAAAAAACAATTGTACAATTCTTAGGCTAAACAATGTTTAGTAAAATAGTTACATAAACTACTACTAATAGTACTTTCTTATTTAATCTGTGAAAATCTATAATTAGCTGTATATTTTAAGAAACTATTTAATTTTTAAAATGCAATGTATCGCCGTTGATTACCTGAATAAAAATAAAAATAAAATATAGTTATTTTACTACAATTGACCAACCGGAAATCGAACCCAGGACCTCAGAGATAGCGATACCAAGTCCGGTATGCTCGCCTATCGGCTACGGTGGTGTCAGTGTTAGTGAGCTCCGGATCAATACTTTTCAATGTCTTTATTTCAATAACTTTCATAATACTTAACTGTGCAATGTCAGGACGTATCTGGCATGCCAGGGTCCTGCAGGCCGGTCACGGAAGGCGGCACTGGGTTCGACTATCGCCTGGGCATGGCGATCCCCGACATGTGGATCAAGCTGCTCAAGGAGCAGCGCGACGAGGACTGGAAGATGGGCTACATCGTCCACACGCTCACCAACAGGCGCTGGATGGAAGGCACCGTGGCTTACGCTGAGAGCCACGATCAGGTGAGAATCCAAGGTTTAAATAAATATAAATATTGAATAAATACGCGCTAGAAAACACACTAATGTCATTCATGGTCTCAAACCAAACTATCTATTTTGCCAGGAGCGAATCTCAGCAAAGGAGCCAATTTAGATATGATTGTCTTCAGAATTGACCTGAACCAGAATCGAACCCGGAACCTATTGCGTTCTTGGCAACTACGCCAATCGATTCTACATATAAAATTAAGAGCGTCTCCCAAGAAAGTTTGTCTTCTAATTGACTTCTAATTGTTCCACTTCTTGCACATAAAAAATTACAACCTGTAGGTAGATATTGCTACAAAAACAAATGAAATATCATCGCTTTATAGAAGATTTTTCTAACATTCATTTTTCTCGAGTGTCAAAAGATGGTGGTTTAGAATATTAATAAATTTAAATGCCGATGATTTTACACCTATAAAATAGTTTTTTGCCGCTTTTTGTCCAATCATACTTTCCAAATTAGTCAAAACAATAAGTTTTGTTATAAAAGAATGTGTTTTATGATATGCCCGTATGTTCTGTTTAAACCAGAAGAAACATTATTATTGATTTCTAGTTACGGTTTTAAGTTTTTTTTTTTTGCATAAGGACGTGCCGTCTTTGTGTGCTCTTAAGGTCCACGCGCAACCCAGGATTAGCGAATTAAATCCCGTACTATAATATCTACTAACTAACACGGTATTAAATATCAATCTATAGCCAGGTCCGTCTTTCCCACTGGGCAGTCTGGGCACTTGCCCAGGGCCCCGCGATCGATGGGGTCACCTGGTTCCTGCTGCAATAGTATCCTCTGTCAAAGTCATAGGGGCCCCATTATCCTATATGCCCAGGGCCCCCAATAGGTTAGAGATGGCCCTGTCTATTGCTGTCAGGTTGTATGGCGTTGACAGAGACAGATAGATGTCTAATCCCGTACTGAACTAATTCGGTGGTGCGCAAGTTGATTTAAATGACTTGCGTTATTCACCTAAGTCAGGGGTCCGCAACCTTTTGTCGGAAGAGTAAAAAATTACAATTTACAAAATTTCAGTTTTTAAAGAGCTATATTTTTTTTGGATTCGGATTAATTTCCAAATTGGATTTCGTTACTATATGTGTGGAGATAATTTACTATGAATGTTTTGTTGGTTTTGAATTGCTTAAGAGATAGAAATGGTGTCTAATCCTCGTTAATCGATTGAGAACAATTTTTGTTTTTTTTTTAATTAAAAAATATTTGAGTATAGTACATAAGATCCGCAGCTTCACATCCAAAGAGCCGCATGTGGCTCGCGAGCCGCAGGTTGCCGACCCCTGACCTAAGTAATCACTTCAGCACTTGTTATGCCCAGGCCCTAGTAGGCGACAAGACCATTGCGTTCTGGCTGATGGACGCGGCCATGTACTCGCACATGAGTACCATGAGCGAGCCCAACCCGGTCATCGAGCGCGGGCTCGCGCTGCACTGCATGATCCGCCTCATCACGCACGCGCTCGGCGGGGAGGCCTACCTCAACTTCATCGGTAAGTCAACTTGCACTGCATCATCATTATATTAATAAATAATTCCAATAATCACACCAATCTCTAGACCCTAGTCTTTCCCAAAGTAAACGCCCCCTTGTGGGCGCTGAAGGCCTAGACTCGAGGGTAAGGGGCAGAAAAAAAATTGAGGGTGTTGTAGTCGTTTAAACTTAACGTGTTGACTTTAAATTAGGAAGCTTTAAACAATAAATTATTACTAAAGTGGGCGGTAGACTAAATAAGTTCGAGGACCTCTGATCTAGACCCAAACTAAGCAAAACTTGTACTATGGTGACTAGATAACGTCATTCGTCAATCAATCATTATCAGCATTTGGAAGTCACGCCCCGCCAAAGAACGCCACGAGTAGCTCACATTTGCATCCAGCGGCTTCCTGCAACCTTGACTAGGTCGTCAGTCCATCAAGTGAGAGGCCTGTCTTCGGAAGTGGAAGGAGGATCTTCTAATAGCATCGGGCGTTTGACGTCAAGGAAGTTATCAGCAATGTCAAGAGGAGTCCGCCGTCCTCCGTCGTTTAGCAAGCGTTTCAATATTGCATTCATATAGTTAAAAATATTCATATACTTTTTCCCCATAGGAAACGAATTCGGTCACCCCGAGTGGCTAGACTTCCCACGCGCGGGGAACAACTCCTCATATCACTACGCGCGCCGCCAATGGCACCTCGTGGATGATGACATGCTGAAGTACAAGTTCCTCAACCAGTTCGATCGCGACATGAACGAGCTAGACGAGAAGTACCGCTGGCTTAGCGCCAACCCGGTAAGAAGGGTTAGGTTTTTTAAGACCGTTACACCAAATTCGTGTCAGCAACTGCGTAAAGGCAAAGCAAACGCGGCTGAGCGACTGTTGTATTTATACTCAACGCAGCTGAAACGTGGACCAATGTTTATGTTGTGCTACTTACTGCTGTGCTGCTCTTGGTCTGCACAGGCCTTAAAAGTTGTCAAACTGGCAAAGTTTTTATTTGTAGCAGTTCAAGCTTTGCCATTCTGTCAGTAATAGCGCTGCCAAGGTAGGCTTAAGTTTGCCTGTCTATCAAGTGCATCAAATCTAGTTAGTAGTCAAAATAACTATCACGTTCATAAGGCCACCTTCCAAGCCAGCCATCAAAGCAAAAATAGGCGTAGGTCACAGCAAAAAGTGAAGGTGAAATTGTAATCTGCACCGCTTGACTATACTTTTGTACATCTATGTTTTTCATGAGTCTTATCGTGACAATGATACATGAAAAAAATTGGGTACACAGCGTAAGGTTTCTGAATTAAAGAGCACCTAGGCAAACGAAACGACAAAGTTTTTTTGGTTCTAGGGTTATGTATCGTGCAAGCACGAGGGCGACAAGGTGATCGCGTTCGAGCGGGCGGGCCTGCTGTTCGTGTTCAACTTCAACCCCTACCAGAGCTTCACGGACTACAGGGTCGGCGTCAACGAGTCGGGAAACTATAAGGTATTCGCTCATCAAAGTTATGTTTGAACTTTCCGATCTTTCCACAGATACTCACTTCATCTGTCTTAAGTTTTTTGTATTCCATCTCTACGTAGTTAAGGTGCGTTATCACAAAAGTGGTCAGGACAAAAGATATTTTATTTTTTCTTCTCTCTTCTTTTTTGAAAGTTCAGATACTTTGATAACACATCATCAGCTGAACGGATTTTGATGAAATTCGTCCCTGGATTAGATTATAGTCAAATTTTATCCAAAATAACTATACAGTTTCCAAGTCAGTATTGATAAACAAGCCACCACCATCCTTTCAACTTTATTCCCTTGCCAGAAGAAACCAATTGCATGCCGACGACCTTTACCTTTAACCTACTAGAAAACACTAGAACTGTATTGAGGGTACCTTTCTGTAATTGTTTCAGGCGGTACTTTGCTCAGATAGTAAAAAATACGGCGGGTTCGGTCGTGTTGAAATAGATGGTGAAGCTCATTCAACGCAAGGTTCACCTTGGGCCAATCGAAATGATTCCATACAGGTAAGCATTTTATTTTTATAAGTTTAAATAGAAATATAAACCAACATTATTTCTTACTAATGTTTAAAAAGCTATAGGTACCTACTAATGTTATGTTTATTTGCAGGTATACATCCCCACCCGTACTGCTATTGTCTATGCACGAAGTGATTAGATTTAAATATAGGTATTTGTTGTTGGATATTATTACATAAGTTCTGGTTCTTTTAGGTGTATAAAAGAGCTTGAAATTATAGCTTGTTAACTTAGCTAGGCATACATGTAATGTTTAACTAGTTATTAGTCGCATTCAAATGTTTTTATGTCAGTCAGGTTATGTCTTGACTTTATTTTTTTTATTAGATTTAATTCATTTGTTATAAAAATGAAAGACTTATTTTAGTACAAAATTATAATATTTTTTAAAATAAAATTGTTATAATCTTAAAAACATGTTTTTTATGCTGGTATTCCTATAAGTAAGTTGTTTTTAGGTGTACATGTTAGTGGCTTTAGCCTGGATAGTGTTACTTTGTATCCAAACTCCTCAGCGAGGTGGCCTCGGTCTGAATCTATTATTGCCATGCAGCGAGAGCCTCTTACTGTCAAAGGATGTTCCTCGTGAGTTTGATCGGCTGCATGACCTATGCATAAATACTGGGCTATATTTACATTACTGAACTTGCTGCTTCTGGGGTAAGGTAGTCTGTCGGTAGAATGAAGAGAGCCATAGCAACAAGGGCACAGGACAAACTTAGCGTTGGCCTTCAGACATTTATCCAATACCAGATCTGTTGCAATACCACATGCATGTAATGCAATCCCAATATCAAACTTCCCATTAAAAAAATCCAAGTTACATTGAAAAAAGAAAATGTTCTTTAAATTCATTTCATGTACCCTTTTCCTTGCTCTTAGAAGGGATTGTTCTTTATTTTCTAACAGTATGATAGTGCATTTAGGTAACAAGTAAGCAATAAGAATGCCCAGATGGCCACTACCACTGCAGAAGTCCACTATGACATTGCCTTCTTTGGCTATTTGTAAAACAGCTAAAGTTAGATTTTCAAGTTGTTGAGATTTTCTAGTGATTCTCGTATCTGGTAGATGACCTGCTGTAGGATTAGCACCATCTGGAATATCATTCCAATTCACTTCTGAATCAAATTTATTAGCAGTGATATTCAATTCCATTCCTTCTACTAATGCACTAAGAGCATTCTCAATGTCATCTTCTTTTGTAAATAATCTTTTCTTCGGGTTGTGTCTTGAAGGGTCCCTTTTGTAAAGACTGACACCTTCAGTCGGTGGCAAAGAAATATTTTCAAATAACAGAACTTTGCATTCAACCTGGTTTATCAGATCTTTAATGATTTTAATTTCAGGCTGCTCAAGAAGGTTTTTAAACCACTTAAATGTTAACTGAAAATGTGATTTGAAGATGTCTTCACCAAGAGCTTGGATTATGATGTGGTATGATGGTAGTAAAACCATGTCAGCCAGTGTGAAAAATGGACCTTCTGCAAATTGGTGACTAATTCCTAAGTCTTTAATTTTCACAGAGTTGTCTATCTGAAGTTCTTTTCTTGTCTTTGATTTCCATTTTCTTGCCTTAGCTGCTCTGCTTTTTTCATTATTTTCCATGCTACTTTGGCTATCTGCTGCCTCAACTGCGGAATCCACATCCGGTTTTTTATTTTTCTTCAAGTCTCTTGCCATTTTATAAACATTGTGTACTCTTACTGGCTTACTTAAGTGGTTTTCAAAGCATACTAAATGTTTTGATACCTCGTAAAGTTTCTCTGTGAGGTCTTTATTTGCTTTATTGTTAACAGTAGCAAGGATTTCTTTTGCAGTATTGATTATATCAACTTCACAGAACTTTGTCCACACAGATGCTTCATTGGGCACCTGCAAACAACTCTTGCGGAAACCCAACAAGCCCTCTTCGTGTTCTTTGCAACTTTGAGGCCGCGATCTGTATTTTGTGATGTGTCTAGCAACGGCACACAAACCAGTGATAATTGTATCCCCACACATTGCTACTGGATAAACACATGAAGAGACTTGCCATGGTACTGCTAGTAGATCAGCAAATACTATGGCATCGCCATTATAATTAATATATACAGCTTCATCTGTTCTTGGTGGTAGGCAAGACACAAACTCCAATTCAAGCTCGACTGGTGAACAATATTTATATAAACAAAATGTTATGAAAGATTGTAATGGCAAAGCTATCTTACGTGATTCGCAAAACTCTTCATAACTTGTATATGTTTCCAAGAACACAATATTTACCATTTTATAGTATAGTAGATTTACTTGGTTCAATTAACAAGCATCGATGTATTTAAGTACACAACCAAACCAACCAAGACATCGTAAATACCAAAGAGGATTTAAATACTACGTTTTCGTGACCACTGAACAAGTAATACTACGTTTTTCGTGACTACAATAATAGTTAACCAACCATACTCACTTAACCTTACTTTTTTTATTATGTCAAAACGGCAAGATAAAAAAAAAAACTGTCAAAACAAGTCGTGTTCCTTTATTTGCTCTTATTTCAATAATCATTAAAATCACCAGTATTGGCATTGTTTTAATCAAACCAAGAATAATGTAAACAGAGTAAACTAACGAAATTAATAACCATGTACGAGTTAAACAAAACTCAACCTTTAATGGACAGACACATTACTAATTTTATTACTACTATAATTAACGTAGTGGTTAATTCATCATTGATATAAATAACTACTTACTACTGTACGTAGTGGTTACTTGATCAGTGACTGTAATTACTGTCAAGTGTCAAAACTCAAACAATACAAAGACAGATTAACAATACAGTAATATTACTTATTATTTACTTGTTCAGTGAATACAATGAAATGACATAAAAATTCTAACATGAGTTTAAAAATATATTGAATTTTCTTGGTGTTTTTAATTTCTTTCTCTTTCAAATACAATTGATTACAGAAAATTTACTTTTTTTCTGGATAATTACAACATACTCTTGTGACTACAACCAACTTTATGAACAATGCTGGAAGTTATAAATGGTTGTCTTATGGTTTACTTTATTGCATTATGTGCATTAAATGTTTTAATCCCTTATTTAGTGAAGCCGGTAAGTAATTTGATACTACCTTATTTTTTATCTTCGCACCAAATAGATACCCTTCATAACATTTAATTTACATTTTAGATTGCAGCTTGCTTTAGTGGGCCTTCCATTGAAGAGAAAACAATATGGGCAGAAGTTTTAAATCTTAAAGCAAAGCAAAAATCCATATCCATGAAAGATGAATTTGCTGCTTACTCGAAGATTCAACGCAAAATCAACAAACTAGAAGGACAACTGAAAGATGACACTCAGGCCCGTATCAGTAAGAGTATAGCAATCAAAAGTTCAATTCAAATAATCCTACAAGTTGTTTTAGCATTTGTGACAATACTTTCTGTAATTTGGTTTCGACGTGAACCAATAGTGGCATTGAAAACAAATCTTTTTCCATTAACCACAATACTTCGATATCCGAGTGACATGCCTAACGCAATCTCTACACATGTATGGGTGTTAGTGTCAAATGTGTCCTTGAGGACTCTACTGAAACCTATTACTTCCTAGTTTTGTATCATGTATGTAGGTACTATTAACTTATTAATTATTTTAACAAAAGGAGTGAAAATAAAAATATCACATTTAATTTAACCATTTATTTATTTAAAAGAACTTGATAGAATTTTGTATTCAGTCCAACTCTGTCCCTAAAATTATATAATATTATCTGTCCACCCAGTATATAATTTTTTTAGGATTGAATCTTTATAAAAAATCAAAACATACATTGTAAAATTAATATAGTTAGTATGAAAAATAAACCAATAATGTCAATCAAAAATTGGTTTTATTTACTGTTTAATTTAATCTTTTGATTAACCCATTCCCTGTCCAAGAGTAGACACAATATGCAAAACCATTGTTATGAACTTATGAAATTATTGTGATTCATCCATCAGACAGGGAACCTGTTAATATGAGGGACAGAATGTCCTTAGTTGTGCTTACATCTGTGCATATTGTTAGGAGATTAACTTCAAACTAATATAATACAAAAGCTCTATATCACAGCTTACCATTTACAAAGTGAGCTAAAGCCCTCTAACATAAGTAAAAAATGATTTGAAACCTTGTGCTTCTTGGTTTGTGTTCAATTATTATTGAATGCAATGATATTTAGTTTTTTTTTGTTGTGCTATTAGTTAACAAAATTTTGTAAAGTAACATATTGAATAATAGTAATATTTCTATAATAATTATCATATATAATACAAATGTTGTCTATGAATAATATTCTTCTATCAAATGACAATGTATGTTGACAGTTAAATATTTTTTGGGACAAAAAAATCTAATCTTTTAATGACTAGTCTAATTGCTAAAAAATTATAACATTTCATATAGAATTGTTTTTTATAACTTTGTAAGACATTTGTTATTTATGAAAACTTGTATTTATACAAAACAATCTTTTAAGTGAATTAGAAACTTTATTGAACACAAACAAAATATTTTAAAAATCAATGTGTTGCACAAAGAAAGTATTTTATATTATAATTAACTGATTAGAGTTAATTAAAAAAAAGTAATACAAAATATAGACTGGTTACCAAAGAAGTAAAGTGAATGAATGAACATGTGTACCATAAACTTAGTTTGATCTCTGTCAGAAAACTAATTAAATGAGACTGGGGGAAACTTCTTGAGACTAGAACTATGACTATCAAGGTTAATCTGATTATTAAATTTACCGATGACAAAGATTTTCAATGTATTGTTATCCAATCTTTGTTTTGCTGTCATATTTATGGAGAACATATTTATAACAATTCAAATGATTTATTCATGATTTTTGACATTTCTTACACATAAGTACAACTATAAACAAGAATTCACCTGCATATAACAGTGAATTATAACAAAACGTAAGCAAGCTTCTATAGTTACTGTACAACACTAATCAACAACATCTACATAAATCAGTCACTTAAGTGGCACAGTGAATGGTTCACTACTTTATTATACTTACTAACAACACCCCTTAACTAAAAACAAAAAGATTCGGCTGAATTACATTTTCCATTCTAATATGAAGCGCTGCAGTAAATCTTGGACATCTACAGGCTTTCTCTGAACCAGGTTCAGATATTTTTAAATTAATCAACTACATCTCGTCGCGCTTCGAGACCAAGGGTCAGTGAATCAAGTTGCTTAGGCAGGTCTAAAGCTAGCACTTAGATTGCTAAGTGTTTTCATAGAAGGAACTATTGAAGTGTGTCGTGAGGAGGTAAACGACAGCTTCATATGTTGACATCATGATGGCCGTATTTGGTATTTGACGCACCAGCTGCGTGCCTAAGCCCCTGAAATTAGAAACAAATATAATATGTACACTACTTAATAGCAACGCAAATGTTTGGAACAGCAAGAGATCGTTGGTACTGCATTGCATAACCCAAACATTTATAAATAGACCTATGTAGCTGGAATATAGCGCTTCATACCTACATACTTACAAATGTGTATTAGTAGGTATGTAATTACTTTACGGCGATGCAATATAGTGTGTTTAGTTTAGTTACCTGTAAACTCCGCGGTACCCTTCTTCCATCCAGACTGTGTGCAGAGTCTGCCAGAATTTGCGGTATTTGTCACCTTCTTCTCTCAATCGTGTTCTTGCGACCTCTGAAATAATATAAAAAGAAAGGATAATGGACTTAGTTAATGGCATAATGCTGTGTGATGTTTATCGGTAAATACATAAAAAATAAATATGCGTCAGACAACTGACAACATATTTGTGCGTGCTAAGAGGTATTATGTCAGGGGTGTCCCAGAACACCCACTCATTTTAGAAAATATAGTTTTCTACATTGATCCTAACCGGAATTGAATCGCCACCACCAATTGGGTTGCCAACATCTGATATCATCATGTCAGCCTATTGCAGTCTACTGCTGGACGTAAGCCTCCCAAAAGAGCGCCAAAGAGCACGATCTCCCGCTTTTTTCATCCAGCCATGAATTAATGATTAAACTGATTAACATCCAAGCGGCCTCACGAGACCGCATAACAATGGAATTTCTATTGGACAACATCAACAACATCACATACATTGTTCTGATCCTATTGTAAGTAGCCAATACACTTGTGTTACAGAAATCAGAAACAACGACAGTACCACAACACTCAGACCCGAGACAATATAGAATAGTTATTTTTCTATATTAATCGACCGGGAATCAAAGCGGTTTAAATCGAGAACCCTCACCATGCGGATAAGCGATACAGGAGGCGACCGTCTTGGAGAAGGCGCCGGCAGCCATGAACTCCAGGAAGTCCCGGGGCGAGCGCTGGTCGCTGGGCACGCCGTCCTGGCTGCGCGCCGCCATTAGCCTCGCCTTCACCCCCTCGTACAGCACGAAGTGCACGACCGTCTCGCTTATGCCCATGTACGACGCGGTTATGCCTTTGTAGAAGCCTCTTATACCCTGTAAATATTATTATAACTTCCATCAGAAGAGGACAGTCCGCGATTAACTGAATTTCACGCGGATTCAAAATCCTGTCAGTTTATTTTACTTTCATTTTTTTTACCATGTTTATTAGAGAGAGAGTTGAGGCTTATGATTAAACCATGAAAGAACATGGTGTGATTTTAGCCGGTTAGATTCCCGGTAGCAAAACAAAGCGTTTTCGTTCCTTTTAAAAATAAACAAGTGTTCTTTGAATACAATTTGCTATCTACAGTATTTAAATTACTGTCCCTAAAAAGAGTACCTACATTTATGTTTTATGTATGTGAAGATGTCATTATGTGCATTCATGTGTGTAGCTTGTGCCGTGATTTTCAGTTGAGAATGGGAAAGTAGTAATGAATTGCAACGAAAAAGTGGAGACCAAAATTTCATAGATATTCTTACACCATTGTTGTGGACTTAGCTCCTTCGAGCGAGAACTCATGTACAGCTGATTAACACGTTAGTAGGATACCCAATAATCGTATGAAAGCCCGTGCAATAAATTTATGATCGTATTGGTATAATTATTATAATTAGTTACAATTAATTATTACCATTTTAGCGTATATCCTTTTGATGCACTGCACAGCCGTAACGTTTTGCCCATCTAGTTGAAGTCGCGTCTTTACAAACCATATCGGGTTGGTCATTGTGCACGATACAAAACCTAAAATGTACCACTCGATTAGGCATCTAGTTTACTCTGTCAACGACCTTAAAAACTAGGTATGTAGAGGTAAAAATGAATTGTAAGTGAAACAAAGAAATGGAATTATTACAGTTTATTTTCATACACGGTCTTGCAAGTTACATAGTGTCATGTAATAGTATATTAATTATAATTTTAGTCTTACCTGCAGCGCTAGCTGCGGACAGATGAACTATAGGCGTGTCTGGGGGTATATTCTGGTTCAAGATGGCCTTAGCCTGTGAATAGGTGCAGAAGTAGATGGCCCTGGACGGCGCCACCCCGACGATGTTCGGCCCCAAACCCTTGAAAAGAGCTCTCGGACCTTCATTTTGGACAATATGTCTGGAAGCGTTAAGATCAAGGTTAATTAATCACCTTTAACACAAACGTAAGAGATAACGTCCATGACGTAAATCCCAATCGAGTCTCTAAGATAATTTTTCGTCAACATCGGGCTAAAAATATCATGTTTTGCAATTTGATCCTGAAGCTGAAGTTCGTCACCTTCGATTTAAAATATTTCACGAAAAACACTTGTGATACTCGTAGGAGAATATCGTCTAAAAGGCCAACTGATAATGATAAGCGATCAGCCAATATTAGCTGGAGACGCTAATCAGAAAATATTTGGCGAACCAATGGGTCCGGTGCAAATCCGGCTCACGCCTGCTGCTCGTGACAACGCCGGCGCATTTACTTCTTATCTATTAACACAAGCGTGATAACAATGTCAGATACAAGCAGTTCAAGCTCCTTCTATTTGCTGGTGGCAGATATTGTTTAAACAAACACAATCTTAGCTGATATATTTTTTGTAGTTTTCCATTACGATATGACTGTCATTGCTGCATCTAATTATATGAATCATTGATGAAGTTGACACAAGAAAATCGCGCGGTCAGTATGCGATCACGTTTTGTCGGCACATAACAGTCTGGAGCACGCGATGGCTCCGAGCCAATATGTCAGTTACGCTAAAATACATAGGTAAACGATACAAACACACATAAAAACTGCACATTACACTTACACTGAAGAAAGTTATGTCATGTAATGTTTATTGAACTTTTGGCTCTAAAAACAAATACTTATATCATACTACTCCACAGCCAAGTCATGTCGGTTTCGCGTACAGAGGGTTTTTCTATTAAATTATTTAATATGCTTAGACTCCGACTCGCACTTGACCAATTCAATTCAATTCAATATATTTATTGCATTCTATAATGTTACACAGGTGTTATAAATAGATACATAAAACAGATCATTATAGACCCTGTAGGGCACAACAATAAGATAGGTATTGTGTTTAGTATTAGTTGGACTAAGTAGTAAAAATGGTCTAATATTGTAATCGCAAATATTTAAAAAAAAGAGATTTAAATATAATTTTTGGGCTTAACTTGTACTTAGTTTTCTTCTTGCAAAATATCATGAAGTTAGGACAACGGGAAGCGCTCTAAAGGTTTTGTTTGATGAGCGAGTTTGTGAAATCAAACAATGTCATAAAATTGCCGAACTTTGTGATTGCGTAAACTTAGATAGAACCTTAAATTTTTTCACACCTTCACGAGACGTTTAGTGTTCGATAATTTTAACATAATACAAGGTCTACAGCTGCTCTACTATTGGTTCCAGAGACAAGATGGTCTTGAAAAACGGAAAGGCAGACAACAGTGATCATTAGGTCCCTCTTCCTCTCCCTCTCCTCTTTACTTTTGCCTTTTTAAGGTTGGGAACCCTATAAATGTAACTGAGTTATATTTAAATAATAATATTTAGTGCTAATGCACACGTATGAGAGAGTCAAACAAATTGGTTCTACCTACTAGACATGAAGCATAAATCGTTGAAAACGAATTGCTAAACGTGCTAACAAGTGGAAATATGCATAATGAACCCATGTCACGCATTACCATTGGTCTATATATCTAACAAGCTCTTTACAATGGAACTTCATTGTATTCACACAACGGTGATACTATGACGTAAGTATAGTAGTGGACTTACCTGATGCACTGTATAAGGCTCATCCTGGATGTGGTTCTGGCATGGCCGGCCCTCGCGAACTGCTGAACCTGACAATTGTACGACATCAGCATACGATCGCCCTGCTTGCTGTATGCGAACATCGCGCCCATCGTTCGTCTGTAGCCCCATTTGGCTTCCTGCATTACATGGCCAACATTATGACGGTACCATCGCTTGTGTCAAGCTGCCGTGAACAGCGTTAAGTTACGTGTAGTGTGAGGGTCACACGCTCCAACAGCAGATTAAAACACATGATCACTTTATATACTAACTCTGGAGCCACACGGTTCTACGGTAAAGTTTTGCTTCGTCTATCTTTCACAAATCCACCTTGCCGTTGGATAATATGAGAGACTAGAATAAAGAGCAAAACTTCACCGTAGCACTTAAGAACGGCGTCCTTGGCCGCCTTCTTTTAAGTATACTTACGTATTACTATTAACAATAAAAAACAAGAAATTGTTTTAAAAAAATATGCTTATTTACGACGGATAAGAGAAATGTTGGTTTGTATGAAGTATTTTTGTGATTTAATTTTTTTTGGTAAGGAAAGGACGGCGTTCTAAGTGTGGATCCAGCATAAAAGGACAAATACAAAATGAACTATGTTAGAAAGGTGTTTGAACCGAAGCTATTAGTGTTCTAAAATTAAGCATTTTAAGTATTTTAACGAGCATGCAAGTAATTTTATTTTTACTAACAGTAATGAACTAAAATGCTTATACTTTTAAAAAAAACAGATATTACCTGAGGAATTCTAAAAATGGTTCACGAATCTAAGCACAAATATCAGTAATCTATTGTATGAATCTTTACAGTGTTTGCTAATGCTACGACATAAAGCGACATAAAATGCGCTTTACACAAGAGATGGAATCGGAACAACATATTATTTCAGGGCTAAATGTTTCCATACGGCTACTGGGTTATAAGAGCTACCTATATCATTTAGACGGTTCAATGATAAAAGAAGTCCAACATTTCCTTTTTGTAACATTTCTTTTTAGTAACAACGACTCCAATGAGATAGAAACCCTACATGCGCTGATTACACCCGTTACGTAAATAGACGAGATAGAAGACAATTTACTACGCAAAATATCATTATCTGAAGCAATTAATTTGATAAGTAATCCAATATACCTATACAATAATTGCATAAATAATAACTGCTAGTAGATTACAAAATACCTAAGTGCACACCATTCTAAGTGTTATCATAAGCCAATCAGATACATGCAACGGCTCTCCATCCACCATGCTGTGTGCTAAGTTTAGCTCAGCCTTGAAACTTCGTTAGGTTCAATACATCTATCTATGACATTGCGTAAGGTCACTGGGAGTTTATTGCGTCTCTCACTAAGGATAATAAGTCAGAAGACAGTGTTTTGATCAATACACGGAGTTCATGGATTTATATCTAACGTTCAAACAGATTGTGCGTATTAAATTATTGGATGTCGAGCGGTCACATGAGACCGTGTAAGAATAAAATATTTATTGTTTCTGATTTTTCTGGGCTGAGAGGTTGAAGAAGAGTACATGTAAAACTAACGTACGGAAGTTTTTTTACATTGATCTATTTCCGAGATAAAAATTGATTGATCTAAAACTGAAAGATTGAAAGCCTCTGTCAGATGGAGTCGCCCCTTTAGAAGAAATGAGTGATGGTCTTCGTAGAAAAATCTAAAGAAATATAATGTGCTTGCTTAGATTCATGTTATTTAATGGTGTTAGTCGTTTGAGCAATCATTGGCAAAATCAAATGACCTAGTTTCGTAAAGAATGCATGCGTATACCAGCAAGTTGAAATTGACTGGGAGAAAAAAGATATTCTGGCTCAATGGTGTGAGATTCTCTTCGTATCTTAATTGATTTTAAATCGAACGTAGTTTAAGCTGTAGCATTTCAAATAAGACCTATCTAGGTGGATGTGTAAAAGCATTCTGCTGTACTGTAACACTTTTTTCTTTCGCCATATTTATCCTCTACCTGAAGGTTGTCTAGACGAGATAGCTTTTAGCGATAATACTAAGACTAAGAAAACATTTTTTTTTGTCGGTGAATCTCAACTTCCTGCCGTAAAACAAAACACAGTACTCAACTCGAGGTTAACAACAACCGACAGAGCTCATAGTGCTACATTAAAATTTGTTTTTGGGTACGGCTCCCAAACAAAATTATCCATAGTCCTTTGGACCCCAATATAAATAAGTAGCCTCAAAAAAGTTAGGTAACCGATGGAATAATCTAGAGCAGATATAAAATATCAGTGTACATTGATTATTGTATTGTACTCGTATAGAATACATTAAATGAGCCAAAAACAAGATATCCGCGACCTACTTATTTGTTTCTACACTGAACGGATAATCTGCTATCTATGAACTACATTCTGAAGGCAAATAAACGTTAGGATAACATTTCTCTTTTGTTCATTTGCGTCGAGTCTCGAGATAAAATTACTAGAGACGAAACAATAATGAACACTTACATATTATTCTTAGTTGCTCTATTACGTATGGTTTAAATATGTTGCCTTGACACATTTTTAGGTTGTGTGGAACATTCAACCTATAATGATCAATACGAGTTGCTGGTGTTGGCTATATTGTGTTGGTCTTACGACTCACAAGGGGCGGCACATACGCAAAAAGGCGACGGCGTGATACGGACGTGGCGGAGGCGAGGCGAGGGCGAGGCGCGAGCGCACCCGTGCCACGCCGACGCTTTTTGTGTATGTATCGCGCCACAGATAGACCCGATAAAAAGATATCCATTAATTTTTAAGCACTTATAAATTTTGGATAAAGCGCCCCAAATTGGCAGACAATTTTCGATTAATAATGTTTTTCTAAGATAGGCTTGTCACGTTCCATAATATTTAGTGTAATTTTTAAACAGTACCTAATCTATTGTTATGATACAAATTTGATAATTTTATTTTAACAGGATTGCACTAATTTTCGCGTCAATAATGTGTTTCTTCACAAGGTGGACAGACGACCTGGTATAAAGGTTGCAGTAAGCCGCTGGATGCAAGCCACTTCCAACCGGACAATCAGGAAGTCATTTTGGGGGCATAATATGTTCACCAGTGGATTATGTTTAACATAAGGCTCATAACCGAGAACCAATAAAAGCAGTTTATTTCGGTAAATAGGCCTAAATTAAGCTCTTTTACATTTCCCATATATTTATTTACCCTACCAATCCTTCGGGACAATATTGTGGGCTAGTGCCGAGAAGAAGCAGCGCAAGAAACTCGGTTACTATTGTCAGCCTCTTTTTAAATAGTGTGTTTACATTACAAGATAAAATGTACCTGTGCGACCATGGCAGTATTTAATTCCATACATTTTTATCATTAGTTTTTATTTAGTCATTTACAGTGTAAACCTTTTTTCATTAAAATCATCTTGACATGCGATTTAAATTTATACATAGGCAATTCAGCAATGGACTGTGGTAATTTGTTAAAAAAGCGAAGACATCTTACAGGTCTTAATTATAATTGAACCTAGTTATGCAGAAAGCAGCCAAGTGGCACTTTGTCGAAGATCGAGTTATTAACACAGCCATACTAAATTCGACATGCCGGATTTTTTTGCAATAACAGCCATTTCGATATGTCTTCTTACGGCAGAGATATGAGCCGTTAAATGCAGCCATTAAACAAAAAATATTTTAAGTAAAGTAAATTTAGTATGGCTGTGTTAATAACTCGATCTTCGAAAAAGTGCCACTTGGCTGCTTTTTGCAGAACTAGGTCCAATTTGTTGATCTATATTTTGCATACTCTTCTTACTACTCCATCACGTAAGACTACTTATTAAATTCTGAAGAAGATAGTACATTAAATCAAATCGGTTATTACAACGTGCCGTTTGTTTAGAACATAAGCATTACCTTAAAACCATACTTAATCTCATGTAAAAATTAATTTTAATAAATCGGTAGGTACTGAAAGAATTTGACGTCTTTGAATTTGGAAGTCACAGAGTGGCAATTTTTATATTGTACGATAGTAACGGGTAACAGGCGTGTATTCGGCTTGCAAAATGTTTAGGTAGATCGTTGGCCACGTGCCAGTGTGACGGGTCACTAGCTCCATAATTCCTTTTAATCTACTGTAACGCAATTAAAATACACTAATGTAATCAATGGGACCAGTGTAAAGGCTTAGTGATAGTAACTCATTTGCTGAAAATACTGGGTCAAGGATGTTGGTGAGTTTTTTTTTGGAATCTTATTTCCATAGAATAGAAAGAAAGATACTCTGGACGAAACCATAACAGAGGTTACAACTGGGAAATATTTTTCCTATGCGTTTTCGCGAAAGTGTTTGATTTGAATTTAAAAAAAAAACGCAGCGGATAAAAAGAAACGTTGACTAAGTAACCGTTTCTAAACTTCTTAGGACACCTAACAATTTTTTAATGCTGCCTCTTCGAAAAAGATTGATATTGGGTCCGTTTATTTGATATACGTACAATTAAATGAATCATGCCGACTTGATAAGTCTTCAGGATTCATTAAGGTAAGTACTTATCGTAATGCGTGTTATAATCTAGGCCCTTTAATGTATAATGATTTATTGCACCGTGCATTAGTGCCAAACATATTTTCCATAAGAATGTAGGTATGTAATACGTTCTACAATAAGTCACCAGTAAATAAACTGACAAAAATAACAGAACTTCAGTAGGAAATGTTAATATTTAAAGACTTTATGATTTTATCCATTCTGCAAACAACCCATTCTGTTTTGGTGCAATACTACGAAATAACAACTGGATCAATAAAAACTTAATTTGTGTTTCAAGAAACAAACAAACAATGGAATATTAATTCTGCGATCGTTGGAAACGGGCGTGAGTAAATTGTCTATCTATGAAGTTAAGAATGTTATTAATCAATCATTATCCGCCCACTGCTGGATATATAGTCGCATATATATATATATATATATATATATATATATAATAGGCTTGTAGGCTAGACCACTAACCCCGTCTTTTGTATTCGATCCGATCTCTATCAATGGTTTGTGCCTAGTGATCCTGTTATCGGGCCACGGGTTTCACACTCCACTTACCAATTCATGGTCTTTACACAAGAATCCATCTACGGTCTACCAGCTCCAAAGGCTCTTGTGGTTCTTAGACTGGCACTTCAGCTTGCTTATTCTGTGAGCTACTCATAATATGTCCGTTTCTCGGGTGATTTTGTAGATATCCTTGCGGATTTTATGTTTCCAGAAAGAGAGCAATGTAGTTGCAAGTGTATCATATTGATTAAAGAACTAACTTCTTTTGGTGATACTAACCTAGGAGAAATGATATCAACTAAAAATGGAAAGTGGCTAAAGTCGCCCAACATCGCCCAAGCATATTTGCACAATCATTAACTATCTTCTACTATATCAAGTCGTCGTACAGAGCTATTTATTTATCACAAAAATGTCAATAACTGGATTTAGATTGATCCAGTTTTATCCAAAATTGTATACAAATATTTTTTTGTGGAAAAATGACGATTTTGTGACGCAGTTTGTAAAGATTTATGATTATAAGAGTAGCTCTTTTTTATCCAACTGACCCAAACGGAGGGTAATGGTTTTGTTTAGGAATATGCTGTTGTCATAGGAAATACCTAATTGTTACAAGAATGTAGATTTAGACGTTCTTGATAGCTACATTATCAGGTGTGGTATTATAATGCAGAGATTATATTCTGTCACATGGAAAAGTAACTATGGATGCAGTTGTCATCGTGTAATACTTATTTCATCAGAAAAAATAGTGAGAATCAATAGCGATCTGGGGAGGCTTATACCACAAAATGTATACTCTGCTCGCAATGTGCTATAAAAGGTATGGTAGCGGCGGGACGGAGGTGCACTCAAATGTCAAATTACAATTTTCATGTGTGTCATGTCTTGTCAATTGCATGCCTTATCATAGTTAATAGCAAACCATGCTAATTTAAAAAATCCTTCCCTTGATTTTTTACATTTCTAGGCTTACTAATTTGTGTGATGTAATGCGAAATTCGGAACTTCACGCAATTTCTAGGAAACTTACTTTACGTATTTTACATATCTACATAAATCCGGTTACTTAACATATCAATTAATATTTGATAGGTATTGCGTACACGCCTGTCTGTCTCCTTTACGTTTATTTTTTATTTTTTTATCCTTTATTTTACTTTAGGCTTCTAGGTTCCAAAATATGCATGCTATATCAAACATCACACCCAGACGAGAATAATATAAATAATTTAGTAGGTATGCAGTACCTATTTCAATTATTATGGCACTGATATTATTGTGTACTGAAAAACAATAGCAAGCTTTGTTCATTTATTACGTTGTGTTTCTTGAACATCGTTATGTAACTGCCTTCTTCTAACATGGGTATTATTGTATCATATTTTTATTTTACACAAAATATCTTCGATGAATAATGTTAGAGGACAGTGTGGCTATGACAGCGCCGAAGGCTGGATATCAGAGACAGGGGCAGATTCAGACTACTTGATGCCCTATGCGATCCCCGCGGCCCACCTATTCATAAGTAAACTACTATTTTTGGTGCTGTTTCTGGTGGCACCCAAGACGTGATGCCTAAGGCAATTGCTTAATTTGCTTATAGGCTAATACAGCACTGAACGAGAATGAAAGCGGAAAGTAGAGGGTCGGGTTCCGTAGTGCAACCGGATAGTGCTTATTGTCCAGTGGATGCACACATGTTTTAATTGCGACTTGATTTAGCGGATAATGAATTATTGTGGAGGATTAGTGTAGGTATCTCATACTCAATTCAAAAATATACATAACAACAAACACGTCTGCCAGTTCTGCGACGTTCTCCATCCAAGTAACGGATAATTATCTTATCAAATTAGATATGTAATCAATCACATGGCGTATTTCATAGTTTACCTTAATTAAGATAAAAGTGAAGACAGATATTAGCGGTTTTTGAGTGTTAATTACTGATAATAAACTTATTGGGGACATGTGTAATTTTATTTAGTAAAATTATCAACTGGGATTAATAATTTAATGTTTTTCGTATACTATTAGAACTTTAGCTATATACTTAAAAAGGGAATCTTACCCGGGACCCGGTTATTGTAACTATTATCAAACATATTATTTTTATGCAATACAATATTTTAAAACGTGTTTAATGTACATGTCAGGTGATGTTGACTATTATTACTAACTTTCTGAGTTTTGATGAGAACCAATGCCAGTAGTAAAAAAAAACTATAAGTACCTGATGTTTAGGGATTTTCGAGCAGACTTTTCTTGTACTGGTAGCATTGTCGGAGGGCGGGGAGCCCGGCGGTGGGACTCCCACTCCTTTGGATGACTGGAGACGAGTCTTGACCACTTCTAGCGGACATGTTACGACAGCACCAGCTGTTCCTGCAACTCTGGAATATAAAACCACATTTCTGCTAATTCCGTCCACCATCAATAGAATTGGGATGATGACACGTATAATTAATTGACGTACGACGCAAAATCCCTATCCGTTTATCTGTATATTAAAGATCCCTATAAATTATGTATTTCTATAGATCTTTGCCAATAATAGAGAATTGTGGATGAAATATTTTTTGACAGTGTTTCTTAGAATTATATTGCGAAAAGTGTCAACATCCCAATTCATGGAAAGGGAGAAAAGTTAATTTTTCCCCATTTGGTTTGCCCTAATGAACAATTAAGTAGTAGAAGTATTTGCACTTATTTAGTCAGACTTATGGTTTTCAAACTATTTTATTATCTTTATTTGTGTATGGTTTTCAAATACAATATAAACGTAATAAATTACAGTGTGGTTTCGATACATAATACTGAAAAGGTATCTACTCAGCATAATTATATCGGAGCATATTAATGGTGCTTGCTACGACGCTGGTTTAATTATATTACATGCATTTTTTTTAAACAGAGAAAAGTCTATGTTTTTGTTGGGGCTTGTAATATTCGTCTATTTTACTATTCGAATAAATTAAATAGTTATAAACCCATTATTCGAATATTACGAGTTTTTCGAATACTTTACATCTTAGCAACAAAATGTCTTTAATTTTAATATATTCGTAGGTTACGAAATTACGAAGCCTTTTAGTTTTACTTTGGCTACAGTGTTTTATTTGCTATTGTTTTCATTTAAAAAATTACACCGATTTTATCGCCTATTTTTCAGTGGTAAAAAGATATATTTTTTCAAATTTATATAGGGGCCCATAATATTAAATAAATAGATTTACCTCCTGGTAATTCAAATAAAAAATAATCATAAAGCTGGAAGACCAAATCAGGCCAAACCTCTTTGCCTGAGATTATTACCTCCGATGTCAGACTCATTGTACTTTTAGTTTCATTTGCTAATTCTCAGTAAATCTCATCGGTTTAATTCTGTCCACATTCGCTTTTTAACTAAAGCTATTGACGCAGGACGGACCCTAACTACCGATAAGCTTCGTCTAAATTAATCATTTTGGCGGCTGTGGGACGACACGAGCCAGAAATACGTAGTAATAATTTTCTACTAACAACTCTGCAGACCGTGCTGGTCTTTTAGCAGTGGATGAATGGGATTCAAAGCTTCGGCTCAAATCCCTGTCTTGTTCTGCCCAAAGCTAGGCACCTTAATAGATAATATGAGTGGTTAAAGTTAAAAGTCTCTGTTTAGGATCTTTTAATTCTGTTCCTTATCAATGTTCTTGTGGAAAGGTTGTAGACAGCTTGCTCACCACAGTCTTTCTTGCTGCAGAAGTACTGGCAGAGTCCCCCATCATGCCAGCTTAAACGACATCTTCTGTCGGACTCGTTGCACGTTTGCCGTTCAGGAACCGTCCGACTTCGCGCATAGCAATGGCAAGCGGCCTGGATGGGATGACTGTCGTTTGTAGGCCTTTAGTGTGGGACGCCTTAAGTATGCGTCGCCACTTTAGTGCCCTCTCATCTTCCGTGGAATGGCAACCTGTCGGTCAGGCTTACCTGTCGCTTCTGCAAAGTTTCTCAAGCGGCGCAAATAAGAAAGTCTTGGTGAGATTAACATTTTTGAACAATTTGGGGTCGAAACTCTGGGCCCCGTGGCAAGGGGACTTAAGTACCCACAAACTATACTGTGAGTTAAGCTGAGACATCCCACGACGCCAAGACTAGTCTGTACCAGGGCCAACGAATTAGTTTAGGTATTCAGTGTGGGAATAATTAGTTTTGTACATATAAATAATTTGTTATCGTAATTATTTAGTTGTATATCTAGCTAAATTTGTTTCGTTTGTATTGGTAGAGAGATCGCGTAACATACAAAACCTAAAACTTCGTTTGTAATTGCTAAATTTTAAATTACACCAAATTTTTTTGTACACAAAAATAATAAATTAAGTGACTTCCATTTTAATCGACATATTTTATTGTAAAATACGAATTATCGGAATACCCTAAATTCGGTTAGTAAAATCTGTCGTTGTTTTTTGTGCAATCTGTTCACTGTTTTTTTAATATTATTAGGGAGTGTTCAAAAAATTCGGAATATACGAATAATACTTTGAAAAATATTCAAATAGTAAATGAGGCGAATAATCGAGTAAAACGAATATTAAAATACCAAGCCCTTTCAATCAAATTCTTTAAAATATTTTTAGGAATGTGAAAGGGAAATGCAGGTTTACCTTGGGAGAATGACCAAAACAATGAGATTATTTGTATAATTAAAAGGAGAGGGCCCAGTATTGCCCCAAAGTCGTTTCATGTTTGTATAAAGAAAGACTTCCTGACCTGACATAATGACTTGTTACTTGACAGTTATTTTGTTATGTAAGGCTTTAATATAATTTACAATACGTCTATAACCTTGCTGGAGAAGAGCTACAAGAGGTCAAGTTACAATTGTAGCAAGTGCAGCAGAAGAGAATCTTGAACATAGCTTGCCTGATGATAATATGGGTTCCCTATTAGTCCGGCCGCTTTACCTTTGGCCGCGCGACCTTTTGGCTGAGTTTCGTCATATGCGAAAATGCGAAATGGTTCCACCTTTATACATGTTTTCAAACAAATAAATAATTAATTTTTAATCATGTTTTATTGAGAAAAACATGAATTTAAGCGCGGGGTCTACCAGGTAAACATTGTTTTGACAGTTGTGCCTTATTGTTGTTAGGTACCTTATTATTAATACATGAATTTATTATTTATCTCCAGGAAGACAGTGAGATGCAAAGGCATGTAGACATTGGTGTTCAAGTAGTTGAAAACATTCTACATCCGTCAACTCCTCCACCGCTACCCGCATTTGTACCACAGCAACAAGAAATAAGAACACAAAGGCCAATTTTGCTATTGCCAACATAGAGAAAAGTTTTATCAACTTATAGACAGTGTATAAATTCAGTGATTGTCTCAATATTGAAAGAATATTGCATTTAATACCATTATCAGTAAAGCAAATAATTATGATAGATAGATTTTAATATATATATGTTACCGGCAATCTGTAATATTCAGGTATTCTATACAATACCCAGGTAATGTATAGAATACCTAGGGCGTCTAGGCAATGTATGAAATATTATGAATAATATTCTCCATCATAAACTTTACCTAGGTAATGTACACAATTCCTAGGTATTGTATAGAGTACCTGCTGGTCCACCGGCAATATGTAAAATAATTATATTTGGGCCTGTATTTATCAATGTTATGTAAGTGAGTAAAGTAGGTGGGTATAATATGACAGACAAAAATAGCACATCAGATTTGCTTAAAATTGACTTTATTAAAATTAACAATTAGTAAGTAGTTAGTACTCATTAAAAGCAATCTTTATTCAAAGGTAGGTATTTATTGTAAAATTACAATCAAACTACTTTGAACTGAAAATTCTTCTGGGTTAACTAAAATAATCTAATACACTCCTAATCTCAAAATTAGCTTCTCTGAAAATTAATTAAGTAAAAAAATATGTACTTATTTATTTTTACATGAAGAACTATTGTGCCTGAAATGCACTGAATTCAAACAAGTCGCAACGCGTTTACTGACTGCCTACAAGTCTCTCCCTTCCCTGTCATCGTCTTTTACACACATTGCCAGCAGTGCATTCAGTATTGTATAGAATGCTTAGGCAAAGTATAAAGTGAAAAATATTTTATACATTACCTTAACATTCTAGGTATTCTATACATTGCCTAGGTATTTTATAGAATACCGTACTATACAGATTGCAGGTAACATATATATTCCTTGTTGTGCTCGTATTTTATTTAATGACCCAAATCGTTTTAATAAATAATTTGTAAGTTCGTATAACTACATTAAATATTACACCTAAAACAATTATATAAATTTTTAGTAATCTGAGTAGTGTTAAGATATAAACACAGTCATGGTGTTAAAAGGCACAGAGACACGAAATGTTAAAAAGCGTCACACTACATGTCTTTTAACTCTTTTTATATGATGAAAGAATAATTGGTTTTGGACCTTTAAACATATAATTAAATTTCAAAATTTAGTGGCAACTATTTGGCCGCTGCCTTAACAAGCCTTATAACTTTAAAACCCCACTATCTACAGCTAAGATTTCTATCTATTCTGATAAATGACTGAAAAACGAACCTAGAAATTCAAGTTTGATTGTGACGCATAGACTTTTTCTTTTGGGGCAAACAATGTATGCCAAGTCAGCCCTCTCCTTTTAAAGAAAAGTCCATGATAGTATTTAGTCTCATCATCATCATCATTTTAGCCACAGGACGTCCACTGCTGAACATAGGCCTCCCTTAGTGATTTCCAGATTGGCCGGTTTTGCAACATGTTGATAATATGTTACAAGATGCCTGTTCGAATTAATCAAGGTGAGTACTCCTTGATTAATTTTATATATGACTGAAATTTTTAAGCAAAGTAATAGTTTATAATTGATTTCATAATAAATATTAAGTAAAAAATTCAAAGTAAAAACTGAAAATGTTTACTGATGCTACTGATTTCAAACATTTTAATCAATCAAATCTCTATTTGCATTTAATAATGGTATTACAGGTGCTACACATAAATACATCCATAACATAGTTAAGCATGCTAAAGTGTCAAATAAATTATATCTACAACTATTACACAAGAGTCAAAAGAAATTATTAATTCAAGTCCAGCATTTTTATCAAATTTCTTTTATCATTATCATTTCAGCATAGGACGTCCACTGCTGAACATAGGCCACCCCCAGTGACTTCCAGATTAGCCAGATTTTTAATGATTTTTGATGCCATTGATACAGTTTTGTTTTAAATTGTCTATCATTAAAGGGATTAGGTATCATTTCATCAACAAAATAAATTTAGAAAAAGTTTTTGAACTTGGTATATTCTTAACTTTATTGAACTTAGGTATGTAGGAAACAATGATAAGTCTCTACCTAATTCTTTTGTTTTGACTGCATTATGTATTTTAAAAGGAGATAAGTGACTGATACTATGCCAATGTTATCTGCTTGTGATGGATAGATTTAAAAGGTACCTGTACCATGTTCTAATTACACAAATAACAACATTTATTCTATTTTAGATATTTTAAGGAATTAACTAGAATAATTATTATAGTTAACAAAAGTTGGTTAGAAAGTTGTTACCTTTTCTTCTTCTTAATAATAATTATGAACCAATTAGCTAAAAATATGTTTAACATACAGCTTACATTAGAGTTAATGATAAGGCCTTGTACCTATTTACATACTTTTGACAAGAAACATTTGCAAGTAAAAACTAGCTTTGCCTATCACCAGAGGGTTAAACTAAGCAACAAATTAATAAAAAACTATTTTGGAGTTGGCGGAGATCAACCGTAAACAACCTCAAGGCACATGTGCCAATGCTATGGTCATAAATTGATAAAGATGAAGGTAAGGTAAGTAATGTTATCTACAGTTTACGGTTAAGACGAAGATGTACTTACCCGCCGGCTAAAAGGTGTATTGCAGTATCTCTCTGATGAGACATTTTAGCGCCACAGCAATAATTACATGACTGCAAATTGCGACTGTCTATAAATAAACAAATGCACCAATACTACTGCTTATTATAGTAACATACACAACTTCGATACTTTTCAATAAATATAGAAAAACGTAATGCGCATGTAAAGAGAATATTGTTTGTTTGCATTGAGCTCCAATTGACAACAGTTTTTCGAGTAATTTATTAATTTAAATCAGCAAAATCCTTCACAACACCGCAATAGCACGTCGCACTTCGTAACAATTACACACACAAACAAAATAAAAACCGTGTGAACAGGAATTTGACGCACACAACGGAAGTTGCGTACGTGACGTACCCCGCGAGCGACTTACGAAGAAAACACTGCGGTTCCACCAACAAATTAAAATGAGATGGCAACATTGGCAGCTAAAAAAATATATTCCTGGTGCCTACCGACCGACACACTAATCCACACCACTGATACATATAGTCGGTCTGAGGATATGATGATATTATTAAGGAAAATGGAACACGTCCATACTACGGATTGTTGTACTTTATACCGGTGACAGATGGCGGCGGACGCGGCTCCGGACTCGTCTTGACATTGTAAGGTCAAACGCTGCCATTGGTCGATCCTTAGGCTGGCGGAAGTTGTCTGAAGGATAGACCAATGGCAGTCCTTGACCTCACAATGTCAAGACGAGTCCGGAGTTGCGTCCGCCGAAGTTTGTCACCAGCTTTAATGGGTATGATACATGGAAGCCAGACTCCACTTCCGGTATCGCATTCGTCCTTTTGTTAACATTGCTCGATATTGATGTTTTCAAACATAGTCCGATTTTATATTCACTTACACAACTCGAGTTTTAGTAAGCTAAAATCGATGTTTGCTCAATCCGGAACAAGAAGAGAAGAGGACGAGTGCAAAAATACACAAAGGCGATACCAAAAGTGGAGGTTGGCTTCCATGTATGACACCCGTTAGATGTAAAATGGTAAACCAATGAATGTACTACTACAAAATAAACCTAAAAATACAGTCTTCTTCTTTTTCTTTGTAAATGACACTAGCTAGTCACCACATCACACAAAGTAAAGCCGGTGACAGATGGTGACCGACGCGGCTGCGAACTTGTCTTGACGTTGTAAGGTCAAACGCTGCCATTGGTCGATCCTGGGGCTGGCGGAAATTGACTGAAGGATAGACCAATGGCAGCGCTTGACCTCACAATGTCAAGACGAGTCCGCAGCCGCGTCCATCGCAGTTTGTCACCAGTTTTTAAAGCTATAATGCCGGCTCCACATGCTTAGCAAACAATGGCAACATCAAACAACGAACACGAACGTGTGGATAGACCAGTTGTTTGCTTGTTTTTGTTTGTGTTTGCCATTGTTCGGCGTCGGTGTCGGTTTTTGTGCACAAATCATAGGTCGGATTAAGTAAAATCAATACCTAATCCACCTAATCCTAATATTTAAATATACCTATTCCGAATATTCATGCAGTATCGCCGATACGATATTGTGTGTATTCAATGTAGATTAAGATGTGAATTAGATTTGGATTGGATATCTATTATAAAAATAACATGTAATTTAAACTAATAAACTGTACATTCTTCTAAAAACGACCTAAATTAATGGAAGAGCGCTGCTCCCTGATACAGGCTCAATAGCTTAAAAGGGGGCTACGATCACTAATATAATATAATGTACCCATTACTATGAAATAAATATTATTTATTTATTTATTTATTATGTACTCTCTGTTTTTTTCAATATTAGGTAAATATTATACAGGGTTATTTGTAAAACATCAACAACCTTAAAGGGGCTGATTCCGGTGCTCAAATACAACAACTTTTTCTATGGTACCAACATATGATCTACAAAAAAAACTTTGCTCCATACAAACTGATGTCAGCTGGAGGCAGCTTAGTATGGGAAAGTATTTTTTTTTGCGATTTCAATGTTGGTCCCATAGAAAAAGTTCTTGTAGTTGAACACCAGAATCAGCCCCTAGGAGGTTGTTGATGTTTTACAAAAAACCCTGTATATTATAAACAATGTTTTTATACTTATTGTGTTTTTTTTTCTTTTTAGTATGCATGGTTAATATTATGATTTTATTTACTTTATATTTATTTTTGTTCTTTGCCATCCTCGTACTATTCATTTACTACAATTTAATGTTATAAACACGAAAATTTGTAAGTATGGAAAAAGTATGTTACTCTTTCACGCAAAAAACGCTGAACGGATTTAGATGAAATACTAGATGACTTTTATTGCAACTTCTCCTTTAAATAGCTACCACAACAAGCTTGTCGTCCGTCATGTTTTCCAATTCGAATCCCGCACGGGGCAAATGCTTGTGTAATGAATGACTGATGAGCACGAGCATTTGTACCTAAGTCATGGATGTTTATTTAAATTTAAGTATGTTTATCCGTTATCTAGTCGCCATAATACAAGCTTTGTTTAGTTTGGGGCTAGATAATTGGTGTGATTGTGAAAATAATTTATTTATTTATTTATGTATTTGAATTATTTGCCAGTGGCAAACATCAAGCATGTAGAGATGGCAGAAAGCTTTTTTCTGTTGCCATTCACATCGTGGAAAAATACTACCACTGTTGTGACAGTAGTTATTAGACATATGTCATTTTGACAGCGATTGTTGAGAGGAGCGATCACTGTCTAATCTGTGGGAGAGATCAATCAAATTGAAAATTACTTAAATTGTTGCATAATTTTTGCAGCTGACGAAGCTGATAAAATTTCTACAATTATAATAACAAAGTCGCCGGTTTCTTGGTTGTAACATTTGAATTAATCTCGTAATATGTTCGCTTCACGTCGGGTCGGAACTTTAGTGTAATAACATGTTTTTGCTACAGTATTGATTATTACATTGTGTAATTGATAACTAAATATTCTAATAATAGGTAATCTGTTTCTTAGTTGGGCTGTAGGTGGTAGCCGCCAGAAACACAGCCTGCCCAACCTACCGTATGAGTACAACGCGCTCGAGCCAGTCATCAGCCGCGAGATTATGAATCTGCACCATAGCAAGCATCATGCAGCTTATGTGAACAACCTGAATGCGGCCGAAGAAAAACTCTCCCAAGCGCAGTCAAAAGGTACATAAGCACATATATTTCAATGTTAAATTGTAGTCTAAGTATGTAACATAACAAGCAAACTGCAAAATCAGGACTACACTTTACCCTTTTTTTATCGCCATATACAGTAGTCCAACCTCGCCCTATAACTTATTACCCTAACGCCACTACTGGGTTTTAAAGTCTAAATATATTTAATATGTAAGTATAGCCCAACTGGCTATTTTATAAATTAATAGAAATTTATTTCAACTTATGCTTAATTTTTTTCTTCAAGCTTAAGCTATTAACAGCAAACTTATATTGGTTTGACAGCAGCTGATACAAATCAAATCCTGGGCCTTCTAAATACAATTAAGTTTAATGGAGGTGGGCATATAAACCATTCAATACTCTGGAAAAATTTGAGCCCTATCAGGACCGAGCCCAGTGGTGCTTTTTATTGTGCAGTTGAGCAGTAATACTTTTTTCTTTTTTCATTAACTTTGTTTACAATATTGATTTCATTATTCATAGTTTTTTTTATAAGTAAGTAGATGTTAGTTGGAGATTTGTATAACTTGATTAGTCATAGTAGTATATTTACAATAGGCATTTTTAAAGACATCTTTTATATTTGGATGCACATGCTCTTGATCACAATACAGTGTGATCACAAAATGTGATCTCTATAATGGAACATGCCCAAAAGATGCCTATTTACTTATGCATTTAGGGCCTCTAAGGTGTAAAAATATTGAAACTCATAACCCCGGCAGGAAATTATATCATATAACTACAGACTTTTATTTCATAATGTAAAATACCTTTGTACTCCGTCCTGATATTGTTATACAGGGTGTTTGGCGGAAAGATGAACATATGTTAATGGGGGGTAGCTGGAGTGGTCTACTTTTTAATTTTTTTTTTTTACCAAGATTTTTAATTTTTCTGGAATTTTGTGACATCCTTACATTTAAGCCCCTTTAAAAAAAAAAATTGACATCTAAAAAATAATTTTCTTATTACAAGTCAATCACAATCTTAACATCAAATTTGAATTGATGGTTTCCGTCCGACTAGGTAAATAACAGCGAATAGCTCTAGTAACAAAAAAGATATCAAAGCAAGCTACATTCCATTAGATAGCTTATTCTTTAGAAATGTTTTTAAAAAATCAGAACTTATCCATCACTTAGTTTCTTTTTAATGCGACACGAAGTTGATCTTTAATTATTTTTTTACCATCTTTTTTAGTTTTGAGGGTCCATAACTTTTTTTCTAACATTAATCTGCAACAAAAAACAATTTTAAAAGAAACTACCAACTGCTAAGATTTTAATAAGAAAAAAATTTTTTAGATCTGTCAATTTTTTTTTAAAATGTTGTTAGTTGAAAAATTCAAATAAGAACAAACTTGGGACCCAGGTGTTTTTTTTTGGGTTAGTTACACCTAACCACCCCAGCAACCCCCCATTAACGTATGGTTAATGTTCCGCCAAACACCCTGTATATAAAGATAATAAGCATTGTTGGATATTTTCTGCAGGTGACATTGAAACCGTCATTAACCTGGCCCCAGCTCTCAGATTCAATGGTGGTGGCCACATCAACCACTCCATTTTCTGGCAGAATCTCTCCCCTAATGGGGGCAAACCCTCTGATGAGCTCACGAAAGCCATTGAGAAGTATTCAAAATTATTACTGCATGATTCTGTGTCCATGTTTTTTTTTTGTTAATGTTATAGCTTTTGTATGATGTGATTTAAAAATATGTTTTAATACAATTGAATGCACTTATTCAATAGCTTGTTATCTATTCTAGTGTAGTCATAACAAAAAAGATAAATAGCTGCTTATCATTTATTTACCTACCAGCTTGTTTTTTTAGAACTCTAGATAATACATAATTACACTAAAATCGGTATGGAATTGGTAAACATACTAACTGTCATTATGAAAGGGTCCGATTTTTCATTCTTATATATCACTAACAAAAAAAAAACAGTTTTTAACTTAAAGGTCACCACAGGGGCTATCACATTATAATAAATAAAGGATTAAACCTCACAAGACTTCACGTATCGAGGTATTTTTGTAATTTAACGTATTTTAAGAATTTCATGAGTACCTAAGAATGTGAATTTATAAAAAATACGTTAAATTAGGTAATACTGATTAGACGACCGAATGAGTGTTTAATTTACATTGTATATCCCATATCCCTTAACCAAAAATAAAAAATACTGAAATCTTTGGATCAGCTGACCTGAGGCCCAATTCCAATTCAAGGGAATTGGACCTCTAATCTTCAAAATACTGAAATCTTTGGATCAGCTGACCTGAGGCCCAATTCCAATTCAAGGGAATTGGACCTCTAATCTTCATCACACATAGCTAAGCACCAACCCAATAAAACTAGCTTCCATCCGAACTATCCAAAAGGCTCATAACTCAAATGCTACCACTTTCAGAGAAAAAAATGCATTTCATTTCATAACATAAATAAAACCTATATTTAACCCTCGACGCAAAAAGAGAGGCTTCCGCATCGGGTGTCAAAAATAGGTTATATTTATGATCACGTCGAAATACTTAGATATTAATTGCAACTATCATTGCACTACACCAGATTATATATATATTATGATATTAAAACTACCAAAATTGAGAGAACAAATTTTCGTTATTGAATTGGCCTATCAGAACCCATTTTGATTCACTTTTCAATTTTCAGAGACTTTGGCTCATGGGAGAACATGAAGAATCAACTGGCGGCCGCCTCTGTCGGTGTTCAGGGCTCCGGTTGGGGCTGGCTCGGCTACAGCAAGCAGATGAAGAAGCTAATGGTCACCACATGCCAGAACCAAGACCCGTTGCAGGCGACTACTGGTAATGTATCACTTAGATACCAAGCTTGTCCTGTAGATGTTACAGAAATGATCTTATCTATACTAATATTCTAAACAGATAAAGTTTGGAATTTTGGATGTAGATGGTAATATCCGGAACAATTTAACTACTTCATTTATTAATTTCTTTGACCAATTTTGGTAATTTACCTTCCGGATAGAAATAGGCTAATTTCTTATCTGAAAGAACGCACATTTTCCGAGAGATGCGGTAACGATATCAATACCGGGTTATTTGTAAAACATCAAAAACTTGCTAGGGGCTGATACGCAAAAAAAAAATCACTTTCCCATACTTAGCTGCTACCAGCTGACATCAGTTTGTATGGAGAAGCAAATTTTTTTTTTGGATTTCAATGTTAATCCCGTTGAAAAAGTTGTTGTATTTGAGCACCAGAATCAGCCCCTAGGAGGTTGTTGATGTTTTACAAATAACCCTGTATAGATAACGCAAATTTTATCGTAAATGCCGCTATTCAGTTTTCAAAAACTGTTCAGTGTCAAACTAAATCCCACGTTGCCTAAACCTAGTTGCCAATATACTGATATAACTCGTATTTGGCTCTCTAGTTCAATTCAAGTCGTACAACAAACAATCTTTTCGTAGCTTGGCGAATATTGTAAACATTTTTGGCGTGTCTTTTTACAAAAATAATGTAGGTAATATAAAATTATCCAACTGATATTTACAATTTACAACAGTAGTTTATTATTTTTGTGTCTATCTTATTTTTAAACTAATAATTTCGTTAAAAAGGAATGTCAAGATTGTTTACAATATTCAAACAGCAAAGAAAAACGAACTAACTTATTGTGGTATCCAGTAAGATAAAATAATTGCAAGGACAGTTACAGAATTCGGGCCGTAAATTTACTTAATAAAAAAATAGTTTCAGGCTCTATTTATAGGATAAGTAGCTCTTTAAAACCTAATTTAAACACATTACAGGTCTTATTCCGCTGTTCGGCATTGACGTGTGGGAGCATGCCTACTATCTGCAGTACAAAAATGTCCGCGCCGATTACGTGAAAGCCATTTTCGACATCGCCAATTGGAAAGACGTCTCCTGCAGATACGAGAATGCTCTGAAGTAAATAACAAATGTCTGCATTTTTAGGATTAAAAGCTTTAACAATTGCAACAATCACATGGTGAAAAATTGCATTAGTTTGTGATAATAAGTTCTTTATTAAAATGTATTCAAGGCCATAATTTATGTGTTTTATTGACTTTATTAAGTTTAATTTTTAATTCTTTATTTCTAACTAACTACGAGTATGATAAGATAAACCCTGTTCTATTACTTAAGATTCCTTTTATGGAGTGTTTTGTCTATTGCTTGAATACAACAACTTTTACAATGGGATGGGTCATGGGTGGAACCAATGTAAAAATAGCAAAATACAAAAACTTCTCTACACTGTATAAGATGAACCGACTGAGGGTTAAGGTTAGTTGAAAATGTTACCAAGATATGTCGGATTTTCAGTTTATTTGAGCAATAGAATAACCCATAAAAGGAAGCAATTTTTTACTTATAAAATATTGTCAAGGTTCAGATATATTTAATTTTTAATATGAATATATTAATACCAAGGTGGGTGGATTGATTTTGATGCTTTCTATAAAATATTAATGATGTGTATTGTCAATGAAAAGGGCTATGCTCGGCGCTTCTTTGCGAGATCAAATCGGAAATGGGGAGATCCGTAAACGAACAAAAGTCACTGAGATGGTCCCCTATATTAATTTCCTCTTTGGTCACTGAGCACTGACATAGCCCAACGGATTTATTCTAACGTAGTTTTACTTGATCAGTGGGATTTATTAGCAAGCTAAAGTGGTAGTGGGGGGTGCACATAGAATAGCACGTAGAACTGACGGCTGATGCCGATGGGGCAGAAAGGTTCTAGAGTAGAGGCAAGGCAAGCGCAGCGTAGGACGTCCCGTACAAGGTGACAGACGACTGCAGGAACTCGCTGGCTGTATGGATTATGATGTCTTTTAAACTACCATGACTGTATGCAATTACCAACATTAGGTATAAATACGTGCGATGCCAGCACTGATCAAATGAAACCATGAGTAAAACACTACGATGCCAGGGCGGATAATAATAGATAGCCAAAGGAGTAAGGTGGTAAGGTCTTAAAATGCTTTGATACTATGCTGTGACGCAAACGTGATGATGGTTTAAAAAATGGTAATAGGAATTTAAAAAAAAACAGAAGTGCGAGTCGGACGCACCCACTGAGGGTTCCTTACTTAGTTACCTTACCTCCTTAAAAATGTATTAGGTACGTCTGTAGTTTTCATATTTTCCCCTGTAGTACTTGTATTTAAGTCGATATTACTTGCCTTTCATAATTCCGGGCCAGGGATCTGCAACCTTTTAGGTCGAAAAAAAATTACAATTTTCAAAATTTCAAAGTTTTTAAAGAGCCTCAATTTTTTTTCTTGCTAACAATTAATAATTTAAGAATTGGCTTCTTAATTTATTTTTAATTATATTTATGCAAGAGAACGCTTGTTCGTATTCAAATATGTCGATCCGAAGATAGTCAGCACTCCAAATGACGACTTCTTCACCTTACTGAAGCAATCTAGAAATTATTCCATGCATCGAATATAAGTGCCTCATTACGCGGCATTTCTTTTTAACTGAATGGCTGAAGGCTGTCCACTTTTGTTGCGTTACGACGTACATACATTTCTGGACCTACCACTCTTTCAACTTGCTTTTCAACTCTGTAAATTTTCCACTTCACAAAGATTTACCTTTTAAATCGATCAATTGCCTGATAATCGTTCAGCAGGCAGGTCTGCCCCGTACCCTAGTACCCTAGTACAGATACCAGTCCACAGAACGATATACTCCAAGAGAAGAACGTTAAGTCCATACAAAAAGTTTGCAAACACGACGACACTAGCGCATCCCGATTTTGCCATCAGGCGCATATAAACATACTCTGTCTAATCTGTGCATATAAATATGGATGAGCGTGTTTTTTTATGGAAATCTGCGCATTCTAAAAGCTTTAATTCCTTTTATGATTCGAAAAGTATAGACGGCCAGGATATTTACAACCTCCTGGTCGGGATAAAATCCCTATAAGAGCTTATAATTATAATTTAGAATTTAGATATTCAGTAGACAAACATAAATAGGTATAAAAATCCAGACTTACGCTAGCCGAAACATTATAAATGATTATTTAGAAAATACAATTATAGTACAACCTCATTCAATAGGCGGTATGGAAAAACTATGAATTACTAGAAAAAGAAAGACTAAGTAGAATTGTCAATCAATTGCAAAAGTCAAAGTGAAATAAATGTTTACTTACGACTTTTTGTGAAATTTCAGATTTATAAAAATAAGAGATTACTAAAATAAAGTCTCAGATGTGGTAAGGATAAAAAGGCAAAATTAAAAAGTGAGTAGAAAGTATAGAATACTACATACCTCATACAGTATTTTGTGGAAACCCCAGCATGTGCACGCATTGATTTTATCCAGGTCCTAATATTGAAAATGTACACAACTGTCATATACCCAAAGATCATCTGGAAGTGATGGCTTTTAGCAATAAGACAGCCTAAATTGTGCAGCTCTAAAACGTATAAATTTTCACTTCCTCAACTTTGTTGGTGTATTGTCTTCAATAAAGAGTATCATACTTAAGTTACCGTCAAGGGCTGATCTGAGCTGGAGCTGGAGCGGGATCTGATCGGGGAGCTGTGCACAAGGTTCGAAATTTTTTCTCGTCTTAGCCCTTGGATGCAAATCCTTGAATACCTACATTTAATAACAAAATATTAGCGTTACGTTACTAAATATATGAATAGTTCCTATATTACGAGACTTCAAAAACAAGTGCGCGAGGGACGCGACTGTTATTGTATAGGCCCATGACACTGGCCAAAAGCCCAACAAAAGCCTGACAGGCCGGATTTGTATTTATTTAAAAAGCCTAACTATGTCTGGCTTTATCCGGACGCCTGGCAACGCTACTCGCGAGCCGCAGGTTCCCGACCCCTGTTCTAGGTTAATGGAAAGTACCCTATAAATTTTGATTCCGTTGAGTATTGAAATATACGTTTTTTTGCGGCCTTTGAGTATTTAAGTCAAAGTTTGCGGCATAAACGGTTTGGTTTTTTCACAGCTTCAAGGGACTATGACCTGAGTTTAAGGTTTTAATTTCAACTCGGTACCTCCTCGTGTTCTCGAGATAAAGGGTCGACATACGGACAGACAGACAGACGGACAATAAAGTGATCTTGTAAGGGTTCCGTTTTTTCCTTTGAAGTACGGAACCCTAAAAATGGATAAATATGAACGTTGGCATATTTGGCATTATGTTGAAATTTGTATTTGGCATTATGGCCCGAGGAGCTTATCTCCATTTTTAAATATTGGTATGAGGCTCAGACTAACTATGTTAGATGGGCTGGTTCGCTGTCAGAAGCATATAGGCTGAAATGTGGTGTGAGACAGGGGGGGCTAACGTCTCCTTCTATTTTCAACCTCTATGTTAATGGACTGATTGAGGAGCTGAGCAGCGCTAATGTCGGGTGCTCAATAGATGGAAAAAGCATCAATAACATTAGCTACGCCGATGATATGGTGTTGCTCAGTCCCTCAATCAGAGGCTTACGAAAACTGGTCAAGATTTGTAAAGCGTATGCGGAGGCTCATGGGCTCAGGTATAACTCGAAAAAAAGTGAGGTGATGATTTTCAAGGCTGGCACTAAATCATACTGCATGCCAGCTGTCACGCTCGCTGGCACCCCATTACCAAAGGTGAGCAAGTTCAAATACCTGGGCCACTGGGTTACCGAAGACCTAAGTGATGATCTCGATATTGAGAGGGAGCGCAGGGCGTTGGCGGTTAGGTGCAATATGTTGGCCCGAAGGTTTGCACGGTGCACTGAGCAAGTTAAGGTTACGTTGTTTAGATCCTATTGCCAGTCTTTTTATACCTGCAGCCTGTGGACCTCATACACGCGGCGAGCCTTTAATGCCCTGCGAGTGCAGTACAACAATGGGTTCAGGATGCTGATGGGGCTGCCACGATACTGTAGTGCATCAGGGATGTTCGCGGAAGCTGGCGTAGACGGATTCCATGCGATAGTGCGTAAAAGAATCGGCTCCCTGATGAGTAGGGTGCGTGGTGGTGTCAATGACATCCTGAACACCATTGCGATAAGGGAGGATAGTGGCATGTTGAGGCACTGGGTAGTTGCGCATCTGTCGCCGGCCGCCCTGCGCCGCGGCGTGTACTAGCTGGCTCTGTTGATCCTGTGCTCATGTGCCCGTATGCGTAAAGCACATGGGCATGAGAATAGTTTTTTAAACTTTTTTAAATTTTAAGAAAACTTACTAACATAGTTAGTAAGCAAATTGTTACTAACACCAATATGGATTGTAGTCCGAAATAAATGTTTTTAATTTAATTTAATTAATTTAGTATTTGGCTATGATGAAGAAAACGATAAAAACAATTACGAATAACGGTATGGACTATATTTATTTTCTGTAAAACGAAACGCAGTAAAGTGCTGTCAAGTTCTGTAAACATTATCAACGTCAAACAGAAGCTGTAGCTGTCAAATCAGGTGATTGTCGGTTCGCTTTGTTGAAGAATTGTGGTGAAAATTAATAAATAAAAATTATTTAGAGGAACTTTCTATTCATCATTCGTGTTCTGTACTCGTGATCTTGTGGTGCGCAGACAGGTAAGTAGATAAGTGGACTATTTTATCACAATATTCGTAGAAATGAAGACTTTGCAGATTGTCGTGGTCTAGTGTTATTGATTTTTCAGGGAATGGTCGTAGTCGACCGAGACTTGGTTCGGTACCTATAAAATAGTCTGATTACTCATCATACGAAAGTGTTAGTAATACATGATTTATTGTTTAAACAAGATCTCCAGTTTAAGTCAGGTATGTGGTCATTGCAAGCTACTTTGCGAGATATTACGGAATTCGTGTCTGAAGGTCGATATTTAGTGTTTTGAAATAGATCAGCGGTTATGCTTTGTGCTCATCTAGGTTTAGGTTTGTTTGTAGTCAAGATCATAATATTGCTTAACCCTCTTGGAAATTTCATCCATTCTGTATAGTATTCGTTTATTAATAAACTCTTTAAGGTATAAAAATACTATATCTGTTAAATAATTGCAATTGAACGTAAATTCTTAAACATATATACATCTATTTTATTTAAACTATTCAAAATAACATGTCAAATATAATTTAATTGTTACTTGCTTTTTTATGATAACAGAGTTAACAGACTGCTTCAATGTGATTGTGTCACAAGAAAATGCACTTTTTTATTATACCTATCCACACTGTAAATGAAAGTCTTGATATTTTATTATCATTACTTTATTAATAAGTCTAAATTCAATTATTGTGGTCTTGACCGACTGCCAACATACAAAACAAAGATGAGCACTATTTCTAGGTATTCAATTATTTTTAATGTCAGCCCCCTTTTGACAAGCTGGTTGTTCATTAATACAATGTGAATTCTCAATACAAGTAGAGCTTGTCATATATCTCCCTGATTGTTATTTACTCATTGATGTATTTTAAATAATTTTATCAAACTTTGACAATAAAAGAAATCAGAGCATTTAGTTTTTTTTAAATAATTTTAATGTTTTTAACACTAAAGTTATTTGCCAATTGCAGTTACTAATTCAGTATCTAAAAATTATTTGCAATGTAGATTACATAATATGTATTATAATATTATTATAATACCTTAAGTATTAAGATTGCCTGTGTCAGCCATAAGATAGGTCATGTTTTACACCATTGACTAGGGTGACAATTTTCTTTCCAACAATTCATGTTGTGTTTTAATTAAAATTAAAATCAATCAGCCACAGTGCTATTTTTTAATAATTTTCGTCTGATTCACAATTTCAATGCCTGCATACACTTGGCGTATATGTACCAATATCTGTGTTATTTGGCCAATGCAATCTAAATATTTGTTACTTGTCTCTGCCAAATGATGTGATTATATTCAAAATACCATAACCTAGGTAGAACAATGATAAATATAAGTGCAAGAGAACACACTAATGGTCACATACAACACATGGTTTTAAAGTAAAATGTCCTACATACAATGTAATTCGTCAGGAGTATCTCCCACTACTAACACGCAAGTTTTTTGGAAATGCTTACTGCACTAATCTAGTCCAGTAAGCATTTCCAAAAAACTTGCTGTTTGCTGGGCCACTAAGAGGCAGACTGCTAGTTTATTAGATCGCATTGGCCAGCCTTTTAAAAACCCTTTGACTCATTTGACCTCTATTTAATCTTTTTTTATATATTACCAATTCTCCCACTGCTGGAAATCTATCGCCAATGCTTCCCAATCCCTCGTCTGGTTAACCAAATATTTGCAACATTCATCTTACAGTTACTGAACCTACAGTAGGTACCAATCGTGTTAAGATTTGGGCCTACCTATTCGAATACGTGATTATCATCAACATCATTTCAGCCGTAGGGTGTCCACTGCTGAACATAAGCCTCCAAACGCTAATGACTTCCAAATTGGCTGGTTATCTATATATATAAATAAAAATGAATTGCTGTTTGTTTGTCTCGCTAAAACTCGAGAATAGGTGGACCGATTTGGCTAATTTTGATCTTGAAATATTTGTGGAAGTTCAGGGAAGGTTTAAAAGATAAGAAAATATAAAAAAAACGCAAGGAAAGTAGTAAAACAACTATTTTATTTTCCCATACAAACTGTTCGTACCTGTCAAATGAATTGGCGGAACAAAGTTCGCTGGGTCAGCTAGTAAAATATAAAAAACTGATTTTTTAAATTAAATTTCCTGATCTGAATCTAGTTTGTTTTCATAGCACAACTTTGTAAAGACTTCCCAAATATATGGTTTCCCTACGAGGGCGATGGTTTATCGTGTTTGGCGCCGCACGCGATACGGCGACGGTGAATGCACTCGCTGCAGGGCTGAGGCGCCCGGCTGGTGGGAGCCCCATAATTAAGGTCCTGGGGTTATTGTGTCGCGTCCCTGGAAATGTACGAGTAGAGGTTTTTCCATTGCCTGATTGGGATAGGTCGTCGCATCGTGGTTATTTATTCTTGTGATAAACGGTTAGGAATGTTTGTAGGGTCGCGGCGGGTGGAAGGCCGCCCAAAAATTGGGATATTGATTTTCCCAAATAATTACAATACAACATTCATTCAACTTTTTAATTAATGTGAAATTTTTTTGTAATTGATTTGCTAAAAAGTAATGCCATAGTTTGATATTTCCATACATAATATATGGAAGGATTGCTATTTGAAAGCTCATGATAGGTTTGTTAATTGATTAGTGGTGTCCGTCAACTACCCCATTGAGGTCCTTGTGTTATTTTGTCGCGAAGCTTTAATCTATAATGTACATTCGCAGGACTAGCGTCCATGGAAGGTACATTCTAAGTATAGACAGTACTATTGATCTATTCTGAGGTAAAGAATTATTACCTTATTGGGATACGGACTGCGCGTTCCAGTGAACGCGTAGTTGAGCTAAGTATGTTGAAAACGCGTAAACCGAAATGCGCAAATGGTTCTTAGGGTTCTATAATACTTAGGGTTTCTGTGATGAGCTGGGATGTGGTGCCAATGGATTATGCACATTTTGAGCAAAGGTAATTCCATGTTCCATGTTAGGTAATTGAGTAAGCAACCAAATCTACGGTTTCCTATTTGCGCGCGATGCACTTGTTCACATGAGTCATTGTTGATTTGGCTAATTTGTGTATTGAGGTTGTTTCGTGATCCACTGGGAATGATTCATTGTATGTTCGCGGGTGCCCGGTAGCCCGCCACAATTGCTTGAGGTTGTTGTGTCACGTCCATGGAAATGTACGTTCCATTGTACTTGCATTGTCAAATTGAGGTAGGTCGTTTTGACGAAAAGCAGTTTTTTGTGTGTTCGTGATGAACACGGTCATATAACAATGAGGTCTTCTTTGGGAATATAGAGTAAATTTGTGTGTCAGTACTTTACAGTGATAGTAAGTCTGGCTACGGATATGATGGAAGAAAATAACCACTTAGCCGGATTATTAGCTGAATTCAACCAGAGTAATAGACGACATTTTTAACTATACTTAGATTGTGGAGAAAATAAAGGATAATTTTTTTATTTTTCCTAATTTTTTACATTTGTCTATGATTTAAACAATCTACGTCATTTTTGGATTTGTATTGATAGGCACTCGAAAAAATACCTATCACATAGATACTTACAGGGGCTCGCAAGGTACCTATCTGCCGAATTGTAGGTATATATTATAATGTATTTACTGAATGGTAGTATAACTTTTATTTCGGCCGTTAACGAACGAAGAGTAATGTTGATATTATTCGCGGAGGCTATTTAGGGAATAGAGGTGAACGAACTGCAAAATTCACGATAAGAAATTTATTACGACCAAACATTCTTTAAGGTATGGCATTTGGTATGGTACTTTTGGTATTCCCGAATGTGTAAAATTTCGCCTAATCTGCAATAGGTCACTCTAAAATGAAGACAAACGTACCCGAAACATCCTTATTCTTCGGTAGTCGGAATTTATCACTTATCATGCTTATCAGTCATTCCTCAACTGGACACTGATGGTAGAATAAATTATACATCTTAGATGAAGGGAACTGGATACCTCATAAGATTGGTCTAAAAAAGCAATACTAAAGAGTGGCCTTTGACCAATAGTAGATCCCGAGGGTATATTCGATCTGGGATAGACGGCTGCATAATACATTTTGATTCTTTCTTAGAAAACCCAAATTGCTTTACATTTATCAATTCAACTAAAATGCTGGTTTCGCGTGGAAATTTTAATAATAGGTTAGTTTCCTGGGTCAAAAAAAGATTATTCTATTAAGTCCGTCAGTTAGATTATCAAAAAATATTGAACCCATATTTTGTCTTTTGTCAATCAAACAAAAAATTACGAAGATAAAGCGCATCAAAGCGAGCACGTGACGTCACGCCTTGCGACACTTTTTTAGCAACTTTAACTGGCTGGCTGGTTACGCGGAACTTTAACTGGCTATATCTTCATCATTTTATGTTTGATTGAGAAAAGAAAAAATACGTGTCCAATAGTTTCTGTTAATCTAACTGACGGACTAATTAGTTTTTTTTTGGAAACTAGCCCATTTAGTATTTCCTTTCAAACTTTTCATACACTTTTAAGTTCAGGCAGGTAATTTTACAAACGTGGACGTTGACTCTATCTAGTGTAGCGTTTCAGTATCTCGGCACCGTTTCACTAACTCTTCCCGGGATAATAACGCGTCATTGTTCACTGGGCCCTTTGTGCCGAGTTCTTCAGTGGAAAATAAACGAATTTCCCCTCATATTCTATTATGTTTTGTAAACTCTGTGCTATGAAGACTCACAAAAGAATCGCAAAGTTCAAAGCAGCACATGAAATGTAGGTACGTACATTTCGAAGTACTATTCTGTGATCTTATACTTGTTTATGGCTTAATTAAAATTATGATTCATTCTTTGTTTTCTTTACTTTACTTATTTACTATCTGTCTCGGCGAACTTCATACATCCTCTTCATTGTTTTCATTTTTTCCTATGTTTTTATAGTTATTCTGCTATTCAGGACTCATACGAATCCAACAAATCATAGATCATAAAAATCAGTCCAGCCGTTCTTGATTTATAAATGGTGTAACTAACCCGACCTTGTTTTATACATATAGGTACGATAACTTTCGTTATGTATAATAGAAAATTCTTCAGGAAAATGCCTCAAAGCTTGTTACAAAGGCCAATTTTTAACTCGATGCCTTGATATTGGTATAATTTTAATCTAAAATCTATGTTTTTAGATGTTAGATAGAGCTAAGTCTGAGCACTACAGACTCATTTGACAAGATATTCATGTATAATAATATTCGTAAACCCTTCATTGTTTTTGGATAGAAAGAGCTTTCTTCAGGCTTCTTTGTATATTGTATTTCGCAACTAGTACAGTCGGTAAGTTTAGCGTTACTTGATAATGCAGACCTACACTGTATTGCGGAATGTAATATGTACTTCCATCTGTTCCAATCTTGTTACCAACAAGTTTAGGATGCGCGACGTGCTATTAGAACGTGATGTCATTACAAATATCTGGATTACTCGACGTTATTTAATTTATCACGTTATGAATGATATGACAGTTGTGTAAAAAAAAGGTTTTATGACGAGGCCTTAAAAAAATATTTAATTGAATTTCTGAAATAAAATTCTGGGGCGTAAAACGAGTAAGAAAGCATTATAAAGTTTTATTGTCGTTGTAGACGTTACACGGCGGTAGTATAAAATGTAAGTAAACTGCAACAGGGTTGCTGCTTATTTGATGATATCCGTCCGTGTTATTATATCCTAACTAACCTTTATATATAGGGTAGGTATAAATCGGTTCTTTATCAAGACTTTGTTGCACCAGTTTATCAAATTAAGTCCTCAAGTATATATTTTGTACAAATATTGTTCAAAATAAGTTGTTTTTTTATCTATGTTATGTTTTGATTGCGATTTTATCAAGTTGTTTAACATGTAAATAAACCTTGTGTAATATTCATATCTTCTTCACATTTGGCTTATTGCTGGCTATATGCAAAATAGAATAGTCAAATCAATTATTCATGCTCTTTGTAAACTAAGTTAATTCTCTTACTTTATTTGTAACACAAGATGTTGTTAATTCCTTAATTCAAGATCCTGACAATTGTCTTGTCTCCTTTTTGTTCTCTGGTGCATATAAATAAAAAATAACTAAAATTCAGTTGGGTTGGGATTTGAACTTACGATTACGACCTTTCGGATTTGAGGCGACACTCCAACCGTAAAGCTGGCTACCACTGCTCCTTCGGCCTGATATATATATATTTTTGTAAATAAAATAAAAAAACTCTATGTCAACCCTAGTCGTCAAGAGTGTAGCGGTGTTTAAACGAGTGTTGCCTGCAGCGAGTTGCGCTTGAATTATTTCCTCTCGACGTGCTTGTCGCGTATGTTGCTTCCATGCATTTATTCGTATATGTAGGATGTGCTCTGTCGAGGCTGGATTGAATGGAATTTATGTATGTGTTTCAACGTTGGATCTTATGTGATAGTTCATATGCTAAGTTTCTCAATAAAGACAGCGTTATTGAGTAACTTAGCGCATAGCTAGTCCAATGGTAAATTTGTAAACGCTATTGATTGTGTCTGTATTATGCATTAGACAATAAAAGGGTTGAGTAAAGCCAGTATCAACGACAATGGTTATTGAAATCATCTATAGTATAGACATGACATAGATGATGGGAATCTCGTCCACGATCTATTACTTATTATTCATTACCTATGTATCAGACAGTAAATGGTTGAGCTATGTTTCATTTCGTGTATCAACGACAAAGGTATTTAAACCAACATAGACATGATATAGCTGACGGGAATCTCGTATCAATCTTCTAATTATAATCAGTTGATTATATGATAAAAAAAAAACGAGGCGGTACGAACTTCGTACCGCCTCGTTTTTTTTTTTTTTTTTTTTTTTGTTGAATTTTTCTGTTTTAATAGTTATTCTGCTATTCGGGACGGAAACAAATCCAAAAAATCATAAATTTTAAAAATCGGTCCAGCCGTTCTTGACTTATAAACGGTGTAGCTAACCCGACTTTGTTCTATATATATAGATATATAATAAAGAGTAGTAAGTGCGTATCGACGTAAACTCGCAATGACTAATACTCGTTACAAACAGAGGAAATACTTTGAATTCATTACTTCATTAGACGCCTACTTGTGACTTCACTCTGCTGATGCAAATTTGATTGTCCTAAGCTCGTCGAGGCACCGTAATTGAACGACTAACTTGTTTGCGGTGATGTCTTGAACGCTTAACAACCTGCTCTGAGGGTGACTAATTAGGCGGTACAGGATCAAAGAAATTAACAAGAGTTTTGAAACTTTAAATGGCTGATGTATCGCTGTCATCCAGGCACGTTGATTTATTTAGATTGACAGTATTCTTACATATGATACATTGCAGTGATGTCTGAATTCGCATGGCCTATAAATATATACCTATAATATAATATATACCTACAAAGAAAAATCTTAATTATGCAAAAAATAGTATTGTAAATATTAACTAGACTAGAAGAATGAACTACTTAATTCTTTCAGTCTAGTTAATATTTCCTACTGGACGAACTTATTGAACGCAGTACCTACACAAAACCAAAATAGCATAATACATTGCCTTCTTGACATTCCTTAAACTCAATATTCCTTTTTAAAAAGATTTTTTTTAAAGGTTCTGTACTTTGCTGGATATATTATATCTGGGTTACAACTTCATGAGTTTCATGACTTTAGCGATGCGAACCAAAGTCGAAGTCTTTCGCAAGAGCGAGCGCTCTCGAAATTTAGTCTTACAGAAGCCGGCTTTGGAAAATCTTACAAAAGATGTTAAGTATGTATGTGTTGTGGTTTAGAAACTATAAAAGACATTCAATAACAGATTTTACAGATTTAACCTCCTTTTAAAATATTTAGGTCGACAAATCGGAAAATTTTGGAAATTCCCAATACGTAGCAAACGTATTCTTCAAAAAAAATATTTAGAAAACTCAACAACCCTCAAACCCTCAATTCATCAAACCACAAAATCCATGATTTTATTGAAAATAACCATTTTATTGAAAATCAAAAGTAGCCTATTGCGTTGGTAATATAAAAGCCATAATTTTGCCTAAGAACATCACCATTATAACTATAAGTACGAGTGAGAAAAATTTCAATTTATATATTTTCAGAAGCAAATTTATTTATGTTTCCCATCAAGTGAAGTTTGTGGATAAGAGCATTAGGTCAGAAATACACTCATTTATAACTGGCTTATCTTTTTAAAATGATATAAGCTATAGATTTTACACAAAACCTACTTTTGTTAGCACAATTTACATTCAGCTTCTTAAAGACTAGGTTGCTTGCCACCCTTAACATGCATACTATGTGTAATAAATTTTAAGCAGATAATATAACATAGTCTAAAATACTATGCATGATTGTAACATATTATTTTACAAAATTTAGAAAAGAATCGAACCCGGGACCCAGTGTTCAAGGCGAATTATCGCGCCAGTTGGGTAGTTTAAGTTAAATTATTATTAAGTGTATTGTAGTTTATTGTTATTTCTTTATACGGTTAGGAGTTTGAATAATTAAAAAAGTAGGGTGTTTCTCCTGTCTTTCCTTCTATATTACTATGCAAATTAAATTGGTGACCTGATGGCTTTTATTGAGCAGTCAGTTAATGTTTGCACATTCACCAACTTGCCACTCGCCATATTGTCGTTTCTGTTTACACAGTTACAGAGTTGGTTGTTATGATAAAAATTAAGTCTATCTGTGCCTTGAGTAGGTTGTTATTTTTACGCAATCAACCCAAAAAGAAATATATATATAAGTGCAAAAGTTACGTGTCTTGTAAAATATAAAAAAAGATTAAAAATGATTGAGCTCAGTCAATAGAGTTATCCTTACATTAATATTATCTTAATTCTTACTTCTGCCTGCCGCTGCTCGCTCCTATTTTTGAAGCGTGAATTCTTGTTTGTATTTTATCCTAATTAGAAATTATATCCTCAATATTAATTAAGCTGGTTAGCTGGTTTTAGGTAAATTCCGCCTTCATTGTTGTTGGAAATTGTTTTCTTTCTTGAGCGTAAGATTACTTAAAGCCTTAGAAACGCATTTTTGAAGCATTAGTAAGTATTCCATTTCGCATAGGAAATTCCAAGAATCGTTATTCCTTATTAATTTGAATGAGATTCACGCAATTCCAATCCTTTTAAATACGTCTCCTGTATCTCCTGTTATCCTGTTTTGGAAACTAAAACGGCATATATTTTCACGGGGGTATAGACAAAGGAGAAAGGACGAAATTCTCATTTTACGAGCTACCTGCTGATTATAAATTTCTAACTGTCTTGTCAAACATGATACCTCCGCGGAAATGTGTCATTTTCGCTAATCAAATTATTTATATTCCCGTCGCATTACGCTGTAATTTTTCGACAGCCGTTATCAAATTTCCCATAATATTCGACCTACGTCCTCTTCTCTTAAAAACTTTACCGGACGTGATGTTCTGTTTTCGTATTTATTACTGGCTGCCTTCATCTGTGGTAAAATGGATTCTATTTAGGAGTAGGTAGGTGTGTTTTGGCGTGTCGGAACGCGGTGGAAAGTCTGAGGTGTCGTTTAGGGAGCTTACTCGGGTCGCGTTATTAGAGTCTTGTCCTTCTTTATTGGAATATACGACGGGCCGATGCCGCCTCTCCCCCGCTCGAGCGCGGTGAGGGCCTGCGGTATGTAGACGCTGTGTTCCAACTTACAGCGGAATGGTGTATAAGGTCACCTCTCTATAAATTTATTATCTGGTTATGTAATATTCTGTTAGAAAGCCTCGTCAAGAGTCAAGAAAGAAAGAATCGTCGTCGATTTAGTTTTCAGTGACGAAATGCAGCGATGCTCGACAATGTTCAATACTAAAGCCATGGAACGCCAACCATCGCCATGGAACCAGCCTACCGGATAAGCAAGCTGAAGTGGCAGTGGGCGGGGCACATAGCACGTAGAACTGACGGCCGACGGCGCAGAATGGTTCTGGAATGGAGGCCACGTACCGGCAAGCGCAGCGTAGGACGTCCACCTACAAGGTGGACAGACGACCTGGTAAAGGTTGCAGGAAGCCGCTGGATGCGGGCCGCTTTCAACCGGCCAATCTGGAAGTCACTGGGGGAGGCCTATGTTCAGCAGTGGACGTCCTATGGCTGAAATGATGATGATGATGATGAAAGCCATGGAAACAATTGATGCGTGCGTTGGTTGTTGCAAACATCCGCAGACATCGTTTATGACTTTGTAACCTTTTAGACGAAAAATACAGAGAAGATGGTGGAAGATCTTAACAAAGAGCTGGTGTCCTCTAACAAGAGTGTAACCTAAAAGGGGACTCCCAACTAGCAACCATTATCTATAACTGGTTCGCTAATTAAAAAAAAATCGAATTGAATTCTTGTGCGACATTGCTCATGTCAATAGTCACATTTTGCGCCTTAACGCTATAACGGACGATGCACGGCCGTAATAATAATGAAACTACCTTTGTATCTGTTTTCTGTACTGTGCGCGAATGTGTTAATTGTTTCCAGATGAATAAATGACGTATGGCTGAAATTATATTGCCGCGAAATTGAAGCGAAGCACATTATGTTAAATAAGAGAGATTAGCTGTTTGACGTTGGAACAAAGTATTGCAATGATTAATTCACTGTGGGTTTTGCACACTTTCTGGAAACAGTAAAATAAACTGTTTTGTTCGTGTATTTATTTATTTCCTATCTATCTTATCGCTTCTCGCTTGTAGTGGAGCATCTAAATCACAGATCTTGATGCCGGGTCTAGATTGGTAACGTCAATCTGTGTCGATCGAGCTTCGGGAAAAGTCGGGTCCGGAAATAGCTTTGCAACTTTTATTGAACTAGAAATAGGCAAGTTATTCCTTCAACCAGGCAAAATGAGATACAATTGAAATTTGACCGTTTGGCATCCAACAAGTGAATGCATTAAAAATAAGTTTTTCTTAAATTTCAAGGAAGCTATCGTAGTTGCTACGATTTTCCAGCGCGTCTACACGCTACGGTCTACGACTACGAGTCGCTGCTACGTGTCGTAGTATGAGTCCTAGTTATTTCAGTGTTGAAACTGTTGTAGGTTTGACCGGTTGCAGTATAAGTAATTTATTTTCTTACGTGTATTGCAACTTTTGTTTTGCATCATGGAACTTAATATTTAAGTTGATTAACTTTTTATTTATAAAACTTTATTGCATAACCCTTAATGTACTCGTTGAATAAACAGACTTAATTTCGATAGCAATTTAAAAATCAACCGTGAAAATAAATATGCAAAAATTACTCAAACAAGTTATAATAAATGATAAATCTCTTTTGAAAGATGCAGAATAAATTATATTTGCAATTAATCAGTACATTTTTACACATTTTTACTATTAATATTTTATTTATTATTTTTATGTTAAACGGAATATACCATGTACTTTAAAATAGGCAATAAATAATTATAATTAATAATAATAAGAGCTTTTATAAAGACTTTCCGTTAAAAACGTAACATGTACTATGTGTCTCGGTTCCTGGGTAATTCACTCTTACGGCAGGTCACACGTGTGTATCGTAAAGAGAGATGCGCTTAGGTGCCGCTAATACACTGTTGCAGTTCACTTTACTAGGGCTGCCCCTTATCGACAAATATGAGAGTAGGTAATTTCTTTTTGGTTAGCGTACAGCATAGCGTTAGCTTGGCTTGAATTGACGTTGCTTTGCACTAAGTAATAATGAAGGCATACAATAACAATAAATAATTGGAAATTACATGATTGCGTATATTATGTGTGAGGTGCCAGATATCAAAGTTTTAATAGTACTGATATTTAATCCCAAGTTTGTATAAATTTCTCGATGTCAATCTTACAACTGAATAGGTAGGTCTATTATACGTCACCTCAACTGGCGCCACTTTCGGTAGAAGAACAAAGTAATGGACATATTTCTAAAATGTAGCAAACTAATGTGGCAGTAGGCAAGCTACATCTGTCGCAGAACCGATGTATGGGGGAGTAAACTGGTTCTCGAGTGCAGACCACGCCCCCAAACTCGATGGACAGACGATCTTAGGGAGATGCCTGGTTTTGGTTGAATGAAAAAGGCTGAACATCGTGCTTTTTGGAGGCTTACTCCAGCAGTCGACTGCAAAAGGCTGACATGACATGACAACTTGCGCTAAACCCAACGGTCGGTGCATAAGGAAAGAAGTATTCCCCCTTAATAGTTACTTTAAATTGACATTACAAAAATACTTTTACGGCAGAAAATATAAGTTAATAATAATAAACAGAAATAAGTTTTTTTAAAATTAATTATAGATAGTTAATTAAAAAACAACTTATTTCTGTTTCTAATTTTCCCTATTAGTAAAGTCATCGAAGCTTCTCGCTGAATCTTTCTTTACACAATAAATTTTCGTAATAATTAACAATGTCTGTTAAAATTAAGAAGTTTTATAAATTAAAACTGACTATTACAATGTGGTGGCAACCCTTAAAACAGAAGTAAAACTTGTAACTACGGCACGTTTACATCTACCACATTGCTTTTTGGATTTTGTAACTGAATTTTACAGTTCCTGTAGAAAATGGTTGGTGCAATTTAAAGATCTTGTTACTTGTTTCAAAACGTATTTTTTATTACCTTACCTTTATTTTGTTTCAGATGTGTTAAACTCTGCAAAACAGAAGCTCTTACACAGCAATAGGTAAGTACCTAAGTATTGTTTTTAAATTTAATTAGTTTTACGGGGTACATGAACAGGGCTTCCACCATAGAATTATGAATGCTTTTAGTATTGACAATCAATTAAATACCATTAAGTACTCTCGGCAATTGGTCTCCTTCTACACTAATTGATCAATCATTATACTACACGGTATGGTAACTTTCATGATCAGACTGATTCACTTTGTCAGGGTTACATCATTAGACATAAAAGTCTATAAATAGTCATAGTAAAGTCGAATAAATGATAAATGTATGGTTAGGTTGTCCAAAAAATTTACAAATTGTCAAAAAATCGCGGAACTGATGTATCAGCGTAATTTGGTGTTCCCTGGGTGCTCTATTTTTGCACTTCTACTGGACACTATTTCTTAGTACACCCTGTATTTTATCACTAGTATGCGGAAAATCAGAATACCAAACTCGTTGTAAAAACAACTTGTACAGGTTTTCTAGTACTAAAATGGATTTGCTAATAGCGGTGTACATATTAAAAACGCATTAAATTCTCTCAGGAGTTGCCGACGCCGCGCGGTCGCGTTTCGGCTAGTTAATGGGATTACGTTTCATTAGCCTGAGTGCCGCCTAGGATAATACGGATGTTTATAAAGCATCGACTTTTGCAAGTTAACCATGAAACTGCATAGTATCAAAAAAATAAACACTTCTTGTGTAAAGTATTAGTCAGTTATTGTTTTACTTTTTATAACGATAACGACCCTTTTTAGGCTATGATTAGCCTATATGGTTATGTTTGATATTTTAAGCGCTCGTCGGAGTCCAACTCTAGGCTGTGTGTATTGGCTTTCATTCATTTTGCATGAACTTTTCGACATGGATCCATGACAAAATATGCTTTGAAAACTGAGCCCAGATCAAGCCCGGAATTAGCCCTGATCCGTAAATGTGTAGCTAGCGTTTTAATTTGATATGTGTGGTGAAGGCAGGGACTTGTAATATACGTAACAAATGACTGACCCTTAGAGCCCTAATCTGCGGTATAAATTGGTCTTCTGCTTGACAAATTAATTATGTTTCCCGCCAAAAAGGCCTCACTCAGGTGCGCCTACTAATTGGTTTTGAGTTACGCCGCTAAAATGGCGCTGGCGGCACCTGCTTCGTAGAAGTCTGGCCTATTTTTTGATAAGATTTACATATATTTATGAGATCAAAATTGTTTTAGGTTCTTGATTAATAAATCGCCTGAATGACTAGTTACTCATTCTTTGCCACTAAAACTTTAAAAAAAACATAGATCATCTGCGATAAAACTTGTGAACTGCTGTTTTGCTAAACGTTAATAAGATATGATTATATCAGATGAGCCGCAGTAAGAGGATGTGGAAGAGTAGATTTTTTGAAAATCCTATCTGTTTCACACTGCTGTCTCCCTCACTCGTGCAACAGAGAGAAAGTTGCAAGTCCTGGGGGCGATGACGTTTTAGCTCAAGCTAATTTTTAAGTTAGAAATATATATTTAGATGCTACTTACTTTTGGAAAAATGGAATGTACGGACATAGTCATTCATAATATCTACAAAATTTTTAAATTAAATTAAATTGGTTAAGATTTTTCATCTTAACTGATTGTAAATTTTTTGCATTAATATTTCTTTCGGATGTTTGTAGGTATAAAATCCAAGACATTGATGTAACAACGCTGGCTTACTAATGGCCATAAACACTTGAAGAAATTAGCCAACATTACTACGTCCTCCGTAGCTCAGTTGCCCGGATAGCGACAGGTCGTGGGTACTAATTTCACCAGAGGCAGTTAAAAAAATGTTTCAAGTAAAAATATTTTCCTTGATATAATCTACATTTCAAAAAAATATGAAAATTTTACTGTTTACAGATGAAAAACGTTATCGCTTTTGTATGAAACTTAACAGCTTCACAATCCTTTTAATCGCACAATTATTAACTACATTTATTTACTGTATTCCACATTATAGAATAACATACCCAACATTTCTTTATAAAACCTTGCAAAACTATTTTAATTAAAAAGATCCAGTACTAGGAAAATTCTGCAAAAGAGCCTAGGTATAAATAATTTCAAATGCTAGTTTCATTTATCATGAGAACACCTAGTAAATGTACAATTTAAATGGTGTTTCTTCCACAGGGCGGATATTAAAATCTTTCTGGTCTCGGAATAGCAACTAATTTCCTTTGCAGGCAATTCGTCATACATATAAGTTTCACAAATTCTACATACTAATTAAATTGTCATAGCAACTGTTTTTTGTAATACGATTTATGATTTTCTTGACTACCTTCTTAGTCGTTTTCTTCATTTTTGAAGGTCGCGTCCCTGAAAGGCATTCGCAGATTTTCTCAAAATTTCCCGCCATGTTGTCCGGTTCTGAGCTTCTCTTAGGGCAGTTGCCACCGTGAGGCCAGTGAGAGCAGTCATCTGGTCACACCAGCGGCTTTGGTGATCGGCCGCGTGGTCTTTTCCCTTCCACCTTTCCAACCACGTTATCTGACCGTCGACGGTCGAACACCTGCTGATTTATATTAGACTAACTCTTGCCCGCGGCTTCGTTCACGTAGTCTTTAGTTTATTCATATCATTAGAGAAATAAAAGCGTTGGTTCGCAACTTTGTCCTTGTAGACTCGATAACACTAATATTAAACACCAACAAAACCATAGTTTAGGTCATCCCTCGAGTAGGTGTAGGGAACAAAAGGCGGGGCAGTTATTGGTCCATAGCATGTGGATATACACTATAGCCACATTTACCCTGCCCCGCTCGTTTATATAAGATTCTTTCTTACTTTTTCGTAAGGTACCTTAGATGAATAAATAGATAAGGAGATAAATTAAATGGAGTCATTTCACGCACCTTTTGTTTTAGTATCTATTAAAATTCTAGCCGGTGTAGATTCGAATATACATATAGAATATCATTCATTACAGTTTGAACGTGTCGTTCGCTCCAAAATGAAATGAAATACTTAACTTGCTCTTTTATACATAAAAACCTTCTCCTTTATCAGAAAAGGTTTAATGTCTAGAAACTATATTTTTTTACGTGCAACGAGGTACCAGACAATGCAGGGGCAGCACATCCAGATCCTAGCTAATTTAGAATAGTTAGTCTTCTGCCCGGGCTGGAAATCCAACCCGGGACTCTTCGTGTTCAAGGCGAATCACTGCCCCACTACGCCTATCGGGTTGTCAATGTTATTCGCTATATTATGTGTTGTTTCTCCCACGCCCTGATTAGTAGCAGTTTAACCTCTAATCGACTCTATAAATAACCAGTGGTCCCAGACGCCTGGTTTATCCTGCCAATCTGCCGTCACGGGCGCGACTATCGGGCGCCGCTGTCCCCTTACCGTATGGGATTATACTTGATTTAGTTTCTTGATCGATTTATTAGACACTGCATGTAGAGGACGACTTTAGAATAGTTAGATGGATTGTGTGAGGAGTGATATGACTGAGAAGAGTAAATGACGACGAGTGACCTGATTACATGGAAGACAAAGACATACTGCGTCGACCCTAGATGACCTGTGAACAGCGCAGGTGAATGATTATGATGATGTATTAGTCTTTTTGTTCTTCTTATAGTGCCTCTCCAATTACTGGGCTGGCTCGTCATTTGTCATTAGAATCATTAGTCATTGAAAGGGAATTTTCAGAAACAGTATTAGTTTCTGAAAATTTATTATAACTTATATGCAGCTGCATTTAACCAATGGGATTATACTTGATTTAGTTTTTTGTTCAATTTAAAGACACATGTATCTATCATTAATCATTGAAAGGGAATTTTCAGTAACATTATTAGTTTCTGCAAATTTATCATGACGCATGGCAGCGGCATTTTAATAATGTGTCGAGAGTAATCTAATTAATTACTTAATCTCAATTAGTAATGTTTCAAAATAACGATTGGATGTGGATCCAATATCTTAAATCAGCGAATGAAACTGATTTGATAAATTTCTTTAATCTAGGCGTCAGTATATAAAGCCATATATAGAGACATATATAAAGCTATAGTCATATATATAAAGCCTGTCCTTAATCATGGAAAGGCATGAGGCCTAGGTTTAACAGGCTTTAAGGTTTTTACAACCCAGAATCCTAACAAATTAATGTATTTAATTATAAAGAGAAAGGCAATAACTAACAGAACTTTCATTTGTAACCAACTTCGTTTGTCCCCGCTACCCCACCCGCCCAACTGACCTTGGACAAAAGGAATTCGCTTGCGCATGGCGAATTTCAAATTGAAACTGACTCGCGACCCGTATGAATTTCCTGGTATTGGTGTAATTACCGTTTTTGTTCGTAAATAGTTGCCGTTGCGTGATCAAGGGGTAAGTCGATACTTGATGTTGATTGGCCCCGCGCGCCGCCGCGGCGCCCGCCGTCATGTTATCTGCAAGTTCTACAACAACGGGTTAGTTTTGGCAGAGAGGACGGGTTAAATTGCTTTCGGATGAAATTTTAAATTCGAGTAATGGTATTAATGCAATTTTCTAGTTTGTGGCTTATGGCAGACCACTACATGCGAAACATCTTTACGAGCTTATTGGGTGGGTGGGTGGCGTGTGTGTGTTAGTTTCTATTCTCACTTATTACTCTATTCACTTTTTCTCTGTGTGGTGATTAATTTTAAACGCGTTTTTGTACCAAGCCTTATTTATTACATTATCTTATTACACTAGGTAATAAAACTGTAACAGACAGATCCACTAGTCTAAACTGTCTTGAAAAGACCGTTTTTAGCGAAAAGACCGCCTAAATTGTGTAGCTATTTATTCCTGTACACCATTTATTTTGTGTGTGTGCAATATACAGACTGATTAGTGGTCCGGAGGGCCTGATCTCGACCACCGACGTAAAGTCGTCTTGTTTCTCGGTTTTTACTGAATAAACTTCGTAGATTGTGCGTGGGACGATTTAATGATCTCCTTTCTCTCCACTGGACAACGGAGGACAACGAAGCGTGGGTTAAGTTCGCCCTTAAGTCATTGCATTGATACTCCGCTAACGAAGCGATTTGTATTTACAATTGTTTATAAAGCGCATAGCAAAAAGTGGGAATTCTATTCCTGAGTCAGTAATTTTTGATAAATACAACATAGCTGTCTTTAAGCCATGTGCATAGTGGTTTGGTAATATCTACTTTGTGAGCGTCATTCATTAGAGGTTATTAGATCGCGACTTTATCACAGCCTGCCTAGCATGAGCACTATAACACGATATGATATGATATGATATAGCGATTTAACGACACCAACTGAAAAATATGATAGATATAGCCGCCATGTTGAATCGCCGTGCCGGTGACGTTACATATTATGATCGCTGTTTCGATAAAAATTCAAAATGGCGGCTATATCTATCATATTTTTACGATTGGTGTCGATATATCGCTACATCGTATTATATCATATTGTGTTTTAGTTGTCATGCTAGGTGTAATAATATTGAAGTCAAACGCTAACTATAACTAACGATTTCTTGTGCAACGTTTACGTTTAACCCATTTGCTGTCCAAAGAGTACTCGTAGAGACAATAATGCAAAAAATAACAATGGGTTAACAATCATATGTGATTTCATACACAAGTAACCCGTTCAATTATGCTATTTCAACATTGACTGCATAAATAAACATGTTTGTGTTTCGTTTTATCGATGTAGTAGCACTAACAAAGATCAAATCAAATCAAAATCAAATCAAATCAAATTTATTTATTGTGAATCACAGGTACAGAGAGGTGGCAATATAATAATAAGGTTAGAACAACTGTGTCCCGCCGCATGGGCATACAATAATAGGTATTAATGAATTGAATTAAATTAAATTAAATCAAATTAAATGTCAGATCAATTTCAGAACTATTTTACGTTATTAACAAATAAACATTATAAAACACCTGTCTTAATTAATAAATCGGAATGTCATTTAAATAGTGCAATCTGTCATGAAATCACTAATTTTGTAGTAGCATTTCTCTATTAGAAAGTCGTAAAGTTTTCGTTTAAAATATGTCAGGTCATCAGTGCTCCGAATGGATCCTGGAATTTTGTTAAAAATACGAGACGCGTTGCAGAAGATGCTTTGGTGAAATAAAGCTGTCCTACTGGCTATTGTACATAGTTTATGTTGATGCCGAGCCCGCGTTTTATATTCAAAAAAATCCAAGTTCGATTTAACAAAAATTGCAGTCTCGTAAATATACAAACATGGCATTGCCAACATTTTTAGCTTTATAAAGAACGGCTTACATGAGTCAGTTTGTTTTAAATTATACATTGCTCGTATGCATCGTTTTTGAGCTCTGAATGCAAGATCTTTATCCGTTGAATTCCCCCAAAATATAATGCCGTATCTTAACGTCGATGCTACGTAGCCATGATAGGCTGTTAACAAAGCAGACTCGTTAGAAATTTTTCTTAAATTATGTAGTGCGTATGAAAACTGATTTAATTTTTTACAGACATGTTCAACATGTGTTTTCCATTTCAATGTATTGTCAATGTAAAGTCCTAAAAATTTTGTGCTTTGAGTTTCATTAATTGTTTTATCATGGTAATGAATGTTAAGATCAATGTTTTTATTTATTCTTTGTCTAAAACACATTATTAAAGTTTTGTCAAGATTTATTTTTAGATTATTATTATTAAGCCATTGAATAACGGATATTAAAGAATTGTTTATGTCATTTTCTAATTGTTTTATGTTATCATTAGTAAATAAGAGAGTACTGTCATCTGCAAATAACGTCAAATTATGTAATTTTGTTGCTGCTGGCAAGTCATTAATATAAATTAAAAATAATAAAGGTCCCAGTACGCTACCCTGCGGGACACCATATTTAATTTCCCTAAACTCTGACTGATATATTGTTTCAGTTTTTGTCGTAATGTTTATCTTATCAATTCGGGTTGCCTGTTGTCTACCTTTTAGATAAGATTTTATTACATCATGCATATTTCCTCTTATTCCATTATTATATAATTTATTCAACAAAATGTCATGGTCAACATAGTCAAACGCTTTAGTCAAGTCCATATACACCGCAATAGCAGGTATTCGGCGATCCATATTTCTCATTACTTCAAGCAGGAAATGATATATTGCCATATTTATGGATTTATTCTTCCTAAACCCGTATTGTTGAGGAGTAAATATAGAGTTTGTCTCTAAAAACGAGTACAACTGTTTGTATATGAGTTTTTCAAATATCTTCGAAAAAATCGGAATTAAAGCGATGGGTCTATAGTAACTCATATTCGACCTATCTTGTTTTTTAAATAGAGGTTTAACAATAGATTTTTTCAGCGTTGTCGGAAAAATGCCCTTTTCTATACATAAATTAAATATGAAGCTAAGCACCGGTGAAATAATCATACAAACATCTTTGATTATCATTGTGATTATACCGTCATAGCCTGCGCTATTTGTGTTTTTCAAAGAAATTATTACAGTCTGAATGTCATATGGAATATAAGGAGACATAAAAATTGTATTCGGATTACATTTAAGAGAATTATTATTGATAATAGTATTATTATTTTCAGTCTGGACTTCGTCAATAAAATAATTATTAAAAGCAATAGCAATATCTTTGGGATTGGTGATCATTTTGCCCTCTACGTTAATTCTATCTATACTTTCCTTGGGAAAGCTTGTTTTAATTTTATTTATTACTCTCCATGTAGCTAAGCACTTATTAACAGATTTCTTTATGAAAAAATTATTTTGGGATTTTTGGGTTAGTTTTATAATAGATTTATAACGTTTCGCATAACTTTTGAAAATATTTTTATTTTTGGTATTAGGACAGGATCTGTATTTCCACAATAGCTCTCTTTTTCGCCTACTACAAAATCTAATACCCCTACTTAACCATTTCGGTCTTATGTGTGAACGCAATTTAATTTTGATTTCGGGAAAACATAGATCATAAAGCAACTTAAAGTCTTCATGAAAGCTGTTAAATGCCATATTTGCATCATCAGCATTATATACATCATGAAAAGTAAGTTGTTTCAAGTATTTTATAAATTTCATTCTGTTTACTAAGGAGTAGTCACGTTTCACTGCATACCAATACTTTAATGTACAACTCTTTTTTACTGGAAATTTAAGTAACTGCGCTGTATGGTCTGACATAGCAAGCTCAATCACCTCTCCTGTACATCCCTTAATATTATGTGCTATGTTATCAAGGCATGTTTTTCTTGCAAGACGAGTAGGTTGCTTAAATTGAGCTTTTAGATTATGTCTTAAGAGCAAGTCAAGGAATTCAGCGGTGAATCTTGTTGGTTTCAAAATGTCAACATTAAAATCTCCGCATAGTAGAATTTTTTTATTTTTTAAGAGAAACTTCGATAGTACTTTATCTAGTTGTTCAAGGAAATTGTAAAAAATTGTTGAGCTTTTATTAGGTGGTCGGTAAATACAGATAACACAAATTTGATGTTCTAAAAGTTCGATTGCTGAGCATTCCACGATGTTAGAGATTGAAAGCTTGTTAATATCCTCAAGTTTAGCGTATTTGTGACTATGTTTTATCAAGATGCAAGAGCCACCATATCTGTTACTTCTACAGAAATATGAAGCTAGTTTATAATTAGGTACGTTTAAGTTAGGAATGTCATTATTAGTCATATTGTGTTCCGTAATGCAAAGAATATCCACTAATTTATTTTTGTCAGCTAGTTCATCTAAAGCAACGGTTAGCATGTCCGATTTATTAATCAAGCCGTCAACATTTTGATGCAATATATATAAATGATTATACACGAAATAAATGATTAGAATTATCAATATCAATTTCGGCATTAGTTTTCGCCTTGTCAGTTACATTACTATCGTCAAAAGAATAAATACAGTTATTGTCATTATTCTTAGTTAGACCTACACATTTCGGAACACTACAACTGCATATAGTTGGTTCTTCGTCAGTTTGTGTGCTCTTGCTCTCAAAGTTTTTGCATAAATAGGATAAACGACACAATTCATATTTTTCAAACTTGAACTTGTATTCCAAGTGGATAATTTCTTTCAATAGAGAGCGAGCTAAACTGAGAGCATAGCTTCGTCGAGAAGGTATATATCGGCAAAAGTTCATATTCATAAACAGTACATTATCTAATCTATTACAAATAAATTTAAGTGTATAGTTCAACTTTTGTTCGTTTAAATACATATTATACGGAATTTCTCCAATGATAACATTTGTATGAGAAACTGAACTAAGCCACAAATTCAATTTAATCTGTAAAATGTCAGGATTTTTATCATTCATGCCGCACAATAACACAACAAAGTCATTTTTTGTTAGGTTTTCAATTTCATATTTAGCTTGGCTGATGATATCGCCTATTGTCGCACTGGGTTTTAAGAAAGAAGTCACGTGATAGTTTTCGCCAATTAAGTTTTTAAGCGTTTTTCTGACATCTCTTCCTTGTTGATCTCCGAGAATTATCACCTTTTTCTTCGTGTTTTCTGAGAACAATTCAGCCGGTTGACATTCTACATCTTTGCTTGTCGATACCATACTGCAGTTTTTAGTATCGTCCAGAGATGGTTTCGATTGATCTAGATCTACACTATATGTTGGTTTAGTTTCTGAACATCTTTCATGCGTTTTAATCTGTCTCAATGTTTGTGACTGGCGTCTGGGAGTCGAATCAAAGTTCATGTATACACTTTTATCTGAGTGTAGCGGAGATACTCTTGGAGCAGACTTAATAACATTAAGCATTTTTTTCAATAATGGTGGTGTTGAATCGTGTTTATTCGGTACAGATTTTGCGTCAGTTAGAAGAGTATTATTCAGATGATCTATTTTTTTCTCTTGCTCAATAACTGTTTTCTTTAATAAGTTATTTTCATATTTTAAACTTTCAATTATTTTGTCTGAACTATTTACTTTTTTTGTTAAAGTTAAGACTTCACGTTTCAATTGTTCAATGTGTGATGTATTCAGAACATTTTGTGTTGGACTATTATTAAAACTCATCATAGTTGAATCAAGCATCGTAGAATCATCCGGACTAGTATTGATGTTTTCATTGCTTAATGTGGATGATAGATTCACTTCTGACTTTGACCTTTGTATTTTGTTTCGCAAAGTAATGTTTTCCATTTTTATCGAAAATAAAAAGCCGTGGTGGAGCGTCGTGGTTTCGAACGTGCGTACGCTGGGATTCTGAGCGTGTACAGTCCGTGCGTCTACTAACTACGCCAACTGTGTTACTGCTAGTATGGACGAAATATTGCACCATACGATAGTATTTATATTTTACGTCACTTTTATGAAGTTGTAGGATGATAATGTTATTTTTAAGGCACCGTCACTATAGTAAGAAAAGTATGTTTTGGTTATTGTTTTTATAAAATAGCTTGTTACACAAAATAATTTCAATAAATCGGGGTGACAAATGTTATTATTTTTAACAGGCGACTGATAAAGTCTGTGTTTTTATCACTGAGTTACTTCACAACATCACAATCACACATAGGTTTGTTTGTATTGTTTTTTATTTGTGCACTAAGTATTTCCGGGAGATATCATTAACAGTCACTAATCACAATGTTTTACGCGGATTAAGCACATATTTAGGTAAAAATACGGTCACAGATAAATTTAATACTTTAAAAAAATACGGAGCTGATGTAAACACGGCCAGCAGCGCCTACCCTCCTAAGCAATCTTGATCTCAAGATGAGCTGAGAATGACAACTCATCAGACGTGCGTATCGGAAATATATTGTTGTCATATCAAGTGAGGCTGGTTGGAGCTCCCTCATATTTCATACAGGAACTACGAAGGACATAAACAAAGGTAACATATCGTCACTCGGGGACGTGTTTTCGGTACTCCGTGATGAGAATGTACAATAAACCTCCCAGTTGGAGACTTAAGCATTTCGAGCAATGTGATTTGTATAGATTTGGTAGAAAATCATTGTATTGTTATTGCTTAAATTCAATTATAATCAGTTATTTTTTGGCCTGTTGAAAATAATTATTTATATATTTAAAATTATAAAACTTTAAAAATATACCTCAAATTATCTTACACTAAAGATTTTATATGCGAAAATCCAATTTCTATAAATCAAAATGATTTACAATTATCAACACAATGTCAACCCAGAAGTAAATGTGCTCGTAACACTCGCAGCATTGTCCCGCTGAATAGCCTTCGCTAGCTTCTGCACCAGAAATGATCTTGAACGAGGATCATTAGTCCTCCCCCTAGTGCCCTTTTCATGTGATGCGGATTTCAGGATTTTCAGCCCACGTGCGGATCTGGATCTCGTGCGTGTAAAATCACGCTGCGGGCCGCACGCAGGATAATGAGTAGAAGAAACCGTACACGCACGTATGCCACGGCTGCGGATTGTGTGCCCGCAGCCAATCCGCGTTCCGCGTGCGTGTAGCCCGCATGATAGGATAAACTGGTATGAAATAATAAAATGCAGGCAGCCCGTATGCGGATCAAATCCGCATGCGGGTGGAAATTCGCATCACAGGAAAAGTTCACTTAGTCCTACTACCTACTTAATTCCGCAACAAAATTCAAAATTGTAAAATAGTTATTAGATATAATAAATAAGAAATTAGGCATTGAATTTATAAAATAAGTTCTTCAAAAAGCTTTTAAAAACCTAGCCAAATCATACAGTATTAGCTATCGAGTGGCTTATCGAGTAATCAAAAACATCATAACAGCTAAAATGAGCTTTGATCTTTTTTACTATCAGCCATTAGTAATGTACACATGATGACTGGAAAACAAGGGAATCGCTTTAACAGGATATTCTACTGCAATATAGTAATAGATTGAGGTAAATGACTATTTTGTATGATGAGATGAACTTTTTTTCTTCTGATTTCGATATTTGCGCCATACTAATAGTTGTTTATTTAAATGGGTACAATATCCTGTTTAAGCCATTCCCTTGTCTTACCAGACACCCTGTATGTAAGGTAGAGACAACAGCTACTACAAAACGTCAAATTTACTCAATTGATATTGATCTCATGTGTGTAGATGCAATGGCCTTTAACTTTTTGAATAGGTTGACCTGCTGTTGTCTGTAATAAAACTAAATGACTATATTTTTAAGAAGATGCAACGCAAGTTCCTTATACTAACAAAATGTATACTAAACATGGTTATTTTCCTATTTCAATGATTAATTTGGTATTATCTTTCATTGAAAGACAACAGAACACATTTTTGATAGTGTAAGTCTTAGCACTTAAGTCAATTAAACTTTATTTAAGTTTAAAAAAAAACTTTATTTAAGTTTAAAAGAAATGAACACGCGACTATGAAACATTAAGGGCTTGTAACTAAGTTCTGCTTGTTCGAATAAGTTGATATGATGCTCTTCTAAATTCGACTTTTTATGAAATAAATGTCAGTCTCATGAAAATAATAAGTGAAACACTCGAGTGCTGATTGCACCGGCCGCTTGTTCGAGTGAGCTGATGCTCTTATGAATTCGTAAGCCCCCGCCGAGAAATTGGCTCATGTTACATTTAACCATGATGGTGTTTGTTGTTGCGCGCCCTTCATTTATCAAAGCTCATTTCTTTCGAGAACGATGAAATAAAGAAGATGTATTGTGGTTTATGAAAACGTAAATAATATCTTATTCTACCAGACAGAGGTTGTTATAAAGTAATGTGAGTTGCAGTCAAGATTTTGAGAGACATCTCGCGTGATCAATTTTCAAGTTCAAAGCTTGTAGCTTTTATAATAAAGACCGAAAGAAGGTCTATCTCTTATAATAAATGAATTGTAAGACGATCTAAGTCTCGCCACATATTTAATATATCTACCCGTTTCATTAATGATTGAGATATTAATGGTATTGTTATTTTCACTATCCAATAATATGATATTGTTTATCGAACTCCTATTCCAGCGGGATAATACGTTTTTCTCTTCTCAAGATTCGAAGCTACATTGACATATTACTTACTTATTCATACAAAGTCACGGTACAAAAATAACTCAAGTTATTTTAGGACTCCATCTTTTATTTTCTGTGTGATGTATATCGTGGTCTCTAGAACTTATATAATATAAGTAGCTAGTAGGTAAGGAAAAGTGATTGGTAATTCATCTTCAGTTTCCTTTTTCTTTAAAAGTTTAGGGTTTGATTTATCATACCAAAATAGATTAATAGCAATATAGTTAACTGTGACCATAGCTAATAGACACGAATAGTTTTTGGCTAATGGATAGTAGCCGTATTATCAAGATAAGTATTGCCATAATGATCACAATAAAGATTATGAACTTATCGTGCGCTTATAACATAACTGGCTATTTCCACGTGCCTAAAGTAATTTCATAATTTTATACAAGTAATGCGGACTTAGAAATTAATAAATAAGAATCGGGCAAAAGCGAAACGATACAAGCGTGCGTGCAGATAGCAAATAACACGCGAGGGATGCGGGATCCATGCGATTTATGGACCTCCTCTGCGAATTTGTGCTCTCGGGCCTATAGCACGCACACATGATGTTATCTTTAAAATATTACAATATCAGTAGCAATCGACGTTGAATGGAACCATTTTTGGCCAATATGTAGAGCACACGTAAACATTTAAAAGCGACGATAGATCAAAACAGTGAACATTACCAAGTATGTGCATAGAGGTAAATAAACGAACAATGAAAATCCAACAATCCAATGAACAAGTCAATTTTAAGCGAATTGATTGTTCATCTATGAATTTGTGATATCCTTGAATCACACACGCACTGCAAAGTTATTATAGATCTACGTACGAGTAGAACACAAATTACTTGTGATATAATTTGGTAAACATACGAATCCTACTGCTAGTAAGATAGAAAGATGCTACTTCTCTTTTTTGTGACCGTTTATACAAGTAGGAAGCATGCAGATTAGCTGTTTGTTCATTACATGGTTATACACATTGTGGGTAAACGAATCTCGAAGATATTTAGTATTTAAAAATTGGTTACTTAAGAAAACAGGTACCCGCTGAGGGATGCTTGTTTAGGTTGCATCTTTATGTAACGATCCGTATTCCATCCAGGAGAAGCCGCAGACTATCGCTAGTTATTTGTTTAAAAGATAACTACTTGTAGTGTACTAGAAACGAACTCTTGTGAAGATGTTATGAACTCGTACATGTATTAAGCGGGCTCTTATTTGTACCATGTTGGGACGTTAAAGGATTGACATGGTACTTTAAAGTTGTTAGATGTTGCCTGACGCCAACCAAACTTTAGCACTTACAAAGTACTGCTACTAAACACCCATTTAGTCCGGGAACGACCTGAGACAAAGCCCAAGTTTGCTGCTTGAAGCCTGACGAAGGAGTTTGTTTGGTTTCTCAGGACGTGGCACTTTTTTTTTGTTTTAACTAATAAGAAATCTCTGTTAATTCCATATAGGCATAGGCACGTTAATATATATATTTTTAACTAGCTTTTGCCCACTCGTTCATCTGCTTTTTCTCGGGATAAAAAGTTGCCTAATTTATACCGTTCAGTGTATATAGTTTATTATCTGTTGTAGGTCCTCCTGCCAAAATGAGTTAAGCTAATGAAAATTAGTCCGGGAAAACACAATAATAAAAATAAGTTGAGTTTTGTTCAAATGAGCTAGCTAAGTAAAATCACCGATAGTAGGCCTACTACGAAAATGTTTCATTCGTTCGGATAAACCTCTAAATTAAAATAACCATTCGCTTGTGTCAATCCTTTAACACAAATATGAAGCCGGGTAAAAAACACGACTGTTTTTAATTGTTCATTATTTACTTGTTTGACATAAGTAGAAAGTGTTTTAATTTGTTATTTTTATACGTCCAAACGAACAAAATATTAGGTAGTAGGCCTTCAGATACTTAGTTTAATTATACATATTTTAGACGGTATAGTTCTTGTCTCGAGACTCAACAGTGTCATGATTTGTGATGACTGCTTTGTACCTACTCTTAACTTGGGATGAAAATAATTAAGTACCTACCCAGAACCCATCTATAAAAAGCAAGAATTTAGGTCTACCTAATGTATCATTTAGGGCTAGGCTATAAGTCGCCTCTTCGCTGGTATTTACGGGGCGCGCCTGGATCGCGTGGGAGGTCTGTAATAAATATTTCACAGCGCTTAATGTAGATGTTTCGTATAACAAAGTGACAATTTAAGCAGAATATTTATTTAAAAAGTTGTCACCTTAAACAATTTTTTTGCCAAACTGGTGTGTTTTACGACGAAACGGAAAGGGTGTCCTACTTAGGTTACGTCCAACTCATAAAGTTTTAAAATCTTTTTATTATTTTCAGAAATCTACTATAACTATGAAATAATTTCCTTTTTTTTTTCGTTGTGTGAGCACGATAACTTTATTTATTTTGTCATGAGATAATAAGGGATGGTATAATATCAAAGTAAAAGTTGTGTGCTCCTAAAAGAAAATTCGTAAACATTTCCTTCAGTCATTGTCATTAATGCTTATTTGACCGCCGTCTGCAGGTCTAGAAAGAATTCAAGGGTTTAAATTTAAAAAGGGGCTAAATGTTTGTCTGATATATTCACATTTTTATACACAAGCCTTGAAGCTATGTATGTATTTCTGTTATAAAGTCGCTATAGCTTTACTTATTTTGGGGTTAGTTATTAGTTTGGGGCTAAGTTAAATCGGTGTAATGGTGCATAAAATATCTTATTTACAAAAGACTAGTTTTTGCCCGCGACTTCGTCTGTGTTGACCTTACCCGGACATAAAGTATCCTATGTGTTAATCCAGGCCATGATCTATCAGTATGCCAGATTTCATCAAAATCCATTCAGTAGTCTTTGCGTAAAAGAGTAACAAATAGGAGTAGGATTTATCTAAAAGAAAATAATATTTTGTTTCAATTTCTAAAGGCATCATTTCATGAATTATAGCGTTTCATGTGAGTTAGATGTTGTCTATCTCACTTAATGAGATCTTTACACTCCACGATGTACACGAGTTCTTACTACGTTTTATGGCCAAAGACTCGCTAAACTTCCTCCGTTCATAAAATAACTCCCAAGTAAAAGTTTTTCGATTGCGTGGTTCATAACTTAAGTATACGTAGAAGGTTATTTTTCCCATATAATGTGTTATTAATGTAAGCTGCCTGCGTAGTCGGCTCATCAATCATCATACTAAACATGTAAGCAGCCGTTGAGAAAAACCTCATAGTGTTGTCTGACTGACCAACAACCTCGATACGATTTTTGAGAAAGAGCTTAAAAAACTGTTTATCAATGTAATTCAAAGAAAGAATTAAGAACTTATTGTAAATTCATTGTTCTATTTTCCATTTTGTCATAAAAGCTACAGTAAATATAGTTTAATGAACAGATACTTAAAGCTGTAATATTTTGAAAAATAAATAATGACTCGGTTTTAAGTCTTGTTTATAAGTTCTTTGTAAAAAGGCTAGTTTCCTGGGTCGAAAAATGATTATTCTATTTAGTCCGTCAGTTAAATTATCAAAAAATATTGGACCCATATTTTATCTTTTGTCAATCAAACAAAAAATGACATAAAGCGCATCAAAGTTTACAGGTGACGTCACGCCTTGCTAAAAAGTGTCGCAAGGCGTGACGTCACCTGTAAACTTTGTTTACAGGTGTTTTGTTTGATATTATACCATCCCTTATTATCTCATGACAAAATAAATAAAGTTATCGTGCTCACACAACGAAAAAAAAAGGAAATTATTTCATAGTTATAGTAGATTTCTGAAAATAATAAAAAGATTTTAAAACTTTATGAGTTGGACGTAACCTAAGTAGGACACCCTTTCCGTTTCGTCGTAAAACACACCAGTTTGGCAAAAAATTTGTTTAAGGTGACAACTTTTTAAATAAATATTCTGCTTAAATTGTCACTTTGTTATACGAAACATCTACATTAAGCGCTGTGAAATATTTATTACAGACCTCCCACGCGATCCAGGCGCGCCCCGTAAATACCAGCGAAGAGGCGACTTATAGCCTAGCCCTAAATGATACATTAGGTAGACCTAAATTCTTGCTTTTTATAGATGGGTTCTGGGTAGGTACTTAATTATTTTCATCCCAAGTTAAGAGTAGGTACAAAGCAGTCATCACAAATCATGACACTGTTGAGTCTCGAGACAAGAACTATACCGTCTAAAATATGTATAATTAAACTAAGTATCTGAAGGCCTACTACCTAATATTTTGTTCGTTTGGACGTATAAAAATAACAAATTAAAACACTTTCTACTTATGTCAAACAAGTAAATAATGAACAATTAAAAACAGTCGTGTTTTTTACCCGGCTTCATATTTGTGTTAAAGGATTGACACAAGCGAATGGTTATTTTAATTTAGAGGTTTATCCGAACGAATGAAACATTTTCGTAGTAGGCCTACTATCGGTGATTTTACTTAGCTAGCTCATTTGAACAAAACTCAACTTATTTTTATTATTGTGTTTTCCCGGACTAATTTTCATTAGCTTAACTCATTTTGGCAGGAGGACCTACAACAGATAATAAACTATATGCACTGAACGGTATAAATTAGGCAACTTTTTATCCCGAGAAAAAGCAGATGAACGAGTGGGCAAAAGCTAGTTAAAAATATATAAATTAACGTGCCTATGCCTATATGGAATTAACAGAGAGCAGCAAACTTGGGCTTTGTCTCAGGTCGTTCCCGGACTAAATGGGTGTTTAGTAGCAGTACTTTGTAAGTGCTAAAGTTTGGTTGGCGTCAGGCAACATCTAACAACTTTAAAGTACCATGTCAATCCTTTAACGTCCCAACATGGTACAAATAAGAGCCCGCTTAATACATGTACGAGTTCATAACATCTTCACAAGAGTTCGTTTCTAGTACACTACAAGTAGTTATCTTTTAAACAAATAACTAGCGATAGTCTGCGGCTTCTCCTGGATGGAATACGGATCGTTACATAAAGATGCAACCTAAACAAGCATCCCTCAGCGGGTACCTGTTTTCTTAAGTAACCAATTTTTAAATACTAAATATCTTCGAGATTCGTTTACCCACAATGTGTATAACCATGTAATGAACAAACAGCTAATCTGCATGCTTCCTACTTGTATAAACGGTCACAAAAAAGAGAAGTAGCATCTTTCTATCTTACTAGCAGTAGGATTCGTATGTTTACCAAATTATATCACAAGTAATTTGTGTTCTACTCGTACGTAGATCTATAATAACTTTGCAGTGCGTGTGTGATTCAAGGATATCACAAATTCATAGATGAACTATCAATTCGCTTAAAATTGACTTGTTCATTGGATTGTTGGATTTTCATTGTTCGTTTATTTACCTCTATGCACATACTTGGTAATGTTCACTGTTTTGATCTATCGTCGCTTTTAAATGTTTACGTGTGCTCTACATATTGGCCAAAAATGGTTCCATTCAACGTCGATTGCTACTGATATTGTAATATTTTAAAGATAACATCATGTGTGCGTGCTATAGGCCCGAGAGCACAAATTCGCAGAGGAGGTCCATAAATCGCATGGATCCCGCATCCCTCGCGTGTTATTTGCTATCTGCACGCACGCTTGTATCGTTTCGCTTTTGCCCGGTTCTTATTTATTAATTTCTAAGTCCGCATTACTTGTATAAAATTATGAAATTACTTTAGGCACGTGGAAATAGCCAGTTATGTTATAAGCGCACGATAAGTTCATAATCTTTATTGTGATCATTATGGCAATACTTATCATTTGGTCAGTTAAATTATCAAAAAATATTGGACCCATATTTTATCTTTTGTCAATCAAACAAAAAATGACATAAAGCGCATCAAAGTTTACAGGTGACGTCACGCCTTGCTAAAAAGTGTCGCAAGGCGTGACGTTACGCGGAACTTTAACGGGCTATATCTTCATCAGTTTTTGTTTGATTGAGAAAAGAAAAAATACGTGTCCAATATTTTCTGTTAATCCAACTGACGGACTAATTAGATTTTTTTAGGAAACTAGCCCATTATCCATAACTTATTTGCAATTTTATGTGTTATGATAACGTTATTTACATGTATAAATTTTTGTGTAACTTCATATTACCTTTTGATATAGAGTATCACAGGCTTAGACATAATTACCTGGAGGTATCAGTTTGACCAAATTTACTGTGACTGTAATTGTGACAGATATTTTGATGGTGGATTTACTCGAATCTGAATTCACGCGTGAATAAACTGCAACCTTTTCTTACCTCACCAAACTGAGAAGAGTTCATGAAAGCGTTTTGCTACTCTCGTGCCTTTTACCCCGGATCGTACCTAACTTAATATTGTATCTATTGTACATTTGCTCTTTCATTGTCCGCATCCCGATGTCAAATTTTGTTTATCTATATCGTCCTGAACGTTGCAAATCGTATCCGACACTAGTACTATAGCCATAATAGCCGGTGCCAGCTTGTTCGGTTATTAGAGTACATGCCAGGTCGTCGACCCACGAAATTGTTAACGCGGCGAGTTAGCGTGGCATCATTTAGTTAATGTCACGCTTTGAGTTTATTTTCGGTTTAGGCTGTGGAAAAAGGTAATTACTATTTACTACTTTTGTTTAGCAAAAGTTTCCTACAGAGGAAACTTATTTATTTATTATTGGCATATAGTATACCGTTTACTGTTTCCAAACAGAACATACTGCTCGTGTTTAGGCACGTGCCGGAGACGTGTCACGTTGTTACAGCAGCGAATGTTTATTTGACATTGTTGCTAAATGCTTTCCTCAATCATATGTACATTTCTACTGAAATTTGGAGATACCGGAGAGAATTTTAAATTTAATAATTCAACACAGGGCTTTTTAAACACACTTTTGTTAGCTTCGCTTGTAACTTACTAACTAATCAACTAACTATGTAAATCTTGAGAGTAGTTTTTAACCTACTCGTAACTAACGTATCGATTTAAAACTGTATGTATTAAATTTTTCTTTAACAACATTGCTCTGATCTTAAGATAAGTATCTTGTGTTACAGAAATCAGAAATAACGTCGGTACCACAACACCCAGACTCGAGACTATATAGTAAATTTATTTTACTCAGAAATAGCGAAACCTAGTCCGGTATGCTCGCCTCTGGGCTACAAAGGTTGTCAACGTATTTGACTTTCAGATGATTTAAAACCGTCATGCTGATCTGATGATGGAGTCAGGAGGTGAATAGTGAAACTCTTAAACATCAACTAATAAAACCTTCGTGATTGGTTATTTGATTCATTTTGAAGAGGATCATCATCATCATCATTTTAGCCATAGGACGTCCACTGCTGAACATAGGCCTCCCCCATTGACTTCCAGATTGTCCGGTTGGAAGCGGCCTGCATCCAGCGTCTTTCTGCGACCCTTACCAGGTCGTCTGACCACCTTGACGGACGTCCTACGCTGCGCTTGCCGGTACGCGGCCTTCATTCTAGAACCTTTCTGCCCCATCGGCTGTCAGTTCTACGTGCTATGTTGAACAGGATAATACATATAAAAGTTTATAATATAGTCGACTTAATAAAAAAAAGGTCGTTCGAGTATAGCAGCGGCAGTTAACAGTCTAAAATCGACCGGCGTAAATGCCTAACGAGTCTTGTTGGCGTCACTCGTCACTCCACTCACGTCTTCTGCTGCATACACAAGAGACGATTACAGGCACGCGACGTCAGAACTTTGTGTGACGTTATTATCAACAATAATATTGTAATCTTAATGACCTGTATTTAGTACAGCTGCGCAACGTTGTCATTAGTATTATGCCTGTTGAGTAGGTACATGGTGATGAAATGGTTAAGGCCTATCCTTGGAAGTGTAATTTAAAAATGTAAAATATGCCTATATGAAAAAAAAAATATATATGCCTAAAAATCGCTGACATAGCCCAACGGATTAGCAAGTTGAAGTGGCAGTGGGCGGGGCACATAGCACGTAAACTGATGGCCGATGGGGCAGAAAGGTTCTAGAATGGAGGCCGCGTACCGGCAAGCGCAGCGTAGGACGTCCACTCACAAGGTCAGACGACCTGGTAAAGGTCGCAGGAAGACGCTGGATGCAGGCCGCTTCCAACCGGCCAATCTGGAAGTCAATGGGGGAGGCCTATGTTCAGCAGTGGACGTCCTATGGCTGAAATGATGATGATGATGATGATGATGCGTTCCACTGCAAGGCACAGGCCTCACATCGACTATTAGGTGGTTTTTGCCATGCCAGTGATTTAACCTTACTGTCAGTGTTATTAAGCTGCCCTAAGGCTATAACTAAGCTTCACGACTATTACTAAGCGATATTAGCCGGGACCGACTTTTAACTCGACTTCCGAAGCACGGAGATGCTTGTGATAAATGACACTAAATATGGTTGGAATGGTTACCCATCCAATCACAACCGCGGCGTTGGTTCCTTAACTTTGGTAATCACTGCCAAAGCGCTGCCTCCACTGAGCTACACACAGAAGTGTACTTCACGTAACACAACTCATAACTAAAACATTACTTACGGTGTTTTGTACTTGTGTGTTGTATATTGTAATTCCCACAATCATAGTATCTTTTTTCTAGCGCTTTGTCCTGCTGTTCCTATTCGGGGTACGCTTAGACCATGATCCTAGATCCGGCACGTCTGGTTATTACATTCAGTCCCTCTAGCATGACCACCAAAACATTATATAATATAGCGATATATCGACACAAACTATAAAAATATGATAGATGAAGCTTAGTTTTTATCGAAACAGCGATCATAACATGTAATGTCACCGGCACGGTGATTCGAAATGGCGGCTATATCTATCATATTTTTACAGTTTGTGTCGATATATCGCAATTCATATCGTGTTTTAGTTGTTGTTGTTCATGATAGGGCGCAGAGTGAAACCAGACTATTTTCTAGAATATGGTGATACTGGATGTATCACCATATTCTAGAAAATGTAATAATATTCTAGAAAGTGTTATCTAAATGTGCAAGTTTTCCCACGATGTTTACCCTCGTCCTCACCACCAAACAAGTGGTATAAATCCGTACATAAGATTCCGAAAAACTGTGACGTAGTGACATACGTGCTCTTGTGAGATGCGAACTTACAACACACGAATGCGAGGCAAGACTCCGATTCTTTAACCACTGTTGATGGCTGATACCGGGTGGATATTAACGGTGAAATTTTTGCTAGAAATGTTTACAGCTGGGCAAGTTATACGATTCAAACTGTACACGTAAATTGTTATGATAAAAGATTGTAAGCAATTAATACAGAATTTATGAAAGTGCTTAAACTAGTCCTTGTTAAACTTATCGGTTATATATTGATCACGAGCACTTATTCAAATAGGTTCTCCCCGAATTGGAGAATTAGCATTAATGAATACACACCCACGCTTTTGCGAATTTGCCAAAGTCAGAACGCAAATGGAAGTTACTTTGCTTCGAAGTGCCTTAAAAATCTACATACTTCAGCCACGAGGGCCACGATAGAGATATAGACCGTAGGTTTGCTGCGTACTAGCTAAGCGACGCGAAACGTGTTTCACTCACATGGATACCTCGTTTCACGTCGAGATTAGTGTTCTAAAATTATACATACGCTTTATTTGTTCTGAAAGCATTTTTACCAACGTGAGGTACCTAATTATTTATTTATGAGTTTTCTTTATTCCCGAGCGGAGACGTGCAATGCTGTGATGTTTAAACGGGGCTCCAATTGTTTATACCAATTGGGTTCTCTAATGAGATGAGATGAGGTGAGAGGGGGTTGCCGACGATACACGTTGCCTGTTGCGAAAACCTCAACTCGTCATAATATGTCTGTTTAGGGAATTCAAATCACCAATTTCCATAAAAAGAAACTAAAAGTTTTTCTGTGTGCGTAGGGCCTAACGTAACGTAGTGTTGCTGTCACTACACAAGTGTTTTTTATCGGACAACTAAGACCGATCATACCCTCCGTTGAGTCTTCGACCAACAGCTAGCAACTTTCCTTAAGATAAAGTAGCAACAGCGGCGAGGAATGGGCGTCGGCGTGAAATGAGGGTGGCGGCCCAAGCCTACTGTCTTCCTTTTTGTTCTTAAGCGTCCTTCTTTTTATTAACCATAATTTCTGTGCGAAATTTGTCGTACTTATTCCTTTTGAACAGTTTATTTTAATTAGTAGAGTTTTAAGCGTTTTCGCAATTTGTTCCGGCACTCTTATACGCGGAGGAATAGCGCAAAGAGTTTTACATTCCTGCTGCTTTTGGGGCTGAATAAGTGCATAATACATGTGTAGCAGCGGTTTTGTGAACGCCGCTGTATCACTAAGTGCAGAGCTGCTGTTGAAAAACAGACCACTTTATCTAATTACGAAATAGCGAGCTGTTTTAAAAATAAAGTTAGCGTTTTAAAACTATGCGCTATGTGCAGAAAAAGCTCTTTAAGATAACTGTCTTGAACAAATCGACTTTTACCAGAAAAGCAATTTCACTGTCAGAGATTAGTCTTATTATGTCACCCAGTTGAAGGCTTGCGTATCAAAAAGAGGTTTGAGTGTGAAGCTGGTTTTACAGACATGTAATATTTATTATAGCCGGAGATATATTGTAGTTTGAGAGGTCTGTAAGGGGTAATCTTAATATAGGAAAGTAGAATTACAATCAAAGTTAAAAGGTGTCTGGTAGGGGTTTGCCACCATATTAAGTGTCTCGTAATAAATTACATAATTACTTACGCTATCCTAAAAAAAACATACGCTTTATACTTTGCCGATTTTGAGTAGCAATTTTAAACTCCTTTGCTACCTGATACCTCCAAAAGCCACGATGATCCAACCTACATAGTCGGCGATCGTTAAACTAATGTTTTTACTAATGAAATGACAAATTTTAAAGTCGAAAGTAAATTTAACTTTGGGAAAGGTATTTTAAACGATCACACAGGATTATTATAGTCACTTCAAACGTATTGATGCTGGTGTAAGCGTAAGTAAAGGAATGCTCTCGAGCATGAGAATCATTCTGATGACTGCAATACGAAGTTTAGGCCGCTGTGTAAAAAAACAGTAGACGTTACGTTAGTAGCAAATATGAGTTAATATTTGACTGCAACACATGCACAATGCTAAATGCCTGCGGGTAGCGGCGCGACGTCGGAAGTGTCCGCAAAGCACCCTAGATCAAAGATAACTTGCTGCACGTTTGCCAAAAGCATACAGAGTGCTAGCTACAGTTTATGGAGCTATTGTGGAATTCAGACGTTAAAGGAGAACGTGAAGTGTGAGTTTCCTTTTCTAAAAATCTTCAGACAGTAGGTAATCAGCCGTGTACCTCCGAGATACATAAAAGGTTTTGTGACGTTACGCTTCAACTGCTGCGTTATTTAGTAAAACTTATTATAAATGGGCTTTAATACTCGTATGTGTTCTAATCATCAGATAAATATTTTAAACTAATGATTTTAAAGCTTGACATTTAACACTTATCATTTAACATTCAGTATTCCTTAGCAAAATTACACGTAAAAGTAGAATTCGAATTAGTTTGTGAATTGTTGCGAACTCGGCTCTCGTCTAATAACGAGAATCCATTAGATTGGCGACCACGGAGGTCGATCCAGCAGGCCATAGATTTTAGAGGCCATTAATCCGCATCGAATCTATGATTAAAATTCCAGGGCTTCGACTTTAATCGAGGTTTCAGTTGATGCGGGTATTAAATTTACATTCCACACTCCAAACGATTATCCTTGGCTAAAATTTTGGGCATTACTTTTGTTTTTATGGGATGTTTAGCGGGTTTATGCGAGTGGATTGTTTGGATGATAGATAGGAAGATTAAATTAAAACCTATTTGAAAATATTTGGTTTAATAATTGTCAAATTTTCTTTTTGGATCGATTGAATAATAACTGTATATTTGAAACCACTATAGCCTACTCTAATACTCGTATATAATGTATCCCGTCGTTATATTTAATGAATACCATCTACTAACGGTACCACAATCTTTGTACAGATGCGTCAAAATATTAGCAAGCAAATGTAACTAATATAAACACTAGCTAGACGCTTGGGCGGCGTCTGACGCACAGTCTGCTGGGCCCTTGGCCTTGCGTGGACCAATCAATGAATCTTTTCTTGTCTGGTCGATTCCAAATACCGAACGGCGAATTCAAAAAAAATATTTGGGTGTAGCAATAGTTTTCACTTTTGGTAAAAATTAACTTCATGAACTTTTTTTAATGGTTCGTTGTTTTTACATTGACTGCTTTAAGTTTAAAATGTGTTCGGTACTGTAATAGCGGGTATAGGTAAACTATGAATGTGTGTATATTACTGGTTCTTTCCATTGAAAGCTATTGCATTTGTGTTGAATGCAATATCGAGAACATTCTAAAATATTTCTATTGAATAATTCAATCAAGAGTGCAATTACCCTTATACGTATTGAACCTATAGCTACACTGTTGTTATAGTTTTTACCTAATTTTAGTATAATTTTACGATTGTGTTGGATATAACTTATAAAACTATAATTTTACATAATTTAAATTAAATAACTCTTGTTCCGTTCGGTTACCTATTTTAACTAAGTGTTGAAGTTATTTATCAGAAAATGAAATTGCATTGTATTCAATTATTTTATCGCAATAAATTATACGATTTCGATATTTCAGCAACACAATTGTAACTAAAATTAATGTTTATTTCTTTTAAATCAGTACAAACCCGTCAACAGGCGTCAACCAATCGCGTTCGAGCTCTCGCCCCGACGCATGCGCGCCCGTGGGCGTCTGGTCGATAACGCATGTGACGTCACGAGCGGTGACCAATGGCGCGGTGGCGCCGGCCGGTCGCTCGTCAATCGATATCAATGTGAACGATTCCACCGCCTCTATTTCCTTTTGTTCTTATGAATCGAGCACCATTGTCGACATATTGAAATGAAGTTTCAGGGTCAAGCAGGCAATTTTATTTGAACGTCTCAGTTGGGAAGCATTATTGAACTGATTTGAAAAGTGAGCTTTTAGTTTCCTTTTTAAAAATCATGGAAATAATTGTCTTATAAGTTTTGCTTATATGTCTTAATTTAGCAATTTTATCACATAATAATTCAGTTATATCCCCTACAGTGACCCCGAGTATGAAATTGAAAAATTACAACGCTAATTAGCCATGTGTGTTTAGATCAATTAAACAGCCAGAGCAAGAGCTTTACTTTCTTGTTGTCAGTGTAAATAAAATAAAAAATTATTGCCATTTGGCCAAAAAACAGAACCAAAGTATGCAAGAACATTGCTTGATATATGCTTTATTTTAGGCAACATTTGGCATACTCGTCCACCAGTTATATCAAGTGAGCGAGCATTCTTAAAACATTCTGAAAGCCTGCAAGCAAAAATGAAGCAATAAAGAATGCTCGGTCTGTCTTTGTTTAAACAATTTCATAGAGTGTGGGTAGAATGTGCAACTCCTCGTTTACGTTTTGGCCCAAATTCGCATTTAAAAGTTTTCGGCTATGGCAGATGGATAGGTTAATAACTTGAAAGTACACCTATCTCTGAGATTCAGGGAAACCCTTTTTTAGAATAGAGCGATCATGTAACTCCATAGTAGGATCGTATAAGTAAGGGTCGCTGGAAACGATACGAATGCTACAGCTCGCAGCGTAATATGTAAAAGGATTATATTTTATCTCATGAATGGTAATGTGTCGCATCGCATAATAAGGACTGGGGCTTCCATGCATCCCTGAAGGACAAAATATCCTGAACGGACTCGTCTGCGGATACATTATAGACCCTGAATGAAGCGTTATAGGGTTGGGTGCCTATATTGCGTAGGTTAATAGGTCAGATAAACGAAACGCAATGTGCACGTAGAGCTTGTTAGACCTAAAGTGTTTTTCTTTGTAAAACTTTACGGTTTCTAAGCAAAAATATTTTGTTTTTATTAAGTAAAACTCTATTACAGTACACGTAGGTTTTTGTATATTTTTATTTCATTTACGTAAAGCCATTGTCAAAAATAATTTGTTTTTATTTATCATTTCTGTAAACTTTAATTGAAAGTGTAGTCCGATGTATGTTTCATTAAGTCAATACGGCATTATAATTGTTCTTCTTATAAGCCTAGGTAGTGAGTAAACAAAAACGAACTGTAAATCTACTAAGGAGAGGGTTAACCCTTTCAAAATCAACACAGTTTGTAGCAAAGTGGGTATTTAAGTTATAAAAGTGTAAGCAAGTAATGATTTATGTGGCCTATGGTGTGGTCGAAAATGATAATATTTTAACGCTTTTGTCGGTAAACGGGGAGATAACTAGAGTTATAGTAACAATTTGACTTAATAATGATTTTAAAAGTATTTTTGGCCCCGGATTGTTGGACCTAAATAAACTAATTTTAGCGATTGTGTTAAAATTTCTGTAGCTCAGTGAAAAATAAATTGCTATAATTTTTTGATTGGGATTGAGGTGTGATTTCACACTATTATTGATACGTGTCTTGTCCTATAGACAAGCTTATTTAAAAAAAAAACTTATTAGAATGATCGTATTTCGAAATATTAAACCTTTTTTGTAGCTTTGAGCTAGCTACCGATAAAGATCTTGCGTTCAGAGCTCAAAAACGATGCATACGGGCAATGTACGGTCTGAAGCAAACGGATTCGTGCAAACCTTTTTTCATAAAGCTTAAAATCTTGACCATGTCATGTTTGTACATTTATGAGAGTGCAATTTTTGTTAGGACAAATATAGATCTATTCTAATTTAAAACACGGGAGCGTCATAAACATAAACTGTGTACAATAGCGAGTAGGACAGCTCTGCTACGCCAAAGTATCTTTGGAAACGCACCTCATATCTTTAACAAAATTCCTGAGTCAATTCGTAACACCGATGAACTAAGTTGTTTCAAACGAAAACTTTTCGATTTCCTTACAGATAAATGTTATTATAAGACAAATGATTTTTTGACTGATCAAAGTTTCTAAACCACGTGTAATCCGATTTTATTAATGAAAATTATTCTATTTTGTTGTTTAAATTATTTTAATAGCATTTAATTGACATTGTATGCCCGTGCGGCGGAACACAGCTGATCTGTATTTTTTATTTTATGACCTTTATACCTGTGATTCACAATAAATATATTTTGAATTTGAATTTGAATTTGAATTTGATTGGAAGTGTTTACACTAATATATAATTTACATAATTTTTGAGTAGGTAGTTTATAGTTTAGGTTAAGTTAGTTTATTTAAAGTATTTATTTTATTTTATTAATTCTATCATTTAATATGTGTATTTTATATGAATGTATCAACTGACACTTAAATAAAAAAACGGCAGAGTATGCGGATTTACATAACATTACAAACATCTCTGAGTACAATATATGTCGGACTATAATATATATCATATTTTATAGTGAAAACCAGCTTTAAACGATATTATGTGAGACGCAAGTTATACTTAACTTTTCTGCCGCTGGCGTTAGAAGATGAATGTGTTTAATTTATTGCGACTTTCCCGCGACCTAGACCTTTGCCACTTAACTCGGTAACTGATGCAATTAAAATGATAATGAAAGTAACGGCTGAATACTCAAACGGCACTTAAACTTAACATTATTTTTCAGATCCTTGTGACATACGTAACGTCAAACTGATTACAATTATTGCGATTTGTCTCTCTGTTCATAAATCACAACACATCTTATGTTCGAATTGCTATATTTCAACGACAGATAAAAAAAATATCTGTCATTGAAATATAGCAATTCGAACATATAATTTAATAAGCCGAATATTTAGTAGTGTTATCCAATATTCGGCTGTAAGTGTGATACATATTCTTTATAAATTTTATATGGTTGAAAAATCTAGTATGTTGATGATATCTTATATCCGTGAGATAAATGTGCTCCATTTTTGACATATCTGGGTCATGCCTGTGCGCCTAGCATCCTTATGTCATACAAATTGCCTCTTATTAAATTACTGTTGTCATATTTCTTGCGACATAGTAATTAAGTTTGAAGATTGAAAATGAAGAATCATTATATTAGCAGTATCAGTTGTGAAAAATAAAGTATTTTTAGACGATAGATAGATACTCTTTATTGTACACCACACAAAACAAACAAATCACAGGAAAGTAGTTAGTAAATAGCACAATTTAGGCGGTCTTATCGCTGGAAGCGATCTCTTCCAGACAACCTTCAGGTAGAGGAAAGTTGAATTAATATTGAGAGAAGGGAGTCGGTAAAGAGTTCCAAAACATAAAAGTCCAAAAAATTTAACAAACTAATTAAACAAACAAATAAAATAAAATAAGAACAAATAAAATAAAATACATACTACCTAGTACATGTACATAGTAAAATACTTATATAATACAGACATAATATGAATACATACTTAAAATAAATACATGTAAATAAATAAATACCCTATTAACATGAAAAAGAATCTAGTGACCAAGATGTAGGAAAAATGGTTAAATAAATAAAGTAGAAGAAAAATAGACAGGAGAAAACTACAGTGAAAGGAGATAGGTTTGTATTATATGGATAAAAATGTAAAACAACACTATCCGCTGTTAAAACTACCTCAAATGTGAATACTTGTGTATTGTGCCACTTGTGTTTTGTGCATTGCAGCTCAGTTTAAGTGCAAACACTATTTGAAAATTGTGGTCAGTTTTTCAATATGGCCGCGTAAGTAGTTTCTTTTCGTGCATCAGATGACTCTCATAGCTTTAGCTTGTAATAATAAAGGAAAGTTAAATTTAAGTATTTTGCCAAAATTGCTAATTACAAACTGAGCTCTATAAATAGGTTGGGTTGCCAGTGTTGTCACCACGACCCCTTCCCGAACTGCTTAAGTAATTATGTGGTTGACATCAGCATAAGGGCGTAGGGTCACTGGTCGTTTAAAATTAAGTCTCTTTGTCCACCGCAATATTACCTCCAACTAGTAGCCTATAAGCTTGGTCCACATAGTTTCTTTAATTCCAACGCGTGTTTTTGGACAACAATACCTTTTATTTTACTCCACACAATTAACGACAGCAATTGTTTCTAAAACGTTGTGGCAATAACATTAAAATGCGACTCTAACATTTAAGTAGATTTTTCAACCTACGAAACTACGCCGTTCAGGCTAGACAAATGTTTATTTTTAGTTGAATGTGATCCAAATTATGATTGCTTGTTGCAGACAAGCAATCATAACATATGTAACATATATGATACATTTTTGACCTTAACCATCTCTATTGATTTTGCATAAATATTTTTTCTTAAGCCAGTTTACATGACAGTTTATGTATCGTTTACTTGGCGATATAGCCTAACGTATTAAGTAAACACAAGCGTTAAATTATCTGTAGCACGAGATGGGCAGCAGCGTCCTCGTGCGAAATCATATAAAAAAACTGCGCTCGCCAACCCGCCTGCCAAGCGTGGCGAGTATCGGCAATCCCCTCCGATGATCAGTCATTGGGGGAGGCCTTTGTTCAGCAGTGGACCACCTATGGCTGAAATGATGATGATGATGATTATGAAGCGTTAAATTATGAGTACTTTAGTTTTGGTTTCTCCAGGATATTCCGCTACTGATATTAAATTGTGGTGGTGGTTGATGGTGATATTAGAGTTACATAATACGTACAAGCTTAATACTATTCGCCCCCATGTAATCCAGTTTTCCGCCTTTCCAGGCGTATATCCCGCTCGCGAGTACAGTCAGCTTGATAAATGAGTGCTCGGCTGTCGGCTGCTCGAGTTCGCGCTGCAGCCTAAAAAGATCAGCCTCCTTCAGTCTCAGTTGTAACAAAAAATACAAAATTAGAACTGCCAGACATCGAGTACTCTGTGGGTACCGTTGCAAGAGCTCTACCCCCGATTCGGAACCTTTCGGTTACAAATTGTCGACCGGAAAACCACGTGACACTATAGGATTTAACATTAGTGTCACGTGATTCACCGGTTGATTACTCGAAATGTTCGGAATCAGGGGCCTGATGCGCTAAGCTACCGATTGAATGTAGTAAGCAAGTAATATCCACTACGAAAGGAGAATAAACCGTAACGTTTTTATAAACATTTTAGTCGATTAGATTAGCACAAGTTAAATTAAAAGTACTATTTAGACCCAATTACAGCAATCTCGTTAGTCACTAACAGAGGATTTGTCCATTTCACGGATTATTAGTGGTTGGTACTTGGTACAGACAACAGCACGTCAACATACCACAAAACGTCAAATTTTCTCAATTGATATTGATCTCTGATGATCTGATGTCGGACTTTAAGTTGAAAATCGGTTCAATGACCTTTAACTTTTGGGTAGGTTGACCTGCCGTTGACTGTACTTGAAATCCTTTGTTAGCTCAGTCCTTTCCTTTGTTAGCTCAGTCCTTTCCTTTGTTAACTGTCTCTTGTGAGTTCATTGTTGAATGCTTTCTAATTTGGCAATAAGATTAGCTCTACAAATCTATTAGTTTTCTTTAAGTTGTCATTGCGTTGCATTTGCGGTATTCACGATGAGCATCTAAATTCATGCTTTTGTGGATTAATACTTTTTCAAATCACGAAAATATCAAAATTATATTTTTAACGGTAAACAATCACAAATATCATACAACGTGAAACACACACAAAGAAAAATACAAGTTTTCAGAATTAAACGACGATCTAAATATTGGTACCTTCATCATTTAACACTTTGTTTTTACCCATTTGGAATTAGTTCAAGTTCTGTTATTATTCCTGGCGTTCCGCCTACTAAACGCCCCAAGGTGACCTTTTAGAGTAAGTAGGCATCTCGACTAGAAAATAAGAAAGTATTTGAGTTTTTTTTTCTTATTTAAAAGGAACGTTAGAATTATGTGTGTTTTGTTTTGTTATTCATGCTTGTACTCTGCAAAATATAATACTGTTTTATTATTTTATTCAGTAGGGCACTTAGTCCATTCTTAAACATATACATTTTGTTATTTATAGGTTTAGTTAATAATTTTATATTTAAAATATAAAATATTTTTTTGATGATGTTTTATGTCTTCTATTATCTGTCTTCCTTTCTGACTATGTAGCTTAGTTTAAACTTTTGAATTTAGATGGTTTGGTATAGTCAACTTACGAACTTCAAACTTTAATTTTACTTTTGAATTTTGTAACAACAATAATACATATTCAACTTGTCGTTGATACTAACAACTGTTCCCTTTACCATTACCTAAGTACCTACACAAGTACACAATGTACATTCTTAGTATAGTCATGCTAGACTCGCTTAGCGAGACAAACCCGCAAGTGTACCTACGGTTCCTCTGCCGATCGGGTCGGAAATTACGTTACTCTCTCTACGTGAATTCGACTTATGAGATAGAAACAAAAACAGTTTCTTGACCTTTCAAATTAAAATAAAACAGATTTTAACCTCAAAACTGAAAAAATGCTTCTCGCGTCGAAACGTCGTATTTGTTGGGAAGTAAGCCTTCTGTACGTAGGTACAATTAGGTTAAGGCTTTTATCAGTACCTACCACTTACCTACGCCTACGACGTACGACAAAATAAAAAGGCACGCAGCACACTCTTATTACGCAACTGTTAGTTATGATTATGCCAATATCGGGTCTACAAGACAGCATACTCAGGCCTGAGTTTTATTGTGCCCCAGATCCGGCTCGTAATGTGCCGAATGCATTACGCTTAATCTTTAACCAGGGAACTTTTTATACCAGACTTTTTACTTGGCTAAAAGTATCACCTTAAAGTACTCGAGTTTCGCACGGGTTTAATTCAAAAAGAATTGTTGTGTTTTTTTTATTTTGGGTGGGTATCTATCTCCCTAGCAGTAGACTTGCAAAAGCTGGTGATGATGATGTTAATGCTTTCTAGAACTACTTATAAGTTCTACTTTAGCTTTGACACAGAACTGAGTACTTTAATATTCATAGTGTGCGTAGGTGTTCTCTTGAGATTAGTCTTGCCAACTCTAGTTAGGCCAAGTCACGTTAAGAATAATATTTATGTTAAGTAAAATATAAAAAAAGTTTAAATATATCGTTAGAAAGTATTTTTCAGGTTTCTTTTCAGGAATTTTTAAAACTTTTTATTGATTAAGCAGTTGCCTAGCTTGAAGACCAACATTTTAAGTAATAATGTTGCGTAAAAAGCGGTGGTTGTGGTCACGTTGCCACCACAGCTTACGAGTGGGCGTGGTGACGCCGTGGGCTGATTCGCACAATGAGTCGCTTTGTAAGACGTCACAAATGTCACAATAGGCCTAATAAATGAGTGGTCGAAAGAAACAATGCAGATAATTAAAGCCGGAAAATTTGTAGATGGTAACAGACAGTTAAATTAATCGTGTCATTGAGACGAAGTAAATGCGCTCTCAATCAGATATTTTATTTATATTCGTAGGATCTTGATAACTATAAAAACTGACTGCAGGTAAGTAAATAGTTTTAGTTTAGAATATGTAATTATTGAAGTATTTTTTTTATATGTATTAATTTAATATTTAGAAGAAGAAAATTGCAAAATGATGACGAATAAGTACTTTAAAATAACCACTTTTCAAAAGTATGTGTAGTTTAAATATTGAATTGTAAAATTTGAATAATTCAAGCTAGCTCGAGAACATCAGTCAGTGTCCAACATAAATGTGATTTAAAACAACGATGATTATACTCATACAATGGTCCAACCCAGACTATTGCCCTGTCGAAGCTCTGCAATTTTCGTTATTTAATTAATTACATGATCTAAAAATAACAACCTTATTTACCAACATTTTTATTAAACTTAAATAAAAGTCTTATACAAAATAAGTAGGTGGTAAGTGTACATTAGACCCTTGATCGACTTTTCCAGAATTTATCGGCATACCTCAGTTCAGGCTAGCGAATCCCAGGCTTGCGAGCTAACACCCACACGCGCGGTCTAGATATTTCCACTTCCATTCAAGTATAGGCCTCGTCGAAACCCAGTTAGCAACAAAATTTACTCCACACCGCTAGTGATGCGTAATTTTATTGCGTTATAATATCCTTTATGAAGCACATGCGTTTTTAGTCTTATAGAGCTTAATACCTCGTTCTCGTTAGTAAGACATGGCCCTTTTTACGTACTTGCTACGTATGTAGTTTTTGTAGATATGTCTATAGTATAGATTTATTTAGGTAACGCTACACAATATAAAGCAGCAAAGTTGCTGGTAACAGATAGAAAAGACTAGCCAAGGATCGGGCTTAGTGGCCTATGTCCAGCAGTGGACCGCCGTGGGCTCATGGGCTGATTATCATGACGATGATGACACGATGTCATCAAGGCTCAAAAGTCTGTATGTCATATTGTCTGTTTAGTGTAGCTTTGAAGAGACTTATGTTTGTATAAGGAAACCAATTGTCTTAGGGTACAAAATTGCAGAATTGGGAATGATGGAATTGAAATTGTTAATTGTTTTAACATCTTATGCAATATTCCGTTTTGTACAAACAGTGTGCAATGATTTTTAAATTTTGTTTTATCTAACACGCGTAGTCTTGATTTTTTTTTCTGTAAAATTTCCGACTATTTCATGAGAAACTCCAACGCCTTGTAATAGAGTTTTATCGATCATTTGTCAGGGAGGTAGTAAATTGATATCATAGCCGATTATTCGAAATTGAACTTGAGAACAATATTGATTTGATCATATTTTTATGATGATGATTATAGCGAATGAAACCAATACTGCTCTGGAATAATTGAATTAGAGTTTTTTTATGGATTCAACCTTTAAATGTTCTTTATATGGCTGTCTTTATTTTTTAATAAAAGGGTTGGAACAGCAAAACATTTCTACAATACCATGTAGAAGCAGTGTAGATGAGCTTTATAGCTCTGAGTTCAAATATATATTTTTTTTTCAATAAAAGTTGTAGTCAACCTTTAATATAGTATAATGTAGCTCTTTATTATAATGTTTTGCTCTACGAAGTATATTAACTTTATTTCGCTTTGCTTGTAACATATACAGAGAGTGCGGCAAGTGCGGCCCTCCCTTGCTGTTAGGTCATTAAATTATGTAAGAAATAATTAACTGCTAACAAAGATAAAGTGTGTTTCGCACTTAGAAAAAAGTGTACTATAAATTCTTTGCGCTTCATAGCAGCCGCGACAACAGTGTCGCAAAAAGAAGCATAACTAACAATTATGTTTTCACGGTTTACTGACTCAAATCATCTTCGAATTGAACAATGTATTTTGGGATATACTTGAAAAAACGAATGCCGTTGGATCGTTTTGATGGTTTAACAGCGCGAACGATTATTATTATGAAACATCTTAATATAGTGTTATGTGTACAAATATAACTACTGAATCTATAGCTGTCGCCCGGTAAACATTTAACTAAGAAAAGGGTTAGGCTATTGCAATATGTATTGCAACTTCATTGTAAATATCAAAAACTAAATCTTAAAACCTAAATCTACCAAGAAACAGACTCAAAACTTATAAATATATGGTGTGTACTACGTATTAATAGATAAAAAGGTATACCTGAAGCGGCAACCTTAAATATAATCAATTTCGATTTATTATTATTTTAGAGGGTAACAGTTAAAAGGTAGCGAATAAAAATATTTACGACGGGTATTATTAATGATGTAATTTATAATATTATATAAAAAAGACAAACATAAAATTTTTTCTTAGTTAAAATGTGCTTGTAGAACATTTAAATTTTCAGAGCCAAAATAGGAGTTTCCACAAAACTGGTAAACCCGTAGCAAGTATGTTCAAATTAAACCGATCACAAAATAACAATGCCTATATTTTACATTATATACTATTGTGGCAAACCAAACTCCTTTTTTAACTTTTTATATTTTTTAACTTTTGTAATTACCTTTTGTTTCGTTTGTCTCTGTATGTCATAAAACGAATACATAACTTTTCAAGATCGTACTGAAATTGATATATTTTTAATTCCTGTAATCCTCTTCCCGATCCTTATCCTCCTCACGTGTCGCGTACATATTGGTCCTTCTCCACAAAACTTTCAGAACCAGTTTTCGATAAGTTCTAAATTTCCGCAAATTTTCTATTTTTTGTTTTTGATGCCCATCACAAGGAGCCAAACAAAACGGGTTCCGATGGAGCAATCGTCATCTTCCGACCCCGGGGCATGCCCTGAGGTCAGGAACGAGGGGGATCATGGGGATCACGGAAGTGGATCCGTATTTAGTGAACGCGCAAGCACATCATTCTCGACGGCAACGATCAAAGCCCGCAAGTTGGCTGCAGAGGCAGACGCACGCCGCCGTCAACTGGAGCGTCATCGGTTGCTGCTCGAACGTGAGCGCGAGTTTGTCGCCTTAGAGACACAAGCAGAAGAGGACGAGCTACGAGCTAAGTTGGCTGCGATCGAAGCGGAATCTGCAAGCTCTCGCGGCTCGCTTAGGAGCCGTCGCTCTCACTGCTCTCGAAGGCTGGAAACGTGGGTAAACGTCACAGTACGATCACAAGTAAACAATTTTGTTTCCATAAATGATGCATGCAATGACCCATCGCAGTCACGGGTGTCACAACCGACTGTCACACATGTTGCACATACAACGACTTCACATAACCTTAAGAACGCTCACGAGGGCAATGCTGAGCTGGCACAGCGCAGTCGCGCCGACAGCAGCCCGAGCCGACGACGAGGTACGAAACGTACTAGAGGCCCAGAATAACACAATAACGCAAATGTATCGGATTTCTCGAACATGATTAAGGCTATTACAGACTCGGCCTCAGCTACGAGAGCTCTCGTAGTCAGCCAAACACAGCTTAAAAAGCCACAAAATATAGATCTGCCAAAATTTTCAGGCGATCCGTCACATTGGCTTCAATTTAAGCGAGTTTTTGATATTACTAAAGCATTTTATTCCCCGCTAGAGAACGTGACGCGTCTACAACACGCACTGCAGGGAGCGGCACGCGAGGCTGTCGCGTCGTTGTTGCTGATAGCCGACGCGCCTGAAGACATCCTGCAGCTGCTCGAGCACAACTTCGCACGTCCAGAGCTGATTGTGTTCCACGAGGTGGCGTCTCTCAGTAGCTTAGCGAATCTCACGCTGGACTTAAAGGGTTTGGCTAACTTTACCTCTCGATAGTGTTCGCAATAGTGTTGCTACAATACGACTGTTACAAAAAACGAGTACTTACATTCTCCGGAAATATTTTATTGCATTTTAAATAAATTAAATTATACAATGCGAATGAGGTGACTTTGCATCTGACAATCATGAACAAAAAAGTAAGTTGGAGTTACTAAGTGATTTCTTAGTACGCTTGATTACGTACGTTTTGATTTGTCACCTGATTGTTTATCATCCATCATCTTCTAAGACTTCAACTTCTAAACATTTGGACGCTCAGAAATATCCGTACATGCAGTAGACGACGTAAAATCGAAAAACAAATGTACTTACTGTGAAAAATCGCATTACATTAAAGATTGTGCTAGTTTTAAGCTATTGTCTATTGAGGATAGATGGCGTTGGCTTCGTGGCAAGAATATATGTTACAGATGTTTCAAGGGCATCGCCCACACTTGGAACACTTGTAAACACGTGGTGTTCAAAGTCAAAGTCAAAGTCAAAAATCATTTATTCAATTCAGGACAAAATTGCCACTTATGAACGTCAATAACAACATTATAGGCCCCTAGGGGGCCAGAACATGTCTCCTTATTTTTTGGGCCCTACTACGGCGGTTGACGGCTGTACTCGGCGCCACCACGCACTCTTGCACGGTTCGGCTGCGCCGCAGCCGTCGTCACAACCGCAGATTGAAGAAGTCATAGGCTTATCTACTTCAAATCCCCAATCACGTTTTTGTACCACTTTACTAAAAGTCGTACCCATAACTGTGAGCGGCCCACCTGGTTCATTCGATACATACGCGCTTTTGGATGACGGCAGCACCGCCACACTTATTGACTCGGCGGTAGCTAACAAAATCGGAGCTACGGGACCGTCTGATTCAATAAAAATAAACGCAATTGGAGGATTGAATAAAAACGCAAATATCTCATTTGTCACTTTTCATATTAAAGGCAGGTACACACATGAAACATATACTATTCAAATCGCTCGAGCGATCGATTCACTGACGTTGCTCTGAGACTCAGATATTTCCCGATATAATCATTTATCCGAATTAGAAGACATGCTAACTTATATAGACGCTGTACCTACAATACTGATAGGCGCTGAGGATTGGCACTTGTCAATAACTCGCGAAGTCCGTAAGGGCCGTCGCTCTGAACCAGTTGCTTCTTTCACAGCGCTAGGTTGGACTTTATACGGCTCTATAGGTAGGCGAACTATACCGACAACTTTTATAAATCACACAGTGTGTACTAACCACTAAAAAATGACAACGAGAACGTGCAAGTTGATTGTTTAGAAACTCTTATCAAAGAACAGTACAAACTCGATTCTATTGGCATTACGAAACGTGATAATAATTATTGTTCTGACGATCAGCGTGCTCTAAAAATTCTTGACACTACAACTGAACGTTTACTCTCAGGTAGGTTCGTAGTTTACCGTGGCGCCACGAGGGCACTACCGTACCTGACAGCTACTACCAAGCGGAATCCCGATTTAAGGGCTTAGAGAAACGTATGGCCAAGGATAGTGCTTTCGCTGTATCATACAAAACATACTTGACCGACATGGTCAATAAGGGTTACGCGGAGGAATGTAGTTTTGACGCGTACCATACAAACGATAATTTTAACGGCATGGTTCACACTGCAGAAACTACACCTCGTTGGTACTTACCACACTTCGGCGTGTACCACCCTCAGAAAAAGAAGCTACGTGTGGTGCATGACGCGGCTGCTAAAGCGCACGGGGTTAGTTTGAATACTTTGTTGCTCCCGGGGCCTGATCTTCTTCAGTCACTTATAGGTATTTTGTTTCGGTTTAGGGAAGGTCGTATAGCTATGACAGCTGACATTAAAGAGATGTTCCCTCAAGTCAGAATAAGGGCCCAAGATCGTGATGCTCTACGGTACCTATGGAGATCAGACCCTAACGAACCAATAAAGGAATTCAGAATGACTTCCGTTATTTTCGGTGCATGCTCTAGTCCTTTTACCGCGCTATACATTAAAAACAAAAATGCTGAAGATCTAGCCCATTTGTACCCTAAGGCGGCGGACGCAGTAGTTAATGACCACTATATAGACGATTATATCGGCAGTCTTGACAACGTTCACGAAGCAGCGGAACTAGCTGCTGATATTGTCACGGTTCACAAGGCAGCGTACTTTGAGATGAGGGGTTGGGTATCTAATGATGTTAGGGCACTTGAGTTAGTTCCTCCTGATTTGCGTGCAGCTTCTACTTTGGAAGTGTCTTTATGTAACCCAGTACGCGCGGTTTCCTAATGACGATTTTTTAGGTTTTAGAACTGGCATACAAGATGACTTTCTGTCACGAAACCTTAAACTAACAAAACGTAACGCACTGTCGCAGTTGATTCGTGTATACGACCCTTTAGGTCTACTGGCTCCGGTCATAGTTAAGGGGCGTATCATGTTTCAATCATTATGGCGTAGCAACGCCGGATGGGACGATCAACTATCACCAGCCGAGACCAGTGCTTGGCAAGCTTGGTTTGCTGAACTGATTTCCATTTCCAACATACGCATCCCACGGTGTTACCTCAATGTTGACATCCTCGAAAGAGAGTTACACATCTTCGCTGATGCGAGCGAGCTTGCTTATATTTGCGTAGCCTATTGGCGCTTTATCCTGCCAGACGGTACTTGCAAGCTCGCTCTCGTTGGGAGTAAGATTCGAGTCACCCCACTAAAACCAGTTTCGATCCCACGGTTGGAGCTCCAAGCCGCTCTCATCGCTTCACGTTTGGCTGTTACAATTACGGAATGTCACAAAAACAAACCGAAACGACTGTTTTACTGGAGTGACTCTCGAACAGTTCTAAGTTGGCTCCGAGCCGACGCTCGCACTTTCTGGCCTTTTGTGGCCGGATTATTCCACTATGTTCACCTAGGTGATATCACCCAGGTGATTTATTTCCGAGGTGATCAAAGTAGACTAATCAATTCCACTTTGTTCACCTGGGTGATATCACCTAGGTGAACATAGTGGAATAATCCTTAAATGTCGCTGATGACGCTACGAGAGTTCAACCTGTCAAATCCTCAAGATGGTTTGTTGGCCCTTCATTTTTACTTGAAGATCCCAAAATGTGGCCAGCCGAACCATCAACAATTCTCACAGAAACGCACCAGTTCTCACAGAAATGAAAACGTCCAACATGTGTGAAATGGTGAGATTTACATCAATCCGTGAACTCTTGCCCACACCGATTATAGCAAATCCAGACCGGTTTGGTGACTGGACGCGTTTCATAAGGGCAACCACACGAGCTCATCAAGCCGCGATGAAATTTAGAAAACTTTTAGAAACTCACGCTCAAAATTCAAAATCCCGTAACGTTTTTTCTACACCATCAAACAACTCATCTGTTTGTAATCCATCACGTCATCGTAGTACGGGGACGCAACTGTCAACAAATCTGGGGAACTTGCCCGCACTATCTGCTGACATTATGAAGACGGCCGAAAAACTCACACTGAGACAGTGCCAACTGGATAGCTTCGACGAAGAATTACGTTGCATTCTGGCATCTCAGTCTTCCCAAAAACAGCACGCTTTTGAAGCTGTCACCATCGCTTGGAGAGGACAACGTTTTGAGTTTGGCTGGCCGTATTCGTGCAGCTCCGAATATCAGCGAGGACACAAAGAATCCTGTACTACTTGACGGACGTCACTCAGTCGTACGTCTGCTTATTCACTATTACCATAAGAAGATGGCACAAGCAAATAACGAAACAGTGGTTAACGAAATTCGCCAGAAATACTGGATATTGCACTTGAGACCAACTGTTAGAACCGTTTCTAAAAGGTGCCTATTCTGCCGAATAAGAAAAACACCTCCTTTATCCCCACCTACAGCAGACTTACCGACAGAACGTTTGGCTCACCACCAAAGGTCATTTACCCACGTTGGCCTTGATTATTTTGGCCCGATAGAGGTCACTATTGGACGACGAATAGAAAAGCGGTATGTTGCTCTGTATACATGCTTGACAATCAGAGCGCTTCATCTTGAAGTAGTTAATAATCTTTCTATTGACTCGGCAATAATGAGCCTTCGCCGTTTTATTGCATGCAGAGGTTCGCCTGCTAGCATCACTTCAGACAACGGCACAGCGTTTGTCGGTGCAAACAAAGAGTTGCAGCGGTTTTTCGGGCACGCTGTTGAAGATTTTGTGGCTACACGTGGAATAAAATATAATGGAAAATGGAAGTTCATCCCACCTGCGGCCCCGTTCTTCGGAGGCTGTTGGGAGCGTTTAGTGCGCTCTACTAAAACAGCCCTCAGAGCAACGCTCCACCAGAAAGCTCCCAAAGAAGAAACTTTGATCACCTTTCTCATGGAAGCCGAAGCGGTAGTCAACTCACGCCCATTGTCACACGTCACGGTTGAGGTTGGGGACCAAGAAGCCCTCACACCTTACCATTTCATTATCGGCCAGTCATCATTTATTTCTGTACCAACGCTAGCTTTAACAGATACTGCCCTAGCAGGGAGGTCAGAATGGCAGAAAGCTTCCCGCCTCGCGGACCTTTTTTGGTTACGCTGGGTACGCGAAGTACTCCCACAGATGCAAACCAGACCTTCGGTTCCCAAGATATCAAGGAACGTATGTGTCGGCGATGTCATATTAATCGCCGATGAAAATCTCCCACGAGGGACGTGGCCGAAGGGACGAGTAACCCAAGTCCACACTGGACGAGACGGAGTTGTCAGAGTTGTCGACGTTGCGACAAAAGGGGGAACTTTGCGTAGGCCAGTAAAAAAGGTTGTGGTCATATTTTAGTTGTAGTTGTTGGCTTACTGTATCGGCTTGCCATATTTTCTTAAACGGGCGTATTTTCATACGAATGGGGAGAATGTGGCAAACCAAACTCCTTTTGAAACTTATATTTTTTTACTTTTAAAATTACCTTTTGTTTCGCTTGTCTCTGTATGTCATAAAACGAATACATAACTTTTCAAGATCGTACTAAAATTGATATATTTTAAATTCCTGTAATCCTCTTCCCGATCCTTATCCTCCTCACGTGTCGCGTACAACTATGGTAAAGTCACAGTGGTTCGTACGTAGCAGACTCTTAACAAGTGCCTACGAACGTACGAAGCGACCAACAAAAAAAGGCACTGCGTATTTTGCACTACAAAATTCTAGCTGAGAAGAAACACTCACGGTAAATTCGTAGCGTTTCGGAGCAGCCTCGTAGCACGTGTCTACGGAGTGTGCGGCGTGGGAGAGCATTTCATTATGTTCCATTTGGTGCCAGCCGCCTAATGGATTAGTGATCGCTTTTAATAATATTTATGCGAATGTATTTGCTACGTATTTTGTCAGTAGAATCGTTACTTGTTTTAATCATACTTTTTGAAATAAATAATATTTATTATCACACTCCAGAAGACCTTAATATTTTGCTGCTTTTTAATGTTCAAGTAAATGTCCAGTTGTTAATAGAGTAATGTGGTAACACCACTTTAAATTGAATACACGATATCAAAACCTATTTCCACATTTTTTCAGTTAATACCGTAATGAAGTTTTACAACAACAATGTTGGGTTGAATACCGATGCCGCTCCCTCCGGCGCTTACAAAACTTGTGTGATAAGCATTGGTGACCTTCCCTTGACCTGGCATAGCATTTTAGAACGGGAGCAAGGTTGCAGATGCTCCTTGTATTGCGCTAGCAGCCAGGATAATAGCACATAATAAGTTTTGGTGGTAGATGAGTTATTCTGCATACCTTTTACATATTATATAATGTGTCTCTGGAGAAACATGAACTTACGAGTATTGGTTTAAGGACACTTACAACGAGTAGTATTTGCCTCTTACGATTACGATCTCTTGACGATATATTTTATTAGACTTATTGATATCCTTGTACTTGTAATAACCAAATTCGCCGTCGTATCAGGATCATGATCAAGCATAATACATACCACAAAACAAAGATGACACGCTACGCCCATAAATACCCTAACTGAGAACGGAACGAAGTGCTAAGAGAAAGAAATCTTTTATTTTAAGTTAAGTACACAGTTAAGTACACGACTGTTTTCTTTTTAGGTGCGAGCATTGAGCACATACCATATAGAGTAGAAATGTAATTTATTTTGTTCGACAAAAATTCCGCTAATTTTTAATCTGTGCCTGTACTGTTTTAGTATGGGCGAGAGTCGACAGGATTTGTACTAAATGTAAGTGAATATCACTAACGTGTTTTAGAGAGAGATGGTCGGATGTAGAGTATTGCTGTTCTATAGGGTATGTGCTGGATGGGAGCGAATAACATTCAATTCTCTTAGAGAAGGACCCAGTCTATATATCGGTAAAATTACCTAAAGAACTCATTAATCTTTTAAAGTTTTGTGTGTTCAGTTTTTCACAAGAAATCCATTAATCTTTTTATCGAAAATATTTGTATTGGAGTCCTTACCCTAGCATCGGGACAGCGGCGGTTGTATTGATTGCACTCCGAGTAGCTTTGACCTTTGCCCTCTCCTCCGGCGAGAATATTGCGTTATCCTTATGCCCTCGATATAATCATTGGCATATTGGCATATTAGCATTGGCTATTAACCGCATGTACAATGGAGACGGCACATACCAACCACATTTACAAATAAATCGCCATATTTGACCGGGAAAGCTTACATAAATCACTTATCAAATTAAGTTTTTAATATTACTACGAGTACGACGTAGGAAGTACGAAGTCACGACTTCTTTCTGCGACCAACAAGCCCCGTCTCGCCAATCTTTCCTATCATGATCACGTGTGGAAGGAGGTATCTGTCGAGTACATCTTCTTTACGTCGTCTTTTAACCGTGGTTAGAAGCTCTCGCTTATGTCAGGCTCGTCGCAGAACTTCCTTGTTGGTATTGATTGGTACAATAGCAGATAGTAACAATGTATATGGCGTGGAAGTACAAAGCGGCCAACGAGGAGAGGAGAGGAGGCGCTACTAGTGGCGTGAAATGCAACTATTTTACAATATGCACAGCTATTAATGTGACGGAATTGGCTGGTAATACAAAGTTAGATGATGCTCTTTATTCCACACCATAACAAAGTAAATTATACTTGATTTTTACAGAAAGACGTACAATTAGAAGGCAAATAGTTTGCTCTCATTGACTTTCTGTTAAGCATACCTACTCGTGTTATCCTATCGTATAGCGCATTATGAAATTGAAATTGGTAAAATATATTATTGAAATATTTGGGATGTGAAATAATTATTAATGTTTTTTATATTGGGAAGAGGACAATCATTGTACTAATTTGAACTTTAATGGCAATTATCATAGCATTTGATTGATTCTGCTTTGTTACCATGTACTAATTACCTTATTTTTTATAAAATCTTTGATATTTGTCACTGATGGACTGATATTCCGCAAGCATGGAGCTTGCAACGGCCGAAATATCAAAGTCTCTTTAAAACAAGGTAATAAACCTGAGTGCATGCATATTGATTGACTTCACAAAGCTATAACGTTTGCTCTGCGCTTTTACGCTATCTGGGATATTGTGTTACTCATACCACTGACATAATTACTTCCTATCAACGTTGTTATAAACCAGACTACCTATTAACCTAGCTAGGAAACTGTAAGAGGTACACTGTTGTTATATCAAAGAGTACGTATTGATTGCACTCCGTGAAGCTTTGACCTTTGCTCTGCGCTGCTCTGGGTGGATATTGTATCACGATTTGTATATACCGCTTGCATTTATTGATTTTTGTTGTTAAGATAGAATACTTTTTTATTTAAATCTCGAAAATCCTTACTTGCTTACTTCATCAAGGTTGACGTGGTTTGTACCGCCTTTTATATGTATATTGTGAGAAAGGATTATGTATAATATACCTCTATATTACTAATGTATAGCTATCGATTGGCTAGTTAAAATATAGGTGTATTTTGCGTTCTCGTGTTCGTATTTCGAAATTCTATGAGTGCAGAAGTTTTTTTGTAAAAATAAATATTGTATATTGAATGTTTTTAAGATACGAGTAGTCCCCGTGGATATAAGATTTTTTGTATCAACCTGTACCTATAAATTTTCATAAATGTAATTTCCACAGCTAAAAATGTGAAGCTTTTATTTTAGTTCATGACTTGAATTACGTGTAATAAGGCTTCTCAGAACCCTGTGAACGTTCTGCTTCATCTCATTTTCCTTGTAAATATTAATTTCATAAAATATAATATTTAACGTCGTCGAGCGAGCACTTTGCGTGGGGTATAAAGGTCACATCGACACGAGCGAAGATCCCAATTGTATGTGTTTACGAACTTTACTGACGTCACAGACGAAATTGATAGCTTAATTGGTAAATAAACAGTTAGCAGTGCTCATAAAATTTAATTCTTTGTGAATTTAAGAGCTTAAGGTGACACAATAATGTTATTATTGTATCACTATTATCTATATCCATTTTGTATAATTAAGGCGGGGTAGTATAATAAATAAAATGATCGTTAAGCTTTTCAATGCCTATTTTCAGTACGCTAACACAGTTTTTATACAATCCATTATTTTAAATAAAATTAACTTGTTATTAATAACTTTATTAAAATATATTTTGAGTTTAGCGTATATCTTTTTGCAAAAACAGGTTAGTGAACACCATTTATAAATAAAAAAGAGCGGCACCGATTTTTATGATTTTAGGTTTATTGATTTTGTCTCCGCCCTAAACTCTGCTCTCACTCTACTAGAGTAATTATTAAAACTTAAAAAAAAACAATGTTTTCAATGATTTATTGGTTCTGTGGCGGTAGGAAGTTTTGCCGGAATAGTTCGTAAAGTAAAATTTAAAAAAAAAAACAAAAAAAATCTATAATAAATAAATGTTATTACCGCGAAATTATAATAGTTGCCTGCCAATCTACTCTAGAATCCTTTTATATCGTGTATTAATGTCGTGTGTACCATGTTTTTTTCTCATAGGCGTAATTTTATTAACAATCCAAGGTCAGTTTAATGTCAGGTGTCTCGTAGACATCGTTGCCCTCAGACTAGACCTAATGAATTATTCCACTTTTAAATAAATCGGCTGCAATTTGGCTGTGTTCTGCATTTTAACCATTTTGAATAACATTGTTTTGATATTTAAAATGATCAAATATGTTTTGAGTCATTTTGTAAAACTGTGCTTTAAAACATGTCGTAATCTTGCCATGACAACATAATGGGACTTTGACTTCGTATATAATTTCAATGATCAGATTATACTGAGATAGTTGTATTGTAAGTTCACGTTAACAAAGTAACACAACTTAACCTTTTGCTATATAACTTAATTTATTATTAACTGAAGTTTTAGTACATTTATAAACTTCTGTGAGTAAAGAGCATCAATTTAATTAAACTCTCAAGGGGCTCTAGTATTCGGCCGTTGATCTGGCGCTAGAGGTAAATACATTACAGGTTACGGGTCTGCCTTATTGCGACCTTTAGCCGGATCGCGGTTAACAAAGCCTACCATAAATAGTAGACCTAAGGTCTTTTGATCAGGTCTACAGGTGATTTTTAAGCCTAAATAAATAAAGCATCATCCGTTTCATTTGTATTGAGAAATCACCTGTGAATCTATTAAGAAAATGTTTTATTCGTTCAGGACTCACTTATAACCCTTAAAAATTTAAATTTTTCATTAACTTTTGTTAAATCTTTGACAAAGCATTGAAAATTGTTCAATTGCTCACAAATCAAAGGTTTTGTTCGCGTAAATGATCATTTTAATTAATTAGGTTTATTTCGGTTGTTGCTCTAAGACCATAGCCACAGAAAGCATAATGTAAAATGTAGGTAACAAAGCTATAATTATTAATGATTGCCTGAAATTTTCTCGGTTACTTACTCCCATGTGTAATGTTTTACTAATGTACACCGTTTCACGGTTCGATTTCGAAAAAAGTAAAGCTGTTATACCTAAATGCGCATTTAGGTCGCAGGTCGGTATTACTGCTACCTTTGTCGCATCGGGGACCGCGGTTAAACTAAACCAATTTTTGTTTGTTTAATTTTAGTTAGTTTTCTTTAATAACATACATGTTATGTCTATTATTTTTTATGTTATTAGAAATTCAAACATAATATGAGCACTGTTATGATGTAACAAAATTTTTACTCTTTTTGCTTCTGTTCCCACTAATTATTTTTATAAGTCTCTTATGTAAATGTTGGCACTCTAGGTCTATGCTTAATATTGTTAATATATATTATTCATGTAAATGACCGTCTGTTGCCCAAAATATAATAAATAAATAAATTGAGGATTTTTCTTTCATTAAGTATTTCTCTGCCTTTCTCTCTCTTAGAAATTAGGTGTCGAAGTTTTATATAGACGTTTTATGCGCTAGACTAGCAAACTAACTGTCATGGTCTCGAAGTAAGAAACTAACACCCTTGTGTTACGAGGTACCAGACAATCTTTTTTGCCAGGGCGTCTTCCTGCACACCCAGTCTCGAGTCAATTAAGAAAGGTTCGTTTTCTGAACTGACCCGAACCGGAATCAAACCCGTAACCAGAGGGTTCGGGGTCGGCAAAATTAAACACATTCGCCTTTCAATTAAGGAACACATTTTAAGAGTTCGTTGAACTTGTAATCAGTCGCAATTACCGAAGTACGACTTCAAAGTGATCCCATTACCTGTGAAATCGTTTCAGAGTCGACTTTATTAAACCAAGTTTCATGAACCCGTATTTTCTCATCTTAAGTGATTCGGTTTAATTTGTCTTATGTTTTTGTGGGTGTTGAGATTTTGAGTAATATTTTAGTAAGATAAGAACATCTCAAATTAAAAGATTGTCGGGATTAATTTCTCTAGATATACATGGGGCACACTAAAAGTTTTGCACTTTTAGCTAACTATTAGAAGTATACTATTCGAATGTAATATTTTTTTAAACGTTGCAACCTTCTTAGTAAAAAAAAAAACAATTAGCGGGAAATGATTTGTCAATTGTTTTTTTTATCACACATCAAAGTTCTACGTACGCAACGAAAATGGAATTAAGTCGAAACGATTTTAGAGCGATGGTTTTTTATGATTTTAAAAGTTCTCTCTCTCCGCAAGACTGTGCCGCTCGTCTTTAAAATGCTTTTGAGAGAGAAGCACCTTGTTTGAGCACCTTGAGGCGATGGTTTGCTGAATTTGAGAGAGGTCGAGTTTCTTTACATGACGAATTTCGTGAAGGGCCTTCAACTGCCGTCAACGAAAATAATGGGGCTACCTATTACCTATGAGAGCTTGGGGCGGATTACCTATGAGACAATTCGAGTACTATTGGGGATTGGTATGAGCCAAATTCAGAAAATTTTACACGAAGAATTGAAAGTTCGGAAACTTTGCTGTTGTTGGATCCCTCATGAACTGACAGCGGAGCAGAAGCGGGCTCGCGTGGAATGGTGCTCACAGATGCTACTGAAGTACGACCACGGACATTCAAATGCTATGACATTGTCACAGGAGACTAAACGTGAATTTATTGTTTTGAACCCGAAAAAACAACAATCTTGTGAATGGGTGTTTGAAAATGAGAACAGGCCAACAAAAGCGAGGCGAGCGAGAAACGTTGGTAAAAAAATGATCGCGTTTTTTTTCTCAGCTACGGATCCCATCTGTACAATTCCACTTGAAGATCAAAAAAGTGTTAATGCCGAGTGGTATTCTACCATTTGTTTACCCAGGGTGTTAGAAAAAGTTCGCGAAAGACGACCCAAAAGCCGCGTTCTTCTACATCATGACAACGCTTCTTCACACACGGCCAACAAAACAAAGTCATTTTTAGCTTCTGAAAAAGTACAACTCGTCACCCATCCTGCGCATAGCCCCGACCTAGCACCCTGTGATTTCTGTATTTTCCCCAAAATCAAAGATTTGATTAGAACTTTTACTTTGACCAACTCCGAAGAGGCAGTGATAGCGTTCAATCAGCACGTAGAAACATGCCTTCAGATCTGTGGTCCTCCTGTTTTAAAAAATGGTTCGATCGCATGAAAAAATGTTTAAAATGTAAAGGAGAGTATTTTGAAAAGCAATAAACATAATATTTAGGTTATAACATGTTATTTTTTTAAGTTACGCAAAACTTACAGTGTGACCTACGTATTAATCTGCTTCACCGTCAGTTATGAATGACTATGATCTATCTGTAACGTGTACATTAAAAATGTAAGATGTTTTTTTTTATAAATATTGGTTGGTTTTGACAGCTGTTTGACTTATATACGAAACCTATTCTACGACTCTTAAGGCGACGATTGTCTGTGGCAAATGTTACTTTTTGATCAATGAACGAATCACGAACGCAAGATGCCAATTTACAAAAAAAAAATGTTCAAGAGTAAACCTATTTAAACTTCGAACAATCTTTTGATAAAATTTAGTTAAAGTATAGAGATCACTTGCAACTTTTAAAAAAAACGCGTTTATGTTACCCGGACTTATTTTCCGTGGACACTAGGCTTAAAAGTTTTCAACATGTTTTACTTAGTAACACAAACACGTTAAGTAATTTATATGTTAATAAACAAATAAATTACAAATATAATGTAATTCCTTTTAATGATAATTTTTCCTACGCGTCTTCGAAAACAACACAAATCTGGTATACCTTCTCGTATGTTGACGTAAACATATTATAATATTAAATATCAGCTAAAATTGCATTTCCTCAGTTCCCTTCAAAATGTTTATGATTAAAATGTGGACTAAAAACCGAAAAGTATGTATTTGTCCAATTCTTGTCTGTATCTTTTATCTTGTAAGTACCTACCAACGGGCCTCCTTATTAAATTATCTGTACTACCTACCTACAGCTACATTATAACTTTTGGTTCATTTAATTTGCTAAGGGCCGATTTTCAATCGCTAGATAACTGTATTTGACGAATAAAATTGACGTTTTGACACAATTTCCATACAAAAATTTCTATACAAAAAATGTTTTCTATGATAAGTTAAATATATACCTAATGTTTTATAAAATCTTATATGTAATAATAAAGAGAAAATAATAATACTCATATGTATCCCTTAACCATGTTGTATTTAAATGGCTGAGTAAGTTATTTAAAGTGACGTTTTGTTGGCTGCTCTGAGAAAGGGACTACAATCGCGGCTTTATGAGATCCCGCCTGAATCAAGATCAATCTTCTCACCGCGGAGTAGTGGGCTAGCCAATCCATAAGAGTTGCCTTTGATGTCGCTGCAAGAGTAGCTGTCTGGCCGGTTTTTGTTAGGACAAGTTAATTGTGTAAACAAAAACATTGAATCTCTCATCAGCTGGCACCGACTCCAAAAGTAACTGATTAGGTACTTAAGTGTTAGGATTATTTTTATCATTTTAGTGTTTTGAAGTCGGTTTTATTTTTTAAATAAAATTTACTTATTTCATCTATTTTTAGTGATAAATCCTAATCTAACTGCTGAACACCGATTTCATCCCCTATTTTCCTACCCTTAGGGGTGATTTTTATTTTGCAAACTTTTATCATAGCATCTTTGAAGTATAAGCTATTCAATAAAACAAAAATCATCAAAATCGGCTCATATTTGTCGAAGATAGGTAACAAGAACCACAACCAAAATATTATCTGGGTATATATTTGTTGATTTTCTCAAAAAGTTCTAAATCAATTTCGATAAAATTTATATGGAACCACCTCTGAAGTATGATCTACCAAACAAAAAAAGAATAATTAAAATCTATTCATAATTGGCGGAGTAATCGCGTAACATACATACAAAAAAAATAACATACAGTCGAATTGAGAACCTCCTCCTTTTTTGAAGTCGGTTAAAATTATACAAGATGAGTGAAATATATCAAAAAGAGCCATCCATAAATAACGTCACATGAATTACATGTTTTTGACCCTGGTCACATTTGTGAAACCAATCTCACCTGATCACGGTACATCCTGCTGAACAACAGGAGGCTCTGGCGTTACCGGTGGTTATGAAGCTTCGATTTATGGACTTTCTTAAAGCCAAAATAGTCAGTGTAATTTGTTATATGTACCAATTAAAAAAATAAAACATTATTGCCTAATCGCTCTCCACGCTTTGGTAGAGTTTGCTGGCAAGGCAGGATTTATGATGGTAATAATAAGTGAAAATTACCACTTGGGTGGCTCATCTGCCAGTTTGTCTATCTTTTTAAACAAAAACGACAATGTATAGACTTCTAGTTAGTCGTTGAGATTCAAATTTCTCACATAGTTTGCTTTGACATTTCTTTCAGAGTATTGAAGACAAAAATCTTAAGCTAAATACAAATTTATAATTAAATCCAACAACAAAATAAAAAAATCTTATGTTTAATATTGAAAAACATATACATAATAGTATTTGACTTAAAAACATGTGTCCGTTTGACACTAAAAAAGTGGCGACCCTGTCTCCGCCCGTGCCGTCCGCCTGACAAACAATCCGCCCGCCTTTGACGCCGCGTTACATATTAAAATATTCACGACCTACCCTCGACATGTCTCACGACGTCACAAGCGATAAAGTTCCGAAAAAGAACAAAATGGAAGGAAGAAAAACTAAAAAGTGTAAAAAAGAAACAATAGTTGCTTGAAACAAAGATCATAGTTTCCATATTGTTGTATTCTGTGTATTAATCTAGCCACGACTTAACCTTATGTTACATTGTGGAATCTTGATACGTACGAGCATTCGTCTTATAATAGGGGCTGAAGATAAAAGATAGGCTGGAACTAGGTGGGATTGCCAACAAACAGACTTCATTTAGTTTTGAATTTATATCAGTCACACTGCAAACAGATCTTCCTGTATTTTCAACCGACTTCAAAAAAGGAGGAGGTTCTCAATTCGACTGTATGTTTTTTTTTGTATGTATGTTACGCGATTACTACACTAATTATTAATTGATTTTGATGATTCTTTTTTTGTTTGGTAGATCATACTTTAGAGGTGGTTCCATATAAATTTTATTGAAATTTATTAAGCAGTTTTTGAGAAAATAACAACAATATACCCAGATAATGTTTTAGTTCGTGATGCTTGTATCTATGTTACCCAATATCTTCAACAAATGTAAACCGATTTTGATGTTTTTTTTTTATTGAATAGCTAATACTTCAAAGATACTATGGTAAACATTTTTGGAAAAAAAATTACACATAAGGGTGAAAAAAGAGCATGAAATCGGTTTTTAGCAGTTAGGTTAAGATTTATAACTAAAAATAGATGAAATAAATACATTTTATTAAAAAAACAGACTTCAAAACACTTAAAAACTAAAAATAATATTAACACGTAAGTACCTAATCAGTTACTTTTGGAGTCGGTGCAAGCTGATCAGTTTGAATGTTTTCGTTGCACCGACTCCAATACTTATGTGTTAATATTATTTTTAGTTTTTCAAGTGTTTTGAAGTCGTTTTTTTTTATAATGCTGTAACGATTGATGTTATCATTGAAATAAATCAAATCTCTCTGATAAACAATTGGCCTTTGGAGAACAGACTAGAAATATAGAAACAGAAACGTTTATTCGACACACAAGAGAAAAATACATTAAAAAAATATAGGGTCTGATGTGTCGAAAAGGTTCCTGCTCTGTATTTGTCGTGACAGCCACGGACGTACCACGACGCTGATTGAACTACGATAGAAATACATTTTAAAAAGTCTTACTCTAAATTAATAACGACCATATACATAGACCATAGTGGGGAGATATGACTCTCCTATAACTCGCCATCTTGCCAGGGTGCTGGTCAAGAAGAACACTGGCTGACCCGCCGCTGCCATCTGTAGTTCTCTCTGTTTTATTGTTTTGTGTTTTTGTTGTTAGTAATATAGCTTATAAGATCTTACTAATAAAATGGACCTGCGTTGTCTGATTTAATGAAATAAAAATTAAAAAATAAATAAATAAATAAAATAAGAATTTTCATCTAATGGTATGCGTCTGCGTCATCCTGGAATAGAATAGCTGGAAAATAACATTAAATAATCAGTCTTGTATTGACTTATGACACAATGTTTATTTAAGAGATTTGGTTTATAATAACGTTTCTTTCGTTGCATATTAAAATACTAGCAGCCTTTTAGAAATGCCCATGATTTTTTCTGACTTATATACTTAAATACATTACATAAAACTTATGACTCAGGTAGCTACGAATGCTCGTGCTCATCACGCAAAAAACACTTGCATGATGCGAACCCGCTACCTCCTTTGTAGTGGAGCTTTGTAGTGGAGCGCAAACCAGTAGAGTTCAGTAGAGTTCCTCGCTTTTGTTTCAGTGTTGCAATTATTATTATTTATTATTAGTTTAGTTTATCAAGATATCAGAAAAACTGACGTTATGTGGATAGGGCAATAAAATGGAGTCTAATTGGGTCAGCACTTCCATTTGTCTCTATTATGGCACTCGTTTGGAAATGATAGTTTTCGAACTTTGCTCTACGACGACTCAGTCAGACTCACGTAAGATTAGTCTAATTTAACAGTGCAACCCTTACAAGAGAATATTATATCAAAGGTATCTTTAAGAGATTGGATTACATTGTGAATTTTCAAATACAAGGCCTATAAATATTCAAATAGATATAATTTCATCAGTAACATGAATTCTTTAAGAGGTCCCTTGTCTGATATTGAATGATTGTTACTTATTTGTAATTGAATTAATTATTCAGCTCCCTCAGATGAAGTGGTCTCCGTAGGATAATTTAAGGTAACTTACCTACCTGAAATATCTTTTCACCCTGCGTAGGTAGTTGTTGTCTGTAACTTTTAATTGCTGGTTCAATCTCATACCTAAAGTAATTAAGGTATGTCTATTTTGGTTACAACTAGCTGTTGCCCGCGAGTTCGTTCGCGTGGTCTTTGTGAAACCATAATTAGTCAAAACTAGAGATCACTAGAGACTATAACTATACATATTTTTTTTCATATTCAAAATGTTTTGCCAACTGAACAGCGACATTAACGGTGTGCAGTGCCATCTATAATTACAGGTATCATGTATCCCTCGGGAACCGTACATTTATCCCTGATAAAAAGTATCCTGTCTTTTATTCCAGACTAATATCTATTTCTATGCCAAATTTCATCTAGATCCGTTAAGCTCTGGCGTGATTGAGTAACAAACATCCATTTATCCAAACTTTCGCATTTATAATATTAGTTGTATTTTCAATGTAATAAAAAAAACAACTATCAAAAAGAAACAAGCTTGGTTATAGAAATAGATGTCTCTAATATGAAAGGTCGACTCGCAGCTTTCGTATAATATTTTAGTCGCAACTTGGTTTGTTTAAAGTATTGTTTGAAGACACTAATCAAAAGCTCCACGAGATTTATGTTTGACGAACTCGGTTCCACTGGGATTGGGGAAGGAATTGGACTTCAATTCCATAGCAATATTTGTTACAAACCCGTAGGGAACGGGCCCACAGTCTAGAAACAGGTTGCAACGTAGAAGCCTTCGCTTGATTTAGGACTCTTTTTCTTGTAAAAAGTTTACCTATGACTAGAAAACTTTATGAAAAGCAAACAAATACATTTTTTTTCACGATATATTGATATGTAATGTGTCATAGCATCTCAGCAGGGTTTGATTAGATCCAATAGTGATACGCGATTTCGGTATTATTACCTTTCTCCGTAGGAGTCCAATTTCGTTCAATCTTTATTGTAATTTTCCTTACAACTGACTGTATGAGTACATATATTTGCAATACGAAAAATTTTCTGTAACCAATTATTGGAAACCTTTTTTTAGTTAGCGGTGCTAGACAGTTATGATTCTTAGTACTTACTTACATCATTTTATCATCATCATTCATTTCCATACATCAAAATACTTCGACAAAATATTTTGATGTATGGAAACTATTTAAACTATGCTACAGCCTATTATGACTACTATTCGATATTATAGTGTAGAACGGTAAAAGGCAAGCTAGAAGGTTGTTATTAAACAGAGTTACTGGCTGTATATCTACGGATAATCTAGCCTGTCGATCTATGTAACCTGTAGGTCTTTTGTTTGGAAGTTTGCGTAATATTTTAAGAATATTTACGAAGCTATATACTACTAGGATAACTATAAAACTAAACAGCAACACCGCCGTTAGTAACACAACTTATCACTAAGATTAAGTTTAAACAAACATTTTATTCACCTACGAGAACTTGTACTATGTTAAATAATTTATTGGCTTTATTCTGTACAATAAATCACAACCAGCTGTCAATGCATGTAATGCATCACTAATACATATATTTTTTTACAATAACACCAACTATCACAAATGACTACATAACGGACAAAAATATACTCAAACACATTTATAAATGTACTGACAAGACTCACTAACACACATTATTTAATGCAAGTGCATGGTTTTGTTGTTCGATATGATTCGCGGTATCATTAATTTGCAATCGGCACGTTTGCACAGACATTCACACAACAATGACGGTCGACATTGTTGGCTAAAGCCTCATGATTCGGTCGAACGCCTTGCGAAGGACATTGTTTGGGTGATCGGCGGTGCTTGGGTTACGCCACAGCTTGAGAGAGAACGGCATTTTAAAACGTAATGGCCAGTAACCGGCCAAATTTGGCCATCATTAAAATGTTATTTAGCTAGCAACATCGTTACATAAATGATGAATTATCACCACTATTTTCATGATATCTTATATAAATAAAAGAAAGTCGGATTAGTTACACCATTTATAAGTCGAGAACGGCTGGACCGATTTTTATGATATTTGATTTGTTGAATTTGTCTTCGTCCCGAATAGCAGAATAACAATAAAAAGCCCAAAAATGTACGAAAAAAAATAAGGCGGTACGAAGTTCGCCGGGACAGGTAGTTTTTTTTTAAAATAAAAAAGAGCAGAACGAGGGACATACTTCTACAGGTTGTTCTTCTCATGAATATAAACGACATAGGCGAGTCGATAATACTTTTACTACATTAACTATAGATCAAATTAGTTTTGTTATTTGTCCCATTGTGATTTTATTTATTTATGAGAAGAATAACCTGTAGGTATAAGTTTGCCGGTATTCTACCTGACACACGGTATATTATATAGTTATAAAATAGTATGCGCGTTATCTTGTGTGTTTTCTAAATTAACCTACCTACTTAAATTAAATTAAATTAACCTACCTACTCAATAATATATTGCAACTAGCACTAAGGTAAGAGCGAGGCACTCCAACACGAGTATAATCTGGAGCTGTCTCTCCAAATGATTGTAACCCAATTATTGAGAAATAAAACATTTTATTATATTTATTATTATTATCTTGTGTGTTTGTAATTAAACTGGCTGTCTTTTCTGATCTGTAGATCCGTTAGACAGGGGCCAAATATCGTAAAATTGTTCTGGTTCGTGCTCCCTGCCCGCAATATGGCGGCCGATACGTGCCCCGGCCACATTGCCCGATATTTATTTAATGGCTTCACTGGTATTAGTTCGTTGGTAGCAGTTAATTTTGTGGCAAAAGCGGGTTATTACGACTATGTAGTGCGATTTGAAAACTATTGAAGTTATATAGGCGAGTTGGTGTTACGGGCAAGTCACTCAATCTCGTAAGGCGAAAATCAGCATTAATGTGTCATGTCCCTAGCGCTTAATTTTTTTCTGTATATTTCATTTCCAGCTTTTCATTTATTTATTACCACACATATGTAGACATTCATCATCCTCGTCATTATTAAGGCCATAGGACGTCCACTGCTAAACATAGGCCTCCCCCAATGACTTACAGATTGGCCGGGTGGAAGCGGCCCGCATCTAGCGGCTTCCTGCAACCTTTACCATGTCGTCTGTCCACCTTGTAGTTGGATGCCCTACGCTACGTCTGCCGGTACGTGACCTCCATTCCAGAACCTTTCTACCCCGTCGGCCGTCAGTTCCACGTGCTATGTGCCCCGCCCACTGCCACTTCCTCCGTCAATCCATTGTGCTATGTTAGCGATTTTTGTTGATTTACGAATCTCCACATTCCTAATTCGATCTCGCAAAGAAACACCGAGTATAGGCCCTTTCCATAGCACGCATTCATTTATTTCATGAGGATAGTATAGAGGATAGGATAGTATAAGTAGCCCAATTTATCCTGCTTTATTGCTTTTTTTTTGCTTTTAGCAAAATGGTATACATCCGTACATAGATTCTGAAAAATTCAGAGGTATGTACTGACGCTGAAATTCGTACTGACGACCTATAGATGTGAGTAAAGATTTGGACCACAGAGCAGAGCTACTACCTCAACCTCAATACCTCATTTTAATAGACTGGACATCTAAAGAAAAAAAACTATAAAAAACATTTTATTTCTTAGCAGCAATTAATGAAAATAAGCTTATTTTCCCTACAGAAATACAGCTTAGTCGATGTCAGATTAAGATTGAAGGCCCGCGTTAACCTCATTCATTCTCCCCACCCGACCACATCTCGGGCACCCTTTGTTATGTTCTACCGTCTTAGACAACTTGATCCTTACTACGCTAAAACGAGTGTCTAACAAAATGTGTAATATCTATCAAAATTTTGTTAAAATAGTAAATACTTCATAAACATTTGTAGATAACAATGACAGTCACGCCAAGTAAAATAAAATAAACCTAAGTACTTGTGTTAGTTGTAACAAAATCTTGTTCCCCTTTAAATTATTTTTGTTAGTTTAACTCTCTATAGTGACATTAAATGTAGTTTTTTTGTTTTGTTTTCAATAATGAGAAAGTAACAAGGCAGGTATTAAACATTGTTCAGTTTGTATAGCGTTGATAGAGACAGAACGATGTCTTCAATGCCATACTACCTAATCCGGTGGTGCTCAATTGCTAGTTACTGAAGTAACAAAACATATATTTAATAACATAATAATTCGTTTCTTATCTTCTATTTTACTGCAGCTAAAATAAACAAAGAGGCTAACAGACTGAAGATAGAACAGATATTCTGCGAAAACATAACCTGCCTCTCCACAAAGCTCATTTATTATGAAAAGCAAAATGGAGGCAATCCATTTTATCATAACGATCTATACAGCGGTGTAGTCAACAACATGATATAATTAAAGATCAAAAGTAAACATTTTCAATGTTGTTAGGTCAGGCTAGCAACGCATAGGGACAAACAACCATTCATTAATTTTTAAACAGGATGATTAAATGAAGATTAAACTAGGGAAATACTTCTACAGGTTTTTCTTCTGACGAATATAAACAACTTTTACTATGTAAGTATTTGACCAAATATGCTAAAAAAAACTACTGTTCCATATTTAGTATAGTCCAAATAAACAGGCTTTATAAACAATGAATCCATAAGAACAATAAATTCGACTAAATAAAAAAGATAACCTAAGACTTGTTGGTTGTAATAGCACATAATATAATATTATTTTTTTGTATATAGGTACTGTTGGCCATAACAAGAATTTATCTAATCAAGTGAAAAGGAAGGGAGGGACGACCTTGAAATGTGTGCTGTAATATAATCCGAGCTTTCGCCAGTGACGCAAGCGTCTATGAAAAACATAGTGGAATGTTAGAGCGCAATCAATGTGCCAAAGAGTAAATGCAATAAAAGATTTTAGGAATGCAAATGTGAATCGACAAAAACAAAAAATTGTTGAACCTTTGATATGCTCACGACAACACACCAATATATTGCCACAGTCTCGAAGTAATGAATTAACTTTCTTGTGTTACGACGAGATACTTAACAATAAGGATTATGCATTATTTTAATAAAACGGTTATTTTTTACCTAAAATCAATGTTGTTTTCACTATCTTATAAATATAGTAAAAACAATATATTATTTTCTTGCATATTCCCTTTTAATTCGGCCAGTAGCGTCTTTAGTAAGCGTAGGTTTTTAGTAAGCTGCGTACTAAAACACCTCCAATTAAAAAAATAAAACTCTAAATCGAACCTAGGACCCTTTTTACAGACCAGGCATATTACCGCATCAGTACGCCAATCGGGCCGTCCACTTTGTGTCACATAAAGAAAAAAGACTGATAGGTACATCTACATGACTCTACATGATTTGGTGATGAAGAGACCAATACGATACACCCTATTAAAAGTCAGTCCGCTGCGTCCGTTTAGGTAAGCGAAATACATAAAACTCTATGAGTTAGACAAAATCTAAATCATTAATGAATTCGTCCTAAGTAAAGAATGTGCTAAAAGGCTATGGTTTCTGAAATGAGCTTAGCTTTCCATTTGCTCCGGAATAAGTTTAATTAATATTTAATTAGGTTAATGCGAATGAATATACCCTTTTTCATTACGGATCTAATAAAACAGGCGAAGTGCGTGTCGGGTCACGCGCAATGTAAGGTTCCGTGGTTGTCCATTACAATATGCGGTATTTGCTACCTGTTTTACATTATTAACAACTTCATCTAAGTAATTTTCTTGTCTAAGTACATTTTATAAGTTTACGCGGTAACTTGTAAAGTCTACATAGCTACTGTCGTGTTTTTTACATTTCTTAAAGCAACCATTGAGCAGACACACTTGACTCTAACAAAAAAAAGCACTTTAAGCTTAATATTACGCTAACGGATGCCTATATTAATAAATGTTTTTGTATACCCCCAATATTTGAACGACCATGGGATAGATAAGAAAAAAAAACATCCCACTGTACGTGTAGGCAATGTACCATAAAATACTTTTTCTTTAAAGATTTTATAGTACTACTTTGTCGGCATGATTAATATGTACACCTATGCCTAATTACAGCTTAGTCTTACAGAGTTAAACCGCGGACAGACAGACGGATAAACGGACGGACACATGGCGAAACTATTAGGTTTCCCGGTCGACTACGGAACCCTAATAATGACGGTTTTTTTCCGTACTTATCGGATTATCAAAAACGCTGTCCTTGGCTGCCGTCTGTAAAATCGTGAATATTAAAATATAAATAATTTAAAATAGTCCACTTATCTATTAGTAACTTTATCTATCAGAGCTTGCGTCAAATCCGGTAGTTCTGATTTTTGCAAACTTGTATATGATGTTGAAAAATTTTTTAGAAAAAAATCATTGAAATTGTATATGATGGTCAAAATTAATTCAGAACGACAGAATATGCAAAAAAATGAAAAAAAAAAAACCAAAATAATTCTAAACTTTAAAAGGCTTTATCTCGGAAACTATTGGGTCTACCGAGACAGTTCTAATCTTATGTTGTAGCAAATTTAGTCTTCTTTGAAAACGTCTTTAGGGTTATAATCGCCAACAACTGCAAAAAAAAATTTGCTGTCGAGGTCACAAACTTGAATTATTCATTGGGCCAACATCATTGGGTAAAAGATTCTGCAAAAAATCAGATCTACCGGATTTAAGGTAAAGTACCCTGTACGTACTTTCAGGTGACAAGGTTAATGGACTAAAAATCACGATATAAAAAAACAGTTTATTAAACCAAATTAACGTTACACTCGATTCTAAAATACATCCTACCTACCTATTTGGTACGTATCTTTTTCAACACCTTGTACCTAAACTGTTAAGTTTTAAAACATTTCATGTAAGGATGCCAGGATGGCGTTCTTAAAGTAAAATTTGTTTGCGATTACCAGATGAAAATTACAGCCAGACCTGCATGCCACGAAACAATCTGCTCGTTTAGCTAAATTACGTGACATGGTTTTTTAACCATGTTACATAATATAACCGAATTCTTTTGAATTGAATTTCGCTAACGCGGAAACCGTTCATGGTAGCCTTCGTCTGTGATATGTTTTATCTACAACAGCATATTCTGTACACTCTACCATGTATTAAAAAATTCAAGAAAGGTTCTGTTCATTGTAAAGTAAAATATACGTATTTTACTAAATAAATTAAAGTAAAGACCTTTTTACCAATAACACCAGGAAAAAACTATTGATAAGAGATTGCTGTGTTTCATTGCGTACTGCAATAGGCTTTTCCAATTTTATAAAGCACTAAATTCACTCATGTCTCAGTAAAGTAAAATAGCCATATACAGGGTTACATTGCAAAGGGGTGCCAAATCTTGAGTGGCTCAGAATCAGTAACTTAATCGAACTATGCAAAGAACAAACATTTTTTTTAAAATTCACATTAATTCCTATCCGCTGAAAAAATCGTACGCGTGGTAAATTTTACTCATTCATGAAAAAATTGCACCGTATGTGCACTGCGTAAAGTCTTTGTTGGCTCGTCGTGCCTACGCCTTTGACGAATGACGCGGCTTTCGTAGTCTCTCTATTGACTTTATTTTCGGATATTTTAAAGTACTTTATTTTCGTAACATACGATTATTAAAAATAATAACGATTAAGACGCTTCTTTATATTGTTCCATAGATCTTATTTTTTAAATTTGGCACCCATTTGCAATGTAACCCTGTAGACTACCAGTTAAAACGTAGTCACGTAGCTGCTATTCATCATGTATGTTATAAAAAGCTGATTATCCTAAGTTCGGTTTTTTATCTGCGGAAGAGTTGGCTGAATGAGGTGAATTTAACTCGCTTCAGCGCGAGCAAGGTCGTTGGCTGATGGCAGCAGATGGAAAGAAAACATTATCCCTATTTTCGCATAACACTATGTATGAAGTATTCCAGAGACATCAGAAACATTCCAGTGGCTGTAGTATTTTTAAACTATCCAGCATTTTACCCGGCAAGATTACAGTGGCATGGTACGGTATGGCCAAGAAAGTTGTCTACCAGTTTTGTCAAAATTTAATGTGTCAGTAAAGTAGCGATAAGGTTTTTGACGTAATATGATAAACAGAGAATTAGTAGCTGTCAGAATAATTTTGCATGGGAAAATTAACCCTGTTGTTCTATGACGCGCGAATGATTTTCAACCTTAGGGTGATAGACCACTTTCTTGGCCGCTGTACGGTGTGTGATTTTTGCTCTGGTCCAAGAAAATTATCTTTCAGCATTTGTATTACGCAGAATGCCGATGCGAGTGACCCAATCGATTCGCTTGTGCTTTTAGTGTTATTCCCCATTGCCCAATGCGCACGTCTACACTATAGCGTTTATAACTTTTTTTGTATGTTTCATCTGAATATAAATTGGATGTAATGAGGCCTAAAACGTGATGCTTTACCTGTATAAACTAGCCATTACGGTTGTGCCTGAAAGAACCCTTAGTAGCTTATCGATTTGGCTGTGTTGAACATTTTATTCTAAAGTTATTTTAAATGTAATGACGCAGTTGAGCCTTTTGTTGTGTTTTCAAGATTCATGTATCGTTTACCTTGGTCTAATCAATACGTATTACGTCACTACTCTCGCGAGTTGGGGGATTGAAATGCGTAGTTGGATTATAGTTCTTTGAAGTTGCCTTTAGTGACGTAAGTGTGGACATTAAATGACACATTATCATTGGTGCCATTGCTATTGCTTTCGAGATTTTCTAGTTTGAAAACAAAATTTTAATTAATGCTATGGCATTTTTAACTACAGAATGGTATGTTGATAGTTACAGATCTTACACCTTTCAGTTATGCATTTGAACATACATATTTGTAATTGTATGTTTTCTAAATATATTTCTCTTCATTTTACTCTAAAAATTCACCCCTTAAATCCTTTGTGCTTTGCTATGGACTCAAAAAGGTCAACTAGTAGAGATTTTGAGTACGTCTTATGTAGATACACAAGTTTATTTGGTATTACTGTAAGAAATCAATCATTTATAGTTACGGATTCTTTACACCAGTTTGCGTATTCGCTCAAAGTGGATGACGTCACACGAGAGTCGTAGTCGCGGAAATCTGTAGTTACTTCCTTGATAGAACCATTGTAGAGTAGTTATTCTTGTCCAGTTGGGGTTACAATAGGTCAACTTTCTGATTACTAGGCCGAATTTTTTAATGTTTTTTTGTACCTAATCGATGTGTACCTATTATATCACAAGCTAGAACAAATTACGCAATTTGTTAAAAATGGTTCTACAATTTACCTTTATTCAATTTATTTTTCATCACACGAATGTTTATTGACGTGGGCGTGAGGCGCAGGTGCAAACTCCCATTCAGACTCTTTATTGCAGCGCAATTTGCCTAACTTTTATAAAAATATTACACTCATTTTTATACAAATCAATCTTTAAAAAAACATTTGTATCAAAGCCTCATTTGAATAATAAAATATTAGATAATATACAAGATAAACGATTATAACTTTAAGAGCTGCCTAAAATTAGGCAGTTTAGTTAGTTCATCATTCACGTAATAGCTCTAGTGCTGTAAGACGTAAGGTTTAGCTGTAATTGTCCGTCTCAAATTCAAAGCAGGTCGATGAAGTTGATCAGCAGTGCTGAAATCAAAGCGCACGTGCCCCGAATGCCCTTAACGGGTTCCATTTCGCTTTGGCTCGACCCTCGTCTCGTTTGCATTTTCAAGTATCCAATAGGATAACAAGCCTCCGCCTGTATTATAGGTAACAGTATTGCTCCTTTGATAATATCGATGTCCGACGTCCCCATCACATTATCGACTTAATAGTAAGTATACTTTATATTATCATATTCATAGACAAGAAAGGAGGTAACCGGAAAATGTCTTTGGACTTGCTAATTTGACATTTCCGACAAAAGCCAACCGTCTCCCCCCGAACAAAATGACAAGACCGTTAAAAATTTCAGACTTAGTGATTAAACCCAATCTTAGTGTGTTTGGGGAGTTGTCGGCCAATTGAAACGGTCAGGTTTGAGTAGATTGTGTTATTTGCGGTGTCGGTCGCATGCGCGATGGGGGGTCGCGCAGCGGCGTTAGATCGAAGGCTAGGGGGCGCGCAGGGCGCGTGCGCGGCCGCGGCGACTCCGCCGCCTCCGTTGCCGGCCCGCAGTCGCACCGCGCACCCCATCGCGACGCGCCATGTCGCCCGCTGCGACAACACGGAGCACCTAGCTCAAGGAAAACAGTGTAACCGCAAGTGGATAAACCCCGACGATCACTGCAAATTTCGGTAAGTCCTCACTGCGGACTGCGGCAGAGTGCAGTGTCCAAGGTTAAAGCCCCTTGCCTTTCCCGGATGCCGATCTCTCATCCCGTAGGGGGGTGGTAGAGGGCGCTAGTGCGCGCCGTGAGTCATCTCTGCGACACGTTTTTCATGGCCGCCCCTTCGATCTCTCCGTCTCGAAGGTATCCCGTCCTCGGAAGACTGTTGCAGTGCGTTACGTAAGTGCGTCAGAGCAGTGCAGCGGCCGTGGTGCCTACACTTTCAACCAGACCGCTGCGCACTCGAGCGCAGCCAATTACGGCACGCGAGGATTGCTTTCAGGAAAACATTCACCATTTTGTACGCGAACCTTGTGCTGGCAACTGTGGATTCAGTAAAATTCATTCAGTAAAGTGTAGTACACCGTCATGATATCCCACGTCGTGCGTTCGGTCGTTTTTCTAAAGGGACTAAGCGTTTTGTGTGATATTTTTATTGGATTGTAAAAGTGGTTCTTGAATTTTCTTCGGCAATCTGTTGTTAAAGTGTTCAGTTTTACGTTGCATAATATTCGTGACATACAGTAGGTATTGATGTTCTTATACAGCTTCTTTTGATAACAATAAATGGAATCATAACACTGAGCGATGCGCACTTACCTGGATTTTTAATTGTAACTTTCATATTTGGCAATTGCGCAATAGTTTTGTCTACAGATGTGCACGCAGATACCGTTGCAAATATTCGCATGAGAACCGCACCCGTGTCGCTGTCTTTATTGATTATTACTCTATTTACAATTTATACCGAATGTTGTTTTTTTTTTTACACAGCTATACAAAAACTGGCTAAATTGATAAAACTTATTTACGAAAATGTTATTATTTTATTGCACAATAGTATCAAAAAATAGTAAAATGATATTGGAAATATACAATAATAAAACATATTATCTACTTAAGTACTTAACATTTAATCGCTGCCGCTACTCAATTACTACTCCAGTTAGAATTGTTCATAAATTGCTTTTCTGTATCTCTAGTAACTAGTAACTGCATCTCTAAATTGTAACAGAAAATTATACAGTCTCCAAAATATCACATCAAAGTAACAGTACACCAAAAAAACCTCCACTGCCATTAGCTATTACCAGCCACAATAAAGTATAAAGTACAGTAACGTCCCGTGAAATTAGATTCGTCCGTTAAAATTGTAAATATAACACAGTTACGGCAAAACCGAATCAGCTGAGAGACGCTTGCGCACGCTATTCACGCCGCTTGACCGCGATCGAACGAGGACTCGACCCGTTGTTTTGTAATCAATATCATAGTTAATGAAGTAATCATACATTAATACATTGGCGTACATAAAGAGCTTAAGTTCAATGAGTCAGTTCTTTGTTGGATCTGGCCAATATTTTCGCCTGTGTTTCATTTAATAAATGCAACTAGTTGTTATTATTTACTAATTTCTGCAGTAAAAATCGTACGATTAAAGTAATTAATAGTTTACTCTTTAGCTACACTGCTCTTAGGTTAAAACGTCCACTGGAAAATTGCTCATAATTTTATTATAATATCTTTTTGTTTACAATATTTTGGTCTAAAAGAATTAAGACTAAAATTATTTCAAATATAAGATACCCTACACACACTAAAAGTTAGATGCACCTAGTACTAAAAGGTATTCTGGTGACATTCTTGTTTGGTAATCAAAGTCAATGAAGTCAAGTCAAAAGGTAACTTACTTAGAACGTTATAGTACGTACCTACGTATTCTACTTTCAAAAATAATTAGGTTATAATCAAATTGTAGATTTAATCACATACTTTGTGTTTTAAGGCCAGGAAGTAAGTAGTTACATTATCGTAACAATAACTTTAAGCGTTACATATCCATAAATATTTTTTTTATTTCTAAAGTAGTGTAGTGCTTGCCGTAAAGACATTTCAGATTTGTAACTGTTGAATTGTAAAAAGCTTTAGGTAGCTAATGGATAGAAATCGATAATAAATTTGGAAGAAAAACCGTAACAAACAAAGGATAATTAACGCACACCTCTATCATTGGACATTCAAAAATTGTAGAGCACATACAAGTATAATTATTCTGTTTAATAACTTCACTACAATTCCAAAGATTATTTTGGTTTACTAAAGTTGGATATTACATAATATTATTTAGGGTAAATGAATAGTTCATGATCAAGGAAATATGTTAAAGCTATGGCGCATCATTTGAAATTTTATTTTCCTTAATCATTTTAAAATCTAAGATAATAACGCTATTATTTCTCTATAATTCTCATATCGAATAGTCGAAGCCAAGAAACCGAGTCGAAAAGGCGCGCGCAATGCGTCGAACAGACAAGATCCGCAAATAGGTGCGGCGCACAACCTTTTGTGATACTCTACGTTCAGCAGAATGTAGAGGATCATGAAAGGTTCGTCATCAGAGGCAGCTGACAGAATCAGATGGCGTCAGATAGTCCGCGATAGGATACTCATAACACTAATACCGTTGAGAGGACCATGCTCATATAGTACTGACATGATCTGCAATTCAGTCAATTGTTTCCAATGTAATGTGTAGATTTGCATCATGCTCACCTACAGATGAAACTTCTGTGTAGCCAGAATATTGTATTCTCAAGCACATTACAAAAAAAAACATTTCAATCGGAAAGTGGGTCAAAATTATGTTTCAAGATTAGATTACAGACACCGGGACAGGTAAATAAAAGTAGTAGTATGTAAATAAAAGCTTGTAAAAAGCAAGTAAATCAGACATTAATACCAATAGTGTTTATTAGACATATCTGCACTTGTATAAATAAGCCCTTTTAGTGCATCCAAAACCATGACCAAGTCGTAAATGTTTATTAATTCACAAGGACACTTTTGTGGCTGTAATAGACTACTTTGCCTACCCCCTCGATTAGTCTGTGCTGACGTCAACACGACATTTACAGTAATTCTCAAAGTCGGATAATTGTTATCGCTACGACCAACGTCTCGACAGCCAGCATTAGGCCCCCCAGACACCCACGCTACATTCTTAGCGCCCCTTAGGTGCTTTAGGAATATTCCATTTATTTGGTCGTGCTCTTTTACTGCTATGGCATTAGGCGTTAATTTGGGATGGTTATGAAATCTTTTTCGCCAAGTATTTTATTAAATTAGAAAGACGTAATCGTAATATTGCGGAGTAATCTTTATAAATAAATGGTTTTCTTCTTTTTCATTATTTGGATAAAACGTCGCATATATTGATAATATCTAGTAGCCAAGTACCTGGCGATAAATGAAATTTAATGTAAACTGATGAAAAGACACTGTAATTTTTAGGCACAACAACCAATTCACATTACCTACAATATTTTTTTAACTACTCGTATTGTAGACCGTATATCAGATGGATGACCAATATTGTTTCGTGATGCACATGATCTTGATATTGATAGATTGTTATTGATAGCGTAGGTGTTGGTTTTTGTAATGTAACGTTATTTTCTGTCTTCAGGTACAAGTGGGTGCCAGCACCGATGCTCTAGAGGCAGTTTGAGAGGAGCGAGGAGAAGCCACAGCCGTCATGTCGTCGGTAAAGGTGGCGGTCCGGGTTCGCCCGTTCAACTCGCGCGAGATCGCCAGGGATTGCAAATGTATCATCGAGATGACTGGCAATACTACAAGTAAGTACACCACTACTATAATATTTGTAATTTGAAACTGAAATTTAAAAAAAAGCGGGTGCTGTAACAACGAAGAAGCTTTAGAAACAACATCTGAAGAAACTTACTCTATACTGTGATTTGTAATAAATACGAATAGTAAATAAACAAAATTATTTTAAAAAAAAGAGAGGTTGTAAAGTCAAAATTATAAATCTGTACTATGAACTATCCAACTATTAGTTACCAGACAAGTCAAACATCCTGAAGATATTATAGATTATGATAAAAGATTACTTTTCGCCGTAAACAAGGATTCAAATCTTTTACGTGTCTGTACCATTGAAATATATGACAATATTTCTATATATATTTCATAACCACAATTATTAAGCATTGAACTTCTGGATTTTTAGTATCGTAAATCGCAATTATTGCTAAAATTAAATTAGCAACATTTAATCAGTTATTGTCTCCAAAACTTAACATAGACTTTTATATTTATTCGAGTTATTAACAATTTGTTTGAATGGGCGCTTACAATCCCCCTTATCTACACGACTACCCTTTGACGAGTGGCTCCAAATAGTCCGACCAACCGTAAAATTACCCTTCTGTGCGTATTGTCAACAAAAAATTTAAACTTGACCCTCGGGTTGTTTGTAACCTTTTAAATTTAGGTCAATAAGTTTGTTGACTATAGCATACGACAATGTTAAATGTCATTTACGGTCCCCTGATTTACTGGTTAGATACCCAGGAAATAAGAGTTACGGTTAGTGTAAATGACAACAAAAAAAATATTTGTAGAGCTACAATATTCTCAATCAATCAATGACTTTACAGAATCGCGATAGCTATATCAAATTACACCGAATATTGCCCATATTCGGTTAGGGGAAATAATTCGTGTATGTGTGTGTAGGTATTGAAAATTGGTAAAGTTATACCTTGAGGTGTCTAGATCAACACACCACATCTCAAGAGTCAGTGCTGAAGGTGTGTAGGGATGAGGGGTTTGAAGAACCGTTTTTTTTAGGTTTTTAATTATATTACTAATAGCATTATGATTTCTTCTGACAAAAGATTCTACATAAAAATTCCTACTAGTAAAGTCTATTAATGTTTACAATCAATACGTTAGGAGCTACACGGTGATTTAATTAACAGAGAAATAAAGAATAGACGATTTAAGAAATAAAAAAAGACTGCCTTTATTATATTATTGAATATCTTCTATACATCGCCGTCTTCGTCTTCTCTTTCTAGAAAATCTACAATTACACCGCATTTCGTGATATTATGCTTTTAGGTACTTGATTCTTTACTAGGGGTGAAAGAGTAGAGATTAGCTTTGGACTTGATGCTGAATTGGCTGTTATCAAGCTGAGCTGAGCAAGCGCACGATATATCATCAAAAACATCCTTGCTCCTGATTTTGCCGATGTTTATATCGGGTTATAGAAAATGGATGATATGATACACCGATAACATGACTTAATGCGCTGTGGACTGCTGCTCCTCATCGCAGGCAGATAAGTCTGCAATCTCCATGTATTAATTTATTTCGTAAACAATCTTGTGTACCGAGAACACAAGATATAGCTATAATATTGTTTTATGCATTTAATGAATTGTATTCTTGGTTAACTTAGAACTAAAGCTGCGTTTGACTACAATCACAACTTACTTTTTACTTGCAATGTTGTGAACCAACAATTGATGAGAATTTTACAAACCTGGAATATTTTTGTTTTGCGTTTGGTTCTTGTAAGTCAAGTTTCTATAATGGTTACCTGACCTGAATTAGTAGACATTACCAATACTGACTTTACAGTAATAATAGTAGACCAAATAATTTATTAGGATGTATACATTATTTTATTGCGCAGTAAAGAGCGTGGTACGAACTACAAGAAGGTCGAGGGAAACCCTTCAAGTGGGCAATGTCAGGAGAAATCAATCGCGCTCGCTTTATGTAATACCGGTAGTGCCGGTACAAATGGTTTTTGTACTTAAACTCATTATACCACTGTTTTAGGAGGTAGTAAAAGTATTCTAGTAGATAGGGGAAGTAGACGTTGTGTAAATAAACACAAAGCAACGAAGAGTTGCTAATAAGATTTTTTTCCTGTTCTTATTTACTTGCATCGCAATTGCATCGCATACTGTAATAATTCAAATATAATCAAACTATTTTTCTTAAATAAATTTGTTATAGATAATTACCTAATAGCTTCAAGTTTATGGCGGTTTATTTAAAAAGATGTAGCGTCCTTTTCAAAACATTTATTTGAAAGAGTCATAAGAACGAAAATATCTTATAAAAACTTTGAAGTTAATGGCAGTTTTACTGAAAAAACCACAAGCCGCAGAAGATTTGAAGCTTACCGTAAACAGTAATACGAGTATTATAGTAAATAGGCGTAAATTTGACACTTAGCAGCATCAGAAATAGCACTAAATATTATCTGTAAGCAGGGACGGGTGATAGGTTTAAAAATAGCGCGACCCGAAGCCTCTATAGGCAGCATAAGTTAAATTTGTCTTTCCTTTTTTTCGCCTGTTCTTAATTGTATTTTTTCCTAATACCTACACATAAATAAATTCGTTTTTGTTTTTACATGATTATGTGGGAATCTTTAATAAGTGAGAATCTGAAATCTAAATTAAGTTTAAATTAAATTTAGAAAGAACTGATTGTGTAAGTCGTCTACAACACACAGTAAAACCATTAGGTATTAGATTTAACTTTATTGGTATTTGGGGCAAGGCACACACTGAAACGTTACTTGTGTCTTTTTGGGTACTTCTACCGTATAAATCGCATTGAACGCTGCTACAATGTAGAAAGCTAATAAAACGTCTAGAGCAGAATGTCTGCGCGTAGTGTGCGGTCTGTGTTATACGCCCGACCCCATTATCTCGACTTTTGAATTTATTGCCCCAGTCCGACCCTGTTACAATTTATTGTTATTGAATATTCGACTTTGCTACAAACGTATTAAGGTTCTTATCGACCGCAAGACAAATGGTTAACATAAATCGTATTTTCAAATAAATTTTACTGAAAAATGTTAAACTTAAGGCGACAGGTAAGGCAAGTGACCTTAAGCATTTAGCGTCGACTCGCGCGACAGCTATTACGTGCCTATAATACAAATGATTTTCGCAGATTTATCCATCCGTTGCGCTCCTGTGCAAATAGTTTATGATTGCTAGCAAAATATCCGTCATGTTAAGTCAACCAACGAGCAATTTGATAAACGCACATTGATACATTCGTGCCTAAAGTAAAGTAAAGTAAAGTCAGCCTATAAACGTTACCTCAACTAGGAGGTAGTTAGGGCCATACTCCACGGCCACGCGGCCCCGTGCCTATATATAATATTAATAAAATTGTTTTTTTTTAAAATCCTTTATAATTTTTAATTTGCACTAAAATATGTAGTTTCCTATTAATTTGGATTATATCATTTGCATAACACACATTGAACGTCATTGAGGACGTCATCATATCGTCATTATCAGTTCAACCCGTGTAGAGTTCACACAAAAATCCAACGTAAAAGCGTCGCAATTTAAACTTTGCGACCAATTAAGGCTTTTTACAGTCCAGCGGTCTGAATCACGCTGCCGTTAGGGTTGCCGAATGTCAAATACAGGATTTGCAGTATTTAATGCAATCTTTGAAAAATTACTATATTGTGTAAACTATCAAGGCTTCGGATGCTGTACGCCTAACTGTCTACGTGTATATTATATTCTGAGGTGTTTTCATGAAAGACCAAAGTACATCTTTAGTGCCGAGTATTATTCTGAAAATGCAGATGCCTGGCAACCCTATCCACAGGTTCGACTCCAACTAACGAGCTCTGCACCTCGTTAACTGCCTGTGCCTCTTAATAAAAACAATTTGTAAATCTCGACTTCTAAAAGTCATCTTTACCTCTTCAGCAATACGGCCCATAACGGCATGCCCGCTGAGCACGTACGCTCAGCCATTCAAGTACGTCTAGCTAGACGTTTTTTACAAAGTAAAAAAAAGTTAGTTGTTTTTTTGTTTGCTAGTTGCTGTTTTAACAGTTTTCGTTCGGTTAATCAAATAGTATATTCCATAATATTCCAACGGAGTACCTAATCCTGTGTCGTAGTGCCGTGTGGGGACGACCGTAAAGAATACACCTCCCTACCGCCAACAGGAGGCGTGTCGTAAGAGGTGACTAATTCCTGTAGCACGAGACAGGCAGCAGCGTCTGTGTGCGAAATGTTTCAAAAACTGCGCTCGCCAATCCGCCTGCTAAACGTGGCGAGTATTGGCAATACCCAATGACAATAAAAGTCATTGGGGGACCTGTGTTCAGCAGTGGACGTCCATGGCTTAAATGATGACCTCTTGATCCAACGGTTTTGTAATTTTTTTTGTACAAGGATAGGAATAGAGCTGGTTTTAGATGCCTTTTTCAGATTAAGGAACACATTTTTTTGTTTTGATCTTATTGTTCAGCCACCAAACTTGTATGTTAAGACCGCACCTTAAGTTGATTTTCCCCGTTAAAGGCTGAATTGTGAGTCAAATAAAATACTTAATTTAAGCATTTGAGAAACTTATAGGTCTTGTGTTTAGTAATTTTTCAATAATTCGGGATATAGCTAAACCTATTCAATACATTCAGTTGAAAAAATTATTAAAAGGTTTTATTATAAGGCGATACTCATAACATGTTTATTTTCGGTATTAAGCTAAAGAATGAGCTGTTAAACAGTAAATTCGCCCAATAATAAAGTCATTTTCTCAGTTGACAAGTTCATTGTCACGTCACGTGGCGTGGGGCGTAAACCGCCTCCATTCCCTAAACCGTGACGTGTAAACCGGGCGTGACGTCACCGGTGCGTCACTGCTCCTCGCCCACGGTATCATTAATATGCATTAAATGGACAGCAAATGGCTCTTTCGCATCCGACGGCTCGGTCTTTATAAAAATGACTGCTACTTACTACCTCTAAGAAAATATTTAACGTCGCTGAGGAAGCAAACCTAACCGTAGTTAATGGTAACGCTTTCAGTTTTTTTTATTAAATTATCATTTTCCGTACTAATTTCTTTCGGATTGTGTTTGTTTTTGTTAAATTATATGTGTCTGTAATAATATGTTCTAATACACAGACAGTTTTTAGTAAAACGTTTAACTAAAACGCTTTTTAAAAGGTATCTTGATTAAAAAATTACATTACGGTAAAAGCTTAAAAACAAATCGTTTTCTTATAAACTAAAAACCCTTTTATTTTCGAATCGTTCATGGTCCATAAATTTGAATGTAGAACGCACGGGTAAATACTCCAACATCGAAAATGGCGAGTAAAAATTAAGGTTTTCACTGAATTGAAAACCCCTTTTATTTTCGCATCGTACATCCGTAAATTTGAATTTAGAACGCATGTGCTACACTTGAACATGGAACAAACATGGCGTAGTTGAACGTTAATGGGTGATCGCCCGCCGGCCGCAATGCGCCGCGATGCCCCATAAACCCCATTATACCCCGTAAACCTTGTCCATGGGGCGGCTGGTTCTCGTAAATCGTTCATCATGCTCCCACTCGTGCGATTCGCAGTGGTTAATTTCACTTACTCTGATTAAACAGGTTTTGGGTTTGAAGGTTTCATTAGATTACCCGGAACATACATATAAGAGCATACGAGTAAATTGAATCAAAACTTAAATAAATCGCGCTATTATTTCTGGTTACTTTTTTTACTTAACACGAAGGAATGCCAATGTGTTAGTCAGCATAGACACCTTCAGACACAAACGAATCGGTCGGTTATAGATAATAATAAATGATACCTAGTGTTACTTATTTTTAAATTAAAAAGTAAGACTTTTCCTTTTTTTTTAAAGTCGAACCAAATCACGTAAGCAAAAAAAACCCCTAAACCCCTGACTCCATCCGATAAACCTGTCTGTACTTGGCACCTGTTAAAAAGAACACAGTACGTAAATCTGCTGCATAAACCGCCATGCCGTACCGATTTATATAAAAGAAATGCCTATAATATGAGCATAACACTGTTTAATAATCTTCCTGAAGAAATTAAACTTCTTCAAGGTAAAGAATTTAAGACAGGGCTTATAAAGTGGCTACAGTCACATTGCTTCTATTCTCTTAGGGAATACTTTGAATGGAAAGACAATAAATTGTAAAATTAGGTATAATACTATTTAGGGTGATTTAAAAAAATATGTGCATGCCAATGTAATACTGGTTAATGTGTATTGTCCTTTAAACATAAATAATAAGATCTCTTGTACCACATTTAGCAGATAAATATTTCTAATTCTGTCAAAACTTACAAATCTTGTATCACAAACGGTTTTCTTTCTCTTCAAACGAAACACCTACTTGTAACACAAAAAGGAGCCTGATCTATTTGTGCGTAAAAGTAACGTCAGAAGTGTATTCTAAAAGTCAACACATTGACATTCATTCACAGCATACTGGCGTTAAGTTTGCCCATTCGCGCGGTAGAGAGCGCCCTCATTTCCCGCACCATTGCGTCCCGTTAACACTCAGATAAATCGCCGCACTTTGACCTCTGTGGTTCATTGTTCCCCACTTCACTCGGCGATGATCTTTTATGCGAAAACTTTTTGCACAGATTAAACTTTTTAAGTCTCTTTTGGCTGGCTGGAGTAAAAAATATGAACGTAATTGTTGGAAGTTTTACGTATTTTTGTGAAATCATTGTTTAGTATGCAAAGTGTAACATGAAGGTTTAGCCATATTTTTGCCCAGGATTTGGTGCCCATGAAAAACATGTTGGTCAAAGAAACAACAAATATGACAACTATTTCCATTAAGACTGCTGCTGGTCAACTCGATCGATGAGAATGATCGATTTGGTGTGGATGGTCTAAAATATGTTTCATATTTTAAGTCATGCTACTTAGTTGTATGTTGTTTAGTTACATGACAACCATATTCTGAAATATGGCTGACCATCTAAATTACACTTGTACTATCACTGACAACATTTTGACTCCGTTTATTCAAAAAATTATTTTTTAAACATTATAATCGAATCCAAAATCTTAAACCAGTCATGGCTAGCTTGACAATACCAATAAAGTCAATTCATTTTATATCAAATGTTATTTTACTGTCAATAAGTTCATAACTTAGGTACTAACCGTTTGTTTCTAAATATTTTTAATAACTATTAATAAAGTGCCAAATCCTCGGTTAAATTAGTACGGCCAATAAAGCAACAATCAGGATTTATACAAAAGACGATGGCGCCAGTCACGCCACCCCGCGATTACTAACCTGAAATACCTTCTTCGTTCCGTCGTGGGTAATAACAACAAAACTGGCCTCTCGGTAGGTCGTTCGTGATATAAGTTTAATAGACTTACACCTTTATTGTTGAACCATGGACAAATTGCAATTTTGTAGAAACAAACATATTTCTAAGAAACATTCTGGGAATATAAAAAAGTCGCAGCACTAACTAATCATTTTGGAAAGGAAATATAGGCAATAATTCTGAAACTTGATCTAGGAACTTTGTAATCGTTTTGGAAAAAATATGGGAAAATTCGAATTACTTCAGATCAGAGCCCGCATTGGGCCAAAATATCACAGACAAAAGACAAACAGGACAGTTAAATCCATGGACACTGAAGAAAAACTGCCATAAATATTGACGACAGTTTTATTAAAAGGGAACATTCCTTTATTTTTAATAATAAATGGATAGTATGATATGGATCAAAGCTCTAATATAATATGGAAGAACATTTTATACTTTTTATGTAACTATTACAAAATTTATGTAATTTATGAAAATTGGCTCAAAACATAAAAGTAAATTACAAAGAAATAAATATATTTAAATTGGTACCCCTAAATATGTGATATTAACCATAAAGCGATCGGTTGCACTCTGTGTACTAAAATATCTATTTTTCAATGACTGAAATGAAATTATAACATTAGTATGTTGTCTGGCGCATATTATTATTTATTTATTAATATAGGAATTTCCAATGCTTGCAACTTATTCAAATAATAGCCTTCCCTTTGCCTGCTGCATTATGCAGCGGCAAAACGTGGGTGGTTTGTTCAGAGGCCTTGTGTAGTCTAGTCGCAGGGTTGTCACCTTTTGGGTTCCCATGCATCGTTAACACACGTTGCGTAGTTGGCACACCCCAGGTTTTTAGTGGGTGATACCTCGTCGTTTTGACGTGGGAGTCCTACATAACCTATCGCTGCCCCCGCGGTGGTAGGTATGCGAAATGCATATTTCCTGCGAGAAAAAAAAGGGTTGTCACCTTTAACTATAGCTAGAACCTAGAGACAGTTAAACTGGAGTTTATTTTACTGAAATTTTAAAGATCATAAGTCCATTAACTCTGGATTATGTTTAAAATGATAAGGGAAAACAGAATAAAATACTTGTATTTAGTATGCTACACGTAAATAAGTGTCACACACAAGTATCATTCTACAATAAAAATTGGAACCGTGTGAGCTACGACATCGAGTAATTAACTAACCGTTTCATCCCTATGAGAGTACAACCCTAATTTATGAATCGTGTTCTTCCGGAAAATATTTGTTTTACTTGAACATTTATGCTCTTTGGCACAACCCTTCTGTTGATAGTATACATACATGTGTTATTGACTTCCGCTTCCGCTCTCAAGCTGTTGCCGCCTGTTTCCAACATGGCGCCCGCATTGTTTGCAATATTGATTGCATATCGCGCACCTATCCGTTGCGAGTATATTGAAATGCTTTTACAAAGTGAAGACGGCATACAAAGAGATTTTCACTTTGTGAAGGCACATTTTTATTTGTTTCAAAAACAAATCTATTTCAGAATTTTGTCTTTGATTTGAGCGTCTGTCATAGGTTTTAGACCTCTGGTTTTCTAACAATGGAATGAATAATAGCTTTTTAGTAAAATCTTGCTTAAGGCGTGGCAAGTAAGCATAATCATTTTCTTTGAGACTCATTTATGCTTCAACATGAGTAAACAGACATCATTCATCATTATTTATTCAGTAAAAAGAAAAACTCTTTACAATATCATCTCGCGCCGCGTTATCATTCTAAAACACGCTCATAAAACACATATCTGCCAATAGAAGAGTTTTTACTGCTTGTCCCAGCTTACGAACGGTCCATAAAGCGAACGCTGCGTTAAACTTAAACTGGCCGGCGAGTGAGTCAGAAGCGTATAAAAATGACATTGCTTGCACTCGGTTTGATTACTCAGCCATAACGGAAACGTGTACTTCTGTCGTCCCTGTCTCCCAGTCTCGGTGCATCGTGACTCAGACACATTAAGGGGGGTGGGATGACGCGAAGCCGTTTTTAGGATGAGAGAATTTTATTTGAAATATCGTTGCGTCTAGTCGGTGGATTATAAATAAAATCGTCTAGGGAGTGAAGCATTACATATGTTTGTACGTGTATAAATGCATTTATTTTATAATGCATGATGCACTGACAAATAATATGATAGTAATCTTGTTTATTTTTTAACCTAGTCCTTACTATAAATTAGTATGACAATCAATAATAATAATAATAATAGTAATCAGGCGAGGAAACATCTATACTAAAATTATGAATGCGAAAGTAACTGCAATGTCTGTCTGTTACGCTTTCACGGCAAAACCAATAAACGCATTTGAATTTGGTGAAGTTTGGTACCTACGACGAAAACTTGAACCCTAAGGAAAGGCATAAACTGCTTTTTTTCACCCAAGGTGGTAAAACAGGGTACAGGTGACAAGGCGTATTTTACGCTGGCGAAGCTGCAGGCATAGCTACTAATAAATATGCCTGCAAATTCTCAGTAATGTCAGTGTGTATATTTTTCATCTTCAGTCACAATCAGATGGATGAACTAATCCATTAAAATCTTATCCATTGATTCTCTTGTTAAAAATAATCCTAAAAGTAATTCATCCGTATGTAAACACGCCAATAACTAAGCTGGGAACTACCACCGCCTCGGTGTGGCGACGTCGCGGCGACCCTCGCCGGTCGATACGGCGCGACAAGACGCACGCCGCGGACGAGCCAAGACAGGGATTTGATTAGCACTTACACACAGTTCGGTCACTCAACCGTTAGATTCAGACAAATTTTAGCCGGTAGGGTTAAGTGCAACCCGTCTGGGTCCTGTCATTTCTATTTCCACCTCTAGGCGGCAATATCCGTAGCTAATGGTGCCGTCAGAACGGTAACTGTCATAGTGATGTATGATGGAGTAGGTGCTTTATCATAAAAGACACCAGTTCTGTAAGAAACGTTACTATCTTACCATTGGGTAAATGGGGTACTTGTTTGGTACCTCGAACAATGAAACTACTTCGAACTACATTTATAATGCATTAGAATATATTGGGGCAATATGTGCGCAATGTATGTAGGTAACACTTTTAATTTTTTAAATATGTAATTAAAATATGTTTTTCTTTGTTGCAGTAATAACAAATCCAAAAGCACCGCCGGGCAATAAGGAAGGCGTGAAAAGCTTCAACTTTGATTTCTCATATTGGTCGCACAACGTAAGTACAAAGTGTCAGACTTCATTTAGAAGTCGCATTCGCTTATTACTTCAGAACGACTTAGATTTTCGAATTAATAATGTTTAATTAGTCCAAAAAGATTTGAATTTGCAGAATAGGGTAGTCGACATCATCAATTAATTTATATTCTTTTTATGGGCTGTCAAAATGGAACTAATGCATTTGGTATGACAATAACGAGTATGACGTCACTGGTCATCAGACTCCCTGACTAACTATTATACATTTAAATCATAATGAAATCATATTATACAAACAAATGTTGTCTTAGAATTGTTTATGATTGAATGATGTCAACATACTCATTCTTAAAAAACAACTGCGCACATTCGTGAAAATGGAATAATACAGGGTTACATTTCACGGAGTGCTAATTTTTCAGCGACCACTCAGAATCAGTAACTAAATTGATCTACGTAAAAAAACAAACTTTTTTTTTCATTTTTAATTCTTCCATTCTGCATTTGAAAAATAGATTACGTAGAAAATTTACGATTACTCCATTAAATTGCACTGTATGTGCACTGCATTAGTTTGTTGTTGGAACAGCTTCGGCGTACGCCTGTGATCTCTGATGAATGACGGCGCGTCTCGCGTTTTTTTTTTTTTTTTTCGGAAATTTTAAAGTATATTTTACTCCAGAAATACGACGACTGAAATTTATTAAAATTTGGCATTACCTTGAAATGTAACCCTGTATAATGTTGAAGAGTGGTGGTAGCGCAGTGGTCAGAACGTCGCCTCACAACCATGTAAGCAAGTTTGCATCCAAGTACGTACCATAGGATACTTCATAATCTTTGTACAGGTTTATATTGCTCGGCGGTAGGGAAACATCATGAGGAAACCTGCTCATTCAGATAACAATTGATGTGTGTGGTGTAACCATGGTCCAAAATATTCGGGTTCCTCTTTCTGAGGGTTCGTAGATCGAGTAGCAACCACTTTAGGGTCAAGCGTACCCCAACTACGGGACAAAGCTCTAGGAGAATGAAGTCAGTCTTTCCCACCAGCAGAACCCTAATTAATCTTGATTTAGACTATAATCTGAATAAAAATATCATTTCTATTCTCTTAACTTCAATCAAACAAATAACAATTATGGTCCACTTGCAAACTGGCACAGATTTTTTAGATCAAGACAAAAATTTTATAATACATGTCTAATTTTGTTTTGAAGTTAAAGGAATTATTTTTATGTGCCAGAATGATACTATTGACCCACTTACAAACAATTTCTTAAATCTAGATTTAACATTAACCTGGAATAAAACATTATCCTGTCTAAACAAATTGAAAGATGTAGATAAACTAGTTTTAGATTATATATAGAATAAGAAAGGTAGCCCAAGTGAGCCTTTATCCTGATTTAGGGTAATTCGAGACTGGTTTTAAATCTAGCAAAACGGCAAGTGGAACTAAGTATTATACTAACAACTTTGGAAGTCCACTTTCGCACCTTAGGATTAGGTAATTGAATGAACGAACTATGCTATATATCTACTGACATCGTTCTAAAACTCTCAGCTTTAAAAAAATTCACCACCTTTCAATTTTATATCGACGATTAAACACCTTCCTTCTGGGCACCAACCTGGAAGGCGCTAAACCGTCTTCGGACAGAGGTTGTCCCCTGTAGACAAAATTTAGCAAGGAAGAGGACCGAGCGGCAAAGTGAATGAATCGGACCCACAAACTATGTCTCACCTGGTCTAGTGTGTAGGTCTAGCTCTTTCTGGTCAGAAAAATGACCTAAACAGCGCGACATAAAATGGCGTAGAAGGGGCCAAGTTTTGGTTGAAGTCTGTCTATAGTCGCATTAATACGACAGAAGACAAAGTTTGTAAGACGTTGCCGACGTTGAAGTTTGAAAGACAGAACTGTCTGAATCCCGTAAAACAAATCCGGTGGTACGTAAGTCTACCTTATATCATCGTTTGTTTAACTAAATTGGTAACACGATAGGTTAAATCTGCTAACAGATCGGCTGCGTGCGGACATCTAGGTCCAAAGTAAACATCTAGAAACGTGTCAGTTGAGTGAATCGATAGTAAACATCGCAGACTGCCACCCCGCGCTTCGAGTTCTCTCCCCCGGGGCGCTAGGGGTGGAACTTAATGGAACGCCGGGTTGTTTCAGCGTACTAAAACGTCATGTCTGATCTGATGCTGTGCAAATTATGTTTTTTAAATTGTCGTGTTTTTTTTTACATAAAAGCAGTTCTTTTTTTAAAAAGTAAAAAGTCAGCAATAAGCATTAAGCAATTGTATTTTTATTATTTTAATTTGTTTTCGCTAATATTCTTACCGATACTTACCGAATTTATTGACCGCTGGTACTTGCCTATGGGTACTTTCAAGAATTGGATTGAAAACTGCACTGGCCTTATTCTCGGTAGCTTCATAATAGCAGCAGTTCCGTAATCCTATTAGGCGTGATAATATTATAACTCAAAACCGCCTAAATTGTAAGTTTTTCTGTAAAAATCATGTGTAATTTACTTGTACGGTGTGCAATATCTATCTATCTATCAAGATAAATGTATTGTTGTCGGACAATACGCCCAATGGCACACAATAACAAGATTTCCTGCCAATAGCCCAGGCAGCGGGTTTTCCGCCAGGTCTCCTACCATCTACCATCAAGTTTTACTCAGAAGTTATTTTTGTTTCCCATGAGTTTTAGAAATGTACCTCAAACATTTAACTAAATAGCCGATAAATGCAAAAACAAAATGAGGTTACGTGCTGAAGGCACATTTTTAATTTTTAAACTGTCAATCTCATACCATCCACATGTCATTGTAGTTGCATAACAGTAAAATTTCCATTGTGTCTTGTCTAGTCGCTATTAAAATCCTGCATTTACTGCGGTTCAGACCGCAAAATAGGTTTTCTTAATGTTATCTCAAAGATTAATTATTCTTTTCGGAAATAAATTTAAAACCCTACCCGTCTATTTTGGCTGGCCGCCATATTGGTTTTAGCCGCAACCCGATTAACGGATTTGCACCTCGATGAGCTGTAGCTGTAGCATGTATGGTTTCTGTAGTGTGTGGTCAAGGCTCGGCATGATTATCTTTGTTGCGATGATTATACGGTTTTTGTTCACACTCCATTACAGAGTATCGTAATGCTGTAACAAAAGAACTCTATTTGACGTGTTTAAGGACCTCAAATGTATTTTATTTATTAATACATAAAATACGTCTGAACGGAGACGTAGTTTGGAGAGTAGTACAAAAAACAGTGATTAGTAGTAGTAGTACAAAAAATAGTGTTGTGATTTATACAAACGGAGACAAGCCACAACATTATATGGTCCCATTTAGATTTAAAGGCGTTATTGTTGTATATTTAAATTAAATACTTTTAAATGTTTATTATGAGTCTTAGTGATAGCTGATGGATGATTAAATTACCTATCTTGCGACACCTCTAACGCACAGTTTCCTTCAAATACGAGTACCTAACATAATGTTGCATATTTAGCTCCCTTTCACATTGTCGATACAAGGCTGCTGCAAGAATCCACGTTTAATGTGTCATAAAATGTTTTGTTTCATTCACGTAGCCATTAATATCGAATGTAGGAGCAATGTTTCGGTACACCGAATATCGCACCGCAGTTTCCAATCTCTTCGGTAATTAATTTGGAACGGTTCGGCATCGGATTGCGGTTGTTTTCCAACTGTTTTGTTCATGTTTCTCTAATTACGCAAAATGTACGTGTTACGATTTATTAGAAAGAACAAAAGAAAATACGTTTATTATAAAGAACATCACACACACAAAGCAGCAAAATACAATAACAATGACACACAACAATTACATAAAAATAAAACATCAACACATACTTAACAATAAAACAATACAAAGAAAAAAAAAGTTAAGTTCTAATCACGAGCAGTGCCTCTGTCCGTCATGTCCAAGTTAAAAGGACCTCATGCAGCATGAATGAGCCATACTCTGCATGAGCCACGACACTGGTTTTCAGTCTACAAAATGACTTAGAAAGAGGATTGGTTATTGTTTTATTTCGATACCACGTATTGCTCAATTCTTTCCCAACTCATAAAGATTACACTGCGTTGGAGTGATTTCTCACAAGACGTTTTTTTCTGGCATTTGCCAAAGCTATATAAGATTTGGTATAGTTTAAGTTTATAAATAAGCTTGTCCGGATCCAAACCCGAACCGGAAACTGTCTTAGTAACGAGCCCCCTTATACATAAGTATGACAATAACTAGTTTGCATTTAACTTTACCACTAAGTGCGCAAATTATATCTAACGCTTAGATAAAACACAAAATAATATTTTTGTTTCGACTATTACATCCGCAAATTTTTCCATGTCCGAATAAAATACGTCTGAAATATGTATTTTGCTAACACGGAAAAATACAATCATGAAATAACTCAAAGCAATTAAAACACTCACTGGCATCTGGCTGGTGAATTAAAATGCGTCATCATCATGATGCTCACTCAGAAGACCATAATAGAGCTAGACACAGTGTCTCTCACTAAATGCGAAAACAATGCACGCACACCACATAGATCTACAATATAATATTTACACCGGGATCAAGAATGTAAAATAGCGAGTGAGTTGAAAATTGTAGCTTGCATTGTGTTTTTGCATTTGCATTGAATTTAGCTTCAAAACAACGATATTAAATACCAATATCGTTGCTTCAAAAACATTGGGTCACAGGCATTGATTTAAAAAGTAATATATAAGTCAATGGTCACAGGCCAAAAACATTTGCTTTAAGCGCAAGATCCATTCAGGTCAATTCAGAAAAATATTTCTAAATAAACTTCTGAACATGCTGTGAGAGCAAACGCTTCTAGCAAAGAGTAAAATTTAGTTTGGTATTAAATTCAACACAAGGATGTAAAGTTCTTACTTTGAAACCATGACAATCGGCTTTTTGTCTGACGCATATTATTTTTTTGTTTGTTTTAAACGCGACCCGAGCGCTGTTCTTGATTGCTGTATCGAGTCGCTTGTGCCTATGTTAATCGGATGCTTGCGGTCCGGTGCGTGTAACGCCACGCACGCGATAGCATCAATAGCATGCCAAAGTTTTATATTGTATTTTGCGCGTTAAAGTTGTCGCTCCAAATGACGTAAATATATTAGCGACTTTCATATAGTCGATACACGATGCTTTGTATTCTTTGGTATGTATGGAATATGCCTACTGGTACGTATCATCCCCATTATGGTAAGATGGTAGATCTCATCTGCAATTTCAACGAGTCTTCCTAATTCGGAAGATTTATTCAAATTTATGCGAGCGGTACGACGCCTTGCTGTGTTGGATATGATTTTATGTAAATGCCTTTATTTTATTAACTATCGTAATATAATTTTAAACAAAATGACGTTTGTTTTATGATCATTATGTTTATAACGCTTTTTTATGTAATAATTATTTTTATTATGTCTGTTATTTCATAAGATCCTATTTATCCTAACTAGTACTCTGTCCCAGACTAGACAGCATAGGCATAACTGTGAGCCTAGATCCGGGCCCGGCTAGTTATATTTACATTGTGAGGATTGCTCGTCAAGTTAGAACATTTGGATCATGGTTGTGCGTTGTATTGTATCTGTAGGCTCTGGCCTCTTTCTTACGATGATTTCCCTCACCGCTGAGCTAGTGCTGTAAATCCGCAAAGGAAATTACATCCGTAATTATTTACTTGGATCAGAACTTACGAGAATATTGAAATGAGCCTGAGTTACCACTTTTCTTAATTCAATCTAAGCTAGTATTAAATAATAATATTTTTGTTACAGCAAAATGATCCACAATTCTCATCCCAAATTATGGTGTACAAAGACATCGGCGAGGAGATGTTACAACACGCTTTTGATGGTGAGAAAACTTTTTTTTTGTCCTGTGCCTCGCTCCAATAACTGTAATATTTGTTTGTTTGTCCATTCGAAAATTTTACTAACTTTAAGGCTTACACACGGATCACTTGCGACAGCCACTCAACACCTCTACCGCGGTTGCATACGTTTTACAACTATTCGCACACATTGTCGCCGGTAGCTCTCTCACTTGCGCCGGGGGTAGGGTTGCCAGCTAGGGGTAAAATAAATAAACTTTCAAAATAAAATTTACACCTCCTTATGGCTTAGGTAAACTTTGGTAGAATCAACGCTGCAACAGTCTACGAATAGCGGACTTTTGTTGCACTTTGAATCCGTGCTGTGATATACTATATCACAGCACGGTAACTATAACTCTGATAACTAACGATAACTCTGATAACTCTAATATTATATTGTAACTTTGTAAAAAAAAACTTGTAGGTGTTCGGAATTCGAGACAGTAAAGTCTAATTACTGGACACGGGACCAGACGCAAAATTTTATATTTGAACAACCGGCAATCCTAGTCTAGTGGTCTATAATACTGATTAAGAAAGTGCCGACCATCAGCCACTTGTGTCGTCCCAGTAGAGTCAGTACTGCAGGTTGCTGTCGTGAACTTCCGCTACTCGTTAGTTAGCTGAGCACTTCCAGCTTCAGATGGTGTGCGGCGAAGATAAGAAAAAACATGAAGATATAATAGGGTTTTAAGATATGAGTTTATAATTGTATTTATCGTATATTCGTTGATTACACGGTAAGCATCTGATTAGTTGTATAGTAAACAATATTTCTTATTGCGTGGTAAACATCACTCTCACTCCCCATACAAGCAATGTCTTCACGCCACATAAACTTGTAACTGACGTACTCTCTCTCATTATGCTAACTAGATTAACCAAAACAACGAACCGCAGAGATGTGAAGATGATATACATGTTTGGCAAATAGTTTATAGGTACGCTTGGAATAGATTGTAATGTGTTACGTAATTGCCGTTTCCTCAAAGTAAAAGACTAGGTAGTCTAATTCTGACACAATATTCGCCGTGCTGTGTACCACGAAACATCGTCGCAGAAAGCAAATATACAGAGTGATAGAGAGAAAGATATTGTTGAAAAAGAGGCCTACTAAAAATTAACTACCTTATCCAAAAGCTACCTAACTACTAGTAGTTCGTTTTTAATTTATTTATTTTAGTTATAAAATATGTAGATCAGTTCATTACGAACATCAAAAGATTCGCAGGACTCTATCAATAAGTAATTTACGAACTGATACCTGGGGTCCAGGTAAGGTACGAGGTACACTCGCCTCTGTTCTTCTCTCTCACTCATCTTAAAATGCTGGCATGAGTGAAAGAGGTAGATAGAAGCCCACCTGACATTTTGATGTTGTTCTCAGGCTACAATATATGCATATTCGCGTACGGCCAAACTGGCGCGGGCAAGTCGTATACTATGATGGGGCGCGGCGAGGATGGCCAGGAAGGCATCATCCCGCAGATCTGCAAGGACCTCTTCAGGCGCATCAGACAGACCACCAGCGAGGACCTCAAATACTCAGTAAGTAGCGTATATTCTAGGCATCATCGCCAATAACGTCTTAGACGAGTAGTTTATTCAATCATGTACAAAGGTGGAGGACCAAAGAGACCACAGATCGGCAGAGAGAAAAGTAGATACTTCTGTAATCGCTAAAGGTAAAACTTCATCCTTTTCTTGAATCACAATACAGTTACAAAGTTATGGCAATCTAATAATACCTACCACCTAGGCTAGGATTTACGTTAATATGATTACGTCATGTTCTACCTGCCCAAACCAAACAAGATAAGAAAAGTGATTGAAGAATATATGTATTTTTGCGTAGGTGGAAGTATCCTATATGGAGATCTACTGCGAGCGTGTCCGGGACCTGCTAAACCCTAAAAACAAGGGGAACCTCCGTGTCCGTGAACATCCAGCCCTGGGGCCCTACGTAGAGGACCTGAGCAAGCTCGCCGTCACTTCCTACCAAGACATATACGATCTCATTGATGAGGGTAACAAGGCTAGGTAAGAATAATTAAACATTTTGTTGAAGATTTTGATCTATCACAGCAATTTGAGAGACTTCTTGTATTTGTAACTTGTTCCACCACCCAACCATTACAACCATAACCATGTTCAAAGTCCCTAATTATATTCTACGATGATTACCTTTCTCGTGAGTGTACACTGCAAATTTAATTAAAATGGTTACATTCGATTTTGTTTCTACCAACAGGACAGTGGCTGCGACAAACATGAATGAGACCTCGTCTCGGTCTCACGCAGTCTTCACGATATTCTTCACGCAGCAGCGGCACGACAGAATCACTGATCTTATGTCAGAAAAGGTTACTAATATATTAATTTAATATCCTTTCGTTATATTTAATAATAAGTAACTGTTTATTGTCTTTTTAAGATTTTTTGTAAATATATTTCTTTCAAATTTATGTAATTTACATAATTTTTACGACTGGAGGACACATCTTTATTGTTTTATTTTAACAGGTGTCAAAGATCTCACTAGTAGATCTGGCTGGTTCTGAACGTGCCGACTCTACGGGTGCTAAAGGCACTAGATTGAAAGAGGGCGCTAACATCAACAAGTCTCTCACTACCCTCGGAAAAGTCATCTCAGCTCTAGCCGAAATTGTAAGTTATTAGTTGGTTCGGTTAGAAAAAAGAATAGCTATGAATTTAGGTCTTTTTATTTGGTCGGTGACTTGGTAGGGCCTGTTGGCTTGGTACCTAATTTTTTTTAAGGATTTATGCACCAAATTGGTTGGTTGCACCATACCACACGGTTCGAGATAATCGTGGACTTAGACCTTACAGGTTCTATCCAAGTCGTCTTATTATATAATGCAGTTAAGAAAGTGATTGAATTACCTACTTGGAATTGTTTAGCACTTAACATTTCTGATAATATTCATTGCACAATTTATTTATGTAAATTATAATATCTGCTGTCTTTAATGCATTTCTAACATAACATGACATACATTAAAATAATCTTAAATAATGTATTTATTTATATATAATGCTAGTTTTCACGTAGCTAACTCATGTATTCTAAACTCTTTTCACTGCATCACTTTTATTTCGGAAATTGGGAAACATAGTCGGTAAGTACTGTAAGTGTCACCGTCTTCATTATTCAGACGTTACAAGCACATCTTCAGCTCGCCATTTTGCTTGAAACGTGAAGAGGCTTACACCGAACGTTGCAAGAGCACACAAAAAATATCGCTTTTCTCTTAAAATATGCACATTTAAACATGTAGGTGTTCCATTTGAACGTATCCTTGCCAGAGACAAAAGCATATTAAGCAACGATATTTTAACGATAGAATTAATACAACGAGCAGCTTATGCTTCGCCTATGACGGTTGCGGATCCACTTTAGCTTACTACTTACTGCTGTGAGTAAATATAAAATAGTAAAATTTAACATCCCTATTAGGCTGCTGCATCGAATCTTGTAATACAGTCGCGAATAACTGCTTAGAATAGTGACTTTACCCTAGCTTAGCACAGCATAACTGCAGTGGACATGAAACCTTATGATTAGTGCCCTCAAATGTGACACCTGTAATTATAGGCGTCAAAGAGTAAGAAGTCGAAGAAGGCCGACTTCATTCCGTATCGGGACTCTGTGCTCACGTGGCTGTTGCGTGAGAACCTCGGAGGCAACTCGAAGACGGCCATGATCGCTGCTATCTCGCCTGCCGATATCAACTTCGACGAGACCCTCAGCACGCTCAGGTAGGCACAGTTGACGTGGTTTCAAGAGAGTAAAGTGCGTGAATAGTGCTCGGCTATTCAATGCTAAAAAAAGGATTATATCACAATTATTCTATTGTTCAATCAATTTCTGTGGTTGCTCAGTTATCATTTGTCACTAAAATGACAAAAATATTACCAAAACAGAAAAAATGTGTGACTTATGTTACATAGTATCTTAATAAAATCATATTATTTATATTTGTATTCTATAAATAAATAAAGTTAATGATTCTGACCATTTTAACTGATTCAACACTACAATTTTACGACCCATTGTCACGCTTTAACATGATCTAAGCCCTAAAGTTCCCGCTTTAATAATATTTTTAGGAGGTCAAGGAGCAAATCTTGCATTTGTAAAAACATTACCCTCTATCAGTAGCAGTATAGTAAAAACGAAGATGAGAATTGAACCTACAACCTACTGCTATTCGGGCAACTTCTCTTCTCACGGTGAATAAAGTACTAAGGAATAGAACGTCCACAGATATGCAGACCGCGCCAAGCAGATCGTCTGCAAAGCGGTCGTCAACGAAGACGCGAACGCGAAGCTCATCCGCGAGCTCAAGGAGGAAATATTCAAGCTGCGCGAACTGCTCAAGGCTGAAGGCATCGAGGTGGAAGAAGGTATGTGTGCACGCGGCTCTCGGCTCTCGGGCTTGGCACTGTGCCGACGGTCGATAGATGATGAATAATCAATTCTAGGGCTGTGGGAATTAGGTGAGTCTTGTTTTACACAGGACAGTCATATTCAAATGTCTGATTTACGCGGTCACGTGTCTGTCTGTATAACCCAGTCAAGCGCTGACTTGCTACTGGACTCGTGTAGATAGTAATTTCAACCAAGTCAAATATCGGGCCCTGTAAGACACAGTGTAACTTTGTTGTTATGTGTCCACTTAGCAAACTGACTTATTGGATCTAACCCGTCTACATGTAACCAGTGACTGATACCGAAGTTCTGAGTCATTTAGGCCCAGTCACTGCCTATCGAGTAAGCCAGGCAAAAATTTAAAAAGAACCTGTACATATTGTTACATTATACAATTAGTTGTTATATTATACAAATTAGGAATATGTTGTTTTCTAAAGCAACACATTATAGAACAAGGGATATTCAGAGTACATTTCTTGACCAGAATAAACCATCTATCGACCTCGCCACGATACCATGTGCTCCCGCCAATTTGTCTAGGCTGTTTAGTCGTCATGTGAGATTGAGCGTGTTGTGTGAGTGTGTGCATTGCGACAAAGCTAGAAGAAACGCCACAACGTTGTCAATTCCTGATACTAAAGCTGAACTTTTGTTTTCAAAACCCACACGAACTAGGACCAGATGGTAGAGTCGTTTACGAAAAGAAAGAACCGCCTACCAGTAAGTAAAAACGAAGAGGCTTGCGCATATTGCATTTGTACACCCCACCTGTACTGTACGCTTAGCCTCGATCTTGGTTTGAGGTTGCCAGACACAAAAATTTTAATGCAATTTGGTATAATATCGGACATTTATCTGGCAACCCACACATGAATAAAAAGAGCAATTTATTTTGCACCCTTGTCCAGCTTGTGGCGTTCGTAGGCGTAGTTTTATATCGTATTCACTTCACGATAATGCGCAAAAAATAAGCGGAGTGAATCATACATATCATACGTATTTGTATCTGCGCTTATTATTGGTGTTGGTTTTGGTACACTATATTTAGAATGATAGAGATAGGATATTGTATTTTACTTACGTATTTATTGGTGTATGTTATTCAAGTATTTGGCTTGGTCAGGGATACGAAAGTAAATTATTGTTATGTGGTGTCGGAAAATAATTACTATAACATTACATTCTTTTTCCATCTAAAAAATAGCACATGCTAAATTAAAGTAGTTATCTTGAAGTAATCTACGTCCATTCACTGAGTCATGCAATAATGTAATTTACCTCTAAACATAAGCACTCGCAGTTGGAACATTGTGGAAAAAGGATGGATTTATAAAATATTTAGTTTAAAACTGTCCTGAGCATTTCAGTTTTCGAAACGACATGTATGATTGACATTATTTATATATGCCCTGAATGTAATATTTATACAACAGCATATTTGTACTCGAGATGCTCAGTAACGCTACTATTATGTATTTACTGAAAAAAAATTGACCGTTCGCGGCCGCAGACATATCATTTGAAAGTATTGACCATGAAATGAAATTATTTCTCAATATGAGACCGCAGGTATTGCGAAACACAAACAAAAAACAATAATCAGTGTTGCCAAGGTCGCGAACGGCTATTATGTTATTTTATGCAATAAAAACAAAGCTTTATAGCTTCTTCAGCCTTTGCATGTTTTATAATATTTGTGTCGAGTTTTAACCTCTGAATGTCTTTTACACTTCGTAATGTAATTTAAATTAATTGGATATATTTAGCTACTGTCTTACTATATAAAATGCTAATAGACTTGTATATGTTTGATTAACAGATAGTTTAGATGACGCTGAAAAAAAAAACAAGCTAGTTGTTTAAATTGGATGTCATTGCCATCTCCGGAGATGAGCTCGAAATTACCAACATGCACATTAATTTGTGTTACTTCACAAAGGCACATAATCTTAGCCTCTGCGGGTTAAAGTATTGTACTCTTTCTTTTTCGAGTCTGCACATACCTATGACAACCCCAGAATGGGAATGGGTTGGACTTGTTATCTGTTAAGCTCAAACATATAGGTGTACACGTCTGCGTAATAATACAATTTCCATTGTGGCTCGTTTCCGTGGCCTGATAAGATCTACATTTGGGCTAAATCTTGCCTAAAATAATTATGTCTCTATCAAAAAGAAACAAGTATAGTTATGATAGGCAAATTATTAATTAATTTGCACACTGTTTCTTTTACACATAATTATGTCATCAACTACATAACGAAGAATTTCTACTTATTCCGTCTATAGTTCTTTAAAAGCAACACATCCTTATTCACACCAACTCTTACCAAACATCCAGTATCCTTGTCAGTGAACACTGTTTAACACACGACTTTCAACAGTAGGCGACGAGAACTCATCCCCCGTCCGAAAGAAGAGCGAAGCCGAGGTGCTGTCGCCGAAGCTGTCGCGCGCCGCCACCACCATCGCTGAAGAGGCTGTGGATCAGCTGCAGGCTTCGGAGAAACTTATTGCTGGTATTCTATTAATTTAAATCAATTTATTTAACGCACACACAAACGGTTGATTACGAGCAGGTGATGCTGTAGATGATATAGATGATTATCATCAAGCGGTTTTTCTGCATTGCCATCTTACTAACTTACTTCGTTGGCACAGCAACCCGTAGTGGATCTTGGCTTCCGACATCAAAGCTTGCCACTAGTCCCTATCCCGTGCCAGTTTCGTCCAGTTCAGTACTCTTAAGATCTCTCAGGTCTTTCTTGACTTTGATTCAGTGGTACCAACAATCTATGCGGTATTTTTTTTAAAACTTCTATTCTCGGTACCTCTAGACTGCGGCAGCTAGATGCCTGGCTTAGCGCCTGACATCTAAGTGAAATAGCAATAGAAATGAAAAGAGGCCGCCATGCGCGCAAACGACTGGTCCCGTATTGTTCATACGTTTATTGTAGCTTGTCGTCTCGCCGCTAGTCACTCGCAACTTTTAGAAATATGTATCAAACCTGTTAGAGTGGATCCACTGAACAATAAAAGGCACATTTTCACTATCCGGATCGAAGGACTAAAGGAGACGTGTATAAATAATAATAATAATTAATAAACAATCGGTATCGAGGCGGTATGAAGTTTGCTTAGACAGCTAGTTAATAAAACTGTTTTGAATTTCGGCAACTCAACCGGCTTCAAATATGTAACTTGTTTTACTAGTGTAGCTTTATGTGCACAACGACAATGATTTATATATCAAAATACTTCTAGAACTGAACGAGACATGGGAAGAGAAGCTCAAGCGCACCGAAGAGATCCGCCTCCAACGCGAGGCCGTGTTCGCCGAGATGGGCGTCGCCGTGAAGGAAGGCATAACTGTCGGCGTGTACTCGCCGAAGAAGACGCCGCATCTTGTCAACTTGAACGAGGACCCCAACTTGTCCGAGTGCCTCATCTACTACATCAAGGATGGTGAGTACTGTTAATCTGTTGACCTGAATGTCGAACAATTTTGTTACAAAGATAAAGCGCGACAAAGTTAGGAAATGGGGGCTCGTGACGTCACTTTTAAGTAAAAATTGTACGAAGGCGTGACGTCATGCGACATTTCAAATCAATATACAGGGTGTAACGAAAAGGTAAAATAAAACTTTAAGGGGTTATTTTACGGCTAAATTACATCAACTTTTTCTATGGGACCAACATCGAAATCGCAAAAAAAAACCACTTTCCCATACTAAAACGCGACTAGCTGGCATCAGTTTGTATGGAAATGTCAATTTTTTTTTTGAGATTTCGATGTTGGTCCCATAGAAAAAGTTGATGTAATTTAGCTGTAGAATAACCCCTTAAAGTTTTATTTCACCTTTTCGTTACACCCTGTATAAGTCTGTAATATTTTGATTATGTGAAAAAATACAATATTTTTAATAATCTACCTGATAGCCGAAGAAAAATATAAGCTAGCCGTCATCACTATCCTAAATTTGTGGGTAGTTGTGAGTGCACTCATAGATTGCTTCTGTCCACCAGGCGTGACCCGTCTGGGCACGGCAGAGGCGAACGTGCCGCAAGACATCCAGCTGTCTGGCTCGCACATCCTGAGCGAGCACTGCATCTTCGAGAACACCGACGGCGTCATCTGCCTCATCCCGCACCACGGCGCCCTCGTCTACATCAACGGCCGTGAGGTGAGTACGATGGCGATCCAAACTCAAATTTAAACATATCTTCGACCAAGTATATAATATCTAGACGGACAGTCTAGGCAGCGAACACTGCAACAAAAATTGTTCCAGACCCTGGTCTTTAAATCTCTTCCCAGCATGTGTTCCATCACTAGAGACGTACATGCTGCTAGGCAAAATTGAGGTGTTGGAAATGGCAGTTTGTCCTAATAAAGTGTGAAGAAACTAAAAGGTAGACAAGACCAATAAAAAAATAAAATACCATCGCCGAGTACCTAATTTTCGACCAATGTTGGCCTGTTTTTAGTACGATGCAAGCAGTATGCGCAATTTAAACAATATAACATCGTTGACTTATATTAAAGAAAGAAAGTAGGGAAAATATTTTATTTCGTTTAAGTATATCCCATTTTCACTAAATAATTCATTAGGCACATAATGTAAATAAACAAAAATTTATGTGAAATGATACTAAAATGGTTGCCACTCAGCTATTTTGCTTAGGTATGACGCTGGTTTTATGCTACCATTGAGGTATAGAGAGTCACCGACCCGTTACGAAAACATACAAATAAATTGTATACTTACCAATTGATTAACCATTTGTATACATGAGAGTCAAGTAAATGGTCCCTGGATATGTTGAAGGACTGTTTAAATAAATATGTTTCGTTAAATTCACTATTTCCTCAATCAGGTTATTTGCCTCAATTTTAATGTCGTAATAAAATCGCTAATCCTTACACTATAGTTCCATTGTTTTCAATTGATAATAATTTGAGTTTAGTTACCGTATTATTGGTATAAAAATAACTTAACTAACCTTAGTCAAGGAAAGTACACTTCAGTTGCAGTTCTGATTGATTATAAACATAATGTGTCATTAAATTAAGTACATATTATTTTAAATTTGTAAATGTTACCATTTGTCGTTGCAAAATAAAATAAGTTGTATCAACATGACAAAAATGTGCTTTATATCTTAGGTGACAGAGCCGATAATCCTAAAGACGGGCTCCCGAGTGATCCTGGGCAAGAACCACGTGTTCCGTTTCACGCACCCCGGCCAGCCGCGCGAAGAGCGTGTCGGCAAGGAGAATAACAACAAAGAGGAACCCGCGGACACTGTCAACGAACCGGCCTCAGATGGTAATGTACCTTATGACTTGTTAAGTAGAGTTTCTAGTTGCCGAAAGGTGATGACGTTTAAATCGATTGAAACAGATGTAGACGCGACAAGAACATATTCTGGGCTGAGGCCGATTTTTATGATCAAACACAACTTTCTCAATGTATGTAAATGAAAATGTATTTGTCACGTTATTGAAATTTTAGACCCCCCTATGTCACATAACATTTTAAACTTTCTTGTTGCATTTTTTAACTAACACTACACTTCACGGGTATTAATGCAACACATACCTTTATTCACGAAATTGATTTCTCCTATGTCACGCTTTTTTCCTAACTCTTTAACACGAACTGTCACGACCTACCCCCATGACCATGGACGTAATATATGGACGAACCCTAATAGTGTAATACCGTTCCAGCCGGTAGCGACACGGAGAACGTGGACTGGGACTTTGCGCAGTGCGAACTGCTAGAGAAGCAGGGCATCGACCTGCGCGCTGAGATGCAGAAGCGGCTCGTGGCACTCGAGGAACAGTTCCGTCGCGAGAAGGAGCACGCTGACCAGCAGTTCGAGGAGCAGAGGAAGGTAACTTGACCAGCGACTGCTTTATAGCCTCTGAGGGCTCGGGGGACAGTTCCGCCGCGAGATAGAGCACGCCGACCAGCAGTTCGAGGAGGAGAGAAAAGTAATTTACATAGAACTCGGCTTCATCACTACTGCTTTTAACTCTTTCTTCTTATATTGCCTTTACGATCATTGAAGATTGACGACAAGCTCCTGGCGTTTGTCCTTGTTTTTTGTATGGTTGAATTATTAGGCTACACTTGTTATTCCTGTCCATCCCCGAACGTTGCGGAGCCACTACTTCTTTCTGCGAATAAAAAAATCTTTCTGGCGAACTTGCCAATCAGAATCACCTGCAGCAGCTGGTAATTTATGTCTGAAGACATGGCCGAGATAAGAAGGCTTCTGCTTCTTAACATTTGTCTGGAGCTCTCGCTTCTTTCTAGCTCGTCTTAGAACTTCTACATTGTATGCCTTAATACGTTTAGTAAAGTCTTCTTTAATTGTCCACAATTCAGGCCAACTGTATGGTTATATAGCCTCAAATTAAGTCTCCAATGTATTTAGCGACTAGATAGATAGATAGATAGATACTCTTTATTGCACACCATACAAGTAAAATACACATGATTTTTACAGAAAGATGTACAATTTAGGCGGTCTTATCGCTAATAGCTTAAGCCTAATTTCTTCCAGACAACCTTTAGGTAGAGGACAACCATTAGAGAAAGATAGAAGACTAGATAGCAGAAAAACAGATTTAAATACATTTATAAACAAAATATGAATAGGAATAGGTGTCGTGTGGGGACGGCCGTAAAGAATACACTTCCCCACCGCCAACAGAAGGCGTGTCGTAAGAGGCGAGTAATTCCTGTAGCTCGAGACGGGCAGCAGCGTCTGCGTGCGATCTCTTATAAAAAACTGCGCGCGCCAACCCGCCTGCCAAGCGTGGCGAGTATTGGCAATCCCCCCCCGATGAAAGTCATTAGGGGAGGCCTGTGTTCAGCAGTGGACGTCCTGTGGCTGAAATGGAAATGATGATGATAAACAGAATAGGACACTCGTTAAGACCACGTAATCACTCAGATAACCCCAGAGGTAGCAGTAACCAATCGTGTCTCGTTCCCAGAACTACGAGGCCCGCATCGACGCGCTGCAGCGGCAGGTGGAGGAGCAGAGCGTCACCATGTCCATGTACTCCTCCTACACGCCCGAGGACTTCCACAACGACGAGGACATATTCGGTGAGGACTCGCGCTTTACTCTATGCGCGATCATTAGTATGTATACAGGTTATACAAAAGAAAGAAAGTTGCCAATCTACAACAACTTTTACTATGGGAGCAACATCGAAATCATGTTTTTTTTTAGATGCTCCATACATTATCATCGAGGTAGCGCGTTAGTTTGTATGGAGCATCTAATTTTATTTTTCCGATTACAATGTTGCTCCCATGGAAAAAGTTGTTGTATATGAGCAGCTGATCACGTGGTTTTAAGGAGTGTCCTATTCTTTTGTACACCTTGTATATATTTTCATTGAACTCTAAACCGTATTCCAACGAAATAAGTTACGAAATGTATACACTTCATTGCTTATGACTGTACGTAGATTGTAGGGCGACGAAGTTACAAAAAATTTAAACATCATGACGCGTATTTTCGAAGCATTCGATTTCCAAGTCGCATAAGAAATTGCAAAAGTCGTGTAAGAATTTCTTATGCGAATTGGAATAAAATGCTTCAAAAATATGTCTCTATTTCGTCGACAAAAGTTGAGTACTTAATTATGTTGTTATATTACAATAACGACAATGGACCCAACCTCATGGATTACCAGCAGAACACAGTCACTATGGAGGAAATAAGACATAGCAATAATAACTTAGAAAAAAAAATTGTCCGCTTTGGCAGCACACAGCAAAATGGCAGGCAGTCACAGAAAACACCACTAACGAGAGAGATTCTGAAGATCAAGATTATCTATGACATTTATATCTTGTTTATTCGTGCACAATAGTGACTATACGCTCCTCGTTTTAGTGAATCCCCTGTTTGAGACAGAGTGTTGGTCGGCGCGCGAGGTGGGGCTGGCCGCGTGGGCGTTCCGCAAGTGGAAGTACCACCAGTTCACCTCACTACGCGACGACCTCTGGGGCAACGCCATATTCCTGAAGGTCAGTTACCTTAGCTCGTACAGACAACAGCAAGTCAACCTACCACAAAACGTCAAATTTTTTCAATTGATATTGATCTCTACATCTTAGAATTAAAGTTGAAAATCGGTTCAATGACCTTTAACTTTTTGGGTTGGGTACAGACAGTGTCTAAGGGACTTCCCTTTTCAGACAGTGTTGGCGCAGAAAAGAAATATCACTTTGTACAGAAGCGACAGAATGTAAGATTCTCAATACAAGTTGACCGCGCACTGCGACGTGCACAGTAGTCAGTAGTCCTAGGTAAAAGTACGGTTCCACCAAAGTGAAGAAGAGAATAGAAATGCAGTGCTGTAAATAGAGGTAGGTGAAGAGAGGAGCATAAGAAAATAGGATAGCGAGGACCAGAGAGGTGACAAGCAGTTTTACCATCTGTAGAAGTAGGAAGCAAGTCCGTTCGGGTCCGGTTAGTCAACAGTTTGTTAGGTTGGTTGGATTTAAACATCTGTCAACTCGTTGAAATACTGACGGTAGTCTATGAATTATAATATTTAGTTTATAATAATTGACATAGATACTGTGTGTAGTTTATGCTGTGATTATATAATAATGTTCATTTTTGTAACGTCATATGCACCGCCCACAAAACATTTCTATTTAGCCTAATTGTCGACTGGTAAAGAATGCCACATGGTATTAAGTCCACCTTTTGTACGATTTTATTTTGTGCAAAAAAGTTTAAATAAATAAATAAATTGGCCGACTGGTTTGCTGACTAGTTGGTCTTTGTAACACTCCGGTCCGGCTTGCTTACAACTCAAGGCTACTTCGTTCTACCTTGAATAGTGCTGCATATCTCTCAGTTTTCTCTTCTTATACTGCGAAGCGGAGACGAGACGTGTATTTCAAATAATTTGATTGATATATTGCTGCATGTCTGGCCTTGTCTCCTCTTTTCTTCGCTTTGGTGGACGAAACCTTATGATCTTATTTAGATTGTACCGCACAGTGACGTCACGACTTCGGAGGTTAGTCATATTGTTGTAAAATTATAACATACAAAAAAAAACCGTTGTGCAAACACCTTAAGGTGTCCCTATCCAGGAAAAAAAAAACCTATACACCACGCGAACGAAGTCGGGGGCAACAGCTATATGATTATAATTATTGACTTCTTTAATGTTGTCTGGTTGCCTTGCCTTCCCCTCCCCTGCCCCTTTGGTACTATGGCTATGATATCTGTGTAAAAGAGCTTAATTTAGGCCTATTTACAGAAATAAATTGGTTTTATTGGTTTTTATCATCAGAAAATAATTATGATTAGTAATCCACCCAATCAAGACATAAATAAAAGACACAGAAAAATGCAAATCCACAAAAAGATCAACCCTCGCCCTAACTAAACCCATCCACCCACAGGAAGCGAACGCAATATCCGTGGAACTCCGCAAGAAGGTCCAGTTCCAGTTCACCCTGCTGACGGACACCGCGTACTCGCCGCTGCCGGCCGAGCTGGCGCCGCGCGACGACGCCGACGACGAGTACCGGCCCAGCGCGCCCACCGTCGTGGCCGTCGAGGTCACCGACACCAAGAACGGAGCCACGCACTACTGGACCCTGGAGAAGCTTCGGTGAGTTATCTACTCGTATCATCATCATCATCATCATCATTATTTCAGCCATAGGACGTCTACTGCTAAACATAGGCCTCCCCCGTTGATTCGGTTCGTACTACTACATTGACTACTTACTCGTATGATAAGATTGATAAGGTGTAGATCAGTCTTTCTCAAAGCCCTCTTGTGAACGCTGATGGCCTATACGTAAGGGCCCAGAAAAAATTGCGGGTGTTGTAGTCGTTTATGGGGGCGCAAAACTGGGGGCGTTGAAAAATAAATGATTCTTAAAGTGGGGTGGTAGACAAAATAAGTTTGAGAAGGTGTAGATCGAGGAATAAATACTAATTTGAACTCTAAACTGTTATGACTAGTGATCGGAATTGGGTGACTTTATTTACCTAAACTTCACTATGAGACATTACATAGAGTTGTTACAACCACCAAATCTCCGGGTTACCCGAAGAATACAAAAAGTTTCAATGTTCACTTTATAACCGTTAATTGTTATTTTACCAACATATCTTCGTATTCCTGATAAGAAAAAAGTCTACCGTGTTACTTCTTATTTATAATTTTAAAAATGTTCTACTTATACCTACACATGTATTTTAATTTTAATTGAGTGTTACAGTTTAAATGACAAACTCGTTGCGTATTCCATGCCCAAATTATTTATGACCTGTTTTGTATAAGTTTTGTTATTATGTTTGTTTACGTATTAATTCATGGTACAGTCATGGCAGTACATACAAACAACAATCCTTTTATTATAAAGGTCAAAAATGAACAACTACAATATTTACCTTTTTATTTCTAGTCATGTTTTAATTTGTTTATTTTTCGTTGCATTTTGTTGTCTATTATTTCGTTTTCTTCTCTTATGAGAAAGGTAACACACCTATTATGCTGGTGCCGTGTTGGATAAACCTATTTATCTCAGTACATAAGTACGATAAAACATAATTTATGTATAATGTGCTCTGTAGTTATTAAATACCTCTATATTATATTTAAAGGTAAGTAAATATTCCTACAATATTTGTTATTATTTTAGATTGCGATAAAAAAAAATATAAAGCTTATTTTAGTTGCTGCTTTTTCATTTTAGTTTTCCATTTGTTAACATGCTATATTTTTCGTAATACTTATGTATAATAGATTTTTCATGTTTATTAGTGAAGCAAATGATAAGAACGTGAATGTCTAGAATGAACTGTAGTCTGTTTCGTCGTTGTGATAGATGTGATGTGTGTACATACACATTTCGTTAGTTCTCTAGAAGTTGAACATTGAATCGTTCGAGTCTCGTCATTTGCTCGAAACGTGGACTAAATGCGAGGACATGCGACCTACTTTAATAGACTCAGTGAATCAATTGATTGTCAACTTAATTTCAAAATATATTGTACACCAAAATTACTGTGAAATAGAATATCAAATATAGTTATTTTATTAGTTAACCTCCTCTTAAATCTGAATCTTTTGCTCACATGCGACAACTTTAACTATAGGAGCAACATGAAACATCATAAAAAAGTTCAATGTTTCCAACAGCGGATCAGCTCTTTAGTATTTTTTTTTTTTAATTTTCTTTATTAAGGAAACAAACAGCTATCAATATTACATTTGGCTTAAAAATTATGGGTAGTACTTAAGCACTAAAGTTTCCACTGCTAGGTAATACAAGTAATTGTTGAAAAGACAAAATGCGGAACAAAAAAAAAGGGATACAAGAATATTAGTTACATAGAAATAGATGTACTATTCACTAGCTAAGCTAAGCTAAGCTAAAACCAATCAGGCGGCCTTCTTTAACAAGCATCGAAAGTGTGCCATTCTTTCATGGAATATGTCGATGTGATTATACGTACTGTTATACTTTTTGCAAGCTCTAATAATAAAACCATTACCTCCATACTTGGTCGAACAGGAAGGTGTAACAAAAGTACTTAGGTGCCGTGCACTTAGTCTAGGGCATTTTAAATGTAATTTATTTAACAAATAAGGGGAATCTACATCATTATTAATAATTTTATATAGCAAGACCTGGTCTCTGTGCTCTCTACGATTAACTAAAGGCTCGATATTACTAGTGTCATAGTTTTTAAATCTGTACTGTAGGCGTTTAATAAACTTATTCTGAATATTTTCTAACTGGCTGATATATTTTTGATACATAGGGTTCCAAACCGTGGACGCGTATTCCAATTGAGACCTAACGTAAGCATTATAAAGTAAGATGAGTGTGTTGACATTTTTGAAATCTGTGCTCTGACGGAATATAAAACCAAGCAATTTATATGCCTTGGCTGTTATTTTATTTATGTGAGAATCAAAATAGAGTCCACTATCCAACTGTACTCCCAGTATGTAGTATGATGGAACTAGCAGTCTTATGAAGCCTATTACAATATTTTGACAGAGTCGTGTGGGTTTTTGGTGATGAGTGGACATTTAAAAGATAAATTTGAAATAAGAGGCTGCTATGTTCTATTAAATAAATAAAACTACAAGTATCAATAAGCAATTATCTTCTATACATCACTTATAAGTACTTCTACACTATTTATAAGTCAAGAACGACTGGACCGATTTTAATCATCTTTGCTTTGTTGAATTTATGTCCGACCAAAATAGTAGAAGAACTATTAAAACAATGAAAAAATTCACGAAAAAAACAAACGTAATAAGGGGCGGTACGAAGTTCGCCGGGACAGCTAGTTATAAAATAAATTAAAAAATTTTGGGGAAAAGTTTTTTTTAATGTTCTTAAAAATTCATATCGTTTGTAAGATATTGACTTATTAATATGTTTAGCTTTTGTTTTTTTTATGTACATACCGGCCTTCGAATTTCGATAAATACAATATAAATAATGTCGACCAAATAACCACGTAACTTTTTAAATTTTGTAAATAGGCCTCTTAAGTGTGTAAAAATAAATACGCGACTCAAATGCAACTAAAACAATCTTGTAAGACAACAACAAAACTTGATGTGTAAGTGAGCATGTCCTCCCATACGCGTCCACCGCGGCTAGTACCGGGCGGTCGGCTACATGGTTCTGTCGTCCGTAGCCACCGCCTGGAGCTCATGCGTCAGATATACAACATGAACGGGAGCGCGAGCGAGGAGGACGACGAGCCGGTGCTGGAGCTGGCCCCGCCGCCCGCCGGACACGCCGCCGGACCCGCCGGGCCCGCCGGACCGGCCGCCGGGCCCGGTGCCGCGCCGGACATACTGCAGTGCATATCGGCCTGCGCGCAGCAGACGCGCTTGTCGCTAGCTAACCTGCTGCCCTCGAGGTTTGTGCTCGCCTCGCCTCGCCTCGCATCGCCTCGCATCGCATACCACTACGCCGGTAGTGATAGGGACACCAACTGTAAACAACCGAGCTGTATTCAATACTCTGATAACGGTTTTAATGTTATGATCATATATATTTCGAGTAAGTAAACTGATTCTAAACTGAGGTGATTACGTGAATGGGCCTCTTGAATTTTAACAAATATTCTAAGGTGAGGTGAGTAGGTTTTTACTTGAATGGGTCTCTTAAAAAACCAAAAAATACTGTTCTTACCAGACGCGCCTTTCGCTAGACAGCTTTTTGCTCGCTTCATTTCCTATCGTATCTCATGTCTTGCGTAGAGAGCGTTACAGCGACATAAAATGACATACTTTCGAAACCGCTTTTAATGTTACGAAATATTGCAGAGGAGGCTAATAAAAAGAGTATTTTAGAGCTGGTAAAACTAAAAAAATTTACTATACCAGCCAGCAAATTAAAAAAAATAACTTTCTGCTTCTTACTTGCATATCGGCTTTCACACGTGTGATCGCACGTAAGGCGAAGTCAGTTAGATACACATGCGGTGTTTAAATAACTATACAAAATACTGTGGAGTTACTTTGGAGATGAAATACCAAATTCAGATCGCATTGTATTTTTAATTATTTTTAAAAAACGGTTATCAACAATAGTAAAAGTACAGAATTCTGCGAGTTAAATAAAGTGGGACTTAGACCTTGTAGTCTTCTTGTACGCTGCCGCCATATCGACGTACTGCTACAATTTTTTTTCAGAATCAGCTTATTTTTTGATGCAATGGGTTCAATTCTTAATTTTTATCTGTCCTTACTAAAACATCACTTTCCCTTCTTTTTGAAAGACCGCATACAGCCGTCAAAGTACACAGTACTTTACAAATGAATCTAGCAATAGCATCCGTAGACAGTAGACTGCATTTACCTCCAACCCCCGGAAAAATCATGAAAAGAAAAAGGAATTCACAAAATTTTGTGTGACAGCTCTAAATTTTCATTTATTCGCATACAAATGCCGCTTTGTCTGGCGAATGAATGAAAATTTATTAAGTTAAAAGAGTGGCTTGAATTGAACTTAATGTGTAAATACCATTCGCCTCGTCGTCGTCTTGCTTAGCTTTACACTAGAAAGGGAACAGATATCAACACATTTTTAAATGTTTAGAAATACTTTTAATGGTTCACGCCCCGTGAGATTACACTTTTAAAGTTGTCTAGATAGAAGAAGTAAGTACATATTTCAAATAAAACAGAAATGTTTAATAAATAAATAAAACTACTGTGGTAAGGTATTACAAACTGTAGTCTGTAATTCATAATTATTTTAAATAACAATAGATCACAATTCCACGTACATGTAGAATAGATTAATTGGAACCTCCATAACATTGTTATCTAGCTAGTGAACTTGTAGTGACCAAAATCCATAATATGTCCTGCACTCAATGTATAAATTGAATTATGGAACTTGTGAACCATGCTTGTGAAGTCATTATTCTATTGCGAATTTTAAATTAATCTTATATGAATATATATTAAAGAACAAAGAAATGTATATAAATTAACATGGAACATCACAATAGAATAATGGCTTAGCTTTCAAAGCTTATAATAGTGTGAAGTTATTATAATTTGGAGCTTGCTCCACACTTTTTTCTTTGCGTTTATGTCGATGTTGTGTACAGGGCTGATATGATATGTTCGTTGTCGTTTTATTCTAGGAATTAAGATTGTAATGTTTGCGCATTATAGAGAAATCATTCCAGAATCAACAATTCGTGAAATCCTGCACACACTAGTTATAGATCCTATTCACTATCATGTTAAAGAGTCACTATTATATTATAACAAGTATGTTAGCATTGTTTGAAAACTCCATAGTTATACCTACTTAGAGTATGATATTGTTGGATTGTAATAATAAACCTTCAGTAAATTTTAAAGTTAATAAAATATTTTTCTTTTGAAAAAAATAAACGAACTTTTTACACAAAAAATTAGGAATTGTATAATGCAGCCATTTATTTGTTACTTCACTTGTTGTTTCCTGAAAAAATAAAACTGTCAATAATAAACCAATTTGCAACTCTCTATCAGAGGGCGCTCACGTGATGCCATATTATATTTTTCAAATACAGTGCCAGTAGCTCTACATACTTTTTGAGTTTTAAATATAACTTCATGGTATGACATTAGCGCTACCTGGTTAGTATTCCTTATTGCAATTGTTTAATGATTTGTTAAGCTTGTTAAGGCTGCAGCTTAAAGCTTTACGTGTCCACAATGTATTGTCGTTTGCAACTTTAATATTACTTTCCCTAATAACAATATCGTATCTGTTTTCGTTACTGCAAAATAATGTAATCTATAATACGAACAGTTGTTTTAAACCCCACCCTTGACTCTCAACATTGGCAAATCACTTGTGATTTTGTAAATGTAGGTAATTAATTTTATTCTAGATGTTTCCCTTTTTACGTAAAGATGCAATGTTTTATGCTTGGCCTGCCATTGTGTTTTCAGAATCTTGCAATGTATGACAACTAAATATATATAATTCAACATAATACAAAACCCCATAGATAGGAAACTGCTCTTAACTGAGATATAACGAACTGTCAAACTATGTGATTTTGTGTTATTCAATTCAAATATCTTGTCAAATCAAGTTTAAACCTTAATTAATAAATAATAAAGTTGAAGATTATCACGAGATCTTTGTTCCACAGACAACGCCTGGAGTTGATGCGTGAAATGTACCACAACGAGGCAGAGCTGTCCCCCACGTCTCCCGACCACAACATCGAGTCCGTCACCGGCGGGGATCCCTTCTACGACCGGTTCCCGTGGTTCCGCCTGGTGGGACGGTGAGTGATGTCGTCAACATAAACTAATCATGTAAAGGTCACTGAACAGCAACATTTAAATTATAAAAAAAAATACGCGCCAGGTAACTGTCTTGGTATCAGACAATATTTTTGTTTGGAGCCCAGCACACCCAAACACAAACCTAGTCAAAAGAAAGTCGTTTTCTGAACTGACCCGAAACGGTAATCCAACCCTTTGTTACACTGCTCATAACGCTATATCGATAGAAATACCGGCGCCCATTTGTCGATCCAGTGCACGCAGTTTCATAAGAATCAATACAGAGCAACAAATACGTACGCATACGTTTCGGTTACAATCCTGTAGACGCATATGAGTATCTTATAGCTATACATAGACGTGATATCATATTATTTCCATACAAAATCTATAAAGATATCGCGTTTTGACAGCTCGAAAAAGTGTGTCAATTGATGAGTAGTGTCTTATTGTCTATTCAATTCCCTTTGTGGCTTGTACTAGCATTAAAAAGTTTATAAATTGTGGTATACAGTCTCACTTATAATTTGGCTTATAAACACCATTGTTTGCAACAGGAGTTTCGTATACCTGTCGAACCTGCTGTACCCGGTTCCACTCATTCACAAGGTGGCCATCGTGAACGAGAAAGGAGACGTGAAGGGCTACTTACGCGTGGCCGTACAGGCAGTCATCGACGCTGACAAGAGTGAGTTTCGAAAACGAATTAAAAAATATATTTATAAAGAAATGTTCGCATAGTAAATGCCTTAATTTAGTTTAAATAAAAAAAAACTGCAATGAAATGACAGATGTCTGTTCATGGTCTAGTCTTTTTAATCGACTTTAAAATAAGTTGTTTTTTTAGGAATCACATTCACAAATACGTTAAATCATATTAAGGTACAGACAAGAGCTCGTCAACCTACCACAAAACGATACATTTTCTCAAGTGATATTGCACTCTACGTGTCGGACTTAAACTTTAAAAACGGTTCAATGATTTAACCTTTTGAGTAGGTTGACCTGCCCTTGTCTGTACATAATGGAATTAACATGTTTATTTCTCACTTAACTGTATTATTCAAATTTTGTGGTGACGTACACAATTTTGACTGCTTTTTCACGCAAAAAAAGAGAAATATGGCTGTGGTTGCTTCACTGAAACCTATGTTACTGATCTGGTCCGGTATAATTTGTAGACAATGCTGAATTCGTAGCCGGCGTGAAGCAGTCCGCGAAGATATCGTTCGACGACGACGTGGCGCCCGCGCGCTCCAGGGTCAAGGCGCTCACCAGCGTCGAGAAGCACAACGCGCTCAACCTGGAAGAACGCCTTGCGGACGGGCAGGACTCCAACATCAAGATCGAAGGTTGGTGCTCAACACTCTTACCATATTAGCAGCTTCGACCAAGTATAAATTATCTAGACGGAGCGTCGAGGCGAACGCTGCAACAGAAATTGTTCCAGACCCTGGTCGTCAAATCTCTTCCCAGCATGTGTTCCATCACCGGAGACGTACATGCCGCTAGGCAAAATTGAGGTGTCGGAAATGGTGATTTGTCCTAATAAAGTATGAAGAAAATATAAAGGAAGACAAGACAAATAAAAAACCATCGCAGAGTACCTTATTTTAGACCAAATGTTGACTTGTTTTTTTAGTACAATTCAAGCAGTATGCTCAACCTAGACAATATAACATCATTGATTAACAGTTAGATCTTACAAAAGGCATCGAACCTCAATGGCATACCTAAAATTGCAAGTAAATTTACGTTATTTTGGTGTACACCTATGAAACATACGCCATACGACAGAGAAATTAATTACAAACAATAAATACTCTTTGACAAAATGTCGTAAATGATATACTTTGTACAGAATTTCAGTTTGAATATGTGGCAGGCTGCTAATGGCAGGTTTGATTACAGGTTCCCTGTCTCTCCCGAGTGAATGAAAAGAAACAGACCATACATTTTACAGCTAACTAAGCTAATTTAATTTAATTAAAAAAAAATATTACAACAAAACTAGTCCCTTAACTAATTGACCCGATAGATGTTTTTTTTTTTTTTTATTTGCCTTCGTCTCTCGATCTATCCTCTGTCTCTATCGTCTGGGTTTTCTGGAATCTTAGGTACGGTTTTATACCACTAGCTCGGTGGTAAGTCAAAACAACGTGAGAAAATGAGCAAATATAGATAACACCGAATCTTTATTCTCCTGGATCCTGTTAACGAAGATCAGAGGAAAATTCATCCAAATGTAATAATAACCAGTGTTTTTTAATCTAGGATCTGATCAAGCTTGCTTATACTAGTAACGAGACATAGCTCTAGGTGGACAAAAATAATATCTGAGTCACAAAATTATTGTCCTACCCAGAAATGGCCGTGGCCGAGTGCGACGCAGACAGCGGCCGCGGTGATAGCTCGCTCGCGTCTGAGCTCAAAGAGGAGGATCTTCCGGAACACTTAACCCTCGGCCGCGAGTTCACGTTCCGCGTCACCGTGCTGCAGGCCCACAGCGTGTCCACCGACTACGCCGACGTCTTCTGCCAGTTCAAGTGAGACAACCTTTTGAATAATAATATATGTGCTGGCATAAAAATATGTCTGCATTTAAAAATTGTACCCACCATACTTAGCCACTTGTGGTATGGCATAGCAGAATATCTTAAAACATCTTAACTTAAAGTAACAATGAAATAAGTGCCTCCAATGTTTGTAATTAAAATGCGCTGTAGTAACTTGTATTTGATTGAACATCAGTACTTAACATATTTATTATTTACGTAGAAGGTTTAAAGCTCTACCCTTACACATAGTAAAAAAGTTAAGCAGGCCTACGTCCCGTTGGACTGATGACCTACCCAGGTTTGTGATTTTGAACATATATCATTGCGTTCTAATATTGAGCATTTGTTACAGCTTCCTACACCGCAACGAAGATGCATTCTCGACGGAACCCGTTAAGAATGCAGGAAAAAACACACCACTCGGTTTCTACCACGTACAAAATGTAAGCACCTCTGTTTTGCTGAGTTATTGCGCGTGCGCAATTATTTATCACAAGAGGAATATATGAACTTAAAAATGTTTCGTATGTCTGCAGATCACGGTACCTGTGACGAAATCGTTTGTCGAATACATAAAAACTCAACCGATTGTTTTCGAAGTTTTCGGACACTACCAGCAACATCCACTTCACAAGGTAAGACTGGACCTATCTGTATATTTAGAAAGCACAGATTTCATAAACTTTGTTTAGGCATAAACGTCAGTTCTAGTTGTGTGTACTATCATCATCTAACATCAAATGTATTCTATTTTCTGGCAGGACGCAAAGCAAGACGGCGTCGTGGCCGGGCGCACCCCGCCCCGCCGCATGCTGCCCCCCTCCATCCCCATCTCGGCGCCCGTGCGCAGCCCCAAGTGGGGCGCCGCGAGCGTGGCACCCCCCTGTTGCTCCAGCCACCTGCACTCCAAGCACGATTTGTTGGTGTGGTTTGAGATCTGCGAGCTGGCGCCCAGCGGCGACTATGTGCCAGCGGTGAGTATGCTGCCCCCCTCGGCTGCGCACCCTCTGTTATGTATGGTTTATTTTTACATACGATGGTTGACTGGCAGAGAAAGCACTTGGTGTTAAGTGCATCATTTTTAACTTTTTCATCCCTCAGTAGCTAGTTCTGCAGTGATGAAGGGAACGACCATATTATTTATCTACAGCGGCCAACCTCTTTACCTTGACAAGACACGTTTTTAGTCTGTAGACTTCTATTTAACGACTTCATCGTTGGCCGAGGCTGCCTAGGTCGTGCTTCGGTGGCAGGTGTTCAGTTTAGGAGTTTTAAAAGACTAAAGCTATAGACTGAGAAGCGATGGCGTCCTTCGAAACTTATACCGCTCTACAACAGTCTTACATTGATAATTAACTGATATTCGGTGATCAGTCCGACTGATTAATGTAATTGTCATGGCAGGTCGTGGAGCACAGCGACGACCTGCCCTGCCGCGGGCTGTTCGTGCTGCACCAGGGCATCCAGCGCCGCATCCGCATCACCATCCTGCACGAGCCCTCGTCCGACCTGCAGTGGGCTGACGTCAGGGAACTTGTTGTCGGTAAGAAGAGTATTTAAACTTAAGGATTCCATGGAACATAGGTTATCTGAAGTTTCATTTCACTTGAGTTAAAATCAATAATCTGATGTATGGCCAGGTCATTAAGCAACTATATCTTTTTAAATTAACACACATATTAGCTTCACTTTTAACTATGGAATCAATCTTATAAGTAGTTTTTAACCTACCTCTAACTGACGTATCGATTTAAACTTAGTGAGTAACTGACATTCGGACGACAATACAATAATTTGACACCATCGTGCTGGTCTGATGATGGAGCCAGAAGGTGAATAGTAGAACCCTTCAAAGGCTACAAGTAAAACTCATGTCATTGTTTTGACGATACATATAAAGGCCTATACATATGTTTTTTAAACTATGACTTCAATTATTAAATTAAACTAACGCTTAGATCACTAGTCATCTAAATACTACGGTTTTATTGTTGAAAAGGATGCAATTAGTAGTAGTAGCATATATTATAAAGTCAGTTGTAACCTAATATTTAGCTAGCTTAAAATCTTTGTGATATAAACAGATCTATAAGTATAGTTTGCATCCGAAGTTTTGGCAAAATCTTTCGCCATTTTGGAAAATCGAGATTTATTTTTAAAGGGACATGTCTGGAATGTACCCTACCCATGAGAAGGGCCCTTAGCTCCTAAAAATACGCAAAACTTATCGTAGCACCACTATTAACCACACAAAGATTTTATGACGCTCTAAAACTAAAAAGCTTTTTTTAGATAGTATAGTAGTAAAACCGAACTCTCTACAGTTCTTAGACTGTTTCACAGAAAAAATCTCGTCCTTTTCCTGGGACTAATAATAATAATAATACTAATAATTGCTTAAAATATGACATTGTTTATAGGCCGTATTCGCAACTCACCTGAAGCGAATGAAGACACGGCAGACGGCGAAGAAGACGGCGCCCTTTCGCTCGGACTCTTCCCGGGGGAGAGGCCCACTCTTGACGACAGGGCCGTATTCAGGTGAGAAGTTGTCATTCGTTAAGTTTTCGTATGCTACCATATTCAGGTACAAAAGGTGTATTGGCCTATCGGTGGTTCCGGTTTGACCGATTTTGTGCTTCCCAAGGGTCCAAGGTCCGTTTGAGGGATTTGGGACTCTCTGGTGGTCCGATATGCTGCTGCACGTCCTAGCGTCGAAGGTCCCCGCCGAAAATCAGCGTCGTGATAAGTCCGTGACTGTCACGACAAACCTTTTTGACGCACCAGATGCCCCTTATTGTTTTTTTGTTGTGTAATTTTGTGTCAAATAAACATTTTCTATTCTATTTCTATTTTCTACAGTGGTTTTTTTTTACGCGAATTCTTGTCCTGACATACAATCAGTAATACTTGTAATTGTTATTGAACTTTCATGTACAGAATAGCCAGAAATCGCTAATGGCTTGACATAAAATTTTGTACTATTACTCGACTATAAATATGCGCCAGATAACATAGCAATGGGGAATATGCATGTTTTTTTATTTGGTCTTAAAATGAATAGTACTTAATTATAATTAATAAAACTTTAAGAATTTACGAAAAATATTGATAAACACCTGACTTACAGCCATTGATTTAAAAAGTAAAGATACGGCTGACAGAACAATTCACATTATACTTTCGCCATACATGACACACTAACGCCATCTTTTAGAGTATAATGTCAACTGTTACCGCAACCGCATCACAGATGTAACCTTGTCAGAGCGGCTTATAATTAAAGAGGAACTTGGTAAAAAAACTTTTCTTTTTTTATATATTATAATATCTAAAGAGTTATCATAGTAAATATGTATAACTTCTTGTTTGCTTAAATAAAAATACGACACCGTGTTTCATTTCGCCAAGGATCAGTAGAAAATCTACAGTTAAAAACGGAGTTATTTCTTTGTACTTTACACGTCCTACGTTAAAACACAGTTTGATTTCCTTAAATATTAGATAAATCGAAACTTCAGATATTTTGTCATCATGAAACACAATATTTGTATGACATTACCTATAACTATGATAGTGCTCACAGTGTAGAACTAATGCACGCCTCTACAAAGTTATATCGGACATTCGTACAGTAAATATGGCGTCGCTTCGTATAATTGACAAGAACGATAAAAAAATATTAAAGTAATGTAAATAATTATCAAATTTACGATTAACCGGTGAAATTTAATATTAGGATTATTTTTGGTAAACTTTCTGTCGTAATTGACACAATTCTTAAAAGAACATCCAGGCATATTATTTATCTTAGGACACCGGCTCCCGATGACAGCCGACCACTGACTACGTCACTTCGGTCCTAGGTAGGGTCAGAGTAGGGCCCGGTTATAGGCAACAGCCTGACGTGCGGTCCGCCCTGTCCTTACGAAGTAATATATAAGTCAATGCTTACAGCCCATTAAAGTCGCGTGTTAGCCAAGGAGATCGATATGTACCGTGACGTCACATTACACGCCCGCCATACATTTTTCATAGTAAAAGTTTTTTTTAGAAAGAAATTAAGGTATTCCTATCTGTACCTTAATTTCTAATTACTGTGTTACGGTTATTTTTTACCTAAAATCAATTTTGTTTTTTCTATTAGCACTATAATTTCATATATTTTCCTATGAATATAGTAAAAACATTTTTTTTTTCATGCATATTCTCTATTGTCAAGGTCTCGAAGTAAGGAGTCCTTGTGTTACGAGGTACTAGAAAATTAACTGACGGAATCGAACCGGGGCCCTTTGCGTTCAATGCGAATTACCGAGTCATCAAATTCCTATACTTTCACTCAGATAAGGACGGATCAAAGCTAAGGAGATAAAATATTTTCCATTGACTGTTATTTTTTTAATTTAATTCAAACTACCTAAGCAATTATACTAATGTAATTTAATTGACTTCAATATTATGTGTAATTTTATAATTGAATTTTTGCACGTCTGCGAGCAGACTGAACACATGCGCTACTACTTACTTTTAAATGTTATCTTTATTTACTGTGTTCTTGGCAAATAAACGCTTGAGTTTGAGTTTTAACTGGTACAGGTTCGAGGCCGCGTGGGACAGCAGCCTGCACGGCTCGCCGCTGCTCAACAGGGTCAGCGCCAACGGGGAGGTCGTTTACATCACGCTCAGCGCATACCTTGAGGTTAATATCTCTTCTAATATTGATACATAAATAATACACCATACAAAGAAGTTACCGATGATAAAAGCATTTACCCTATTTTATTGGCTTGAAAGATTTTTCATCAAAATAAAAGTTAATATATCTTCATCATCATTTAGCCATAGGACGGCCCACTGTTGAAATAGCCTTCCCCAATTATTTCCAGATTGGCTGGTTAGAAGTGGACTGCATCCAGCGGCGTCTTGCAAAATATACTATAAGATTTTTTAAATTGCTTAGTTCATAGCTAACGATGTCAACTTCCAATAAGCAGCTCAGCTATATGCAGTTTTGAATATTCACTGACTTTTGATGGTTTCATTGAAAGATTAAATGATGTCAGTTGAGTATGTAATTGACATAAGCAATTAGAAGATCATTGTGATGTCATAGTGTAACCCCGTACATAACGATAATTTAGTACTGACTTTGACTATCACTTCAATTTATATGTAATAAATGATCGAGTAAATAAGCAGCGCAAGATAATCAGCCACGGTCTCGACTCAACTAATGGCCTCGTTGCAGGTGGAGAACTGCGGGCGGCCGGCCATAATCACGAAGGACCTGTCGGTGGTGGTGGTGGGGCGCGAGGCGCGCTCGGGCCGCTCGCTCAAGCGCGCGCTGTTCGGCTCCCGCGCCGCGCGCGCCGACCGCATCGCCGGCCTCTACGAGCTCAGCCTGCACAGGGCCTTGGAACCCGGTGAGTACGCTGCACAGAACTCTGGAACCCGGTGAGTACGAGCTCGGCCTGCACAGGGCCTTGGAACCCGGTGAGTACGAGCTCAGCCTGCACAGGGCCTTGGAACCCGGTGAGTACGAGCTCAGCCTGCACAGGGCCTTGGAACCCGGTGAGTACGAGCTCAGCCTGCACAGGGCCTTGGAACCCGGTGAGTACGAGCTCAGCCTGCACAGGGCCTTGGAACCCGGTGAGTACGAGCTCAGCCTGCACAGGGCCTTGGAACCCGGTGAGTACGAGCTCAGCCTGCACAGGGCCTTGGAACCCGGTGAGTACGAGCTCAGCCTGCACAGGGCCTTGGAACCCGGTGAGTACGAGCTCAGCCTGCACAGGGCCTTGGAACCCGGTGAGTACGAGCTCAGCCTGCACAGGGCCTTGGAACCCGGTGAGTACGAGCTCAGCCTGCACAGGGCCTTGGAACCCGGTGAGTACGAGCTCAGCCTGCACAGGGCCTTGGAACCCGGTGAGTACGAGCTCAGCCTGCACAGGGCCTTGGAACCCGGTGAGTACGAGCTCAGCCTGCACAGGGCCTTGGAACCCGGTGAGTACGAGCTCAGCCTGCACAGGGCCTTGGAACCCGGTGAGTACGAGCTCAGCCTGCACAGGGCCCTGGAACCCGGTGAGTACGAGCTCAGCCTGCACAGGGCCCTGGAACCCGGTGAGTACGAGCTCAGCCTGCACAGGGCCCTGGAACCCGGTGAGTACGAGCTCAGCCTGCACAGGGCCCTGGAACCCGGTGAGTACGAGCTCAGCCTGCACAGGGCCCTGGAACCCGGTGAGTACGAGCTCAGCCTGCACAGGGCCCTGGAACCCGGTGAGTACGAGTTGAATCTGCAGTCGTCCATCGCGCAATGTGGATCCTTACAGCGCCAATGTATAACATTAGTAGGCGAAACAGACTGCAAAAGAGGAATTCAAGCCTTAGACAAAAGATTTAAAATAAGTGGCGTGGCGCCACTACTAACTTTACACCATATCTAAAAGCGGAGTAGCAGTTCTTTTAGAAATTATATGGTGCCTATTTACGCCACAGATTTTAAGGCCCTAACTCTCACGTGTATTGTTGGTTCTGGTTTACCTCAGCCACTGATACCATAGCCACACAGTCATCATCCTACTACAAGTTGTCAAATTTCCTTAACTTTCAAATTTAAAGTCTTACAGATTGAGTTCAATCAACATCATTTCAGCCATAGAATACCGACTGCTGAACATGGGCTTGATGATGGGCCCAATGACCCCCAGGATGAACGGTTGGACGCGGCCTGCATCCAGCGGCTTCTTGCAACCATTACCAATTTGGGTTGAGCACCAAATGAAAATTAATGTTTTGTAGAAGGTTACCGTACTTATTTTAATTTAAATGCAATAATCCGTCTGTGCAGGCGTACAGCGACGACAGAGACGCGTACTAGACACGAGCGGCACGTACGTGCGCGGCGAAGAGAACCTGCACGGCTGGAGGCCGCGCGGCGATTCGCTCATATTTGACCATCAGGTCAGTACTACCTTATTAAAGATTTAGAGCATATTATAATCATTATCATCATCATCATCCTTTGGAAGTCCACTGCTGACATAGGCCTCCCCCATAAAACGCCACAGCGAGCACAGCTCTAGGTATCTAGCGGCAACCAGCGGCAAATCAAATCAGCCTGTGCCCTGTACTGAGACGTACTTATAATATAGGCTTAATTTACTCAACTAAAAACCGATTCGACGAAGCGAGAGTAAACCACTGCCTAATCTACTCGTGATAGTTATTCTGGCATAACTTTGTGTTTGATCGAATCGGCTCTGAGTATCAGGTCATGGAGGTACTGGGTTGTCGCGTCATACACGCTTAACCTTGTAAGCACATATTCTATACATTATGGTGAGCAAGTATTGTTCTATATTTGATCAGTGGGAGCTGGAGAAGATGACCCGCCTGGAGCAGGTGGGGCGCACGCGGCACCTGCTGGCCATGCGCGAGCGCCTGCGCCACGGGCACGACAACACCGTCGCGCCCAACGACTTCACCAAAACTGAGAAGGTAAACTAAATTTTTAAAAATATACTATTTTAAGAGTGACGTAGACGTCAAATGTACTTAGTTGGTGTTTATGATTTTACTATCACATTCTACGGTATTTTTAAAATGTATCAATAACTTTTCTTGAAGTGAATTGAATATTTTATGGTAGTCATGTCCTTAATTCTCAAATGTTGAGAAAATAACGCCGAAACACATTTAAGTAGTCAAAAATTTCAGTAACGAAATATGATATCGAAGTACATGCATTAAGTTATAGAACACTATTGAAAAGTACAATAATATCTATTAGGGCGAAGTAATCGGACCGTCGACGAAGGAGGACGGGCACGTCCTCCTTCATGTGAAATTCTGAAAGCCACAAAAAAAAAACTTTTTTTACGTTTAAATTATTTAATGCCAAGCGTTCTCATGAGATCGCGTAATAATAGAATGTCTCTGGTCTCGTTTTGTTAGGCTACCAGGTCAATTGCAAAATACGCCAATCAAATTAGATTAAAAAAAAAGCGTCCGGGTAAATTTCTCATTCAGAGAAATTTTCCGGTTTCTTACTTTCGATTTCGGGTGTACGACTGAACCGAATTAGGTGCGCAGAATTTAACCTTCTTTAATATTGAATGGAATGTCATTTTTTGTCGGATATACCGTTTTCGAGCTACAAGCAAAAAATTTGAAAAAGAAAAAAAAGTTACTTGGATCCCAAAAGGTATGCATGAATACACCTCCTGGGACAGTGAGTATTTTGGACCAAATGAAGGTATTAAAAATGTTTGAAATTAACTCTTCGAAAAAAAACTAATTCGATTGGCCTAAAACGGTGCGCTTTTTTTATGCCACTAGACATTATTATTGAATGATTATTATTATTTTTGTCTATTGCAACCCGAGTGTGTTGAGTTATTTGTTGTGTGTAACGGCGAGGTGCCCTTGTCTACGGTGCAGGAGGTGTCGAACATGGCGGCCAAGGCGGCGGCGGAGTGTGCGCACGCGCGCGACGAGCCCGCGCCCGAGCGCTGGGACCTGACGCCGCGCGAGCGGGACCTCGCCGCCAAGTACATCAAGCTCATACAAGGTCACTATTTTGCATTCATTCATTCATTTCAGCAATAGGAAGTCCACTGCAGAACATAGGCCTCCCCCGATGACCTATCATTGGGGGGGCGAGGGGGATTGCCAATACTCGCCACGCTTGGCAGGCGGGTTGGCGAGCGCAGGTTTTTTTATAAGATTTCGCACGCAGACGCTGCTGCCCGTCTTGTGCTACAGGAATTAGTCGCCTCTTATGACACGCCTCCTGTTGGCGGTGGCGAAGTGTATTCTTTACGGCCGTTCCCACACGACACAGGTCACTATTAGAGTTAGCTAACTAACAATATATCGCTATCGATAGTTGACCTTGAAAACTAGATAATAATGCTACTGAAAATTGGCCAAAAAAATGCCATTTTGGTTTGATCCACCTTCAGTCGCATTGCGAACTATAATTGCATTTTTAGTTTACAACATGGAAGAGGTTTTGTGTCGCAGATTGAATAACAAACTGTAACCAAATCTACACTAAGCTCATATTTTAAATAGTATTACTTGTTAATTGTATTATTGGTGTAAGATTTGTAGGTTGAAATATAGAGAAGTAATTGAATGGTCAACCGTAATAAAATTTGGTAGTCACAAAAATCTGTATTATAATCATTTAGGTCAGCATTCAAAGATTTTTTATGCAAGGAAAATAAATAATCGGCAATCCTTGTTTCGCAAATAATCTTGATAATGATCAGTAATTTAATCATAAATGGTCAGCTTAATGTGTTCGCCAAATAAACAGCAAAATTCATGATAGGTCAGCAAAGAATTCATGTCTGGTTAGCAATTTATTTGATTTTTATGTATATTTAAAGCATGGTTAGCAGGGTAACTAATTGGATTGCATTTTTACTGAAAAGTCGGCAATGTACGTTAAAAGTAGGCGCAGTAAGAGCAGGCACATGACACGAGTAGCCAATCGCGTGCGTATTGTCATTCGGTGTCTATGCGGCGATTATTAGCTGTCAAATCGCAGTGAAAACAACGTGTTCCATAGTAATCAGTGTGAATTTTGATATTTTGCGAGTGAGTAAATTGGATGATAATAGTAACAATGAAGTAAAACTAGTTCCCGACAACGAATCGGAGGTGGAATGCAGTACTTTAGTGATAATGATTTTTTTGATTATAAGGTTTTGAATCTATCTTAATTTTATTTTAAGAATAACCATGTGAATGTGTAATTTATAATATCAAAATTAAACAAAATATTTTAATTATATCAAATTTTTATTATTTCATTTAACCAAACAGACCACTTAGCAATTAAACCCACTACTATAAATACCCTTAATTATTTTTGTAAGGAATGCGCAATTTGCGCATGTCATTATTGCTATTTTTATATGTTGCACAAAATTAGATAAGTTGCTTACCCTCTAAGTGCTTATCAAAATTTTTATAAACATGAGTCACACATTGCAGCTCATATAATTATTATGCTGTTAAAAAAAAATTACAGCCGTCCAGAATGCAAAAAATTGCCGATTGATTTGATATTGTTTGCTGGCCATGGTATGCTGAGCAATCATATATTTCTGCGGCCAGAATACATTTTTCTGCTAACAAAAACATGAATACTATGCTAACCTGTTAAATAACACCCTTAAATAAATAAATGTGTGTCCCCAGGTCGGATAGGGTCCCCAGGCAAGGAGGTGGAGGCGGCGGCGTCCCCCGCGACGCCGGTGGACGAGGGCGTGTCGGCCGACATCTCCACGCCGAGCCTGCTGTCCTCCATCCACAGCGCGAGCAGCTTCGAGTTAGTCCTACACCTTTGCGTTAAACTGATATCTAAGTTAGATCCCATCTTTTTTTATTTTTCACCGCTTTTTATAATCCCCCACGAGGATAATACGCATCGATACACTCGGTTAATGATGGCTAACTTCCGTTTCTATCTTTTATTGTCAGTTGATAAGCCAGAGCAAGAACTGAGTACTTCGTTTTTTTTCTCTCAGTGTTTTTGATTATTCTATGGCTTATGTGGTCTATTTACGTACTACATTTCTATATGCGAATAGCTGTAAATAGTTACGTTTGTATGTTAACTCTGTTCTTATAGATTGTATCAAAGCTGTTGGTGTTCCAAAAATAAAATAAAATAACCTACGCCACAGACATAGATAACTAGATGTCGCATGGATCAATAAAAAAAACAATCTTTTTTAAGTCTCATGACTAGAAAATAGAATCTAGTATATGACTATCTTGTAGTACATTCACATTCCAATTACTTTTATTGGAGTAATTTGACCACATGGTAACATTTAGTATGTAACATAGAGCTACTTTCTATTTCCGTTCTTCGTTTCTATACTGCCCAGAAACAATACAAAACGTAGGTCAACAAAAAGGAATAGCAGTATTATAGCTTTGACTTTTGTCGAAGAGCGAATGACTAAAATCAACCGGTGTACTCGTAAGTTAGGCTTAAAAATCGATGTGTATTGTTTAATTGGGGATTATAACACCTTGAATGCCGAGCTTCACCGGTGGGGGGCTCTTCGCTTTGAGTAACATGGCGGGGGAGGAAGACAACAATTTGGACAGGTATTCAATGCGTTAACTTTTGGTCGCCTTTAAATCCTTTTATTTTTAATATCGGTTGTAATAAGTTTTAATTTTATTTATTTGTTTCTTTTAACTTTTTCTCATTAGAATTTCATATTTATGGACTTATATTATCTATCTATATAATATTTCGCCTAGCTTATTTCAATAAATCATATCAGTAAATCTGCTAGTAAGTTTTAAGTCTTGCTGTGTACAAAGTAAAGTTCAAATCAGATGAAATGCATGCATATTTTTCCTATTTTTTTTTATTTGACATTGACATTTACAAAGTTAAAAATGTTTTACTAATCCTTCACTTTTATAAATGAATACTAATAAAGCTCATTAAAATAACACCTCATGCACACTACTTGTAATTTGGCAGCAGATTTACTGGAGTGACAAACGGATAGCCTACTCCAGTTGACCTTGTGTAACCTTAGGCTGACATCGCATCTGGCATCCACAGGAATTCATAAAACAAGTACAGATACCATCCAAAACCATCGACAAAATATAGTTGAGATATATTTAATAGTTTTTGGTCCTGGTGTTTATCTGTGGTATTGGTGGACTGTGTGGACGGAGTTAAAGAAAGATCGCGACAAGGTCGAGCAAGGTCAACAGGAATGGTCATCCTTTTACTGATAAAACACCGCAGCTAGTTTTAACCAGTAATCTACTGGATGTCCCGTAAATAATGGATTTAACGTTAAGGGGATTTACCCGACAATTACTTAAAACTGTTTTGTGGAGTTCCTAAAAAACTACGAGGGATCCCAACAGTGACGTTTTGTATACCGAATTTGAGGTCTTAAAAGGCTCTTCACTTTTTGAGTAAAATGTATAATAAATAGAAATATATTCAAAATTATTGTCTGTTTTTAAAACGTTATCATTTGCGGCAACAGAAAATAAAAAAATAAGGGGAAAACCAATGGTTTTTTAAACTATTCAAAACAGTTTGTGTAAATTATGTAATCATCGTCCCCTTAACTTTGATACTTAGGGCCAGCGAAAACCTGGCGAGGTGCGGCGACCGAGATAATGACAATTTAATCTAAACCCTATTCTAATCTATTATAACCCTATTCTAACCCTATGACATACGGTTGAAAAAAGCTAAACTATAGCGAATGGCGACACAAACTGAAACGGGCTGCCATTTTTAACCGTATATAAAGGTTACGTTTAAAAACCGGTGTCGCAGATAACAGTAAAGCTAAAGTGGGAATAGGTAGGCAGGTCACGTGTGTAGAATGCATCCGGATAATTGGGCCCAAATCGTCACTCGATGCGTACCTAGTTACCTACAGATGGCTATCGCCGAAGAGGTAGATCATAGAAAAGACGGTGCAACGACTCGGTTAACCTGACGAGCGATTAGGAGTCATCGGCGATGGATAGAGATCGATGGACGAGTTTGCTTAGCCGTGGGATTGCATAGGTTGAAAAAAAGTTTGGGTTTAGTTTAAATTGTTATTATCTCAGTCTTTTGCAGCGCCAGGTTTGCGCTGCCCCTCACAGATCACGTTATTTCCCACACTCGACACCCACTTCGAGACTGTGTTCCCCCGAGCGCGCGTTACTGGAGAAGTATGTCGGGCTGGGTGAGGTATACAAAGTGAAATTTTAGTGGTTGTTTTCCTGCAGGAAGTTGATTCCACTCATAAAAACAAACAACTTTTATTATGGAACTATTATTATTATGAAAAAAATGACTGTTTCATACATTAGTCGAGTAATTATTGAACTTTTATATGAAAAAGTCTTTCTCTTTTCTCATAATAAAAGTTGTTAGTTTTTATGAGTGGAATCACCTCCCCGCGGGAAAACAACCACTAAAATTTCACGTTGTATGCAATCATCTTCCGCTCTCGGATCCATCACAGAACACGATATATCCGTCACTGTCGACTTCCAGACTGTGTTCCCCCGAGCGCGCGTTGCTGGAGAAGTCGATGTCGGGCTGGGCCGGGTCGCTGGCGGCGGGCGGGCTGGCGGCGGGCGCGGCGGGCGCGCTGTACGTGCCCGAGTGCGAGGAGGTGCGCGTGTCGGCCGCCGTGGCGCGCCGCGGCCACCTCAACGTGCTGCAGCACGGCACGCACGGCTGGAAGAAGCGCTGGCTGGTAAGGAACACTTCCTTACTGAGCTCCTGCCTTGTTGCATTGTTGCGGCACACGAACAAATTAACTGTAATTTAATCACCAATGTATTGCCAAAATGTTGAACAAACAAATGGTTTATCTATGTATTTTATTCCCTCGAGTGCAGCCTAAGGAACACACTCATTTATCCACTCAAGTGCAGAACGTACCGACCACTCACTTCATTTATCCCCTCAAGTGCAGAAACTAAGGAACACTTACCTACTTAATTTATCCCCTCAAGTGCAGAACCTAAGGAACACTTACCTACTTCATTTATCCCCTCAAGTGCAGAACCTAAGGAACACTCGCATATTACTGAAATGAAATTATTATTGAAATGTTGCATGACGTCTTGGTAGGTACAATTTTCGCTTAGAAGTGACGTCACGACTCACGAGCCCCCACTCTCAAACTTTGACGCGCTTTATCTGTAATTTTTTGGTTGATTGACCAAAAAAAAAATTGTGTCTATTATTTTTTGATGATTCCGTCAGTACGTGACGGACTAAATAGTTTTTTTTTTAACCAGTCGTTATCCATATTCAACGGTGCTGACAATAACTGTCGTTTGTATCGCAGGTGGTCCGGCGGCCATACGTGTTCATATACCGCGACGAGCGCGACCCCATCGAGCGCGCCGTCATCAACCTCGCCAACGCGCACGTCGAGTACTCCGAGGACCAGGAGCAGATGGTCCGCATGCCCAACACATTCAGGTACCCACTCACCAACATCACCAACCTCGCCAACGCGCACGTCGAGTACTCCGAGGACCAGGAGCAGATGGTCCGCATGCCCAACACATTCAGGTACCCACTCACCAACATCACCAACCTCGCCAACGCGCACGTCGAGTACTCCGAGGACCAGGAGCAGATGGTCCGCATGCCCAACACATTCAGGTACCCACTCACCAACATCACCAACCTCGCCAACGCGCACGTCGAGTACTCCGAGGACCAGGAGCAGATGGTCCGCATGCCCAACACATTCAGGTACCCACTCGCCAACATCACCAACCTCGCCAACGCGCACGTCGAGTACTCCGAGGACCAGGAGCAGATGGTCCGCATGCCCAACACATTCAGGTACCCACTCACCAACATCACCAACCTCGCCAACGCGCACGTCGAGTACTCCGAGGACCAGGAGCAGATGGTCCGCATGCCCAACACATTCAGGTACCCACTCACCAACATCACCAACCTCGCCAACGCGCACGTCGAGTACTCCGAGGACCAGGAGCAGATGGTCCGCATGCCCAACACATTCAGGTACCCACTCACCAACATCACCAACCTCGCCAACGCGCACGTCGAGTACTCCGAGGACCAGGAGCAGATGGTCCGCATGCCCAACACATTCAGGTACCCACTCACCAACATCACCAACCTCGCCAACGCGCACGTCGAGTACTCCGAGGACCAGGAGCAGATGGTCCGCATGCCCAACACATTCAGGTACCCACTCACCAACATCACCAACCTCGCCAACGCGCACGTCGAGTACTCCGAGGACCAGGAGCAGATGGTCCGCATGCCCAACACATTCAGGTACCCACTCACCAACATCACCAACCTCGCCAACGCGCACGTCGAGTACTCCGAGGACCAGGAGCAGATGGTCCGCATGCCCAACACATTCAGGTACCCACTCGCCAACATCACCAACCTCGCCAACGCGCACGTCGAGTACTCCGAGGACCAGGAGCAGATGGTCCGCATGCCCAACACATTCAGGTACCCACTCACCAACATCACCAACCTCGCCAACGCGCACGTCGAGTACTCCGAGGACCAGGAGCAGATGGTCCGCATGCCCAACACATTCAGGTACCCACTCACCAACATCACCAACCTCGCCAACGCGCACGTCGAGTACTCCGAGGACCAGGAGCAGATGGTCCGCATGCCCAACACATTCAGGTACCCACTCACCAACATCACCAACCTCGCCAACGCGCACGTCGAGTACTCCGAGGACCAGGAGCAGATGGTCCGCATGCCCAACACATTCAGGTACCCACTCACCAACATCACCAACCTCGCCAACGCGCACGTCGAGTACTCCGAGGACCAGGAGCAGATGGTCCGCATGCCCAACACATTCAGGTACCCACTCACCAACATCACCAACCTCGCCAACGCGCACGTCGAGTACTCCGAGGACCAGGAGCAGATGGTCCGCATGCCCAACACATTCAGGTACCCACTCACCAACATCACCAACCTCGCCAACGCGCACGTCGAGTACTCCGAGGACCAGGAGCAGATGGTCCGCATGCCCAACACATTCAGGTACCCACTCGCCAACATCACCAACCTCGCCAACGCGCACGTCGAGTACTCCGAGGACCAGGAGCAGATGGTCCGCATGCCCAACACATTCAGGTACCCACTCACCAACATCACCAACCTCGCCAACGCGCACGTCGAGTACTCCGAGGACCAGGAGCAGATGGTCCGCATGCCCAACACATTCAGGTACCCACTCACCAACATCACCAACCTCGCCAACGCGCACGTCGAGTACTCCGAGGACCAGGAGCAGATGGTCCGCATGCCCAACACATTCAGGTACCCACTCACCAACATCACCAACCTCGCCAACGCGCACGTCGAGTACTCCGAGGACCAGGAGCAGATGGTCCGCATGCCCAACACATTCAGGTACCCACTCGCCAACATCACCAACCTCGCCAACGCGCACGTCGAGTACTCCGAGGACCAGGAGCAGATGGTCCGCATGCCCAACACATTCAGGTACCCACTCACCAACATCACCAACCTCGCCAACGCGCACGTCGAGTACTCCGAGGACCAGGAGCAGATGGTCCGCATGCCCAACACATTCAGGTACCCACTCGCCAACATCACCAACCTCGCCAACGCGCACGTCGAGTACTCCGAGGACCAGGAGCAGATGGTCCGCATGCCCAACACATTCAGGTACCCACTCACCAACATCACCAACCTCGCCAACGCGCACGTCGAGTACTCCGAGGACCAGGAGCAGATGGTCCGCATGCCCAACACATTCAGGTACCCACTCACCAACATCACCAACCTCGCCAACGCGCACGTCGAGTACTCCGAGGACCAGGAGCAGATGGTCCGCATGCCCAACACATTCAGGTACCCACTCACCAACATCACCAACCTCGCCAACGCGCACGTCGAGTACTCCGAGGACCAGGAGCAGATGGTCCGCATGCCCAACACATTCAGGTACCCACTCGCCAACATCACCAACCTCGCCAACGCGCACGTCGAGTACTCCGAGGACCAGGAGCAGATGGTCCGCATGCCCAACACATTCAGGTACCCACTCGCCAACATCACCAACCTCGCCAACGCGCACGTCGAGTACTCCGAGGACCAGGAGCAGATGGTCCGCATGCCCAACACATTCAGGTACCCACTCACCAACATCACCAACCTCGCCAACGCGCACGTCGAGTACTCCGAGGACCAGGAGCAGATGGTCCGCATGCCCAACACATTCAGGTACCCACTCACCAACATCACCAACCTCGCCAACGCGCACGTCGAGTACTCCGAGGACCAGGAGCAGATGGTCCGCATGCCCAACACATTCAGGTACCCACTCACCAACATCACCAACCTCGCCAACGCGCACGTCGAGTACTCCGAGGACCAGGAGCAGATGGTCCGCATGCCCAACACATTCAGGTACCCACTCACCAACATCACCAACCTCGCCAACGCGCACGTCGAGTACTCCGAGGACCAGGAGCAGATGGTCCGCATGCCCAACACATTCAGGTACCCACTCACCAACATCACCAACCTCGCCAACGCGCACATCGAGTACTCCGAGGACCAGGAGCAGATGGTCCGCATGCCCAACACATTCAGGTACCCACTCACCAACATCACCAACCTCGCCAACGCGCACGTCGAGTACTCCGAGGACCAGGAGCAGATGGTCCGCATGCCCAACACATTCAGGTACCCACTCACCAACATCACCAACCTCGCCAACGCGCACTTCACACAATGTTTCATTATGTAAAAAATACTAAAAAGTTACAAGAAAAAATCGGAAGTTGTTTTAGCGTCATATTCAACATTTCGCCAGAAGTCGCGCGTTTGCATCGTATCTGTCGCGTGTTACAAATGCGACCAACGCTTAATAGTTCGCTTAGATCGCTATAAAAAGTCGTCGTGGTCGAAGGGCTTTTTGTGCGGCAGCATTTGGCAACATGGAAACATCAAGTAACATTGAGCAACTATCTACTATATAACTTCCTTTGTTATGGATGTTGTCCAGTAACACTTGAAAACGTTGCGCAACACAAAGCAACAGTAGATGCACCGTTTCTGATACGGACTTGTTGGCCCAACAACGGTTCATTTCTGATCACAGATTGTAGCACGTATCCTTAGACTAGTGATGTGTTGTTGCAGCGTGGTGAGCAAGGAGCGCGGCTACCTGCTGCAGACGCTGGGCGACAAGGAGGTGCACGACTGGCTCTACGCCATCAACCCGCTACTCGCTGGACAGATAAGGTGAGACCACTGAAAGACACTGACATCTTTTTAGTCTATGGAGGGTAGAGGTAAGGAGTACAATCTTCGTTTTGAAAAAGTAGAATAAAAGTAATCAATTGCCTATCATTTCTTAACGCCTGATAAGTTTTTATATTTAAAGAATAAAAACATAAATAAAATGAGGGAATTGTTGAAATGATTAAAAGAGTTTTATAAGTCACTAAAATGTTCATATCAGTAAATGATATTACTCGGCTTACTTCAATTTGTCAACAACTGCTACATTCATACCATACCCTTTGCCTACGATAGCGCCGATTTGGAGGGTTTTTGGACCTGAATTTACTGCTTCTGCTCGTAAGAGATTGTACTCCTTATCTCTACCCTCCACACCTTAGGCTCGGACTACAAGCATCCAGAATTTTTCAGAACTCCATACAAAACCGCTCGATTTGTATGGGGTTCTGAAAAATTCCGGATGCATGTAGTCCGAGCCTAAATCCTATCTTCCTTAGCATTATCCGGCCAGCCGTAATCGGCGTCCGTTTTTATATGAAATCGCATTATCAAAACTTACTACGGGTAGACGGCTGGCCCAATAGTGCGTTGTAGGACTGACGGCGCGTTTATGATATTTATGCCGACGGTTATTTTAGGAACTAAGATCACCACACATCAAGCGGAATGCGGGGGCGCCGGCCTTCGCCGCCATAGATGTGTGGTGCTCTTAACATTGAAAGTAATTTAATTAAACTTTTGCCTGTTAGAGTTTTGATTGTGTTATAGACATTTGAGCTAAGTGCAATTTATTGGGAAGGCCTATGTACAGCAGTATGTTATGGCTGAAATAATGATAGTATATTGATTAATACATTTTAATTCATTAATTTAAAGTTAATTCTTAAAATACCGGTCGGTACGAATATTATAGAGACGCTTCAGCATTTGACAACTCGTGGTTGCGGTCACTAAGAGCCTAAATGCAATCTAATAAAAGAAATTAGGTTTACAGAGGTGTTAGAGACTGGTACAAAAAAATTGCCACCAATGTTTTTAAAATAAACAATATGCGCCAGACAGTTTTCTGGCCGTTAAAGGTTATTACAACCAACCGGTATGGTTGAAGAACTTGAAAAATGAGATTGGTTACGCTTATTTCATCTCTTTTGCACACTAATGAGCGCACGAGTTGTTAATTGCCTGAGTTTTTTTAATAAGTCGAGACTGATGTTTTACCCAATTACCTGAATCTTTCGTTCGTTTGTCTTTCAAGTTTAATGAGTGATACAAAGCGTAAATATTTTTTCCTGTAATTTTTTGGCATGAGAAGTTGTTTGATTCTTTTATAGAAGTAGTCAAAGCTTTGTATGGATCTACATTCTATTCATCTTACTTCTGCATTTGTACTTTTGGCCCTTTACTAATAATATTTCAATAATTTTAAGTAACATACAATTTTAATATTTAAATTCTAATAACATGATAAAATAGTGACTCAACAACCACAAAAAGAGCACTTAAAATTACTATAGACCATCAAGTTCATGACACATGTGGGGCGACAGTCGTCGGCTGGGACAATATACGCTAGATATTATCAAGGTTTAGTAAGCAGTTTCAATTGCATGCTGCCACTAGCGCACCTTGTCTCCGTCGGCGTTTGTCGCCTCACATGAGGATCGCGCTCGAACTTGATGGAATAGTAATTATTACTGCTAAGTCGGCATTCGCTAGTGACACCGGTTGACTGGGTCACCGGATACAGGTAGCTTGACTCATGATAATAAATAACTGTTAGCAACTAACTCGACAAAAATGTATTGAATAGATTTTTTCCCTCGATTCAGTAATTTAGTGAAGTTATTTATGAAAAACAAGAAAACTCTAATCATCCTTTCAGGAACTATACTTATGATTATGATCATGATCATAAGTATAGTTCCTGAAAGGATGATTAGAGTTTTCTTGTTTTTAAATGACAAATGAAAGATGCACGTAATTTTATCGAAAGTTTCCACAAAGAAACGGATCATGTCAAGTGAAATATTACGAGTAAAGTGGTGTAGTGACGTGTGCGGTCGCGTCGCCCGGCCCCCGTCAATATACACGTACAAAGGTGTGGTCCCGCAGGTCGCGGTCGGGGCGGCGCGGCGCGGGCGCGGGCGCGCCGGCATGAGACCACCTCACGATGGAGTCTATCCTTGTTTTTTAAACGCGCCGCGCACGCGCAGCCTGTACGCAGCGAGCATCCCGCCGCAAGGTATTGAAACGGCCCAGGTATGAATCACTTTATGTCCTCTTAGGACTTGATCGCGTAACTTCGACCGATACGTCCCGAGTCCGATGAAAGAGGGGTACTTGGCAGGTCGCTGTCAAAAAGTGTTTGAACGATTAGTTGCGATTCTATGATTACCCAGAGGTCAAGACTGGGTACTCGAGGAATTGCATTGAAAATCAACATAAATTACTTGTATTGCAGAGAGAGTGGCTTTATGACAGCGACTGCTAGGCAATTCTAGTGCGTTTGTAGTCATTTGACAATTCTAATATTTTGAAATAAGAGTTATAGACTGGTGATTGAAGTGTTGATACCGTCGTTACATGACGGCGTATTACGGATATTATAGTTTTGAAATGAATGGAATCTGTCGAAATTACGTGATAAAGGTTACGGTACTTTTTACAAAAAGACAAGTTTATGTGTTGCACATAAATATTGGGTAATATTTTACAATGTGTTTATTAAAGTTAATGTTGTGACTCTAATACTATTACAATAATTGTTAGAGGACCTAAAGTGAATAAAATCCGTCAAATCATTGGTAATTATATCCGTGGCTGGTTTGGTAGAAGAGTTCAATATATAAAGTACACTGCGACCTTCGTGTCCAGTGCTCGACGTGCGAAATTATCATTGTGGTCCATTATAGTCTGATTTTATTGATATTTGTTTATAATTTAGGGGCCACAAGATATGGTATAGGAAAAAATATCACTAATATGAATCAATTATTTTAGCATATCCTCAACTTTTTAAGCAGTATTAAAATAAAGTGCATTAAATGCAAAATACGATCTATACGTAATATATATTTATGTGTTAAAATAACGTTTTGATCGTTTACAGTAATCATGTTTAATAGTTGGATGCCAAGACGAGTAGTTGGGACCAAACCGGTGCACTGATAACGGGCTCGGGGTAATAAGAAACTATTTACAGTGAGACGAATTTTACCAATCGGAACAATAATGTATGAGTAGAGTATTATCTTTATGGCTGTTTCAATGTCTATTATGAAGGATGCTCGTTGTTTATAAGCCCTTTACATTTATCTTATTTAATTGTATTATATGTATGGCGGTCTTTGTATCACGATGTTCGTGTGCTAAAGTAATTTTAAACAGTTAAACAAAACGGGGAAGATGAAACGGAATCATAAAATCGAACAATAATCGTTTTTCTTAGAACTATTAACGGGTAAAATACAGTTTTGTAATGCGTCTTCCCCATCGTTATTCTAATATCATCAACGCTTTATCATCAATATTGGTAACGTACAAGCCAACGATCGTGGTGCAATGACTGGCCGAGTTGCGGCGCGACGCGCAACCGGCGACTTTATGAGTTGCGCACAAAGTTATGTCGGCGATGCCTGATAGACTCCATTTTGTAAGGCGAGGTAAGAATTTAATATGAATTGTATTGTGAGAAGACAAATCACTGAAAATACTATATAGATTTTCTTCTAATGTTGGATACATTAATAATGTAATTTACCTTGTATATACGTATGACCCGAATGGTAGAATAAATATATTTTGAGGCTCAAAAGGCCAACTTGAAGATGGCGATAGTCCGTACTCGTATGATGTCATACGTAAAATTTCTTTCACATTTTAGCATTGATTGTAAATACATAACGTTAATTATAACATTGTAGTTAATTATAGACTATGCGTTACAAAAACGTAAATCATTATTATTCTCTACTTATTTGTAGTCCAGATTTATACTTTGTGTTAATGTTTTGTCTTTTACTATCAGTTTTTCAACGGTTTGTATAAAGTAGGTTTAAAGTGGATGTTACGACGTAGTTCCGACCCTCGCTCCCGAAGTTCGGCTGGAGTCGGCGCGGGATGCGACATTCCGAATGTGTATCTAGTCATGTACTCTGCGTAGTACATCGTATGTGATAGGGTAGCTCCATAGTTACATCAATGCTGTGCTGCAAACAATCACCTCGTAGTATGTTTATAGTCGGTATGTTACGTTGATCACAAACACAAATTCACAAGGTCATTCGAGTTGTCCATAGTCACTATAATATTTATACAAAATAACATTTATATCATCGTAGTTAGTTAATGTATGTGACGGTAGTTTTATATGGATGATGTTTACTTTAATTTGTTTCGTCTCAGCAGTCTGTTGTATGTCCAGCATTCTTAAATCTCGTTACCGCTTGATAAATGTTGAATAAATAAATTATTATATTGTCACTGTACTATCGCTTCTAGGTGACTATTTCCCATAACTATATCAAGCAAAAATAGTTCTATTTATGACAACATTGTAAGCTTAAGTGAATCAGTCGTTGTAAATATCTACTATGTATTTGGTACCACATAACATGGCGCACGGGCTTCAGAACGAAGTCGACTTGCCTCCCGGGTCGAGTCAGTCACCCGCTCACACACTGATCGTAGACATAATACTCGGCTAACACTAGGAAATATCCTGATAATAATTTAGCATAGACTAAAAATAAATAGATGTAAGATCAAAAAGTATTATCCAAATTTAGACATGCTGTGTGTTATAATATTTCTTAAAATTGAAATTAATACAATTGTTGTCGTCGAGATTATGTGATTGTATTACTTCCGTTGTATGAACTATGCTGACTATTCGTTATCTTCCATCTGACTCGAGTTCATTTCGGCGCTGTTTCAATGCTTCAGGAAGTTATGAGGCTTATGAATGTCCAAGAATCTTAATGTATAGTCGTACGTCCTTCTTTCTCAATGATGTACCTAGCTTATTTATTTTAAATTGTCTAATGTTTTTATAATAATATGAACGAATAAAGAGATCTCAAACTAAAATGACACTATAATGTTATAAATGAAATATATTCTTTTTCTAGTCATTTTGTATAACATTCCAAAGTGTGTTTACCGTTTATTGTTTCCTTTTCAAAGTAATAGGGTAATGTGTTTTGCATAGCAAAATGGTGTTTACGTAGTTAATAGTGGGCAGGAATAATAAAATCACGAGTGAGTATGCGGTGGGTGTTAATGATGTTTTTGTAATCGATTTATTTATTATTTTTTGTAATACTTCGTTTGCAAAGTATGTTTAGTTGTTATATTTTTATAATTCTAAAAGAGAAAATTTAAATTAGAGATTGCAGCCGAGGCTGACTTATATTTTTATAGAGTATACTGTTTAAGCTATACCGCTATTTTTATAGGAGTAGCAGTTGTTTTGGAGTTCCGTTGGTTCGTGTTCATATTATTTGTGCCGTCTGGCGAGCTTCGGTTCGGTTCGCTTGCGGGCGGCGCCCGGTTTTGTGATTCGATAGTGATTGTTGATTGTTGGGCGAGAATGATATTTAAAAAATTATATATTCTATATATAATTTATGGATTTCATTCAATTTATGAAAATAAGAACAATGTAATGATTGGTAATATTACTCATTGCTCTAAATGTACTATCAAAATATATTATACACAGTGTTAAAGGTCATAAATAAAATGCTTTGAAAATTTCCACACCCTTGTTTGCTTTCATCCCCATTCGTGGCAAATTGAGATAATTTCCTACCAATGATGTTAAGAAAAAAGACAGTTTATTTTAAGTCGAGTTTATTTATTTCATCATTATAATACGACATATGAAACGGCCGAATACTAGAACGATACAGTTATTGTAAATATTGGACAACATCATATACATTGCTCTGATCTTAGGTAAAAAGCTAAAGCACTTGTGTTATAGAAATCAAAAACAACGACTGTACCACAACACTCGGACAATATAAAAGTTTGTTTTCTACACTGACCCGACCGGGATCGAACCCGAGACCTCAGAGGTGGCGACGCCAAGTCTGACGTGCTCGCCTCTGGGCTACAGAGGTCGTCAACATCTTATAGATTTTCATTGGACTTTCAAACTTATTACAACAGAATAAGTGAAGTGTATACATTTCATTGCTCGTGACGGCGTACATGCACGTTAGGTCGGCCTGTCGCGCCAGCACCGTATTCTACCGCAATATTTAAAGTCCAGGCACAATCCTTAATTACTGTTTTAAAAATTATGAGTCTTCTGTCATCGCGACAAATATTATACAGCTATCACGGTATCTGTACCGACGGGTATTAAAAAACTAACATCTATTGACCGATATAAATTATTCTCGGTCACTTTCAATGATAGAAATTTTAGGTAAATACCATCAATCATTTCTATTAGTCAATAGATGACGAAATGATCGTTGGTACGAATACCACAACTAAGTAGCAGTGTATACATATACAATGTGTCCCGTCACCAGTGTCGGAGACTTTGACGGTATAAAATATGGCATTTTTATCGACAAATTGCTGTTTGAAATCGTAATAATATTAAATTACTTTTGTAATTACTTTGCATTTTTTTTCAACTGCCCCGTAGATAAGCAATGAAAAGGGTCTTATTAAAAATTTTGTAACTTCTAAACTATCACACTGGGAGGAAAGAAATTTGGTATTTTATTGAAGAAAACATTCTCTTCTATCGTTTTAAATTAAAAATAAACTGTTTAATGCACCAGATTTTTCGCAAAAAGCCAATTATTAAAAAATTACACAAAAAAATCTAAATTTTTTAGTCTTAAATGTTTTTTTTTTTCATAATATTTAAAACATAATGGATGGTTTATTATTGTCTACATGTTAAGCTATCAAATGAGACCTTTTTATGGACATACGACATTAACACGACTAGTGGTGGTCGAATTAGTACGAGAGCCCGGTTCTTGGTAACTAAAAAATCAAAATGGCCGCCAATTTACAACCGTGAGAACGAACGAAAAAAAACGATTTCAAACAGCAATTTGTCGATAAAAAATGCCATATTTCATACCATTAAAGTCTCCGACACTGGTGTCGGGACACATTGTATATACGTATACAGGGTGGCTAGAAAAGTGACGTCCAAATATTTTTTTTAGATGCCTCGTCTTGAGAGGTATCTGAATTACCCCTATGTATGTTCTACGATTTTTCGTAGATTTGGAGTTACGACTTTTTTTGTAAATTTTTGCAAGTTGATTGTGACCTTATTGACACTTGTCTGGTACATATACTGGGTGTAACGAAAAGGTGAAATAAAACTTTAAGGGGTTATTCTACGGCTAAATTACATCAACTTTTTCTATGGGACCAACATCAAAATCTCAAAAAAAAAATTGACGTTTCCATACAAACTGATGCCAGCTGGTCGCGTTTTAGTATGGGAAAGTGTTTTTTTTTTTTGCGATTTCGATGTTGGTCCCATAGAAAAAGTTGATGTAATTTAGCCGTAGAATAACCCCTTAAAGTTTTATTTCACCTTTTCGTTACACCCAGTATATGTACCAGACAAGTGTCAATAAGGGCGCGGTCACAGTGCCGGTGCCGTATATGTTTGGACGTTTTTCAGGGTTCCAACCTATTATTTTTTTTACAGGGGGTGGGTGAGTGTCGTTTTAGTATTCGGGCGAACAATTATATATTTGATCTTAATTTAAAGTACAAAATACATATCAGTTCAATTTTACAAAATAGATATAAATAAGAATTATATGTGACGTAGAATGTTTCTCTTACAAATATAACAATGCATCAGCGTTCTTAATCTATTCATAGCCTACTTATACTGGAATACATTTTCTGTAAATATTTTTTTCTATAAATAAATAATACAACATGATAGATTTCACGCAATGGCTACAATACATTTGCGTATGTGATAAGCGGTTGAAGTATATATTTTTAACGTTCAATTCCTGAAAACGTTAGGCCTCCTCATATAGTGTATTTAAGTAATTGCTTGCTTGCTTTAACATCCAAATTCAGCCAAACTACTCACTTTTTTGCTTACTCGTGATATACGAGTTCGTAAAAAAGGCTTAAAACATTTCTTGCATATAGGTAATAACACTTAAACACGGGGATAAAATGCAATCAATCTAATTCTAACATACCGGTCGCTCGTGTCCACGATTCACGTACCCCAAGTACGTGAATCTTCAAAGCGTCCATTCCAAAATCAAACATACTTTTATGTATGATAAAATTATTGACGTGACCCTATTTATAAAAAATCGTTTTCTAAATTGAATTGAACCCGGGACCTTTTGCGTTAAATGCGAATCACCGCGCTACTTAGCCAATCGGGTTGTCAATTATTGCATTTTATCTCCTTGTTTTTGCATTGTTACATTACTAATATTAAAATGACAACAAAGAAATTAAAAAATCTCACAGCACTTTTGTCACGAGTTACATTCGCCCCAAAATTTCAACGAAATAAAATTCATTTAAGAATTAAGATTCGAAATCAAAAGCTACTCACAAAAATATTACTTCACGAGAACGGGTTCAAGTTTTTGTCGTAGTCGTCCTCAGCGAACGGGTTGGTCGGGTCGTCGACCTCCTCGTCTGCGAAGGGGTTTTTCGTTTCGTCGTAGTGTTCGTCTTCGAAGGGGTTTTTGGCCGCTTCGTTGGATATCGCTGAGGATATCTTCGGTGAGCTGTTAGAGCTGGTCGGCTCCAGATTCCTCGGCGTCCGGGGCGAGGCGAGGGGGGAGGTCTTGGGCGCGTGAACCCTGGGCTCGAGGCGGTGCATGTTGGCCTCGAGGCTCGAGCTGTAGCGCTGTTGCTCGAGCACTCGCATCCTGCCCTCGGGCACCGGGATCACGGACGTGCCTTTAGGCGCCACCTGCTTAGCGGCTGTTGCTACGAATACTGTTAACAAAATTGAAAATGTTTTAAGGGAAATATCTTATACTGAGCTAGATCTATGTACACTATTTTAAACATGGAGATTTTACTGTTTTTGGGACAAACACAATTAATTTTATTTATTACATATTTTAAGGGTTCATCGAAAGCCATTAAAAAAAAGAAACGTCATCTAAATGTCAATAATGTCTGCATCCCCCATGATATATTTATTTGTTGTGTGTTGCATTTTTATTATAAAAGTATACTGTACAGTGCCATGTGGGGACGGCCGTACAGAATACATTTCCCCACCGCCAACAGCAGGCGTGTCGTAAGAGGCGACTATTTTCTGTAGTACGAGACGGGCAGCAGCATCTGCATGCGAAATCTTATTAAAAAACTGCGCTCACCAACCCGCATGCCATGCGTGGCGAGTATTGGCAATCCCCCCGATGATAATTCATTGGGGGAGGCCTATGTTCAGCAGTGGACGTCCTGTGGCCGAGATGATACTGTACATGGACCTGGCCCATGTTCCAAACATTTTACTGCATCTTCTTTAACTTTCAAGGCAGTTTGACGTGTTGTTATAAAACTTTTAGGTACTTAAGTTTGATGCATTGATTATTTTGTAGCACACAGAGGAACAAAAAATAAACAGAAATAGACAGTAAAGGTAGGTAAGAAAAGGAGAATCTCTGGTTCAAGATCATAGACTTCAAGTATTCTTTATTTAGAATATTCTAAAATTAAAGGAGGGAACAATACAAAAACATTGCTAAGATTTTAAATGAAGACACAATTTTTTTCGTCAAATAAAAGTCATTTGGGTTTGTAAAATCGGAATTAAATCGCATTAAAACTGAGTAGAAAATACTTGATAATATTACACTTGAAAAAAATTGCAGGAAAACGTGGGAATCAATCCAAGTCTACTATTTGGGCAACTGTACTTGCAAGTAAGCTACCGAGGAGGTTAGTTAACCTGACAAAGACTTGTGTGTATCTGTGTGTGTGAATCTATGAATATGCGATAGACAACACAGCGTTAAAAGCTGCTTATCAACAAGTTACTTACCTAAAGTAACAACTATAAACTCAAGCAGTAATGTTTTTTTTTTGTATTCATAAACTCCACAAATGTTGCTTAGTTATATTTTTTTTTAGGTAGGAATGGTAGGAATCTTTTTGTTACTTTTTGTCAGAATAAAACTCAAAATCAAATGACACCTGTCAGATGTATGCCATTTTGTTGATAAACGGTAAGGTGTAGGGTTGTTTAATTTGACATGAATTTACTTAAAATCATCTTAATCTGTTGATGATTAATGTTAAGCATTATTTAAAGGCTTTCTTAAAGTTAAGTAATGTTAATAAATAAGGCTGTAATAGTATAGTAACATACCCTGCTTGCTCTGTCCCTCCTGAAGCCTAAGCTTAGCTTCAGCCCCCAGCCCGTACGAGTGCGGGCCGGCGGGGGCGGCGGGGGCGGGCGCAGGGGCGGGGGCGGGGGGCGCGGCCGCGTGGGGCGGGGCCTCCTGCGAGCCCGTCACCAGGGTCAGCTTGTTGAACAGGCCGCGACCGTAGTATTCCGATACTACTGCATAGCTGGAAAGGGAAAACATTGTTTATAGGTACACAAAATCACGACTTGACAGCGCTTTAATAGAATGTTGATAAATTTTACAAAGCCAGCTATTAAAAAGGTTTAACCAAACGTGGCCTGTATTGGAAGACTCCTATGGATTGAGGTCAGGTGATTATGATAATATTAAAAATCATTGGTGATGAAATTCATATGTAACCAACATCCATAGCTGATTACTATAAACATTGACGTTTGAGTCGTTCAGAGGAAACTGAATGCGCAACGAAAGTAATCAGATTTACAGTTCGTTTTTAATATTTAATATCGATATTGTAATCGAGCAATTATTTTAATATAGCAATTGAAAGGCGCTGAAAACTGGCATTTCATTTTAGTAAAAATAAACACCAAAACAAATTGAGCGCAAGTTTTCCATAATACAACTCTATTTCTTATTTATAATATATTCTATCTTTTGTTGAGACATTTAATGGATAAAGAAAAAATAATAAACACCACTGAACAATCAACGTTGCTGATAAGCTAATCGCGGATTTTAATCTTCACTTCCAACGTAACACTTCACAATATTACACCTTAATCAACACAAGTAATTACCCTTGGTACCTATCGTCACTTGTCTCCGGAAAACACCAGGAGAAAGGGGGGATATTTAACGATTTCAACTTGGCTAGATACATCACTGCATTCAGTGCTCTTTTGTTACGTCGAATCTAAATAACATTATACCACACGGTGTGAATGTTTTTACTGCCGCGGGTTACGACCGATTGATAACGAATACGCGTGTTATTAAGTGAATGTTAAGTTAAGCCGTGCATTGGAGTGACGTAACGTTCTTCTGAAGGAAAGTCACGATACGAATGTTTTTATTATATTATTTTTGTATGTGTAATTTTAATAGTAGATAATTTTCGATGGTTAATTTACGTTCACCTTGAATATTAATGATTGTAGAATAGACTTGCATAAGAACTGTTATTGAACGAACATAAAACAGACTATGTATTTTTTTTTTTTGACATAACAACGAGACTAGTGAATAACAGAATAGAGCCAGTCCGTTGATTCAGTTCATTTTATTGTTTACATAGCTGCATTACCACCTGTAAAAACACATTAATCTGTAAACTATTATTTTTAACAAGGTTAAATCGTTCTATGTTCATTTTTCAATTAATAAAGCCTAATGGTAGTACACAAATTAAATCCTACGTTTATATCGAATCACTTATAAATCCTTCGTATATAAATGAACGTGTTAAATAAATAACGTGATTGGAGTTCGCGAAAGATGTAATAACCTCTCGCTCATGTATTAGGAACAATCAAAACATATTATACAACATGCTGCTCTTGAGCAACAGCTTTTATAGCGGGACCATCATCGAAATCGCAAAAAATCTTCTCCTCATACCTATACTAAATACCTGATCAGCTGTAACGGATTGTAAGTGTAGTGTAGCGTAGTACTCACGGGTCGTGCTCGTTGTGCAGGCGCGCGTGCAGCGTCTCGGCCGCGTGGGGGGGCGCGCGCGCGGGCTGGAAGTGTAGTGTGTAGTGTAGTGTAGTACTCACGGGTCGTGCTCGTTGTGCAGGCGCGCGTGCAGCGTCTCGGCCGCGTGGGGGGGCGCGCGCGCGGGCTGGAAGTGTAGTGTGTAGTGTAGTGTAGTACTCACGGGTCGTGCTCGTTGTGCAGGCGCGCGTGCAGCGTCTCGGCCGCGTGGGGGGGCGCGCGTGCGGGCTGGAAGTGTAGTGTGTAGTGTAGTGTAGTACTCACGGGTCGTGCTCGTTGTGCAGGCGCGCGTGCAGCGTCTCGGCCGCGTGGGGGGGCGCGCGCGCGGGCTGGAAGTGTAGTGTGTAGTGTAGTACTCACGGGTCGTGCTCGTTGTGCAGGCGCGCGTGCAGCGTCTCGGCCGCGTGGGGGGGCGCGCGCGCGGGCTGGAAGTGTAGTGTGTAGTGTAGTGTAGTACTCACGGGTCGTGCTCGTTGTGCAGGCGCGCGTGCAGCGTCTCGGCCGCGTGGGGGGGCGCGCGCGCGGGCTGGAAGTGTAGTGTGTAGTGTAGTGTAGTACTCACGGGTCGTGCTCGTTGTGCAGGCGCGCGTGCAGCGTCTCGGCCGCGTGGGGGGGCGCGCGCGCGGGCTGGAAGTGTAGTGTGTAGTGTAGTGTAGTACTCACGGGTCGTGCTCGTTGTGCAGGCGCGCGTGCAGCGTCTCGGCCGCGTGGGGGGGCGCGCGCGCGGGCTGGAAGTGTAGTGTGTAGTGTAGTGTAGTACTCACGGGTCGTGCTCGTTGTGCAGGCGCGCGTGCAGCGTCTCGGCCGCGTGGGGGGGCGCGCGCGCGGGCTGGAAGTGTAGTGTGTAGTGTAGTGTAGTACTCACGGGTCGTGCTCGTTGTGCAGGCGCGCGTGCAGCGTCTCGGCCGCGTGGGGGGGCGCGCGCGCGGGCTGGAAGTGTAGTGTGTAGTGTAGTGTAGTACTCACGGGTCGTGCTCGTTGTGCAGGCGCGCGTGCAGCGTCTCGGCCGCGTGGGGGGGCGCGCGCGCGGGCTGGAAGTGTAGTGTGTAGTGTAGTGTAGTACTCACGGGTCGTGCTCGTTGTGCAGGCGCGCGTGCAGCGTCTCGGCCGCGTGGGGGGGCGCGCGCGCGGGCTGGAAGTGTAGTGTGTAGTGTAGTGTAGTACTCACGGGTCGTGCTCGTTGTGCAGGCGCGCGTGCAGCGTCTCGGCCGCGTGGGGGGGGGCGCGCGCGGGCTGGAAGTGTAGTGTGTAGTGTAGTGTAGTACTCACGGGTCGTGCTCGTTGTGCAGGCGCGCGTGCAGCGTCTCGGCCGCGTGGGGGGGCGCGCGCGCGGGCTGGAAGTGTAGTGTGTAGTGTAGTGTAGTACTCACGGGTCGTGCTCGTTGTGCAGGCGCGCGTGCAGCGTCTCGGCCGCGTGGGGGGGCGCGCGCGCGGGTCGCGTCGGCGAGCACGCGGGGCACTCGCACTCCGACTCAGAGAAGCTTTTGAAGCAGCTGGAGACGAAAGAAAGCTTTATTATTGCCATACAGTAATAGTTAACGCACCTTCAAATTAGTGCCATAAAGAAGCGCTACTGACGTAAGCGCTGCAGTGACGCCACTATATATGACGACTGTGGCACTGCGACTGCGCTTTTAGATAAAAGTAAGTAGAGGCATTTCTGCCGCGTGTCTGTGGCGCAACAACGCATCTGTCGTGTTTCTTCTTGCCACTAATTTAAAGACCTTAAGGGTACTCGCCCACGTCCACAATCGGTGACGGATATTTTGTCAGCAAAAATTAAACTAAAAGTAAAATTTATTAACTCATCAGGTATGCGTGATCGAGACAACAGAAATTCCATTGTTATGCGGTCTCATGAGACCGCTTGGATGTTGACGAGTTAAAGCCAACTGTTTTGCTAGATTATTGTCAAACGAACGAGTCAATATAATAATCTGCTCGTCATTTCGTCCTCTCTCGGTGCTCTTAATTGAAAATGAAAATATTTTGTGTCATCCGTGTCACTACTGACGACAATAAGGACTTTCAACCTATTAGTAGCCAGCGGGGACGAATATATTTATCAGCGATAGATATCTTCTCGGTATGTATGATAAGTTAATTCAAAAACACTGACTAAGTGATGTTGAATTTTTACGTAATGACCTGCAACTATCGAATTAGGTTATTTTTCTGTAATTGTAGCTATATATGATAACAAATAAATAAAAATAAGGATTGAAAAATGATCGAAAATGATGTCTAAAAATACTAAGATTTTTTCAATATAAAAGTTTTGGTGTTTTCATTTTATGCAAGTTTTTTTTTATTATTTATTAATAACATACGTTTTCTACAATGTTTAAATACAATTATCCGCATTTGCTGTCTAGTACGCTATTAATAAGTTATAAAATCATCAATTATCATAATTACGCCCTTCTGTCCTGTCTGTCCTTCTCCTGTCTTGCCTTAATAATTTTTATTTTAACACACATATATTAGAGTCACTTGTAACTAACTATGTAATCAAATCTTGGAAGTATTTTTTAACCAACTTCAAATTGATGTATCGATTTAGAACTTTGTAAGTATTTAACATTCGGATGACAATACAATAATTTGACACCATCGTGCTGTACTGATGATGGAGTCAGAAGATGGATAGTGGAACTCTCTCAACCACTTCTAGTAAAACCTTCGTGTTTGTGCTTATATGATTCGTTTTGACAAATTCAATACATATAAAGTGTGTTTTATAGTTTTTAAAACTATTATCATTATATAAGGCGCTTCATAAATATCCGCAATGGCTGAAATGGGTAAAAGTATTGCTTATATAGATTACGATAGTATAGAAATTGTATGTCCAGAATATCATTAATTTTTTCATCAAAAAAAATATATTAATTAAGATTAGGCTTTATTCTGTCTCAACCGTCCACATCTGTCCAAAAATGCTAACGTTTCACATTATACCGCTCCCGCGCAGTGTCAAGGGCGGATGACGAAGTGTGTTATTCAAATTGAAGCAAGTAAATATTTATTTACTGTCTTTTCGCAAATAATTAATTACCAATCCAGGGCACGTAATTCCTTCACTATCGTAATCTATATAAGCAATACTTTTATCCATTTCAGCCGTTGCAGATATTTATGAAGCACCTTATATACAAATAAACTCTTGAACTTGAATACTCACTCTTGGTGGAAAGAGTGTTGACACAGGAAGTGCACAGTGGGCAGTTCAAGCGGCTTAGTGCACACAGCGCACCGGGAGCTCTGGAATGTGACCGGTTCGTTCTGGATCTTCTGGATCTGAGCCTTCATCTTCTCGCTCTCGCTGCGGTATTTCTCCGCGAGTTCCTGCTCGCGGGTTATTACTTCGTTCTCGTTTTTGAGGACGTTCATTAGATACCTGAGAAATGTGATTTTATAGGTCTTAAGGTTTATTCGTATTATTAAACTCACAGCATATCAAAACGAGACACAAAATAAAATTTACCTTTACGCGGTCTCATACGGAGACCGGCAAATGACAAGTTAATTTTACTATGCCGATTGCTGCAAAAATACGAAAATGTCACAATGTGAAGCAAGAAACGCTGGCTACGTAAGTAAGTAAGTAAGTATTTTTTTTATGTGGTACTCTATTTACAAATTTCTTCAAATGCTAACTTTTCTGCACATATTATGGTTGCTCGCCGTGCGGATAGTGTTTAATATGGGACTACTAACACTTATGGACGCGTAGCGAGCGGGCAAGTCTACTCGCACGACTACACGCTCCACATTGTACAATCTATGCCCTCAAGGTAGAGTGCCGCGTGATGTGTGACATCAGTAATTCTGCAAAAACCGTCATCAATGCACTACTTGCGCCGCCCTCCTTCAGTCAATGAACTTACTTGCGAACATCGCCTAGTGTGTACGAGGGCGTACTCGCGAGGCAATCGATGACTAGAATAGGCGACAACAACTTTTCACTATCTGCAAAAAAGGAGAAAGCTGTTAGCAAATTAACTTGTAAGTGGGTAATAGATCCTCTTTTAATGTGGTTAATTTATGGCGAAAATAAATTTGTATTATTGCCAATATTTTAATATTTCGTCCATGAACCTACGACTTTTTACGTCCTGATAAATTATTATTGTACTGATCGATAAAATCGATTTATACTTTAGTGGTAACGTGGATGACACAGATAGTGTACGTACTAGATACGCCAACATCGTTGCAGTTTGCAGATACGAATAGGGCTGAAAACTAATCTAATTAAGTATTAAAGACACTGCATCTGAAATACATTTGCGACATTTGCCAAATGAAATTTATTTTTATTTTATTTTATTTATTATAGGGAAACAAACAGTTTACAGTATTATAAAAAAAAAAAAAAACCGACTTCAAAAAACTAAAACGCTAAAAATAATCTTAACACTTAAGTACCTAATCAGTTACTTTTGGAGTCGGTGCAAACGAAAACATTGGTCTCTCATTGACTGGCACCGACTCCAAAAGTAACTGATTAGGTACTTAAGTGTTAAGATTATTTTTAGCGTTTTAGTTTTTTGAAGTCGGTTTTTTTTTTTTATAAAATTAACTTATTTCATCCATTTTAGTGATAAATCCTAATCAAAACAAATCTTACGAGTGCAAACATAATTTAACTGCTGAATACCGATTTCATTTCCTATTTTTCCACCCTTAGGGGTGAAATTTTTTCCAAAAATGTTTTATTATAGTATATTTGAAAAATAAGCTATTCATTAAAAAAAGAATCATCAAAATCGGTCCACATTTGGCAGAGATATAGGTAAGATAGATACTAAAATCAGTTGGCGTGGTACGGAGTTTATGCAATGTTTGATGATTTTCTTATAGATCCCATCATCAGAATTTAACCAAATTTATATGGGACCATTCTGAAAGTATTACCTTTCAAACAAAAAAATAATTATCGAAATCGGTCAACGCAGTAACGAATGATCGCTGAACATACATAAAAAAAAAAAAAAAAAAAAAAGATACCGACGATTTGAGAACCTCCTCCTTTTTGAAGTCGGTTGAAAATATACTGATGTGTAGCACTAAAACCTAGAAATAACATAGAACTGAGCAGCTTAACTTAACAAACGTTAGATAAAACAAAGTACAAAAAACATACAGGATATAAGATGAAAATTCCACAATAATCAATTAAACTAAATTTATTATCATCATCATACCATTAAAATTATAATTCATGTGTTAAAATTTTGCATGCCGAATCGCGGTAAAATATGCGGACATTATTAATGTGACCACCTGTACTACCATATTTAATGCAATAAATACTATTTCTATTTCTATTAAAAAAACATTCTTCAGAGCATCCTTTATCTCTTAGGCCGTTAAAAATCTGTAACGTCTATATATTTTTTTAACACTTTTAAAAATAAATTAGTCAATGGGGTTTAAATCTGGACTATATGATGGGTGCTTGATCTCTGCAAAGTCGTTCTTCATGGATAACCGCACTGTAAAGGTTGTGCGAAAACGCTTTGACGGAGTTTGGCTCTTTTTTTCGGACTGCGCTACCTGAGCTCGTATACACTAACTAACTAACTAACTTTGAAGACCTCCGTAGACGAGAGGCGAGCATACCGGACTTGGTGTCGCTATCTCTGAGGTCCCGGGTTCGATTCCCGGTGGGTAAATGTAGAAAAACAACTTTTCTATATCGGGTATATACATAGTAAATTTTCGGTCTCGGGTCTGGGTGTTGTGGTGCCGTCGTTGTTCCTGATTTCTGTAACACAAGTGCTTTGGCTACTTACCATAGGATCAGAGCAATGTATGTGATGTTGTCTAATATTTATATTTATAACTCACCAATGACACGCAGCAGCTCAGGCAGGCACGAGGCGGGCGGCGGCCACCACAGCACGTCGAGCCACAGGCGCGGGCATACGGCGCCGCGCCGCCTGCACACCGCGAGCGCGCCCTCCGCGTCGCCGCTGCGCATATGCAGCGCTACCTGAGCTCGCCACCTGCACACAAATATACAGGGTGACTTTTTAGTCAACGCGTAATTTTTTATCATGCAATCAGTATCGTTATTGGATCATTTTTTATTAATAAAATAGATATTTACTTTATTTTTATTTTTATTAGCCACAAAATTCAAGTTATTTTTGCTACCTGGCGCCGACCATTATATAATAATAAATTAATTATAAAAACAATATAAAGAATTATGTCGATTATTTGACTCCAAAGCTAGCGGGTTCGACTCCCGCAAGTCGCAAGTGTTTAACGATGAGTACACGAGCGTTTGAATCTAAGTATATCATAAATATCATGTCATATAATTATATCCGTTACCAAGTTGCTTAGTTTGGGGCTAGCCAGTTTGTTTCCTAAATTGACCCGACCGGGAATCGGTACCGGGACTTCACCGGTTTCAAACCCTTGCTACTAAGTATGTATAAATTGTATGTTGCTAAAAGTTGCTTGAACTTTGAATTAGTTAATGAATTTCTAGAAAAGTTTCGGTCACTGAAACAAAGGAAAAAACAAGTGCGAGGTCAACTCGCATTGAGAGGGTTCTGTACTTATAGATTTTCCTGTAATCTATAAGAAAATATACTAGTTTTTGTTCTCAAATTTTAGGCTTAGTATTAGTTCTTTAAGGGGGAGGTGAGCTAGTCAAACGACAAATGTTCATCAATTTTTTATAATAAATTTATAACAATTTATTTTTAAATATTTTTTTTAAATAAACGGAGACTCTTACAACAAGCCCTTTTCATTTAATATAATTATATCACATAGTACAGTTTTTTTAATAATTAGTAATGGGTAAACGGTGATCAAAATTCTGATAACCATTTATTATAAATTTTTATTAAACAGAAATTGGAAAGATAGTTGAAGAACACTTGGATTGCGACACAAAACTAACACCTCCAGTTTTGTGTCGCAGGTATATTAAATATTCCCCAAAAAGTCAATTAAGTATATAATTTGATTTTTTGTCTTTAATTTGTTCGAATAATACTATCCTAAGACAAAAATCTATTAAAGAATAGAAATCTCTATCCTTATTGTTGTGTTTTTTCTCCTGCATAATTATCGTCAGTTTTAGATGCCGAATTGTCAGACACCATCGTATCAGATCTTATGTGACTAATACAAATGATCTGATACGATGGTGTCTGACAATTCAGCATCCCCATTTCTACTTTGTTTTTTTTTTTTTTTTTTTTTTTAAATATTGGACAACATCACATACATTGCTCTAATCCTGTGGTAAGTAGCCAAAGCACTTGTGTTACAGAAATCAGAAACAACGACGGTACCACAACACCCAGACCCGAGGCAATATAGAAAAGTTATTTTTCTACATTGACCCGACCGGGAATCGAACCCGGAACCTCAGAGATAGCGACACCAAGTCCGGTATGCTCGTCTCTCGGCTACGGAGGTCGTATTTACTTCTACAATTATCTCCTCAAATTCCTAAAAAATATACATTACTTCACTAAAACATGAAAATATTGTAAATTATACAGCAACAATGAAAAAATCTACTTTTATCAATATAGCAATGACTAACACAAAATGTACTTAAATTGCTCTATTTAAGTACTTGTATTAAAAACAAATATTACACAAGTATTAATTATTAATTAATTATATTATTATATTTTCATTATAAATAATAATTGAGTACTCAAACAGAAAAACAAGTACTTAAATTAAAAAAATTGTGATGCTTTATCCCTTCTAAAAAGTATCGTAGTTACTAAACTGTTATAGAGCGGACGACGCGATGGCCGTAGGTAGGTACGGTAGGTACTCGTTTCAGTGTGCAATTGGAAATGCATTATTTACACTAATTAGAAAGGGATAAAAAGCGTATGGCGCCGCGAAGTGACAACTCTACATATTTTAGAAGGAGTGTCGTCGCGTCGACGAATGTTTAAGTTAGGTATATTAGGTTAATTCGGACTTTCGGAACCCTAAAAAGATTGTTTTATGATATCTTTTTTTTAAAATAAGTTTGCTACTTCACTAGTTTCTAACACGCAAACAGTAGCACGCACTTCCTAGTTTGACTCATAAGTCATACTATGCTTGCTTAAACTGGGTCAAGAAAGTTCAATGACATTGTCATGTCAGATGATGTTGAAATATTTTTTTAAAACATGACCTTTATTATACATGGTTACATTGCAAAGGGGTGCCAAATTTAAAAAATAAGATCTAGGAAACAATATAAAGAAGCGTCATAATCATTATTATAATAATCGTATGTTACGAAAAAAAAAACTTTACAATATCCGAAAATAAAGTCATTAGACAGACTACGAAAGCCACACGGTCATTCATCAGAGGCATTCATGAATAAGTTAAATTATCCACGCGTACGATTTTTAACAGCGGTATATAGGAATAATTAAATGTGAAAAAAAAATTATAAGTACTGATTCTGAGTCACTCCTAAAGATTTGGTACCCCTTTGCAACGTAACCCTGTATATAACCCTGAATTCAATAACAAAAACAACACAAACCGCGTAAGTACTTAGGAAGCTTTTACGTAGGCAGGACGGAGAAAATATTTATGATGACAATAAACGCTAATATCCAAAACAGTATGTTTACTTCCTTAGCTTTGTTTTATGTAAGAGACCTATACAAGGTTTCGAAATGTGTATCTGATAGAAAGTAACTAATGAATAAATGTACATTTCTAGTCTCATTTTTATAATAGAGGGATATAATACCATTATGGAGAAAAAACAAAATGTGGAAAAAAAAATTCTAACGTGTAAGTATGTTAAGTAATCCAAACGGAAGCTGACGATATTTTATTTGTACGTATTTTCAACATGTTGATGAAGGACTGTGTATAAATGTGATTGATTTACCAAACTGCGTAAACAACTTTTCAATTAACTAAAAGCCAATGTACCCAATATTTTATCCAGTTTGTGCTATCCAGGTCGTGCGTAGTTCGTTCAAACAAATCTATTTCGATCACTAGTTGCGTTTAAAACAGCCTTGTCCCAAGTCCACCCCTCGGGTGCCAGCGTGTTTGCCGCCGCCCTATTGCGTCACTGGGGATATGTCGCCTCGCTGGCGGGACTCTGGACTCAGTCCTCGCATAAACACGGCGTCGAACACTCGCGTCTACGATGTATTTAATTTTGTTGCTTTTAACGAGTGCCGTAGCCAGGAAAACTGGCGGCGGGGGCGGAGGTTACGGAAAAGGCGGCGGAGGCGGTTACGGAGGAGGCCATGGCTACCCTCACTCCACGGGATATTCGGGCACAGGAACAGGCGGGTCACACCAATACCCTCAAAATACGGGCCTCTCCGGAAACAACAACATCCCGAAGCATACTGCGACCCAGTACAACACACACAACACCCACAAAACTGAAATACACCACCACCACTACAGCCCGCCCCAACAAATTGGATATGGCTCATCTCACTACCCTGTCTATCAAGCTCCACCGCCCGTCTATGTGTACGAGTATAGAAACTCTGGTAGCAGGTTCGATACTTTACTCACCGGTTTGGCGCTTTACAACTTGGGCAGAATGTCAAATCAAAATCACAACTACGATGCGAGCAGGGAATACGTGGGCAATCGCGGAGATGTTTGCAAGTTGGGGATCAAAAAAAGGAATGGCGATTACGAAGAAACGCGCATCGAATGTAAACTTTTGACGAGTTTCATTTATGAGTCGAGTTTAGGAATAAATCATGTCACTGATCATAGCAGGCCCGAGCAGAAAAGTACCGTGGTGACTTCGGAAGTAAAGGTAACACAGACGAGTACTAACACTGGGAATAATTCTGTTACAACAGTGACTACGACAAACACGACATTAGTCGACGCTAGGGAAGTGAAGGGAAAGTCGATAGAAGTGACGCCAGACATGACGTGTTACCTTATTCGCATATCGAGGGACACCTCGATTATGAAGAAAGAGGTGGAATGTAACCTGCTGCAGACATACGCGCGTAGCTCCTGGCGGAACAGTGCTGGACGATTCGCGCCAGTTTTGTTGTTGTTCGTTTTTCAAATGTTTCTATTCGAGGTAATGTAACTTGACAAGTTTAAAGTATACTATTTTTGTAATTTAAATATGAATAACGCTTGCGCTATGTACATTTTTAAATTAAATGTGTTAATTAATTTGTTTGATGTTTTTGTTTCTGAGCTTTAGAGTACTTTGTTAATATTTTCATAATCTGGATTTAAAACTTCATTTAACACCGTTTTAGTTTCCCTTGTAGCGTGTTTTGTACAATTAGACACACCTGTGAAGTGTGTCGCCGTCACGAAGCTTCGTGTGATTATAGCGATAACGACCAGTGAAATATTATTTTGTTTTAGGTAGATTTGAACAAAAACAGAATTCAGTTAGCTAACTAGCTAGTTTAGAAAAGACCAAGATAATATTATGTGAACAAAACTAAATTACCTAATATATCTGAGATGCCCCTAAAGATTAGGTTTCTAATAAAATTATATCGTCGTATTTTATTCCTGGCACCATTAATTTTTAAATATAAGTTCGAACAAAATGACGTTGCCTTTTAACTTTTTTTTTTTTCTCGTTTAGGTAACTTTACTAACAATGTTATCAAATCTTAGAAATAAATTTAAATGTACATCTTAGTATACTTTGTAGTTAGATACTAAATTAGATTAATTTTGTATTTACGAACGAATATTTAATTATTGCGATTGTTGTTCAACTTTTCAACTCTAAAATACGATCAGGAATAGGTACATATTTTACATTTTATATGCCTACCTTTACCTTTTATTTTACGGTCGGTTTAATCCGGTCGAAACGTCAGGTAAATAAAAGGTAAAATATGTACCTATTGCTAATCGCGTTAATTCCCGTTTTAGAGTGTTTTAATCATGCAACGCGAAAGTTTAAAAGTAATTATTTTAAAATACGAGTTTAGGGTAAGCGCTAGTATATTGTTTGCAGAAACATTCGATTTGTTAAAATAATTTTAACTTTCATACCTACATGGTTTTAACAAACATACTAGGTATCTAAAATTTAGAACCTCCTTTTTGGAAAGTCGGTTACATTTAGGAACTCTTTGTAAAATTCTAAGAATTTTATAGGAAGGTACAAGGCATATTAATATGAAGAAGGCGCGCAACCCAAGGAGGGAGAGATTTAGTCGCACTTGCAGTATTAGATGTTTTAAATTGCCAACAGATGGCTTTGTAACAACATATTCCTTAACACAAGAGCTAAATGGTGTAGACACACTAAAAAGATTTTCCGAAAATCCAACTGCTAAGCTCCTATTTATACCTACCACGGGGTTAGCTTATTTCTTTGTCAAATACATACATTAGGGCAGACAGAAAAACAATTGAAAAATTGAGGTTTTTTTTCTATAAAGGTGTTAATGTCGCCTTTTTAATGGTGCCATAAACAATCTAGATACCTAAACGTAAAACCAAACATATTTTATAAAACATTATACAAAATTTTTTTTTCGAGCTATTATTTAAAAAAGTGTGTTGGTCTAAATTACAACTTTAATTCACTAGACTTTAAATAAACAGTCGTCTTATTTGTTGTAACTATGTACTTTTTAATTGCATATCTAGTCAAAACAGACACTTGACTTCACCCACGCTATAAACAAATTGGTAAGCCGAGCAATAATTGAACATCTCAAGTGGTACTGACGTAATTTAAGAACACGTGGTAAGCAAGGCCACGATAGGCTATTTATTATACTGTTTTTGAAATAGGTTTTATGTTGTTGGTATTTTATTAAGGCGTTCAATTTTTAATACATGTACAGAGAAGTTGTTACTAACAAAAAAAAAGGTTTATGATAAAGCTTAATTGATATAAAATTATAATTATAATAATGAATAAATATAGTTATTATCAGTGATCGGAATGTGTAGATTGATTTGATGTACTTTGGTAGTGCTAGCATAATATGGATATGCCTTTTTTCAAAAACGAATACAAATAAATTCTGGAATCCCGGAGGCATGTCCATATTAACACCAATGTTTGAGATCATTGAGCCCAAATCAATCTACCTACTCCGATCACTGGTTATTATGCATGGTCATCATCTGTCTTCTGTAATACATACCTACTTTATTGTTTTGTTCAATAGGGTCTTTAGTGATATTTATTTCAATTTTTTATGTTATTCGGAAAACACACAGTTTCAGATTTCTTACATAACTAACTATTAATAAAATCAATTTTTATGTACCTATTTATAGCACCTAGACTGAGGCGAACGGCGAGTATGCCGGACTTGGAGTCGCCATCTTCAATTAAAATTCATTTATTAACCATCACATTATCACAGACACATAACATTGCATTTTATGCTTACATAACTTAGATACTAGCTTAATATAGTATTAAAGTATGCATGCATGCAGCCAGGGTGAGGGATCGGAACCTGTACTAGGATACCCTGTGTTACATAGTTCCTGGGGGCCCCCAGTATCAGGCTTGAGTTGTTACATTGACCATGCTGAGTAGAGATAATTCAGCTAGCTAAAAGATTCGTAAAATAAAATTATACAAAGGAATCAACTGTAATTTATGTAAATGTTACTATTGATTGTACTAGAGGTCCCGGTTTCGATGCTCGGTCGGGTCAATGTAGAAAACAAACGTTATTTTGTCTCGGGACTGAGAGTTGTGGCACCGTCGTTGATTTTGTAACACAAGTGATTTAGCTACTTGCCTTAGGATCAGAGCAATGTACGTGATGTCAGTCAATATTTAATTTATTTATTACTAGCTGTTGCCCGCGACTTTGTTCGCGTAGTCTTTAGTTTATTTATAAAGGATCTTCTGCGCAACTTCTTTAATTTTTTCATTTATAAGAACCTTCTCCTGGCAATAATTAACACAGCAAAAAAAGAATTAGCGAAATTGTTCTACTCGTTCCCGCGTGATGCGATGATCAAGGGAAATACAGATTCATTTTTATATATATAAGATATATTATATATATAGATTATACACTGTTTTTGTTTTGTTCTAAGTACCTAAAATAATGGCTTAAATGATTCGACTCAGGTTTATTAAAAAAAAAACTCAATGGGCTCGAGTCTGTGTATAAGCTGGGAAATGACCCCGGCAAAAACATGGTTTACATAGATTAACATATACGCAATACTGCTGGCAGTGAATGACAAAGAATAGCCGAGAATTATGACAGGCCTATGCCTAGCAGTGGACTCATGTGGCCTGATAACGATGTGTAAAATTATAGGTCGCAATAATAATATTGACTTGAATAACGGTTCTGAAAACAAGTTCATTGACTGAGTGTCTAATAGTAGCACGTTAACAGCTAGACGCTTTTACTTAATCAGTCACGATATGCTCAGATGTATGTCAGGAAACACAGTGACTTATTCATTTTTTTACTATTTGCAAGTGAGCTTAGTGTAATCAAAAGCACTAACATTTCTATTAAAATTACATACGCCATTCATATTGTTGTATGTTATTATATAAATTAATCCTTCAGCACAACAAAAAAAGCACCTTGTTTGGTGAACGGTGGAGTACTTACTTGGAAGTCAGGAGGGTTCAGGAGACATTCTGACATTCCGGTCGCGGTGGATTTTTGTGATTGGCCAGTGTTTTGGCGCTAACACACCTTATCATTATTATTATGATAAGGTGTGGTGGTGTATTATTATGTCAAAATTCAAATTATAAATAAAAAAATTCAAAATTCCTTTATTTTTTTTACAATTATTAGTAACAATTACATTGGAACTCTCCTTTTAAGTTTAACTTAATGTGCTTTTTTTATTGTGAAATAAATAAACAAGCTAACAACCCATTTTATTGTAGCTGTGGGTAGGTGAAGAATAAATAATATATAAATAGATAATGGTGCACATGAGTGTGGATTGTTCAAGTGTGTTTTAGAAAGATTACTACAATAAGTATATCCTATTGTAATATCCCCTCAGTTTCCAGATAATTTAAAGTCCTTAGCCATGAAGTTAGTTTTTTTTGCATTCTCGGTAAGTTTTACCATAAATATTAATAATTTTGTTTATTCTATTGTTTTTTTTTAGTGTCAGCCTATTGCACTCCACTGCTGGCCGTAAGCCTCCCCTAAAGAGCACGATCTCCCGCTTTTTTCATCCAACCACTGCCAGCCATTTTTCTAAATAACGTACTTTTATAGTTACGCGGTGTCATGCGACCGCTCGGCATCTAATAGGTTAGTATAACAAAATCAATTTTAATCTAATAATAATATACTCTAGACTAGAAAAACACTCTTTTACTCTGTACCCTTTTTAGGGCTTCGTCCATCCTTTAGCACCAAATTTTCAACACGATCTGCCTTATAGAGGGTTAAGTGTACACTCATTTCTTATTTATAACAGCAGGATAATAATATAGTAATATAAAAAAAACTGAAGATCTTTGACTTAAGTGTTTTGAGTCTTGAGTGAGCCAAAACATATATAAAAAAGCTATTTATTATGACAATAAAAGCTAATAGACAAAACAATGTGTCTAACGCACTCTGAGACGCCAATGAATAGTAAAGTGTTGATTAACATTTTTGTTTATATAAATTCTTTATTGGTATTAACTTTAGTAACACAGGTTTTCTTAATAATCTATTAAAGGTAAGTGACGTATCTGTGTACAGCAGTAAATCCTTAACAGCTGTTAGTCTATTTTAGGACTTTTATAAGCACATTGATACATGGTTTTCAGATGTATTATAATTTTTTTAATGTACAAGCAACTTATGGCTAATTTAATGTGTTCTAATTGTTATATAGTATAAAGAAAAAACGACCTGTAGTTAAAAAAACATACTTATATATATTAATTCAAACTGAAGCCGTTTATTTATATTCTTCTGTTAATAAAGGACTGAAAGTATCAATGAAATTGATAAAGATTTAAAAGTGGCAATTAATGAAAGAAGTGTACAAAAAATCGGTCGATACTTTATGTAATAAAAAACAATTTACTAAAGTCTTTACATTACCTAATGTTTTATTAGGTATCCAGGTTCGTGTGTATACGAAATACGTAAGTATACCTTTCCCGATATCTCTTGCCAGCGTATTTCCCACCGATCTGTTGCGTCACTTGCGATATGTTGCCTCGCTGCCGGGACTGCTCTGGACTCAGTCCTCGCATTAACACAACGTCGAGCACTCGCGGCTACGATGAATTTAATTTTGTTGCTTTTAACGACTGCCGTTGCTTGGAGAACTAGTGTCGGGAACTATCACAAAGGCGGTCACGGAGTAATAACGGGCGAATCATACTACAGTTTAAGACATATAACGCACAAATCACACTCCTATCCTACAAGTCGGACTACGAAAAGACCGTTGTCTATCACCTACCCTCCAAGATATACAAGGCACAAACCACACTCCTATCCTACAAGTCGGACTACGAAAAGACCAAGCACCCACCCTCCAAGACATACAACGGAAAAACCACACTCCTATCCTACAAGCCGTACAACGAGAATACCACACACCTACCCTAGAAATCAAACAACGAGAGGACCACACACCTACCCTCCAACCTATACAACGACCAAACCACACTCCTATCCTATTATAAATCATACAACGAGAGGACCACACACCTACCCTCCAACCTATACAACGACCAAACCACACTCCTATCCTATTATAAATCATACAACGAGAGGACCACTCATCTATCCTCCAAGTCAAACAAGGAACACACCATATCCCCTCCCTATACACCATGAACCAGTCCACAAATCTGTGATAACTGTAGAACACATCCCCCGTAGGGTTGTAATACAGAAAATTTATTACAGCCCGCCCCACCAAATAGCATATGGTTCATTGCAATACCCTATCTATCCAGTTCCACCGCCCGGCTATGTGTACGAGTATAGAAACTCTGGGAGCAGATTCGCTAATTTGCTCACCGGTTTGGCGCTTTACAACTTAGGAAGAATGTCGACTCGAAATAAACAGTACGATGCGAACAGGAAATACGCAAGCAGTGTCGGAGAAGTTTGCAAGTTGGGGATCAAAGGAAGGAGTGGCTATTATGAAGAAACGCGCATCGATTGTAACATCATGATAAGTTTTTTTTATGACGAGACGGGTTTCCAGCGAGATTATGTTACTAAAAATAACGGGTCTGGACACAGGAGTACAGTGGTGACTTCGGAAGTTAACGTAACACAAACGAAGACGAACGTTGGAAATACCTCTTTTACAACAGTGACTACGACAAACACAACATTAGTCGACGCTAGGGAAGTAAAAGGGGAGGCGATAGAAGTGACGCCAGACATGACGTGTTACCTTATCCACATAGTGAGGAACACCTTGATTTCGAGAAAGGAGGTGGAATGTAACCTGCTGCAGACTTACGCGGTGAACTCCTGGCGGAATAGTGCCGGACAATTCGCGCCAATTTTGTCCTTGTTATTCTTTCAAGTGTTTCTATTCCAGGTAATGTAACTTTAATATTTCGATAATAGGTACAAATACTGTTTGTTAAAAAACAAATATATATCAATAATGCACAACATCTTTTAATTACTGTTTTCCAAAAAATATATTCACGATTATTTTCGAGTACTATGTATATTGTTATTATAGGCACGACCTTGATGATCGCCTTTGCTATTAGTTCGCACTTCTGATTAAAAATATGTTTAGTTTATCACTAGGAAGGAAAACTTAAATACATTGAAACAGGTGTGAAATTTATATTTTTCCTATTACAATGATAACATAATTTGCCGAATATTTTATTGTTGTCACACGTGTTTTTCTGGATCAATTCGAAATCGAGTCAAAATCTATTTTAAACTAAATATCTCGAGAATGGTTTATTTTTGCTGAACATACATGGGGGTCCAATCGATAGGTATTAGTGTCCTCTATTACCTGGCGCCCGCTGGTACACCCTTCTTGGGACGTCCTGTATATATTAAAATGAATCTCTATTTCCCTTGGTCATCGCATCACGCGTAAACGGATGGAACAATTTCGGTAATTCTTTTTTTGTTGTTCATTATTGTTAGGAGAAGGTTCTGACGGGAAAAAAATTAAGAAAGTTGCGCAGAAAATTCTTTTTAAATAAAGTAAAGACCACGCGAACGAAGTCGCGGGAACCAGCTAGTAATTTATAATAGAAATATTTGTATAATATAATTTGCCAAGACATGTGATGTCTGCTATTATAACATCTAACAATACCGTATTCGTATGCAAATAAAGTTTAATTAATTACTTATTTTGCATATTATGAATGAAACAAAAATAGAAATCCAACTTTTATGATTAAAAAGACCGAGAACGTTACATTTATTAGCTTAGCCATATAATGGAATGCAGTAAAAATAATGGTATTATTACTGACACTGTGATCTGTAAAGATTTTGTTAGAAATAAATCGTTGTATGCTATTCTTGGCCCAACCGACTGAAATATTAGTTCGAGAGAACATGTGATATGTTTTAATGCAATTTTTTTAAAGCCAATCTAATGCGATGTTCATATTCGTTTTATGATAGTGCTGCAATGTTTCACCTAAGAAACTCGACACAGCTTTTTGAAAGAATTAATTAATTAATTTAAAAAAAAAACAGCATTTTGATTAGTTTAGTGGAGCGGACTGATGCGTGATCAAGAATGATGAATCCCGCGGTTGTGGCTTCGAATTCCGAAAGGGGCAAATGTTTGTGTCATGAGCACGAGGACTTTTAACTGAGCAATTTATTGCTTGTCACTTACATAGTCACAGATTAACGAGAAGTTAATTAATAAAAATAAGACCTGATTATGTAAAGTAAGTCTATCTTTGTTCCAGACGGTTGAGCTCTGATTAGTTTGGGGCTAGGTAGTAGTACGTTGTTGTTCAACAGCAGAAAGATAATCTGATCTCAGAATATCTATTTGTATTATGTTTATACTACAACAATTTGGTTCCATCGAGCTGATTTGATCCTAGAGTCAGGAGGTGGACAGTCTTGAATGGAATCGTTTTGTCCCATTCTTATAAGATCATGTCATATATTTATTTAAATATTAAAGTTATTTCAAAGAACCTTCCGAGATATTCATAAATAATGAATAAATTCTTTCAACAATCACACCAATGGGTTAGTTTCTTGGGTCAAAAAATATTCTATTTAGTCCGTCAGTTAGATTATCAAAAAATATTGGACCCATATTTTGTCTTTTGTCAATCAAACAAAAAATTACGAAGATTAAGCGCAATATCAAAGTTTAGGAATGGAAGCACGTGACGTCTCGCCTTGCTAAAAAGTGTCGCAAGGCGTGACGTTACGCGGAACTGTAATGGGCTATATCTTCATCATTTTTTGTTTGATTGAGAAAAGAAAAAATACGTGTCCAATATTTTCTGTTAATCTAACTGACGGATAATTAGACTTTTTAAAGAAACTAGCCTATAATCAAGCCCAAAATAAGCAAAGCTTGTACTAGGTGATTAGATAACGGATAAACTAGATAAAGATGCGCGTGCTCGCCACATAAAAGGAGTTATAGCGCTTTTGCAGAACTACAAGAGCCGTTACGGTAAGTTCACACGGCGTCCGATTTTGCTGGATCCAGTTTAACAAGATCCTGGAAAACCGTGTAGTGTGCTCACATGCCGGCGTTTTGAACACACTATCCAGTTTCGTGCGGGATAGCGCACAGAACCCCGATAGCAAATTTGCAGGATCCTACAAACGGGACGTCGTGTGTACCGTTATATTATATGTATAGTATACTGCATAATCGTATTTTTGAAAGCAACCTATTTCCAGATAATAGGTAAGTACCTACTATCACTACAAATCTAGTTTTTTTGGCACCATTCCGAGTCGGGTTGCGTGCCAATTATTAAAAATTGTATTGCATACCAAACTGTATGCTTTCCTAAACTATTTATTTCTGTGTGTCGCGGACGATCGGAACCGCACGCGATCGATTGCTTACGACAGACGCGCGCGGCTGTTGCCACAATACTGTAACTTTGTTTCTCACAGGTGCGTATTTATTGATTTATTGTCTAGTAATTAATAAAACCCTAATAATGTGTACTGTAACAGTGATTTAATTTTGTAACTGTGTTTATTTGAACTAAATAAACGTTCTATTATTTTCTATTCTAATACTAGAAGTATGAAAACGTATGGCGCCGCTTCTGCCGTCGGCCGCGCGCGACAGTCGCGGCCATCGGAAAAGGGACCACACTACATTATCATACTGCGAGATTGTCGCGCGCGGCTGCGACCCTAAGGGATGCAATACGGAAAGTTTACATCGAAATATTTATCATTTGCATAGACGCGGTCGCGGGGAATCTCAGTAATAAAATAAAAATAGGCGCAAGACAACGCGCAAATAGTCATGATCTTGATTCGACCTCAGCCAATTTAGAAAAGATATTTTTCTAAATTAATCTAACGAGTTCGTTCAAGGCCGTGGCCGCACTGACGGATTCCTCGGCTGTACTTCGCTAGGCGACTAGCAAGGCCGCCAAGTGGGAAGCCTGAGATTGCGCTCACTATCGGAACGTCACGGCAAGGGATTTTAAGATGACGAATAGTTATGTACTTTAAAACAATAGAACTACGGTTGAAATTGCAATGATAATGGTCTGAGCAAACCGTGGTATGCTTAAGACATACATAAAATTAAGGTACAATACAATTCTTTACTTAAGAATTCCTTGCCGTGCCGTCCCTATACTGAGAGCAGTCTCTAACCGGTATATGTTCGTACGTTTCTTTTCTCTCAGCTAGGCGCTAAGCATCAAGGCGTCAAGTAAATTGCCAACGATGAATTTATATGACGACCCGGTCGTCGGCACGCCTATTCGCCTTGCAAGCAACAAGATATACACATCCATTAGCAAAAAACCATTCGTGATTTATACATGTTTACAGTCTTGCCTTAATTAAAAGACGTATAATTATTTGCGTGGAAGCGACGTATAGCTAAATTACTAGCTAGTGTCGAGCTCAAGCCAGCAATCCATCTCTCTTTCTCTCTATCTCGGTCACAAATGTAATGTAGTTAAATGTAAAATCACACAGTACAAATATAGATTTGAAATCTATTGAGTAAATTTGAGATTTCAATTATGCTTTTTGTGCACTTACAAAAAATATTAGTACAAATGGCGGACTTAACGCCAAAAGAATTATTTACCAGTCAACCATGTAGCCGGCTAGTACTGTACATGCGCATACATATGATTGATGTGTTAAGATAATAACAGTATTATCTTATCATACAGGAAACTGACTTTCAAAAGATACTTAAATTAATAGCTACTGTCGCAATACAGCAATTAAGTTGAAAATAGCTTGCAACTGGGCTATATGCCTATAATATAATTGCCTACTATCCGCTCCGGCACGTGCGATGTACCGAATCGGGACGTTCGAGAATTTCTTCTACTCAGACCATCTCAAGGTCGTCTAGCGTTCGTTCTATGACTTATGCATTAAATACTACATACAGGTTGTTTGGTACAACGATGGACAGATTCCTGAAGGAAGTTTACTTTAATAATGTACATTTGCTGTGAGACCAATAGTGAAATCGAGAACAATAACCAGCTGTTCCATACATTTCGATGGTGTCGATGTCGTGGCCAGATCGTAAAATTGATCATTTCATGATATGACCGATCATTTCATAAAGTGGTGGTATTTCATGATATATAACAGAACACGCTGCCTACATCATGATGTGGTCTGAACAGATCAATAAATACTCAGTGTTTCACGATATAAACAGCTAAACGCACGAATACTTCATGAAATGGTCAAACATCAGTGATCATATCGTAAAATCGTTACATTACCCACCGGCAGAGGCGCTAATGTTGCTTTGTTTTTGTGATGAGTAATGGCGGTGGACAAATATTTTAATCTAAAAGTGAATAATATTGTGTAAATTGAAGGTGAAAGTGCAGTAAAATATCGTTACGATACAAAGCTAGGCGATTTTTACGAAAGTCAACTCAAAAAACTAGCGCAACGTTAAAAAGTAAAAGAGTTCGGTACGTAATTTGAGAGGTTAGTTAGGTTATTTAGCTATTCCAAGTCTTTTCATTTCTTAGTTTTGTTTAAAAATAATAAATATTTAGAATGTTCAGTTTATCTATCGAGCAAGATTACAAATATTAAATAAATTCACGTTACTTGTAAACGTATTTTTATTTTAATGATATGGCCAAACGTGGATCGACATTTCATCGAATGTTGACGTTTAAACGATATGGTCAGTTTTAGTTAGCAGTATCATGAAATACCACCATTTTATGAAATGATCGGTCACATCATAAAGTGGTCAATTTTACGATCTGGCTACGACATAGACATTAGTATAGAACAGCTGATTGATTTCCTATTTCCTATATTATATTGTGGTGACTAACAGTGGTACTCGCGTGCAGTTGTACACGGTTTCCTAGTTGCTTTAACAATTTTTTAGTAGAGTTAGAGTTTGGTACTTATCACTTCGAGTCTACTACATTTGTATACATATTCAAAATCGCCGCGAGTAATGTATTAAAAAAATAACACAATTTATATAGAACTAGTTGCCTCGGCGAACTTTGTACCGACCCTTCATACATTTTATTTTCTTAAAATTTTCCGTGTTTTTATAGTTATTCTGCTATTCGGGGCGGAGATAAATTCAACAAACCAAATATCATAAAAATCGGTCCAGCCGTTTTCGACTTATTAATAGTGTAACTAACCCGACTTTTTTATTATTATAGATGTGCAAGTCCCATACAATAGCCTAGACATATTCTAGACATGAATGATGATGATGAAAGAAAAGTTAAAAATAGCTGTGTGCAGTTGTTTTTTGGTCATCATCATCATCATCATCATCATTTTAGCCATAGGACGTCCACTGCTGAACATAGGCCTCCCCCAGCGACTTCCAGATTGGCCGGTTGAAAGCGGCCCGCATCCAGCGGCTTCCTGCAACCTTTACCAGGTCGTCTGTCCACCTTGTAGGTGGACGTCCTACGCTGCGCTTGCCGGTTTTTTGGTCAACAGATTTGAAATTGATTTGTATCTAATTTATTTGGATGTGTTTGTAATCTGTTTTTTTTTGTAACTGTGCCTTTTCAATGAGAATTTTAAAAAGAGTATCGAGATTTAAATACCGGGTAACGGATGCCTAGTTGCAAGGCCGTAAGCAAATGTTTTCGCTGATCAAAGAAAAATCACGGATATCGCGAGTACTGTCAAAACATTTTTCGTGATTTCACATTTCAAAAGTAAAACCTCTTTAACGTTTTGTAGCCAATATTACAATTAAACGAAAATAAACACATTTGAAGGAGAGTCGTGGCAACAAAAATATAAGACCACCTCCCCCCTCCAAAATAAATTCGTGGCTAGTTGTACTCACAGTTTGTTCTCCTCGTAGAGGTACAGTATCCCGGCCTTGAAGCCGAGCATCTGGCAGATGACGAGGGTCTGATCCTTGTCGTAGTTGGCTTCTGGGTCCTTCAGCAGCTTTATCACTTTCGCCTGGTACTCCGCCTTCTCGGGGCCCTCCGACTTCGCCCTGGTTTAAATAAGAATTCATTAAGAGCCTTTTTAATACCTGCATACTTTCTGTACTCACTTATGGTTGCCAAAGTTGGGCTCGCCCAAAAAGACACAACAAAAGCTACAAACATGTCAAAACTTCATGGAAAAAAGTATCATGGGTAAAAGACAATCCGAGAGAATACTATATATACTTGTAAACGTATTTTTATTTTAATGATATGGCCAAAAGTGGATTGACATGTCATCAAATGTTGACGTTAAACGATACGGTCATTTTTTGTTGGTCATATCATGAAATACCACCATTTTATGAAAAGATCGGTCACATCATGAAGTGGTCAATTTACCGATCTGGCCACGACATATCCACCAGTCGACTGATAATGACGATAACTCACCACACGTGTATGTAGTGTTCGATTAGGGCATTGTAGACCAGTTTCGAGCACTCGAGCTGGGAGCCGGTCATGTGCTCGAGGAACTCTATGAGCCGCTCCGAGTTGCTCAGGAACATGTGCACGAACGCGTCGGCCGCCGCGGCCGCGCCCGCCGCGCGAGGCGAGCCCGCCGGCGGCCTGCTGCGCGACTTGTAGTCCGTGCACAGCACTGAGGACAGTAAATGAAGATGCGCGAAACTCCGGCACGATACGAACCGTAGCCGTTAGGCGAGCATATCGGACTCGGTGTCGTTATCCTAGGTTCCGGGTTCGATTTCCGGTCGATTTGGAAAAATATATTTTCTATATTGTCTCGGGTCTGGGTGTTGTGGTACCGTCGTTGTTTCTGATTCCTGTAACACCAGTGCTTAAGCTACTTATCATAGGATCAGAGCAATGTATGTGATGTTTTCCAATACGCAGGCTGACTACAAAATTTTACATTTGCTAAAATATCGAAATTTCCGGAATTTCAAGGTTCCTAGTTCCGATCGAGTAGACGAAAGTTCCAGTCGGTCCCTACATCTGCCCAGCTAACAGGAACGTCTACTCCGCCGTAAATCAACACATACTGGATCGACTGGACTACATCTACTGCTACAAGGACAGTGTAGTTTGATTTTTAGATACTCCCCTGAGTTTAACTTTTTAAAGTATATTTTGTGTTCGTTTGTTTTTTTATTTATCCAGGCTGGAATCTTTTTATGTTACTGTACCTATCTGAACGGTTCGGTATAACTTGTTTATAGCAAACTATAGTTTAGGCCCAAGAGCAGTACCTTGAGGAGCTCCAAATAAATCTGTGCTACTGGACGCCATACCGCACTCTTTAGGACTCTCTCTATTTTTATTATTGTTGATAAACCGGCCATTGTAGGACACACTTGTAAAGATTTCAAATGTTTACCTCTTACGGATCTAAAAGATACCCTGTGATACGACGGATAGACAAGGAAGCCTTAGTAATACGAAACGCTAAAAACTATCTAAATATGTAGTACTATACTTAAAGCACTAATCTTTCAAGAACTTGGTGCTATCTTCTGGCTCGTGATTTATAAGTAGATGCCGTTGCCTCCTCATGTAGAGGTCGGCGTCGTTAAACTGCAGGACCCGTATAGAGCCAAACGCACCCTATCTTCTAGGTCCATTGAGTTACCAGTCGTGAGGTATCTAAGTTCGTGGTACGATACTTGCAACAGAACTTACCTTTTAAGAACTTGGTGCTATCTTCTGGCTCGTGCTGTATAAGGAGATGCCCATGCCTCCTCATGTAGAGGTCGGCGTCGTCAAACTCCAGGTCCCGCATGTAGTCCAGCGCGCCCTTGTAGTCCTTCTTGTCTTCTAGAACCATCTTGAGGTACCAGTCGTGCCGCTTGTGTATGGCGGCTAGAGAGAGCGCGTCGTCTACGCTTACTTGACGGACTACCTGGGAATAAAGATACGCAGTAATGTTATTTAATATTATGTGATCTTGGATCTGTGTACCTGTTTGCCATTTCTTTACGTGTAAACTAAAACTGTGGTATAACTTCCAGACTTTTTACTAGCGCAGGTTTTTTATGGAGCTCCTCAAGGTACTGCTTTAAGACTTTAACTGTAGATTGCTTCAAACAATTTATTGTGGCTACAAATTTTCTTTTCTTCCGAATTAGGATACTCATAATTAACTTGTAAAAATGTTGATCTTTATCGTATTTTTCGATACAATACTGCCTGTTTATTAAAGATGTATTCCAGTTGAATCAATTTAAAATAACAGACGTACCGGATGAGGATTGCCCTTAATTCCATACTTTAAAACTAAGACAATTAGTGTGTAGTCTGGCGTTTATTGATATTAATACTAGCTTTTGCCCGTGACTTTGTATAAGTAGATTTCAAAATAATCAACCCACAGGAAAATACAAAAAAGGTATAAAAATTACGTGACCAATAATTATATGTGTGCTAAATTTCAGCTAATTCTGAACTGCCGTTAAAGTGTCTTTGAGAAACAAACATCTAATCATTAACATTTTTAATAGTACTAAGATAAGTGTGGCTTACTTTTATAGCAACATCCACATCAAAATCAATCGCCTTGTCCTTGGAGTTGATGAACTCCTTCAACTTTCCTTGCTGATCATGCTGATCTATTTTCACGTAGCAAGTTAGCAGCAGCGTGGTGTGGTCCTCGGTGGCATATCCTTTCTTATGAAGCTCTTCAAGGTATTGAATCAGCGGTTCTAGGTGTCTGGATTCTAGGTACTTGCGGATCACGTAAGAGGTTTCGAGCCAGCCGATTGTTTTGACGTACTGGTCGATTGCGCCTTTCAGGTCACCCTGTGGGTAAATAGATAGGGTTATTGCTTATAAGGTCTATGAAATCGTTAAATCAATAGTTTTATATGGTCTGTTTTTTCTGTGATTTCATAGATGATAAAATATTTGGGATGTGCCAATATGTAATTTTTTTATTCGTCGAATTTCAGGGTGTTGAAAGAAATTGCGGAAACAAATGCCAGTTTCGAAAAATCGAATATTTTGCTGAATATTCGATATTCCAAAAATGGTTTAAGGTTCGTTTTAATCTGTCGTTCGGCTAACCCTCTTCCGAACACCCTGCATATTTGTATAGACCAGCATTTTTAATTACTAAACTTGAAAATATTTCTTTAATACAAAGGCTCTCTAATATATAATATCTGATATGCGGTGTGTCAATAAAAATTTAAAAAAAACTTTTTTTCTAAATTGGTTGTATGATATAGCGATATATCGACACCAACTGTAAAAATATGATAGATATAGACGCCATTTTGATTTTTTATCGAAACAGTGATCATAACATGTGACGTCAACGATTCAACATGGCGGCTATATCCATCATAATTTTACAGTTGGTGTCGATATATCGTGTTTTGGTGGTCATGCTAGGATCCAATTGGTCCAGATGTGGTTGTGCTAGGAGACGCCCCTGAAAAATTAATGGTCTGGCACCACGTAACACACTGATATTTTATTCTTTACTTCGAAATCATGGCAATTATTGTTTTCTGTGGCATTTTTATAAATTACTAGGACAACCAAATCTTGTTTAAAATGTCAGAATCCTATTGCAAGTAAATAAATGAATAACCATGATATTAATTTAACCCTTAGGTCTGTTACCTTGTACATTGAAATTTTCAATGGGTTTCAACCGTATGACAAATTAAATTGTGGTGGCACCTATAGTATTGCCACTATAAGTAAGGCTTAAGCTTTTACTGTAGTCGATACAAACATACCTTGCTATACAAATGGTCTCCATACTGCTTGTAAATCTCAGTCAAGCCTTCGACATCATAATGCTGACTGCTTGCTATCCTAATCGCTACATCATACAGATTCTTCTTGAACAGCAACGATAACTTCGACTGCAGATCCTTCTCGTCCAAATATATCAGCTCCTTGTTCTTCGTGAGGAGATAGAAGGACCCCCACTCAGTGATGACAGCGTCTATGGCCTCGAAAGTCTTAGAGAAGACGATGAATTTGTTCTGGATGTCCAAGATGGTTATGTGGTGGGATTTGGGTGCAGGGGCTGTGCTGGTGGATGCAGCCGTCTTGGGTGGAGTTTCATTGGTTGTGATCACGAGGTAGGATCGGAACCAGTTCAGACGGACCTTCTCGCCTTCCAGCGCGTAGCACGGACCGCGACCTTCGGTTGTGTAGCAGTATATGGCCTAAGAGAGTTGAATGGTTTCGTAATTTTTTTATTAGCTAGAAATTCGAAGTTATAGTAATCCTGCGTCGTGCCAGTAACAGTTAAAGTTCAAATTCACATGAGTTCGATATACTCGTATGTAATTAAATTAACTTAAGTAAGGTGATATTAGGTAGGCGTTTATTTTATTTTACAGATTAATATACAGTGTGTAACGAAAAGGTGAAATAAAACTTTAAGGGGTTATTCTACGGCTAAATTACATCAACTTTTTCTATGGGACCAACATCAAAATCAAAAAAAAAAAATTTACGTTTCCATACAAACTGATGCCAGCTGGTCGCGTTTTAGTATGGGAAAGTGTTTTTTTTTTGCGATTTCGTATTAGAATTTCGCCGTAGAATAACCCCTAAAAGTTTTATTTTACCTTTTCGTTACACCCTGTGTATATTCTTACTCAACTTTCTATTATTGGAAGCAAGCAAGAATGGAGCATTCTTTGTTTAATTATGTTTTATAGAAGCCAAATGTCAAGTTGAAATTTTTAAAAATTATTTTTGGAGTCAGTACTTTAGATAATAACCACACTACACATTTATCCCGATAGATGTCGCATTGTGTTTGGTATTGCCCGTAGTAATTATTTAATCACTGATTAAGTGGTTCTGCCACTGATTAAATAATCACTACGTTATAGGTTTAGCTAAGTTGTCAAGCGTGTGTCAAATTTGCGTCAAACATATTACAATATTACATACAATACTTGTATCTCTGTTCAAAACAATGCATCTGAGTATTATTTTTAGTGTTTAATAAATATATGTTTAATAAACGACCACAAAAAAATCATTGACATTTACGTAGACAATGGTTGACAATGTGTCGACAAGACCAAACACGCTGGCGCCATCTGAGGTTAGCTTTGGCTGTGCTACCCCATTGAATGGCGGAGTAAGCTAGTTGGCTGCGACCATAGAGCACATACACTACAGAGTTGAAATGTCATTTTTTTGTTCGGCAAAATTTCCGCCATTCTGTAAAAGAAATTTTTAGTATGGGCGAGAATTAACAGGACTTGTCATTTCATACTAAATGTAAGTGATAAAACGCTAATTAGTTTTGAAGAAACATGGTTCGTATTGCTGCTCTATAGGTTACGTGCTCGATGGCTGCGACTAGTGATGTAAAATGACAATCTGGCTGGTCATTTGTGGTCAAATTGACTCAAACTTTCCTGTCTAATTAAATATGTAAATAATATTATTTAATAAAGTGTGCCTGTCACTGGTCACAGCGCAGTTGTTGTATGACGCTTTAAAATATTCAGTTATTATTTTTTGGATTTAATCATGACTACATCTTTATTATTATATCAATGTAAGTAGGTCATCATCCGTTCATGAGTTTCTCTTAATAAATAATACTTATTTATATTTAATTAGACAGGAATTTTTGAGTAATATTTGACCGTAAATGACCGGTCATCTATCGTATTTGACCATCGTGTCTGGTCAGATTCAGTCATTTTACATCTCTAGAGATGCCTGCGACATATTGATCAAGTGGTGTACAAAATACAGAGGCGACTGACGTCATCGATGGCGACGGTGAGGCGGTGGTTGTCGGCGAGTACAGCGCAGCCCGGGGGCGCGCCCTTGGCGTCCAGCGTGACGCAGCGCTCCGCCCCCAGCCAGTACACCTGCACGCTCGCGCGCGACACCACGAACAACTTGTCCGCACCCCTGGAGTACATATAGTACATACTGCTGTATTGATCACTAGCTTCCACCCGCGGCTTCATCCGCGTGGAGTTTGGTCTGCCACTCACTACCGCACTCATAGGCATAAATTTAATGGTTACTTAAAAAAAAAAAGGGATTCTAAAGTCGATACGAATAAGGACAATGGGGAATATGCATATATTTTTATTTTGTCTTAAAATAAATAGTACTTAATTATAATTATTGAAACTTAAAGAATTTTCGTAAAATATTGATAAATACCAGATTTACAACCCATTAAAGTCGCGTGCTAGCTAAGGAGATCCGACATGTACCGTGACGTCACAGTGCACGTCCGCCATACAATTTTCATTGTAAAAGTTGTTAAAAAAAAAACAAATATATCTCAATTTTTAAGTCACAGTAAGTGTTACGGTTATTGTTTACCTAAATCAATTTTCTTATCACTTTACTTTCATATAATTTCTTATAAATATAGTAAAAAAGATATTTTGTTTTCGTGCATATTCTCTATTATTGAATGGACAAAAATGTTAATCAACACTTAACTGTTAATTGTCGTCTCTGAGTGCGGCAGTGAGTGATTAACAACAATAATATTAGTACAGATTAGCTATGTTTCTATTTTACTCCCTTAGGAGGTCAATTAAATGTCTTTCTCTGACCCCAGAACTATCACTATGTAAAAAACCATGTCGACTCCATAATACCGCATTTTTTTCCGGGATAAAAAGTAACCTATATGCTATTCTAGACCTCTCTACCTCTGTGCTAAATTTCATAAAGATCTGTTCAGCCGATCTGGCGTGATTGATTAACAAACATCATCCATCAAAAGTTTCGCATTTATAATATTAGTAAGATAGTAAGATGACGGACTTTGATGATGATGACGGATTATCGTGCCCTTTTTAAGTCTAATTAAATTATACCTTATTGCAAAACTCTAAGGTTTAAAAACATTTGCCAGAGTACCCTGTTGAAATAGTTATGAAAATAGAAATTTTGCACTTACTTAAAAGCAAGTCCAGTGATCGGGCTGGTGCCAGAGTCTGGTAGTGTTTTCATTTTCCCGCTGCGTTGTCGCGCGATATCGCCGCGGAATAACGACACCGACCCATCTTGAAATCCCACAGCAAGAAGATTCTGAAATATAATAATAATTGGATAGGAGTGAAAAATAAGCAAAGTATCACCTACATTTCAAAAACAGGTATCGGTTAAAATTTTTTTTGGAAGTTTATTAAACTATCTCCCTTGTCGCACCGCCCACAAAACATTTATTAAATATTATTTAACATACTTGAGTAATTACCTATGTTTTATTTACAAACCGACTTCAAAAACAAAAGGAGGTGCTTAATCCATCGTTATCTTTTTTCATGTAATAACATGTTCAGTGAACTTTTTAATAATGTGTCTCAAATATCAATAGTCTAACACAAAAACTATCTTTATTATAGATAATTTCGTATTATTGATTGTAAACTGTATTTCAATGCTATCAGTTGCAGTGCACAGGTATGGGATGAAATGCAATATTTAGGATTACTTTCGTTTTCATTTAGTAACAATATTAATCAGTCAGTGGAACAGTAAGCAAAATTGGTATACTTCGATTGACTAATAGTCAGAAACTTGATAGTCTCATGATACTACGACTAATACTATTGCAATACAGATGACGATCTATAGTAAAAGAACTATCTATAGTACAAAACTATCGATAGTTTATCAAAATTGAAGAGCAATACTATCGATAGTTTATTAGTTCTAGGGGAGATATACTATCGATAGTATTGGGTTTAATCAATATTATGCTCTATTTTAACAAATATCGACATTAGTGTCGATATTTGTTAAAAATTTAAATCCTCTTCAAATTTAAATCCTTTATTGCTTGTCAGTCACATTAAATAATTAGTTTAGATGGTAGGTACAAACTAGGTATACATGTATACATCGATAGGCCTATCGATAGTTTGGTTATTTTCGATTCTATCGATACTATCGATATCCTATCTTACCTATACCTACCTATATATTACCTATTAATAGTGGGGTATCGAGCAACAATATTATTGTAAATCTTTCTTTGGTTTTAGTATTACTGTAGTGCATCTGGAATGTTTGAAGATGCACATACATACTGACGATTTTTACGCGATAATGCGCAAAACACCTGCTGCTGTATTGCGTCTGCATAGCGAGACTAAGGGCGAGCAGAAATGGAGTCCTGAAGATGATAGCAGAGGCTTGACTCGGCCATCTACCGTAGTTTCATTGATTTACATGTCAAGCATGTGAATCAATGAGACGTTTTCCACCGTGCATTGTTTGTTACTAACATAGTTTTTAAGTTAATTGATACTAACAGTAACATAGTCTAATCTGCTTACATAGATAGATAGATAAATACTCTTTATTGCACACTACACAAAACAAACAGTACAGAGAAACAATAAATTTAGCGATCTCTGCCAGACAACCTTCAGGTAGAGGTGTTTTAAAAAAGTTGAGGGGGGGAGGCGGTAAAGAGTATATAAGAGCAAATTGTTACTATCAAAATTATGCACTTCTTGGTCTGAAAATAAATGATTTTTATTTTATTTTTATTACGCAAAGGCGGAAATCAGTACAGTGTACCTTATTGTCGTGGACTTGAAGCGCCGTGGCCGGCGTGGGCCTCATGTGCGAGGGCACGGCGCGCGACACGCGCACGCACGTCGGGTTCTTGTGCCGGTCGCTGCGGGACCAGTCCCATACCTTTATTAGCGGGTTCACGCCCGATTCGTCATCCTGGAGATAAGTAAAAGACACGATAAATTGTTCTGAATATTTCACCTATATCGAATTACAAACTTACGAGAGCTTTGTAAATTGTTCTGACTAGCTTCCGCCCGCGGCCTCGTCTTTATCAAAAACAAAAATGCATTATTTCAGAACAAATTGGATTACTATAAAAAAGGTTATATTTAGTCAACCTTAAAAAATAGATTGAATACCTTTTTATAGTAAAAAAGTTGTTTTTTTAACTTTTGAAGGGGAACAATTTATATTTTATTTCCTCATACATGATTTTTGCGTAACTTTAACCGTTTACGCAGCGCACGCAACGGAATCTCTCAAAACGAATATATTTTCCCGTTTTCCAGTCATAATACTGTGTAGTTTTCGATGGCGTTGGTATAATTATATTTTATTATTTAAACTTTATTGCACAGATAGATATCGTACAAAAGGTGGACTTAATGCCATGTGGCATACGATTTTATCGGATAAGATAAGATATATATATGGGTTGAGATCTTATTTCAAAAAAGTATTACCACCTTTAAGGAAAATTTACAAAATCTTTAATTTAATAATACCAAAAAATGTGCTTGAGTTGGGGACTTGGGGATTGGAGTTTGGAGAAACCTTTTTAGCACAAACCTGTTCGGATAAAACATTTCATTTTGTTATTCCTTACAATTTTGGGATAAATAATTTCAATTTCTGTCCTTTGGTGAAAATAAAATAAAATACATTATTATTACTTACACCAATAGTAACCAAGTAAGGGTCATGTGGGAGTTGTTGAGCAAGCGTGACAGTCAACTCGTAAGCTTTGAACGAGGTGACCTCCCAAGACCTGGTGATGAGGTGGGCCCAACCCGTTACATCGCAGAGAATCACATGACCGTTGCCACTTGTGGAAACCGTGACGTGAGTGTCCTAGAAATATTGTATATATTTCATAAGCCTTGTAGATGTCTAACATTACAGTACATTTGTCATGATCATTAAATAATAATAAGACCTTTATTGCTGAACTTTAAATTCAATTTTTTTATAGGCACAACAGTTTTGTTTATTCTTCTTTAATGTCCTCACACATAGTTTTCGTTTAAATATTTATGTGGGATTGTGAGATGAAACGGAACATAAAGGAGTGAGTGAAAGGAAAGAATGATGGAAGTGAGATAGATGAAGAATGGCTGTGTAAGACGTTAGGCTGATTTAAAAACTTTCCTTTGTATCTTGTTTAAAACCCGGGAAATAAATAAATTAAACTTAGAAATTACTACACAATTTAATTTCTATATTCATATACTGCTGTGTCTTTATTTGTGGCTAAAAGAAACAAGCAATCTCAAAGATGTCGTCATTAAAGACATTAACTAAACAGTAAATAATCCAGCTAAGTGCAAAGGAGTCCTCCTTGCACACCGTAACAACAAATAGGTAGGTAGTTTAAAATTCATAGATACATTTGTTGTGTAACTGAGGGCTTTGCACTATAATCACACTAAGTTTTAATGTTTGTGTATTACAGCTATCAATGTCAGCAAATTGCATACCAAAAAATAGTTTGGTGGTCTCATGCGACCGCATAACAATGAAATTTATATTGTATCTCGTTTAGGTATGCTTGATGAGTGAAACCTACGATAGTAATTATATATAAAGAATAACCGACTTCAAAAAACTAAAACGCTAAAAATAATCTTAACACTTAAGTACCTAATCAGTTACTTTTGGAGTCGGTGCAAACGAAAACATAGAATCTCTCATCGACTGGCACCAACTCCAAAAGTAACTGATTAGGTACTTAAGTGTTAAGATTATTTTTAGCGTTTTAGTTTTTTGAAGTCGGTTTTTTTTAAATATATAAAATTAACTTATTTTATCTATTTTAGTGATAAAACCTAATTAAAACATATCTTACGAGTGCAAACTTAATTTAACTGCTGAACACCAGTTTCATTTCCTATTTTTCCACCCTTAGGGGTGAAATTTTTTCCGAAAATGTTTTATTATAGTATCTTTGAAGTATAAGCTATTCATTAAAAAAAATCAAAACCCATCAAAATCGGTCCACATTTGGCAAAGATATTAGGTAAGATAGATACTAAAATCAGTTGGCGTGGTATGGAGCATCAGAATTTAGCCAAATGTATATGGGGCCATTCTGAAAGTATTACCTTTCAAACAAAAAATAACTATTGAAATCGGTCAACGTAGTAACGAATGATCGCTGAACAAACACAAAAAAAAAAAAATTTAAAAAGATTCCGACGAATTGAGAACCTCCTCCTTTTTTGAAGTCGGTTAAAAAGGAATTTTATTGTGACGAATGATTTTTCCTTTACTTTAGCTATAAAACTTTGGTTCTTGCCCAATTTCATGAGACCTGGTCTACTGGAATTCATAATACTATTGATTTGACAAATGAGTTTACAAGTAGGCTTGCCACCCCGGATGTCCCGCTTTTGGGTCATCTTTGGGCCGTTCTGCAGTCCCGCTTTGCCTTTTGTCTCGTAAATCAGTGTTTGTTTGATATTATATTTGATTTATCGTGTCCAAATGCTTTTTTTTTTTGAGTTGGCAAGCCTATTTGCAAGTATTAAAATATGTAACAAAATTGTGTTGACTGCTTGAAATGATACATCACACACACAGTGGCCATACTATAGATCTTTGTTAAAGAGGGACAGACAGACATAAAAGGCAATAAGTAAGATTAAAGAAGTTATTCAATAGCTAAAATAAAATAGAATATGTTTGAATTTGTATTTTCCCATATTATGTACATACATACATGGTAATTCGCTAACTACACATCGCTGAGGACTGTCATGCAGCAGATATTTTGTTATCAATAGGTAGCACAAGTTGGAATTAAATATACAATATATTTTGCAGCTGAACATACCTGAAGACATTCTGCTATTTTACCGTTGTCGACATTCTTATGAGAATCGAAGAAAGTAAATCGTCGCCACTGAAAATAAACAATTCAGTCAAACAGAACCAAAATTGGTGATATTTATTAATATAAATAATAGTACCCAATTATCGACGCTAGACGTTTTGTGTGATAATAATGAGGTAAACATCATATCAGTCAGGATTCCAAGAATACATAAAATAAACCGAAACAACTAAAACCGTCTGAATGGGCGTAAATTTTAGTAACACTGTTCATGTTAATGTTAAGCTTTTAAATCGGCAGTTAGTAAATAATTAATCATACCTCTAAAAAAGCCATTGCGTGCGTATCTCAAAAACCACTAATTAAAATTTTTAGATATCAACATTTTGTCCGAAAAACTAGATTAAAAACAGTTTTTCTAATTGTTTTCCTCTTTTGTTGCACGAGAACTGAAAAATTATTTGTCGCACGATTGACAAGTGACATATGTCAGATGTCAAAAGCCCTTTTTTTGTTTAAAGTTACTGCTTTGGACTGATGTCTATACAGCCAAATTTTTCAGTTTGTCTACCATTGATAATATTATATTAGGGGGTTAGGTGGCAGGACGATCATGTGAATATGAAATGCTTCAGTTCTAAGCCGAGGCCGCGAGGTTCTGATAATAATTATCTGATAAGTCATCAGAATGAAATATAATATCTGTTTCTATCGGACTCCCCAAAGCTAGGGGAGCCCGCTAGATTGATACAGGTATTGCTGATTGAGCAGGTAGGACGCGGAGATGTCTTCGTCTTTGTACGACTTGATTAGGCCGTCTATTAGCATACCTTTATACGCTGAATGCAAGACATTGTAGAATCAAGTGGTCTAGAGTAGCTACAAACAGCAGAATGACAATGTTCACATCATGGTTCACATTAATCTGATGACACAAGTTTGGAACTGGGTATTTTGCATGTCCAAAACGAAGCCTGTTAATGGTGGTGGTGGTAATAAACTTTTTAGGTGACGAATTAACTAGGTATATTAAAAATACTTCGGTTTTCGGGGAACACACATTTTTTTTTTTTTAGGTTATCTGTAAAACATCAACAACCTCCTAGGGGCTGATTCTGGTGCTCGAATACAACAACTTTTTTGGGACCACCAACATAGGTAGGTTATGTCTTACCCAGTCTTACCTACCTAAAACCTTAGCTGCTAAGGTAAGTTTTTGGGACAAAGTTAAAGCTAAGGCTTAGGCTTAGCATGAAACCATTACATGAAACTTTATCAACCTTGGAACAAATAGCAATTTTTAGGGCATATGTGTTATGGTACTTATACTGCGCAAATGACTACTGACTAATTTAACAAAAAATATCGTGAACATTGACAATCGACTTTTGAGAATGGGGACTTTTTCATCAAACATACTTACCTGAGGCTTTTGTAAGCCGTTGTGTCTTTCCTAGTTAGTCCTATTAGTAGGTAGATGTTCCTCTTAGGTAGGTAGGTATCTGTGTTGTAAGCGGCTTCGTTAACACTATTATTACACACCGAACGCAGTTCGAGGCGGCGGGGCGTGGCCATGGTGTCGCGATCGCGAACCTGCCTTTTTTATAAGATTTAAAGGAAAGGGCGGTAAACCACACCCTGCTTCCCCGCACACTGATGGATGTGAACTCTTTAAAATTTTAAAATAAAAAACCAATAACGTTTTACAGCCATTTTATTTTTTATACAATTCACCGCCACACATTTAGATTAAACTCTTCATAGTGGTTCCAACAGTGGCGTAGCTACTGTCGGTCTAGGTGGGGCAGAGCCCCGGGGCCCCCAAGCTTAAGGAGCCCGCCTCCATGTACGATGTTAGAAAAAGTTAATATTTTAACTAGTTGAAAAAATAAAGCGGTGATTTGCCTTGGGTGCCAAAGATCCCGAATTCGATTCCAGGTCAATTAAACAAACAAACTTTTTAAAATTAGGTAAGGTTAGATTTGGATGTGCTAGAAGACGCCCCTGGCATAATTAATTGCCTTATTCGTATAACGTGGTAACACAATTATATCAATTCCTTACTTCGAGACTTGCATTTAGTGTGAGACAGACAACCTCATAATTATTTATTTTCAATTGCAAACCAGGTTTTTTTTTAGCTTTTAAGATCTAAAATTATAAATAGTAATTTTATCCGCATCATAATCTGTTCTAACTGACACTGCCGATCCATACGGTACCATTAATTTATTTTAGATAAATAGAATAGGTTTAGATTGAAAAATAATTCTCATTCATTTTAAGCATGGCCGTATATACTTAGGTACTTGTATACAGGGTTATATTTCATGGTAAGTAGTGCCAAATTTAAAATACAAGGTCTATAGAACAATATCAAAATACTAACTTATCGTAATTAATTTTAGCCGTCGTATTTCTGGAGTAAAATATACTTGAAAATTTCCAAAAAAACAAGAAAACGCGAGATGCGCCGTCATTCATCAGATATTACAGGCATACCTACGCCGACGCCGCTCCAACAAGAACCTCATGCAGTGCACGTACGGTGTAATTTATTCGAGTAACTAATCATACATTTTCTACGTATTCTACTTTTTAAATGCACAAAAGAAGAAGAAAAAAAAACAGTTTGTTTTTTACGTAGTTCGATTTAGTTACTGATTCTGAAAAATTGGCACTACCGTGAAATGTAACCCTGTATACGAGAGCCTTCTCGCCTTAAACTAACTTCTTTGTCACTTACAAATTCTGGTTACTACTCACAAGTTAAGACTGAGACTTACGTTTAAAATTCTGCCTTTTTCTGCGTAAGTAAGTGCAAAAACTAGTTTTTTTTTCTTCTCTGTGTAATGTGAAAGATAATTTTAACATTCAATAATGCCTGACTTGAGCTTTGAAATCGATTTTAAAAAAAAAATTTAATGAAAGCATTAATACTTACTAAGTAATAATCTACTAAATAAAATAAAGTTGAGGTAGTTACCTACACCACTTTTAAATAAAAGAACGGTTGGACCGATTTTCACGATCTTTGGTGTCCGCCCCGAATAGCTTGATAATTATTAAAGTATCGGAAAAATACACGAAAATAAAAGTTATGAAGAGGCGGTATGAGGTATGCCGGGACAGATAATAGTTTATTATGATGAAGTAAGTAGTTTTGCTAATAATTTAATTTAAATAGGGCCCCATTTTAATTTTTTCCTCGAGGCCTTTGGTAACGTTTACGTAGTTACGCCACTGCGTGCCAACTGTAGTGGCTTGGTTGAGTAACTTTTCCCACATGCTACTGGAGTTGAATTGAGGTTTGTCGATGTCGACATCTATCAAAGTGTACATCGGCTTGAGATCGATCATGTTTAAGGTGTATGAAAGAGTTGAGAGTCCGTCGATAAGATTCAAAGGTGACGAGGTCTGCATTGGTTGGTGGTTCCTGGGAGATAAAACAAAGCGAATTTAATATAAGTCCTATACCTATACATAAATTACATAAGGTGGGTCTGTCGAATTTCAAAGAGTCATGATGACTAGGTACTGCTAAATAATATATCGCTAAATAAAGCGACAGTGACATAGAATAAATTGTAATTACTTGGTAGGTATTAATAATCATGGAAAACCAAATTCATTGCTTAGGTTTTTTTTTTTTTTTTATAATTACCTATATATTTTTTCCTATATGATTAGGCGGATAACTAAAATACATTATTTACTATAATAAATTATGTGTCAAATTAATAATCAATACTTAAGCTAAATCTTATTCTTTGATTGAAATTAAGTAAAATACTCTATTTAAACAAGTATTGAGTACGTAAGTATACCTCTAACTAGGTACGTGTATTATTGTATTTTACTAAAAAGTTTGAAAAATATCAAAGTGCACCTTTTGCCATTTTCAACCCAGTGGCGAAAGCGATCTGTCTGTCATGCATGTTACGCGCATCTCGTGTACCTAACTTGAGATACTTTCTCATCTTCTATCTTAGGTTTTATAATAATCATCATCATTAACATAATTTCAGCCATCTATAGGACGTCCATTAGTAGTCATTTTTATGTCACTGCTACTTATATCAGGACCTAACTAAAGTAATCAAATCTTGATAGTCAATTTCAACCCTTTTAGTTAAATGAGATGAAAGATTACAAATTACACCATACCTAGACAACTTTTTACAAAGGTGTTAGACTAAGTACTTAATTACGCGAAAAAATTTAAAACTCGACTGTTAAAAATGAGCAGATTGTGAAATGGCAGCGATATTTTTGAATTTACCTTGTTTCATATATTTCTTCACTGTTGACTCGCTCATACATTCCAAATGAGGTTTTTGCAGTAGTATAGTTTGCCTGAATTAATCTGTAAAGAAATCATTTGTGTAGTAGAGATTGAGATGTAGGTAGGCAACATGGAGAACATCCTGAAATGTAATATAATGTGTTCCACAATAATTCCGTCGTTATTTAATCTGTGACTGTACTGTTGACAGGACTTGTCAGTTCATAAGTGTAAGAAAGATGTAAAAAAATGTGTGGATATAAAACTGCTTAGGCCAGTTCCGTCTTTACCTTAAGGGCTCACGGGGCCTGTGCCCAGGGCCCCCGGCTTCACGGGGCCCCAAAGCACTAAAACGTATTTGCAAACTAAGAAACAGTTAACTTAATAGAAAGAAAAGAGGGTCAAACAAAGCCCAGAAAAAAGAAGGTAAAATTAAAAACTATACCTACTTCTAACGGAGATATGAATACATTTTTGGAAGTCATGAATTCATACCAACAGTATTTCATTTTTACTTTGCAATAGGGCCCCTAAATTCTTGTGTGCCCCAGGGCCCCGGAATATGTTAAGACGGCCCTGCCTTAGCTCGCACCAAAATTTGTAAAGATAATAATTTTAAATAAAAGAGGCTGACATCAGTGACCGAGTTTATTTGTGCTGCTTCTCGGCACTAGCCCACAAATTGTACTGAAGCAGTGGTAGGGCAAAAAATATAGTATATTGGGACGTGTAAAAGTGCTTTTAATGGCCTAATTGCAAAAATAAATGATTTTGATTTCGATGGTCTGTATTGTCGCTTTATAGGGTATGTGCTCGATAGTAGGCAGTCATCGTACCGTACTTAAGTATATTGAGTAGGAATTGTTGAAAATGAGAAACAATAATATAGCAAGGAGGTAACTTGGAAGTTTAAATACTTAAACGAGCTTACTAGTGAAAGCGAAAAGCTACTAAGTAACGCATTTTTAACGTTATTTGGTAATTTATTTAATGACCTTTCATATAAATCTTCGAATGCAGCATCATTGTTGATGTTATAAACATGAGAAAATCCATTGACTTTCAAGAACTGCCGAGGTTTCACAGCAATAGCTCCTCCGAATCCATATTTGTAAGATCTGAAAATTTTAAACGACGGATCTTATACAGTGTAACGAAAAAAAAAATTGACGTTTCCATACAAACTGATGCCAGCTGGTCGCGTTTTAGTATGGGAAAGTGTTTTTTTTTTGTGCGATTTCGATGTTGGTCCCATAGAAAAAGTTGATGTAATTTAGCCATAGAATAACCCCTTAAAGTTTTATTTCACCTTTTCGGTACACACTGTATAATATCTTCTATTTATTTATTACATAATTGAGTTATAGTTAAATATGCGGTTTTACTTAGTACCTAATTAGTAGATGGTTTGGCTCATTAAATAATAAATAGCCACTCGATGAGGCGTTTATGGCCTATGCCCAGCAGTGGAGTTAGAAAAGATTGATAATGGGGTTTAAACCAAGATAAAAATAGTCTATAAAACAAAAACGTATTTGTATTTAGGTAATTACAATAAAAACTGTTGTCTTTAAGCTGGCTTTTGATTGCAGACAGTTTAAATCGGGATCTTAGCTACATAACCTATATCTATTGGCCTTTTCATTCAATTCACTGACTGTTAATGCCTAAATTGATTGCCTTGTCCTTTAATTAAATGTATTTAGCCTGATTTATGGCTGGCTGGACACACGTTTTTCAAAATTTCTCGAAGTGTGTTGCATCATAATGGATGAAATCACTTTAGATGCCGTCACGCTTCGCGTTACCATCCTTTTGTTAAGAAACGGGGTCCTAAAACCCTTTAGATGCTGAAATCGAAAGTATCGAAAAAGGTCAAATTCTGGCTGGCTGAACCAACATTTTATCACTTTTCTAAGAAAGCATTGCGTCACAAACGACGAAACCTTGGTAGATTGGCGTCACTTATGATTTGTTATTCACCTAGATATGCGAGATCTCTGTAGGACAGGTGTCTCAGACAGCCAGAACTAGGTACATTATTTCTATCATTCTCACCTAGTCCCAAGTTGAGTGACAAGCTGTAGGGGGCGATTCGAGCATCGATAGAGATTGCGAGAGTCGACAGGCACGATATTGTGGTCATGGAACACCAGGCAGCGCCACTCGCCGTTTTTCTTCATCCCATGAGCTTCGGTGAACCCCACGTTGAAAAGCTTACCGACATTAAGAGGCGTTGTCTTGTTGCCTTTGTATGAAATTTACAGATTTTAATGTCAATATTTCGTCTTACTATAAGTTTACGAAAATATAGTTTTTTGATTTTGATGTAAGTGGGACTAGAGCAGAGGCTTAATTCTCGTAATTTAACAGTAGTCGCAATTAGGGTTGCCAGGCCCAAAAATTAAAAGCCGGACTCTGATGCTTTAAATTTAGACGGACATTTTGAGCTGAAAGCCTGACAACAAAAAAAAATGTTACTAGCTTTTAACGGGGGGCGAAGCTGTGCACAAGGTTCAAAAAATTACATAACTCGTCTTAGCCCTTGCCTTCACGGCTCACGCCGAAAAAGGATGCAAATCCTTGAATACCTACATTTAATACAAACATGCGGCGTTTCTTGCAAAGTATAATATTTTTAGAGCTGAACAATATGGTTTCCAGAAAGGTAAATCAACAACCCTTGCATGTTTCTCTTTGATAAAAGACATATCGATACTCATGGATAAAAAAACGCCAGTATCTACAATCATGTTCGATATGAGTAAGGCATTTGATTTTGTTTGTCACAAAACCCTTTTGGCAAAGATTGAGACTTATGGTGTTCGAGGATTGGCCTTTGACTGGATAAAAAGCTACCTCAGCGAAAGGAAACAATTTGTTCAAATTACAAAATTAAACAGCCAGCTTCACAATGTAAACTATAAGTCAGAAAGTAAAATAAACAACTATGGCGTACCCCAAGGTAGCATTTTGGGCCCAGTATTATTCATTTTGTATATAAATGATCTGCCAGAATACATCCAATACCCATGTACTTTGTTTGCTGATGATATTTCGGTAATTATACATAAACAACCAAACGCTAACTATGAAGACGTAATAAACAAAGAAATCGCTAGGATAGTAGACTGGCTAAATAGCAACAATCTTTGCGTCAATATACCTAAAACTAAGTACCTACAGTTTTACAACAAGAACGGAAAACCTTTAAGATTGTGTTTGAATCATCATGGCGAACCCATTGTCGAAACCACATCCGCTAAGTTTCTTGGCATCTACATCGACGCAAATCTATCGTGGAAGCAACACGTCGACGCGGTGTGCAATAGGATAAGTAGATTTGTATATGCACTGTACCGTATCACGAAATTGGCTAATAAGAGCGCAGCACTGACGGCATATCATGGATATGTTTGTTCTTCTCTAAGGTACGGTCTGCTTCTGTGGGGTAACTCCAGTGATATGTGCCGGGCGTTCATAATGCAGAAAAAGTGTATTAGAGCGATCTGTAGTGTGAAACCTTCGGAACCGTGTAGACCGCTCTTTCAAATGTTAAACCTTCTTTCATTGCCATCAATGTACATATTCGAGGCACTTATGTTTGTAAAAAATAATACTAATCTCTTTACAAGTAAATCTGAGGTGTCTACGCGGTCAACACGATATCCTAACCAGCTTGTCAAACCACCATGTGCTACGACCTGCTATGGGAAAAATAGTTATAACATGTGCATTCGTCTATACAATATACTACCTGTACCGATACAAGACTTACCAATCAGAACTTTTAGAAGGGCAATACGCAAATTGTTATTAGAAAAATGTTTTTATAGCACTGACGAATTTGTGGGATTTTGCAAGACTGAAAACATGAAACAGAGGTCTGACGATGTAAATAAATACTGATTGCTTACTGTTAATTTAATTCTAATAACTACTATCTTATTATTACTAAGTAGTTATTAATTTATGACAATTATATTGAATTCAAATTTTGACATTATTAACTTTTAATTAAATTTTAAATTATTATTAACTCAAATCTTAATTGTGAAATAATATTACGGACGACGTCAATTTTTTATATAACTTCACTAGTTTAGTAATTTTCGATTACAATTTTGCCTACCGATAAATCGGTAAAATACGCTGGAAATTGTTTTAGATTAAGATAACAACTTTATTGTACCGTATTTTATGCAATAAAATATTCATTCATTCATTCATTCATTCATTCATTCAATAACAAAATATTAGCGTTACGTTAATAAATATATGAATAGTTCCTATGTTACGAGACTTCAAAAACAAGTGCGCGAGGGACGCGAGTGTTTTTGGCGTATTTGACCCCCTTATTGTATAGGCCTGACACTGGCCAAAAGCCTAACAAAAGCCGGACAGGCCGGACTTGTATTTATTTGGCCGGACACGCAATCAAAAAGCCTAACTATGTCCGGCTTTATCCGGACGCCTGGCAACGCTAGTCACAATCCAGTGTCGATCTGGTCCCAGCAATATTACAATACTTAATATCACATCAAAATAAAAAAAAACAATATTCTCGTAAACTAGCTAGTAACAGTAGTAGCCTTTTTCTTGTTTATTAAGGGTCACGCTCACGGATGTCTGATCACTGAATCACTCCAAGTGGAATAACCAGCCCCCCTAGCATGACCTCCAAAACACGATTATGATATAGCGATTTATCGTCACCAACGGTTTTTTTTTTAAATATGATAGAAACGCCATGTTGAATTTTTATCTTAACAGCGATCCTAACATGTGACGTCTAACGTCACCGGGACGGCGATTCAACATGGCAGGCTATATCTATCATATTTTTGCAGTTGGTGTCGATAAATTGCTATAATATTGTGGTTTGGTGGTCGTGCTAGGGGTACAGACTTGACTCGACTAAAGGATCATGGTCATAGCGAAGTTACCGACTAGAGACGGACAAAGCGCTGGAAGAAAAAGTAAAATGGTCACCAGCTTGATTGGGTACATAAATAGATTGATAGGGTAAAATATTTTTAAAGGGCGCATAAGTTTTCAACCGACTTCAGAAAATGACGAGGTTCCTAAATCGACTGTATGTTGTCGTTTTTTTTATTGTATGTTACGCAACTACTCTGCCAATTATGAATCGATTTTGATGATTCTTTTGTTATTGAATAGCTTATACTTTAAAGATACAATATAAAATTTTGCGAAAAAATATCAGCCCTATGTGTGGAAAAATAGGGGATGAAATCGATGTTCAGCAGTAACTTTTGTTTTTACTCTTATGATTTGTTTTGTAGGATTTATCACAAAAAAATGATGAATTATGTACCAATTAGTTACTTTTGGAGTCGGTGCCAGCCGATGAGTTACAATTTTTCGTTTGCACCGACTCCAAAAGTAAATGATTAGGAACTCACGTGTTAATATTATTTTTAGCTTTTTAATTTGTGAAGTCGATTTACTTTTTTTACAATTCTTTTTTAGAATGCAATAAGTGAATTATAATAATAAAATAAACGTATAACGTAAACGAACAAAAGTTCCTGACATAGCCTAACGGATTAGCAAGCTGAAGTGGCAGTGGGCGGGGCACATAGCACGTAGAACTGATGGCCGATGGGGCAGAAAGGTTCTAGAATGGAGGCCGCGTATCGGCAAGCGCAGCGTAGGACGTCCACTCACAAGGTGGTCAGACGACCTGGTAAAGGTCGCAGGAAGACGCTAGATGCAGGCCGCTTCCAACCGGCCAATCTGGAAGTCAATGGGGGAGGCCTATGTTCAGCAGTGGACGTCCTGTGGCTGAAATGATGATCATGATGATGATGATAATAAAATAATACTTACTTTGTTTAACCACAAATATCTGGTATTCCAACTGTTGCTTCATTAGGAACGAGTGCATTGAGTAAATAAATTCGAGCAATTGGTTTTCTTGCTCTCTATAATATAAAACGTTTGATATAAATGAGTAAATGTTGAGTCAGTATGTATGTATAGTACCTACATAAATAAATTGCTATGGTCTCGAATTATGGAATTAACATCCTTGTCTTACGAGGTACCAGACATTGAACTTGGGCAGGGGCGTTTCAGCACACCCAGACTCGAGTACAATTTCTGACAATTCACAAAATTTTACGACATTTATATTTACGACAATTCACAAAAGTACAATTTCTGAATTGACCCGAACCGGGAATCGAACCCGGAACCGTTTGCGTTCAGAGCCTGCGCTGTCCACTGTCGCTGCGCCACTACGCCAGACGTCTTTAGGTGTGAGATGTTAAAATATAAAACCAGAAAGTACTTAGTTGAATTATACCTATGTACACTCGAACTATTAGGCTAGTTTCCTGGGTCAAAACAATATATCCTATTTAGTCCGTCACGTCAGTTAGATTTTCAAAAAATATTGGACACATATTTTCTCTTTTGTCAATCAAACAAAAAAGCAAAAGCGCATAAAAGTTTAGCGCATAAAGAGCACATGACGTCACGCCGTGCTAAAAAGTGTCGCACGACGTGACGTCCCGCGGAACTTTAACGGGCTATTATTATCTTCATAATTTTTTGTTTAATTGAAAAAATACGTGTCCAATATTTTCTATTAATCCAATCTAATTATATTTTTTTAGGAAATTAGCCTATTGCTAGACAGCAGTCCGGAGTTCGAGTCCCAGTGAACATGGGCTTGCGAATGGAATTTTTTACTGTAGTATCTCCTTAAAATTAGGAAAGTACCTACTTAACTACATAATAGGCTAATTTTCTTGGGTCAAAAAATGTATATTCTATTTAGTCCGTCAGTAAGATTATCAAAAAATATTCGACCCATATTTTGTCTTTTGTCAATCAAACAAAAAATTACGAAGATAAAGCGCATCAAAGTTTGGGAGTGACGTCATGCCTGGCTAAAATGTGTCGCAAGGCGTGACGTTACGCGGAACTTTAACGGGCTATATCTTCATCATTTTATATTTGATTGAGAAAAGAAAAAATACGTGTCCAATTTTTTTTTGAATCCAACTGACGAACTAATTCAATTTTTTTAGGAAACTAGCCCATTAATCTACTGCTGATTTACAACAACCATTTACGTTTTGGCGTCTAGATACAAAATTGATGCAAAGGGTGGGTAAGTAAATAGTCTCTAGTTATTTGCAAATTCAATGTTTTTTTTTTAAGATTAAAATTTGTAGTTAATCAGATTTACAAATCTTCAATCTACTTATGTATAGATATCTATTAAACGAGTACATTTCAACTGGCAATAAAGTAGTTGTAAATATTGCTAAAAAAACATGTATACCTGTGGGTGATAATAATGGCCACACTTTCTCGAGGTACACAATCAGGTTCTTTGTAAATACCACCGACTTGCAGTAAATCTTGAATTTTTTTTATTTCCTGAGGGCTGGCGGTTACATTAGGCTTAAGGGGACCTAGAGAAATATTAAGTTATTCATTAGATAACAGCCGTTGATAAACACTTAGGTACTTAATTACTTAAGCTAATACCTACGATTGCAAAGGTATTGCATTACATGTACTACATTGCAAAGGTCTAGTAACTCTCTTCCTAAGCTATACGTCTGCATTACCCATCTAGCACATACCCTATAGAGCAGCAATACGAACCATCTTTCTCCGAAAGTAGCAAGTGATTTTTCACTTACATTTAGTATGAAATGACATCTCCTGTCTACGCTCGCCCATACAAAAACAGTACAGATACAGACAAAAAATTGGCGGAAACTTTTGTCGAACAAATCATATGATATTTCTACTCTATAGGGTATGTGCTCTATGGCATTACCGCAGTAAAATGTAGTGCTTAAGGGAGGAAGAGTATAACAACTAATTACTTATTCAGTGTGTCACGTTTATAAATACAAAAATTTACAAAATGCATCTTTGTTTAAAGTAGGTACCTACCTAAATTCGGAAAAAAACATTCCGTTTGGAAAAAAAAGTTTACGAGTGGCTACCACGAACTGGAAGGCGCCCTGTAGAGTGACGACGTGGTCAAGGTTGCTGGATGCAAATATCACAAGCCCCCGATTCAGAGCTCCTCGGTAATGAATTGACAACCGGTAAATCACGTGACAATAATGTTTAATCAATTTAATACAGGCTTACGTGGTTTTCCGGTCTACAATTAGCTATCGAACGGTTAGCATTACCTGAATTGGGGGCCTGAGCTGCTTGTTCTGTGGGCGATGCCCATGTCAAGTCAAGCAGTGGTCTACAAGAGGCTGATGATGATGATGATGGATTTGGTTTATAGCTGCCATGTTGGAGTTGATATTGTTTAGTGGGCGGAACTGAAAGCAAGATTCAATTTCAAGCAAGGAATTATCAAGCCATAATCTGGTCACCCCAAAAAGTTAAATGCACTCGAAAATTCTATCAAGTGTAGGTAGGAGGAGGAGAAAATGTGTTATTTGTTGAATTTCGTTTCCCTATAGCATAACACACGCAAAAGGCGTGAGTGGGACGGCGACGGGTCGGGTCGGGAGAACGGCGTGTCTTATTTGTCTGGGCTGTTTCCGTACTTAGCCTCTTGATTGGGCCATTGTGCGTGCTACCTTTTCCTTCTTACTCCAACCAGCCTAGGTCATCCCAGAAGGTCAGCAATCTTTTCAGATTTCTGCAGGCTTCCGGGAGAGATCCTGGTGATTGGAGGATCTGATGCCGTTGATCTGCCACGCTCCTACATTCCATAAGCACGTGCTGTGGCGTTTCTTCTGCCTCCATGCATCCTCTGCAGGTGTCCTCCTCTGTCAGTCACACCTATGTTAAATAGGTGCTTGTTTAGAGGACAGTGACCGGTTATTACTTCTATAACCTCGCGGATTTTGTCCTTTTTTAGTCTGATGAGGTTGCAGGCAAGCTTATTTAATGCTACAGGAACCGCATTTTTTGTTTGCCTGTCTTACAACACATGTTTAAATGGGCGCCCACAAACAGCCGGCGTGAGCGGCGAGTCGTCCCGCTCGCCGTACTCCCGACTCGACCCGTCGCCGTCCCTCTCCTCACGCCTTCTGTGTGTGTGTTTCGCTTAAAAGGCTTGATGAGAAGCATGGAGACCAAGCAAATATTACGTACCTAATGCTGGAGGTATTTCAGGGCAAATTTTATCTCCCATTTTAATCCCATTGAAATAATAGAAATTGCTGGAGTCGGATTTCTGATCACGGTAATCATATTCTGGGGCTTTAGAGATTTTATTGTCCTCGACTGCTCGACTCGAATTCTTATCCTCGCATAGAAGTAGGTCTGACCATTTTGCCCTGTGAGTGACTCGGCGCTTCGTCATCAGCCTAGTAAACATCATTATAATATGTAGGTACTTTTAGTGTATAGTTAATAGTGAGAGAGAAGGTAGGTAAGTTTTTTTTACCTCATTAAGTTAGTATGATCAGCCACCCGAACTTCCAATCTCATGGCCTGGCGTGATGGCGGATCGTAGAGCCAATAGAACAAATAGTTCGTTACGTTTAAAAGTGCGGCTGCCAGTAAAAACATTACGAGCATTTTCAGCGTTTGTGGCGTCATGATTAACAAGAAACAATGCTAACAATTTAAATTAATGTAACTAATTTCGACTTTTTCTTCCATTAAATTTGCCACATTAAAAACAGTCATAAAAAGTGACACGTTTTACTTTTAAAACTTTTTAGTCTGGTCTGTATTGTGAAAGCAGCAAATAGGTAGCATTGTAACCGTAATAATCATTGAGTAGGTACCTTCTAAGTGAGTAAAGTAGAATAAATATCTACTCAAAGGGATTATTACATTATTACAATGTGGAGATAGGTTATCCTATTTCCATTAACAGCTGGTATTGTCTTGGTTATTGTTAAAATAATTTGATAAATAGTGTTGATTAAAATATAATTTTGACAGCATAAAATACACATTGTTAATTATTTTACTGCAAGTGTGTTCTTTTCTATTCAGATACACATTAAGGCTTTTCCAAATTACTTACATGTTTGCAGTAAAAATCTTGTATTAGGTACATTTTAACAGGAAAAAAATAAATTGTTGGTACCTACTGCAATTAAATAGTGTTAGTACCAACTTTGCATCATAAATGTATTTTTGGTCACCGAATAAAACTTTTTCCAGACACACAAATATAAATTTAAAAAAAATATTATTTTGCCACCACAGAAATGACATTTTGGTATCAACGCGTGTATGTCCGTATAATATTTTTTGCAAAATTCCTATTGTAAGATGCCGAAATACTACAGGTTTAGGGCGACGACGCCTACTCGAAAAATTAAACGATGCAGGGACAAGGATAAGGAGAAAGAGAAAGGAGGAGAGAAGTAATTTCACTTTTTTTTGTCTAGCCCAGATTGCCACCAGTAATTCAATCTAATTTTGCTTCGACCAAGTATAATAATATCCAGACGGACAGTCGAGACAGTCAATGCTGAAAAAAGTTGTTCCAGACCCTGGTAGTTAAATCTCTTCCCAGCATGTTTTCCATCACTGGAGATGTACCTACATTAGTGATGGGCAGTGGATAAATACTCAAATAGTAAATACTCGGATATTTATCCAAAATGGATAAATACTCGTTTTTATCCATTTTTATCTGATATTTACTCAAAAGCACGGATAAAAATCTTTTCAGCTGTATCCACACACAACTTTTGTTTTTCTGTTCTACATTTAACGAATGGTTAATATTACGTGTCCGAATACAATGTCATTAAAAATATATATTGTAGTTTTAGCAAGGTTGCAGTATATCAAGTCACAGTAATTGTAATAATAATAATATAATATGTAGTGGAACTCAGTCCCGTCCTTGAAATAATTAGCCTTTCTTGCTCTTGCACACGTTGCGCACAGATCTGCGAGAGTTAGAAATAGTTATTTGATAATGCGAGGCTGCAAAGTTGGTTTTTAGTGCGAGTACCTACTTGTATCAAAACTTGAGCAAGGAAATCTGAAATGAATCTAGGGTTGTTGTTCAAATACAGAATCCTGAGCGTAGCAAGGGTTTCAAAGGTACGAGATGCAAATAACTTTGCTGCCGAGTGAAACAATTTTTCACCTCACCACAGCGAAGAAAAGGCTAGGTGCAAAAAATTGCTTAGTTTTTAATTTGTGCTTATTCATTTGATTGATTTTCTTGTTTCTGATAGTTTAATAAAGTATGTTAGCATTATAGTCTCCGAAAACGTTTTCGCACCTTTAGAATGTCTCCATGCATTCAACAAATTGTACGCTTTTAAGTACTTTTCACGTGATTTTTTCGGTAGAAAACTTAATTCGGCACTATGTACCACTTGTACTAACTCTGCAGTGTTAAATTATTATCTTCTTCGCTGGTGGACTCGCTCATATTTAATGAAATTACGATTTTCAAATCAAATTATGGAAGATGAATTAAATAAAGAGAACATTTTTTATTTATTTAGTCTAGTGCTGCCACCTGTGGCTGACCAGTGCAATTCTTCTTCTTCTTCATCTGTACGGACAATCCCGGTTGCGTCCAAAGCCGTTGCTTTGGAGCCCAGGGTCCGCTTTCCTTGATTTACTCCTTCAGTTAGCATGGTCTTGAGCGTCTCTAGTCGTGAGATCATTGGCACGCATGTCAGCCCTCACGACGTCAAGCCAGCATTTCTTGGGTCTACCTCTTTCGCCAGGATCTGGCGGTGGCGGCATGGCCAGACATTTGTTCCCTACATAGCTAGCCGGTTTCCACAAAACATGGCCCTACCAGCGTAGGCGACTCTCGTGCATTTTGTCTGCAATATCACGGACACGAAGGCTACCGCGGATGCGCGAGTTCTTCACGCGGTCCTTACGCGTGACTCCGCACATCCACCGCAGCATATTCATCTCCGAGATACGCAGCTCCTGCTTGTGTCGCTCAAGTAGCGGCCACGCTTCGCTGCCATATGAAAGGACAGGCCTAATGATGGACTTATAGATGTGTCCTTTCTGCTTAACCAGCATTATGGGGTCACAAATGACACCAGTCATCTCTCGCCATTTGGCCCACGCAGCAGTAATGTCGCAATCGATGTCTCCCAAAGCATGAAGTACAGATCTAAGGTATTTAAACTGATCCGTACGCTCGACTTTCTCTGCCTATGCAGGCGGACGTTGGATCTGTAGAGTTACAGGCTAGGTACTCGGTCTTCGCCACATTGAGTTTCAGACCACCGCTCTCAAGCGACTGCTTCCACTCGTTCACCCGTCTCACCAGCCTGCTTACAAAATGCACCTTGGTGCAAAATGAAAAGTATATTCGGTTTCCTATGTTAGCCCGCGTCATCGCTTTGAGTTCCCCCCGTGCGTCGTCCGTCAGTCAGTAGTAAGCTTTGTGGGTACGCATTTTTTTCACATAACTGTCCTATTATCGGAATTCCGAAAATGTTTCTCATACCATTTTACATCATAATGATCACTCTTCATAAAAATATTAAACACTGATGATCTAAACTTATGATCATCAGAATTCATCATGGAAGATAATTAATTTAATTTATGTACACATTACAACACGCCTCATGTTGGCGGTGGGGATTACGGCCGTCCCTACACGGCACCGAACACGAGCATCTGTATCACGAGACAGGCAGCAGCATCTGCGTGTGAAATCCTATAAAAAAAACTGCGATCATCAACCCGCCTGACAAGCGTGGTGAGAATTGGCAATTCCCCCCAATGATAGAAGTCATTGGGGGAGGCCATGTTCAGCAGTGGACGACCGATGACTGTTATGATGATGATGATGATGTACACATTTAGTTGCATTCAAATACCATAAAATAACGAAATAACATGTTAAGCATTTGATAGCTGTTCTTTTGGCTATTATTCATTATTTATAGTTTAAAAACGCAGAAACACATATTTTACCTTGAAATTACTTATTACCTACATTCTAATTTCGAAATTTACGTTAAATAGAAATAAAAATGTTCAAAGAGTATTTATCCACCTTTTTGGATAAATACTCGAGTAAGAATGGATATTTATGAGTATTTATCCATTTTTAGTATTTATCCGGATAAAAACCCATCACTAACCTACATGCCGCTAGGAAAAATAGAGGTGTCGGAAATGTTGATTTGTCCTATTAAATAAACTATAAAGGAAGACAAGATAATTAAAAAAGTAAAATACCATCGCCGAGTAACTAATTTTCGACCAATTTTGGCCTGTTTTTTCAACCGACTTCAAAAAACGAGGAGGTTCTCAATTCGACTGTTTTTTTTTTTTTTTTTTTTTTGTATATTTTTACGCGATTACTCCGCCAATTATGAATCGATTTTAATGATTCTTTTTTTGTTTGGTAGATCATACTTCAGAGGTGGTCCCATATAAATTTTATCGAAATTGATTTAGAACTTACCCTACCCAGATAGTATTTTGGTTGTGGTTCTTGTTACCTATCTTCGTCAAATATGAGCCGATTTTGATGATTTTTGTTTTATTGAATAGCTTATACTTCAAAGATAATATGCTAAAAGTTTACAAAATAAAAATCACCCCTAAGGGTAGGAAAATAGGGGATGAAATCGGTGTTCAGCAGTTAGATTAGGATTTATCACTAAAAATTGATGAAATAAGTAAATTTTATTAAAAAAAATAAAACCGACTTCAAAACACTAAAATGCTAAAAATAATCCTAACACTTAAGTACCTAACCAGTTACTTTTGGAGTCGGTGCAAACAAAAACATTGAATCTCTCATCGGCTGGCACCGACTCCAAAAGTAACTGTTTAGGTACTTAAGTGTTAGGATTATTTTTAGCATTTTAGTGTTTTGAAGTCGGTTTTATTTTTTTTAATAATTGTAGGTACGATTCAGGCAGTATGCTCAATCTAGACAATATAACCTCATTGTGATTTGGTTAATGAGTTCGACTGAAGCGCTTAGTAGTCCGTTGTTCGTGAGTGATACTCATGACATGTGGGGCAACTGACGGTCATGGGGAGAGCCACGTATTCTAAGTCTGTGGGGGAGAGCAGCGTCAGGTGGTTCAGTAGGAAATTTAAGTTAAGCATTCCTTAATTGATAATACCTAGCGTATGTCGTCCCAGCCAACGCTTGTCGCATGAGTATCGCGCATGATCTTTACCGCGAGCTTGAAATAAATAAATAGGGTAAGTACTCGAAAAAAACCGGACAAGTGCGAGTGGGACTCGCCCACCGAGGGTAAAAGTTCAGGAACGGAGTCTCGCAGTTTAATTACAAATACCTACTTATATAGTTTTAGATTTTTCCTCCCTGTACTTGTAGTAAAAGATGATAATATTACTTACCACAATTTCATAGATCTAGATCAACGGAAAGACACCCTATAAATGTTGATTCCTTTAAGAGTAACGAAATGTACGTTTTTAGGGGCTTAATGACCGTATCTTTTTTTACGTTAACATGTAAAAAAAAATCGTAGCTTCAAGGGACGGGTAGACCTGAGTATATGCATGTACATACGCGTTCCCGAGTTATATGGTTTTGACAGATATACGGAGTACGGACAGACAGACAGACGGACAACAAAGTGATCCTATAAGGGTTTCGTTTCTTCCCTCGGGGTACGGAGCCTAAAAACGGCTAGCTAATAAATCACTTGCCACTCGACTACCCGCTCAGTCCGAACTACTAAGCTGGAACGCACACAGATTAGTATTTTATTAAAATAGTTATTCAGCACCATACATTTTGTCTTATTCGTGCCCCAGTCATTTTTTAAATACTTAATAATTTACTATGCCCCTTTCAATTTTGCTAAATTATAAAGTCCCATCTCATTAATCAAGAGTCCTTAAAAGTAGCCACAGATTAGCCAATAATTAAAATTGACAGTAGATACATAATTATACTGCCATCGTAACGAAAAAGGGCATAACTAGATTTTTTGTGAATTCGAGAAAAATACTTTAATGGCGTCAGAAAAAAGGCGCAACCCCAATATTCTCTAGGTTTAAAAAAATATAATTATTATTGTGCCCTTTTGATTTACGACGGCAGTACTAACCTACTGTTAACCTATTAAACAAATACCTACTTAAGTACGATTTTTTTCTTACAGGATCAAGTTTGTAGCAGAAAGGAGTTGGTTAGATGTAACCCTAGCATGCACACCAGCGCCATCTTGGTACTTAAGACGTACTTCTTGGCGCGAAAGTCCACCACTGATGGGCCTACCTCGAGAGCTCGCAGCGGGCCTCAGGGCCTCAGTCCATTTAAGCAATCGTCCTATTTTCGTTTTTAAAATTCCACCCACAGCCCTTTCTCAAGAGGGCATTCGTCCAATGTGAAACGTCAACTGTCAACGATTGTCAAAAATTTCCCGCGTTTTATCCGTTCTTGATGGGTTGAAGTGCATATTTTTTTATTTTTTTGGTCTTACGTAAAAGTTCAGTGATTTGTTCATTTAGAAGTTCATCCGTAAACCATAGAACAACAACCTATTATAATGGGTAATACATATTCATAAAAAACTTTAAAAACATTTTTTTCAATCATTTTGCTAACTTATAATACTGATGTAACGGGGCCCTTACCATTAGCTTTTAATGCAGGCCTGCTTTTGAACTGCATTGAAACTTATGGAGAGTAGAGGTAAGGACTAATATCTTCGTTTTGAAAAAGTATCCGTGATTGACAAAGCACTGATTTGGTATTATGTCAAATGTGTATGTATGCGTTAAATTAGGTAGCGACTGGCACCACAGTAGCAACAGGGTAAATTGTTCAAATATTTTTTTATAGGATAACTTTATCCTCCATATCCATAGGTAAGTCACTAAAATGTTTCAAAATGTCACTCGGCACTCCATTCCATTCCAATCCGTCAACAACTGCTACACTCATACCATAACCTTTTGCCTACGCTAGCGTCATTTTGGAGGGTTTTGGAACCATTATTTACCGACTTAGCTGAACACTTTTTCGTACTTACCGCCTTACCGCCCGTAAGAGCGTAACCTTTAAAGACCTGCGCAGACGAGGGACTTTTGACAAAATAGATCGCTTACAATTGCATCGAGTACCGCACACTAGGGGATTAAAAGTACCGCGTACAAAGAGTCCCCCGAATAACCGAGGACGCTAAGAGATCGGACTGGACAAAAGTACGGAGGAGTCCCCGAAAAAAAAATGACTCATGTGACTAAACGCAGCAACGCACACAGCGAACTTTAAGCCGATGACAGATGGCGACGGACGCGGCTGCGGACTCGTCTTGACATTGTAAGGTCAAACGCTGCCATTGGTCTATCCTTTAGTCAACTTCCGCCAGCCCAAGGATCGACCAATGGCAGCTTTTGACCTTACAATGTCAAGACGAGTCCGCAGCCACGTCTGTCGCCATCTGTCACTGGTATTAGTCTGCGTTGCGTGCTCGAGAGTGATGCTCGATGACCAGGCAACAAATGATCGCACACTGGGTGCGTTGAGTCCGTGGCAAGTTCTCGACGGAAAATTTTTTCACGATTCAGGGATTTTTGTCCTGTACGGACAAAAGTCCCTCGTTTGCGCAGGCTTTTCCCCTTCTTAATGAAAACTGAATGATTTTTATAAGCTCATGGTAAAGACCCTAGTATTCAACGATTAAAACCACTCGGAAGTATTTTATAAACAAACAATATATTTTATAAAACAAAATTTAGACAAAAGAAAACTATATGAGTGTACATGAATTATCACCTTTCTTTAAGTAACTCAATGGTTTCTAGGCTTGCTACGCTTCCGTAAGTTTAATATGAAATGGATGGCTAAGCAGTTATACTAATACAAAGTAGAATACATTTCTTTCCCTATCTAACTATCTAAGTTATTAATTCAATATTAGGGCTAAGTCTGTGTTTTTTCCTCTTGTTAGTTCAGATACTTTTTTATCTAATTAATAACAATAAAAAGAGACAGACTATTAAATAGACAAAAGTCAAACAATATTATGTGATTTGTCGTTAGGTTTCGTTTTTTTATTAACAGTGATGCATGTAAATGCAACATTGATTGATTATGGATGTTGTTTGGCAGATTAGTTTAACAGCTAAGCTCTTTTCATTTAAGAGAAGCAGTGATGTAGATCTGTAGATATTATTTATTATATAAAGAGACAGTGCAAATCATGGAATCAGTCCCATTGGGTTAACAGGTGAAAATCTAGTTATTTCTGTGAGAGTAAGACATAAGAATTTAATTAATAATCTGCTTGATAATAATAATCTTGTCGGTTCTTAAAACATTTTTTGTGACGGTATTCAACAAAACAAATTAATCACAATAATCTCAAGTTTTACTTATAAGCAATAAACTAATTCACTGTAAAAACCTACTAGTAGCAGTAATCAAAATGCAGAGGAAATGTTATAAAGGCTTATAATTTTATTTTCTATGTTCCTATATTTTTTCAGTAGGTTTTAAGAATGTCACGCTGTTACGTATTATTAAATACCACGAAATTTAAAATTTTCTCAATCGATTGTAAACTTAAAGTTCAACACTTAAGAGTTCAATATCAATTGAGAAAATTTGAGGTTTTATGGTAGGTTGTAGAGTAGTAGTAGTAGTAGACACGTGCCTTAAAACATTATCAGACTTACATTAATCGTTATTAAAAGTAAGCATATAAGTAAATTAATTGCGCAATTGGAATGTTTATTTTTTCTCAGTAGGTACAGTCAGCACGTGATCCTAAGTAGGTACATACTTGCCATCAATTTACTAATCTATGATTGACATATTTCTAAGGCTGATTGTACCTTATCAAACTATTCAAACTTTAGTAACAAAGTGGAAGTACGAAACTTTTATATGAAAAGGTTCTACTTACCACATTGTTATTTTATTTAAACGGGTACACGGACAACACGATTTTATTAAAACCTTCTGAAATAACTATCTTCAACATTTCATACATGCAGTATCAATTGGTAATTGTATAAAACTTCATCTACTTACTTACATTGTAACTTTATTGACTTCATTTCAATTTATACAATATGTATTGGCTAGTAAGATTAGATTACCATTTGGTAAAGAAATAAATATGCAAGTGGGCAGAACAATGCAAAATTAAAGTTTTGATATACCATCTAATAAGATGACATTTACAATTAGTTTTATAGATAATTATGAAAATAATTGTGACAAGTTAAAATTAAGATCACATGTTTCATAAATAAAGAAAAGTACTGCACTATATTTCATAGTAATGCAATGCATAAAGCCGTCCGCATAAACAGGAGGATCTTTAAAACTATAACAAAATGACTTAGCGCTTCCTTTAAAAATCACAAAACGATATAGCCGTTTTTCTCAAATGAAACTACCTATAATTATGTAAGATTTCTTTCATATGGATAAATTTTAATATGAGCATTAGAGATATGGACATAACATTTTTGTGATACTGGGTTTAAGTAAAATTATTAAAAATTCATAATTATTTTGCATCTAATAACCATTACGTGGGCTAGGATATTTGTTATGGCAACACTACGAGACAATATTAGTGCTGATAAAAGTAAATAAATACTTTCGACATTTGCACCAGTTATCAAGCCTGAAGCAAGTTAATCAGAGATTGACTAGATAACGTGTTTATTTTATAGTTTTCCGTTTTTGTGATTAAATAGCAACATCGTTTTATGTTTCTTAAAAAAAACTTTTCTTCCTAAACTTAGGCCAACTCGAAAATAAACCACTGCTCAGAAAAGTGGATCGTATTATTATTGTAACTTCCTTTTTTCAGCATTTGAAGATCTCATTAATAACCAGTAATCCCAATGCTGATGTGTTCTGACATCACAAATCAATAAACTTCATCTAAAATAATAATCTCTATTATATGTATTTTCTTGCGCGTTTTCCCAATTTATGTTTGAGCAGTGTATTTTTATTTTATTATGAACTCTTGTATCACATTGTATCCCTTAGAGCTAAGCAAATAAGAAATAACAAATATTTACAAGTCAAACCTGACGATCTGGTTGGTGTAGTGGCAAGTGGCAAGTGGCAAAGAAGGTTGAATTCAAAGGATCCCAGGTAAGATTGCCGGTTTGAGTGGTTTTCTAGGAAACGAACTTTGATAGGAAAACGAACTTTTCTAAGAAAACGTACTTTTTTAGGAAAACGAACTTTTCTATAAAACGAACTTTCCTACTCTTTTTTTTAGTTCTGATCGGGATTGGGTCACGCCCTTGGCTAAATTCACTGACTGGTACCTCGTAACACCTTACTGAAAGAACATGATTGGTCTAGCGCATATTTATTATATTAAAAAACATATGTGATGTATCAGTTATCACTGATTTAGCTAAAAATATGTAACAGCTTAAATGATATACATATCGTAGTATTGTGGGGTTTTTAGGTACAGAAAACGGCAGGTCAACCTACTCAAAAAGTTAATGGTCATAGAATTGATTTTTAACTTTAAGTCCGACTCATAGAGATCAATATCAATTGAGAAAATTAGACGTTTTGTGGTAGGTGGACGTGCTGTTGTCTGTACATGCCGTATTGGGTGTCAGCAAAAATATTACCAAAATGTATTCTAAATTATTTGGATTTCCTATCCTATCTACAAAAGCTTTATACATTTTAACTATATCTAATAAGTACATTTTATATATTTAAAAACAGAAATTCATTTACTTTTAAAACGTTTATTTAATTTGTTTTATTTTTAAAATGGTGTAAATTGTGGTAACAAACCAAAAATAATTAAATAAAATATACTATGAAAACACAAAATTATAAAATACTACGCTTAACAATTAGGCCGAAAGTAAAAAAGTTGACTTACTTAATAAATAAAAAATGTGACCATTAAATTTGATTATAACTCATTAAAAATAGCGACAGTGAATGACGATGAAAATAGTTTCATTAACAGTATACTACGTTTTTTTACAATAGTCATGATTAGGTATATTGTCATTATCCATAATCTAATTTATGGCCATTGGTACCACAGATTACATTATTATGTCTGTGGTCTGTACATTTCGATTACCTAATTAATATTATTTATTGTTTGTTTGTTCTAAAATTAGGATAAAGTTACAACTGTACTTAAACTTCATACATTTCATAAAAAGGAACAGAACATAAAAAAATAAGCGGAAACTCTATGATCAGTTGTACTAACGACTAGCGATGCAAGTAAAAAAAATAGTTTATGGATATTATTTAGTTAGGCTCTCTGTCCACTGGCCTGAGACCGGTTTCTTGAACTACGATCAAAGTCTCTAACCTTCGCCCCCCGTATACATAACACCTTGAACGCCATGGAGTCTGCAATGACCCCCAAACAACAGATTTTCTATAACTTCTAGTTTCTGGGCGTGCTGGGAATCGCCCCCGGCAAACACAAAGATTTTAATTATTTACTTTGGCGCATATTATTCTTTAATTACATTCCTAAGAAAGCTAAGATGAATTTTGATCGAAGTTAGAGAAACCGGGGTGTGTGATTTAGTCTCAACATCTTGACACGAACAAGTATACCTATCAAGTAAGCACTTATAACATACTGACTGGACCCGCAAAAGTAGCTGGTCTATCTAAAACAAGTCTACTGTAGACCTTTGTCTGTGTAGCGTTATATTTTAAAAATACAAACACTACTAAGGGTCATTAATTCAACAACTGTACATATTTACACGTATGCTTGAAATTATTTGGTAAATATTCTAATACAAAAAAAGACTGAATCACCTCTCATAATAAGCCCGATTCTGTAACGTTTTTTTCCATACGCTGAAAATCATACAGTAGACCTTTTTAAAAGTTGCCGTTCTTATCCAACCCTTAATAAAAGATAGGGATGGCTATGTTTTAACCAGTCGATAGGTCACGTTACAGAATCAACTCCAGTGGACTTTATCGAACACTCGAGATGTGTTTTCGGAGATCACACGGGTAACCACTTTGTCGATATCACACAGTCTCATACCTACCGCCGTTACCGATAGTCGCCAAACAACAGTTTGGCGAGATATGTCCATCAGCTACGCTCGTCTATGTTCACTATAACGTGGGTATATAAATGCTTCTGAACGATTTCCACTAATTGGTACTCTAGAGTTGATAATCCATCCTTTTGAAACACCTTATTGGTCTGTGATAGCAGTTGGTATCTGCAATTGAAGAAACGAATTAGTCGAGAGTTTTAGATAGTAATTGAAGGTAGATTTGGTTGGTTGTATGTCGACTTCCTAGCAGCGGCTCTACTGCTACGGGTCGCGGCAGTGTCGCTGCGACTCTGTCGCGGCTACTCTGTCTGACGCTAACAGCCATTGCGATTAAGCTGCTTCTCTTGGAAGTATATAGGTTAAGACAGGCGCAGTCCGAAGGGAGGGGGGGTTTCACAGGAGACTAGGTATTATTAGTGACCCCTTCAAAATATTAGGCTGAGACCGCGCCTGGGTTAAGAAAGTAACCAGAGATTATTCTAGATCTGTGTCAGATTTGGTTTCGATATATGCCAACATAATATATCCTACATATTATGTTGGCATATATGATAAATATTGGATTTGATAACTGTAAAAGGGAAAACGAAAAAACAAAAAAAATCTCACCTCTTTGGGTTAGGTGATGATTTCTTATGGTCTAACATTGCGTACCGCGCTATGGGCGTTTTATACCTCGCTATATGGTAATTCATTTTTCTCAACCTGCAAAAAATATGACTCGGTTAGTCAATGACGATAAAATTTAAAATAAAGAACAAATAAAGCTGTTGTTTTAACTTTTTACAAGCTTTATATTAGTTTTAGCTAATTACCTATACGACATGTCGTCGTCTTCACCGCCCCACCCCCAGTACTTGTTGGAGAAGCCGTTGACTTTGTTGAGCATCTCCAATGTCAGCGCGGAAACTCCGCCGAAGAGGTCTTCATAAGGCAACCTGAAAGAAACAGTTCGGTATTGACGGTAATCTTACAAAGATTTTTTTGACATTTGATAAACTATTTATCTGTCTGTTTGCGTCATTATTACTCGGTGGACTGGCGACTACCGGGTAATAATGACAGGTAATAGTCAAGTTTGCGAAAAACCGCTGGATACAAACTGCCCAGAGCCACTCGCTGAGCCGAATGGTACCTTTTGAACATACTATACGAGTATAACAACATTATTAAAGCATCGCCGATAACGCGTCTATGTCGCAGCGATAACGCTCAGTCAACGCTAGTCGCAGCAGAGCAGTTGCGATAACGCGGCGGTGCAGTTGCGTCATCGTCTAAGCTTAAAAATCGCCTGAGATGGCTCTAACTTGTCCTCGTGTTTTCACTTACTTAAAATCCAGCTCTAGATCAAAGACAGAACTAGCGACCGCCCATGATTTCACATTCTGTTCTCCAAACTTCGTTAGAAGGTGGCACTCAATGATGATGAAATCTTACTTGTCTATGGAGATTTACATGTGCTGCCAGCGTGTAGATATCTATTTGTCTATAGTTTGCCACTTATTTGAAGTCTATAAAGTCTTATCTTATTAATGATTTTTCACTTACGTTAAATCTAGCTTGTCTATGGAGATAAACATATACTTCGAGCATCTATTTGTCTATAGTTAGACACTTATTTGAAGACTATAAAGTATATCTTGTTCATGATTTTTCACTTACTTGAAATCTAGTTCGTCTATGGACATGGTCATGTGCTGCGAGCATCTATTTGTCTATAGTTTGCCACTTAGTTCATGCTCATATGAAGTCTATAAAGTCTATCTTGTTTATGATTTTTCACTTACTTGAAATCTAGCTTGTCTATAGAGACGGACATGTGCCGCGGCTGGCGGGGGCAGGTGTACATGTTGCGCAGGTCCAGCGGCAGCAGGTCGATGTCGTGGAAGATGAAGCACTGCCAGCCGCCAGGCCGCTGCTTCTGGCTCTCCACGAAGCCCACGTTCATTAGCTTGGCACGGTTGAATTCGCTGTTACCTGAAAGCCAAATCAAAATTTTTAAAACTTACTAATGTTTTCTTACTAATTAAAATGCGAATGTTTGGATGTTTGTTACTTAATCACGCCAGAAAAGCTGAACAGATCTAGAAGAAATTTGGCACAGTCATATTATACAGGGTGTCCCGTCAAGAGCGTGCCAAACGAAAACCTTAGATAGAACAAAAAAGGCTATATCTCCTGTCCAAAACTAGGCTTCGTATAAGTCTCACCATTTTTGCACAAATTGCGATATTAAGTTGTTGTACTTAGAATTTTTTTTAGAAAAACTTTATTTGTCCAAAAACGGTGCCACTTTCATAAGGACTATTTTTGAACAAGAGATAGAGCTTTATGGGATCATGGGATGGGCAATGATCTCACAACTAGAGACGCTCAAGACCGCGCGAAGTGGAGGAGCAAATCAAGGAAAGCGGACCCTGGGCTCCAAAGCAATGGCTTTGGACGCAACCGGGATTGACCGTATAGATGATGATGATGATAGAGCTTTATGGGACTTCCTGTATACCAACTTGGAATAAAAGATAGGATACTTTTTATCCCAGACAAATTTACGGTTCTTAAGATGCAAGATAGATGTCATTAAAGATGGCGTTTCTTACCGTTAGATGTCACTGTTCAAATAAAAAAGTATATGAAAAATTTATGTACTTAACAGCTCTTGCTGGCGACTTCGTTCGCGTGACCTTTAGTTTTGACGAACTATGGTTTTGCATAGACCACGCGAACGAAGTCGCGGGCAACAGCTAATATATTATATGCCAGACAACACACTATTGCATGGTCTCAAAGGATATGCATGCACAGGCTCCCGACAGTCTAGTCTGGGGCTGAGGGAGTGACAAGAACTGTCACAAATGTTGAAGGTAGATTATTTAAAGAATACGCAAACCTACTAGTATACTATACATTCAGCGATTTACAAATCAAACGAAGTGACGCCCTAAAGCCTTGTTACCATTATTCGGTTGGGCCGTTTTCAGTTTTAACCCGAATTCGAATGTATAAGCTGTCGGTAATTCGATTTTGGTGGTATTCGACTTGCCCGTTCAACTAATGTAAAATTTAGCTAAACAAATCGATTTAACCGAATGCGGTCGACACATTTGGCCACCGAATATTTGGTCATAGGGTAGAAAGGCACTGCCAATCCGATTCTAAGTGCGTAATGTCGAAAAGACTTAGGAATATATGTATTTATATGTATTTTTATATGTAAACTCTAACCGAGTCTATTCAAAATTGGTTTGGCATTCATATTCGTTTTGAACTACAAGCCTCGTACGAAAACATCTATAAATTTTGCGTAAACTAAATAGCGAGAAGGTACGACACTACCCGCAGAGAGACAGTTTATAACTAGTGTGGGTAGAAGTAATATTATCTCGATTAAAATTTTTGTTTTTAGCAATTACATGCTTGTTATATCTATGATAATATAACGACTGCCTCAGGTGGGACTCGAACCCACGTCTCATCTGCACCTGAGGCAGTCGATTTTTTTCAAGTGTTATATTATCATAAATATTATCTCGGGACTAGATTTGGTTTACGTAGTTTTGAAACTATCTCTATTGTAGGTACATGCAATTAATCGCTCGCTACTAATTAATGTTAATATTTTTAGGCTTTATTTGTGACAAATGTTAATAATTGTTGGTTATTGTATATTATAATTATATTATTGGTGCAATAAAACTTGATGTAGGTATTCAAAAGTTGCAAGTATAATCTTAAGGGGTAGAGACCCATTGAGATTGTGCGAAGGCACAAGAAAAAAAAAATAGATATTTATATTTACCGGCTTGTTCTACGATGAATATGCCGTAATCGATTTGCTGCTTCATCAGGAATGGGTGCATGTGGTTTAAGAATATGGCTAAATGCTGTTGGCGATCCCTGAAATGCAATTACAATAAAGTGTTATTAACAGGATTGTTTGTAAAGCAAGTAATACATCAAGGGCTATTACATTTAAACTACAAGGAAGCAGAAGGACTCTTATCTAAATAAACACATCCAACAAGACACACACACACACACACACACACACACACACACACACACACACACACACGTACACACACACACGCACGCACGCACGCACGCACGCACACACACACACACACACATTCGTCGTCGTTGGAAGCAAACTTATCGCTTGTAGTAGCATAGTATAGCATGATGAGATTCTTGTTAATTTATAATTTATGTATTTCGAAAAGTTTGTGGTATGATGGAACCAAATGATTTCTAATCCAAAAGCATGTTCTGTGTGATGGCGTAATATGAAGGGTTATGGTGTTTTTCAAAGAATAATTATTGTTGTATATTGTTACCTGAATGGGATGATAATGGCAACTTTATGCCTGGCAGTGCAATTAGGTGGAGCGTACCGGCCCCCCCACTGGACTTCGGGGAACTTCTTTTCCACCCAGTCTAGTTCTATTTCGGTTTTATTCACTGGAACCGGACCTGGAAAACAAAGATAAAGAAATGTCAAGAAGGTTATCTAGGTCCGTGGTTCTCAAACCACCAAAAGTTTGAGAACACTATTGAAATACTGAAAGTTTTATAGAGTCCTCAATTCCAAAAGTAAGCAATCACTGGCCTGGTATATTTTTTTAGTTAAAAAAAAACATATTAAATCAGGTAGGTACTTTACAAAACACTGTATTGGTTGCACTCCAGATAAAATTGTTTCTATTTTTAGAGCGTCATCACACTGACAATTTGCGAGCGAATTCAAAGGGAAGCGGACTCGCCACGGGTTCGCTGCAAGCGCACAGCAACACACAATAGCGTCGTGGATCCTCCCAAATTATTTCACGTACTTCGCTTAACTTGCGTTTGCTGTGCTCTCGCTTCGCTTTCAATTTGTTAGCAATTGCTAGCGTGATATGGCATTAAAAGAAGAAATTAAGTTCTTGATTTTATTTTTGCCTAGCAACTGTTTATGTCTTGCTTGATAAAGGAGAGTTGAAGATTCATGTCAGGTTTAATCTTGCCTTATTTTGTGACACAACGTTACGTGTTTCTTTAAGACTGTTATTTGTATTAACTATTGATATAAATTTATAAAAAGAGGATTTGTTTTTTCCAAAATAAGCAAACACCGCGCTCCATAGAGCGCCATACATATCTAGTCTCTTAACCTCTTATTGCCTTACCTATTCAACACCATTTTTGATAAAAAAGGTTATAATTTATATAAATTCTTACCAAAGTCTGCTGGTATACCATCCTCACACAGTGGCAGGTTGCTTTCATTCTTCTTCAGCTCTGGGTATTCGGTAGTCGGGTCATTTCTAATACCTTCCATAATCTTGGTTATAAGCACAGAAGTGACATTGTCCAAGTCTTGCCGTGTCATATTTGCTGCAGAAGTTGCGTTGCTGGTCGTAGTGTTCTTGGGTGCAGTTATGTTTTTTAATTCGGTGCCTTGGGGCTGGTCGGAGGTCGTCGATGCTCTCTTAGGCCAGGTTGCTACTAGTTTTTCGCTTACCCTAAAAAAAAAACAGAAGCTTAACATGTATCCAAATTCTTTAGACGAATAGCCTTATTTGATATCATTTCGGGTAGTCTCATCAATCTCATCATCATCTTTGCCATACTTACATTTCATTTCAGGGACTAATGACTCTGATGTCATATAGGTACTTAGGCTGTCTTTATGGTCGTTTTTGATGTTAGACATCTAATAATTTCATCATAAATTCAATTTCAAGGGTCTTTGAATCACCAATTTGTTATAAAAAGACACGTAGTGATTGAGGTCATGTCAGCTGTGTAATAATAATCCGTGTAGATACAATAGGCAAAATTAGGTACATATTTGTTATTGCCATCTGACGTCAGGCCGCGATCTGTTACGAGATAATTTTACGAAAATAATAGGTCGTTGGCCGGTCTGTTTGGATGTCCACAAAATGTATTTATGTATGTTTATCCGTTATCTAATAGTCCCCATGGTACTTGATTAGTTTGGGGCTAGGAAATGACGTGATTGGTGATAAGTAATAAGAATTTCAATATGATAGGGTAATGGGAAAGTACTCTCGCAGTCGCGTAAACGTTAGTCGGCGGTCTAGGGGTGGTAGCGCACGGCCACCACAGTAGCAGTCCACATATTGGTGACGAGATTGCATGCCTAGGCGTAGGCTCGTTTTTTCTTACATATTTCATACAAAATATATTGATAAAATGTATACGGAGTGCGAGATAAACAAACATAAAAGACGGGGCGTGCGGGTGTCGCTTTTTGAAATCGCGCACGCCCGCACCGCGCCGTCACATTCTACGCCTTACCTGAGTGTAGGTTGTGTCGCGTTGTACAAGGGCTGGTAGAGGTAGGTCTTCAGCGGCGAGGCGTCCAGTATGGAGCCGAAGAGGTACTCGACGGCGGCCAGCGCCAGCACGAGCAGCAACAGCAGGCGGAGCGCGCGCGCCGCCCGCCCGCCGCCCCCGTTGGCGCCCGCGCCCATCAACGCATGCGCCGCGGAACGCGCGGGCACACCTGCGAGTGTATTACCTATTAGATTGTTGTAAAATTATGGAGGTTGGCTGGCAGAGAATGGTCTAGGCATTAAGTCTACCTGTTGTACACTTTTAAGTCTGTGCAATAAAGTTTTTAATAAATAAATAACAGACGACCTGGTAAAGGTTACAGCAGGCAGCTGGATGCAGGCCGCTTCCAAGCGGCCAATCTGGAAGTCACTGGGGGAGGCCTATGGTCAGCAGTGGACGTCCTATGGCTTAAATGATGATGATGAAATAAATAAATAAAACACGCGGTTTACCAGTAGGTATGGAAATAATAACAGAGAGCATTTCCTTAAGCCCTTTTTGTCTACATCAGTAATGTATATTTATATATATATATTTTTAAATATCAATTTACAAAAATAAAAATTATTAAAATTATATAAAATTCGAAATAGCTTGCTTAAAACAAAAAACCGTAACGCGGAATTTCAAATAGCGTATTTGCGCTTCGCAAACTAGCAACAACGTCTCTTTTCAGTCTCGCTCGGATGTTTACAAGGAATTTATAAGCACCGTAGATGTTATAATTTTTCCATGATATTTATTATTCCATTTTCATTTTATTATTCCACGCGAAAGACGTCGCGGGTACAGCTAGTTCAACATAAAATACTAACAACGCAAAAAAGCAGCACCGCAAACTTGATTTATTTTACTTATCTGCAGACCTAAGCTGAAATATTACGCGATTTCAGGGTTTCAGGGTTTTCAGGGAGTTAATGTAAGCACCTAAGTATAGATCTAATCTAGTAAAATATCTATGTCTCTAATTTATTTTTCTGTCTTATACATTTGCATTCTTACATCATGAAAGTTTTATTATCGCCTTAAAAAAAAGATAAATAATATTTACTAAAACATACCTATTCAGTTATTTTTGGCATGGCTGGCACCGACTCCCTCTCTTTTAAGTATAAGTTACTTCATCATCATTTCAGCCATAGGACGTCTACTGCTGAACATAGGCCTCCCCCATTGACTTCCAGATTGGCCACTTGGAAGGGCTTGTATCTAGCGTCTTCCTGCGACCTTTACTAGGTCGTCTTACCACCTTGTGAGTGGAAGTCCTAAGCTGCGCTTGCCGGTACGCAGCCTCCATACTAGTACCTATCTGCCCAATCGGCCGTCAGTTCTACGTGCTATGTGCCCCGCCCACTGCCACTTCAGCTTGCTAATGGGCTGTGCAAGCGAGTTTTGTTCTTTTACGGATCTCCTCATTTCTGATTCGATCTCGTAAGGAAATAACTTAATAAGTTACTTATTCAAAGTTAAAAAACACTACGTGTATATTTTTTGAGGATTACCCTTGATTTCCCTTAGATTCAATCATCACATCTTAACTTGATGAAAATGGGACTAGTCTTTTTTCAAACATAAATAGACATTTTGAAATCGGACTGAAATTTACAAAAATATCGGTGAACTTACATAAATACAACATAAAATCTTCTCCTATTTTAAAGTCGGTTAAAAATACATCGTGAATAAAGGATTAAATAATATTATCTTCATTAAAGATGACTGACATGACCCTCATAACGATTTCAGTTAAATACCTACGAGACTCATATAAAAGCGCCTGATCCCAGAGACCTTTTTGGTCAACCCTTATCATAGCCTCTCAATTAAGAACATCTTTCATAGTTCATTGGGCTGAAGAACGTACCCGTGTAGTCTTTGAAGTCTGCACGAAAGGAGAAATAATATCGTTTACTGTTATATTAATATCTCATAATAAAATTCGATGTTTGTTTTGGAATTTTACTCGAGATTTGTTTGATCTTTATGCATTTTCTTTTATCTATGTAATCATCATTATGTCAGCCTATTGCAGTCCACTGCTGGGCGTAAGCGTAAGAGCGTCAAAGAGCACGATCTCCCGCCTTTTTTCATACAGCCACTGCCAGCCATCTTCTTAAGGTCATCGGTCTATCGGGCTGGGGGACGTCTTACAATATCTATGTAATTACATTCGAAAAAATATTGTTCCGTACAAACATGTTGTTTATCAATGCGGTTAAGTCGATCATAATCTTTCCCAATTGCAAAGAAACAAGGGGTATTTGTGACAAAACCGAGCACCAATGTATTCACATACAAACCGAAAAATATTTTCAATACCCAGCAGTATTATTCTGTAATTTAGAGGGGAGGTTCTAAAATACAATAAGGATTTTATTATTCCCGTCCCTATATGACGGGTGGCGGTTATGCCAAAACTTTATAGGTCTCTACGTGCTCGGATCCCTAAGAAGGCCGTTTCAATCCAGATTTACGTACTAAAACCCGTTTATTTGGAAAAAGTAACTTTTTCAAATTTCATGAGAGACGGCCAAACCAAACGATAAAAACGGGTAAGTGCGAGTTGGATCCGCGTACAGTGGGTACTATACTACTTTATCATTATTTCAGCCATAGGACCTCCACTGCTGAACATAGACCTCCCCCAGATTGGCTGGTTGGAAGCGGCCTGCATCCAGCGTCTTTTTGCGACCTTTATTACCAGGTCGTCTGTCCACCTTGTGGGTGGACATCCTACGACTACTCTTGTCAACATCCAAGCGATCTCATGAGACCGCATAACAATAGAATTTCTATTGTGTTTCGTTTATGTATTCTTGATAGGAGTCCGTGCACAAAATTGTCCCGCGCAAGTTTAGAAATACACTGCAGTTCACATGCGTAAACAATGTTGATCCTTTACAAGATAATATTGATAATTTATTAGGCAATGGACGTTTTAATGGACAATGGCTATACATCTAGTGTTAATTGAATGTGTAGGTTTCCTCACGATTTTTTGCCGTCGCCGACGTCGTATGAACTAACTACAACTGAGCCGCGAGGGTACCATACTACAGACAATACATAGTTTATGGTTGTACAAAGGGATCAATTTAGCAGGATGTCCTGCCTATTGAAGGGAACAGCTTTTACAATGGGCCCAATGTCGCAAAAGAAAAAGAAACCCATTGCACCATTTAAGATAAGTTATAATTTAAGTTAGTTTCCATCAAAATATCCTTAAATGTTTTAAGTCATGTCGCGGCAGCCTAAACCTTGTAATGTATTTTAAAGCTATATGATTGTTATTATATCGTTTTGCAATTTTGGTTGTCCTTTAATAAATAAATAAAAAGCTTTTTAAAGGTAGGATGGACGGACAGATAGCAAAAGCTCAATAATAGGGTTCCATTTGCCCATATTTTATACGAAACCCTAAAATACATATTTTATTGCTTACACGCTATTGACATTAGCTGTTTATGATGTATTGCGAGATACGACGCAAACAAATTCATAATGTGGAGATTGTACAATGTGTTTTTCATTTCTTTGTTTATATTCCTCGTTTATCATGTTTAATGTGTTTTTTGTTAGGCAAATGTTCAAGTGATTCAAGCCAAAGGCAAGTTTTTGTTCCTACGTTCAGGGATTTCAATAATTACACAAAACACCTACTTTATTATTCAAACTATTCGTCGTTCTATTATATACAAAGTATTCGTCTCCTGTCCTGTGTAAGTTATGATATTAGGTTTTTGTAAACAGATAAAAAAAAAATATAATTAACGGTTAGTGGAAATAGTTAACTAGTAGTAACCAAAAGTTGAATCGGGCTGTCATTGCGCTAAAACGTCAAAGAATATTGTGACTGTCTCTATGTGTATCCAATTTACTTCACATTTCAAACTAAAATAAGCTTTGTTACATCTTGATGACGTGCGATAACGGAGCCTAAACTTTGAGTTCGTTTATATATTCTATCGTGTTATTCCAATATTCAGGGATTGGTAATGCCCTGGCCATTAATACGTTGTTGTCAAAATAAAAATTAACAGCGTTATTCATTAAAAGCCGCAAATCAACATGTAAAGCATTGTTTTACTAAGTAACAACGTGAGCCTTAAGCAGTAATTACATTTTTTTTTTCATTTCATAAACGCAACTTATATGTTGCTTCATAAAGCAATTCTTTTTTGGCAGGAACGGTAGGTATCTGGCAATGTCAAATAAAAAAATAGACTTTTGAAAAACTTTGAATCTAAAGTCAGTTGTTACATGGACGCTATTTTGTTAATTAACTCAAATGAGGTGCAGTGGTTATTTAATTTGACATATATTTATGTAACAGCTTAATCTGTTAATAGGCTTTAAATTGCGTTTATGAACACAAAATATATTAGCAGAACATGTCTGTAAATAAATGATATTCGTCTGAAATGTAAATGGATCATAAAAAGACAAACGAATGTTCATTTTTTCTTTCTAACTTTTAATAGTATATTTTAACATCTTACCTTAGGTAGAGGAGAGGATAAGGAGGGAGCTCTGTGGAAATGTCCCATTCTCTTCACTGGGCGCTATTATACCGCCTCGCCATGAAGTTCATGATCTGTAACAAACAAATAAACATATATAGAGTTTCTAAACAAATTCAAATAAGGCCATTTAAGTGTATAATAAATAAGAAATACACCGTGACTTTTTAATTACCCGGGAAAACTAAAATTTGCGTTTATAAATATATGTATATCAGTAAGTAACACACAAATATTTTAGCGTTCATACAAAAATATCGTTTTATAGGACTTCAAATAAATCCTGTTAATGCACCAAATGTACATGTGAACCATCTTCGTAGTATTATAATTAGGTGGATTTTGGTTCCGTTAATGTCGGAATGATAATGATTACTATTTGAATTAGCAGGACTTTTATGGTGCATATTTTTTACGGAATGTTAGGGACATTTTAAATAAATCTCTCATAAAAAAAAAATCATTTTTTTATTCGCCAAATTCGATGTATATCGATATCTGAGTATGATAGTAAATTTTCTGGGGTAATTAAAAATTCACGCGGTATACAGGGTTACATTGCAAAGGGGTGCCAAATTAAAAAATAAAATCTAGGGAACAATGTAAAGTATTGTTATTATTTTTAAGATAAGTACGTATGTTACGAAAAAAAAAATTACTTTTAAATATCCGAATATAAAGTCAACGTCAGACTACGGATGCCGCGCGGTCATTCATCAGAGGCGTAGGTCGCGGCGAGTCAACAAGGACTTTACGCAGTGCACATACGGTGCGATTTTTTCATCAATGCGTTAAATTATCCACGCGTACGATTCTTAACAGCGGGTAGGAATAATTAAATGTGAAAAAAAAAAATTGCTCTTTGCATAGTTCGATTAAGTTACTGATTCTGAGCCACTCCTAAAGATTTGGCACCCCTTTGCAATGTAACCCTGTATACATATACAGTATGAAATGTTATTAGTGTAAAATATTGAAGGGTTTGGATATACTCATGACAACAAACAACTTTGCCCAAGAAACTTATTACCTATCTCAACTTAATTTTGTTAGTGTAGGTCTTGTAGGTACGTTTTCCGTCCGCGTTCACGCTAAGAAATTATTTTAGCACACTAAAAAAAAAAATTGACCTAAACAACTAGTACCTATACAAACCCTAGGGTATAATATTAAAAAGTCATCCTAGATATAAATTATTTAATTGAACACAACATATCGTCACAGCGGTCTCACCGCATAAAAAAAAACTTTGGTGTCTCATTTGCTGGGATGACGTAAAATTTAGAAAAAGTAAGAAATAAATTTTATAACTTTTTCTAAATTAGAACGTTAATCAAGGCTAGAATCTAAAATAGAAACATTTCTATAACTCAAAAAATGCTCCAAGTTTCCCCCAGGACTACAGACCGCACTGCAACTGCTTTCCTAATAATTTTAATGGTGTACAAGCCAGTTAGCATTCCCGGTGTGTGCCAGAATTACAAATACGATTTTGTTTTCGCATTGCGGCCTGGGCCTTCTGGGACCAGTTACTAGGATTGTTTGGTAGTTGCCATGCCAGCCTCGTGCCGTGTGGGGACGACCGTAAAGAATACACTTCCCCATTGCCAACATGGGACGTGTCGTCAGAGGCGACTAATTCCTCTAGCACGAGACGAGCAGCAACGTCTGCGTGCGAAATGTTATAAAAACCCGCCAAGCGTGGCTAGTATTGGCAATCCCGCCCGATGAAACTCATTGGTAGAGGTCTGTGTTCAGCAGTGGACGTCCTATGGCTGAAATTATGATGCCAGTCTCTACTCTCTAGCACTCCAATCTACTCTCTCTAGTCTAACAGGCCAATTGCTGCAACTCCAGTGTAGACTCTAAAAATGTGAGTTATATATATATATATATATATTGAACAACATCACATACATTGCTCTGATCCTATGATAAGTAGCTTAAGCACTTGTGTTACAGAAATCAGAAACAACGACGGTACCACAACACCCAGACCCGAAACAATATAGAAAAGTTATTTTTTTCCTACATTGACCGACCGAGAATCGAACCCGGAACCTCAGAAATAGCGACACCAAGTCCGGTATGGTCGCCTCTCGGCTACAGAGGTCGTCAGTTGTTGTGTAGTTGTAGTTAGCACTAAGAAATATTTTATCTTAGTTGACGCAAATTGAATAAAATAACTATGATAATACGAGTACTCAAATCAATCAAAGCTGACGACGAGCAAACCATCAAACAAAAAATGACGAAGATAAAGTGCATCAAAGAGCACGAGACGTTACGCCTTGCTAAAAAGTGTCGCTAGGCGTGACTTTACGCGGAACTTTAACGGGCTATGTCTTCATAATTTTTTGTTTGATTGAGAAAAGAAAAAATACGTGTCCAATATTTTCTGTTAATTCAACTGACGGACTAATTAATTTTTTTTAGGAAACTAGCCCATTTGTCCTTGTCAACACCCATAAGTGGTCTCACGAGACCGCATAAAAATGGTATTTCTATTGTCTCGATTACGCAAGCATAATAAGTTAAATTAGTAAGTAATTGCGCATCTTTCTGTAAACATCAACCATAAATAACTTTTTACATGGGGTGCACCACAGAACAGGAATGACACGCTACGCGGTGTGCACTATGGCCTTACCCCCATCAAAACTAGTTTTTTCCTACTTTTAGTAGCTTTCTACTCCTTATTTAGTGTATATAAAAATAATTGAAAGACAACAATAATCTTTGACGCTTTATCTTTAAAATCGTTGTTTAAAATTTGCATTAAGTCTAACTATTCTATATTTACGGAAACAGGCTTTTAAACTACGTTGATAAAAATCTATTCTATGCATCGCCTCTGTAAGTACTAATCCGTATTTTAATTTTTGGCTTTGACCAATCGATAGAAAATTTAAAATACTTAAAATTGGCCTTTTTTTATTGGTCTATTATTGATTATTTCTGATAATGATTCATGATCTACGAACTTCTGTTTCTCTGACGTGCCGTACGGGGTAAAAAGGAAATTAATGGTGAAGGTCATTTGCTTGAGCAACCGGCTTAAAGAGTATCTATCTTAGCGTAAAGTTTTACTTTTATTTGCAAGATAAAACTCGCTATTTTCTTGCAAATAGAATATACGAGTGCACGAATAAGCACAAAACGTGCCTATTTCGTATGTTTTCTATTCAGATTGAGTAATGTTGGGCCATTTTCTACGTAGCAAGACAAAATACACGTCGTGTATCGCGTTGGAACTGCCTTTTACCCGCGACACTGTAGCCCCATGCGGGTGTTTTAGATAATACTGTTGATTCTTTTGACATAACAATATGAGGAACAACTTTAGCGATGGTTCTATTTTATCTGCGTATAAGTATGTAATTTGAAGCGTTGCGTTTTATACTTATAATGTTTTGTTTTTGATTAAAAAGGCAAATAGGGTTAAAGCTGTTAATATGAGAATAAAAAGTTTAAATATTGAAACTGAAAAGTTACAAAATGTCTAATTAAAAAAATATATAAATGAAAATAACGACTTGTGTAATATCATTTTATTCATACATATCAAGTTAATGCATATGAAATAATTACATTAATCTAACAGTTCAACATTTCTATTTACAAAATTAAAACCTCAACTTAATTTGTCGCGTTAACCCAAAAGCGAAAAAATATTTTGAACAAAAATGGCCTACAGAAAAGAGCACTTTAGAAGATTTCTCCAAAACATGGAGGGTCTCATTTAAAGTAAAAACATCTTTTATAGCAATAATAAAATTACGAGTATATGTTCAGTGGCAGAGTCCGGGAGTCGAAAAATTCGAATCCAATCACGTAAACAGCTGGATTTTTGGATTTTTAGAAAAATATGTACGGATTTATTTATTTATACTACTTTCACGGCGGTAAGGAATAACACTGTAAACCTTATCATTTAGATATCTGTAGCCATGATCAATATGGCCACGGTCCAAAATGGTCTGGTTACAATAGTCCGATGGCAATCAATCTTAATGTAATAACGTACATATGTGCATGAAAGCGTAGAAATTGCGCTATAGGGAAGAATAAAGGCATATGTAATCCTCAAGGCTTCTAATTTATTGAGCTTCGAAATGCCCTTTATTGATTACACGCCTTAACTCTCCTAATGCCACATGGTACATCAAGCACATAAAAGAGCAAGGAAAAGCTATAATTGCGTTGAATTTTCCCCAATTGCTTACCGTTCACCAAAGCGATCAGGCGAAAGACTCGAGCAATAGAAATAGCGTCTAATATTGTCAGACACAAATTTCTGGCGCGGAAAACAAATACACAACAATCCTTTAGAACAAAAGGTACGTAAATCAATATAAACGAAACACTCATACGAAATGTATTTGTATTGGGCACACAACATTTCATTACAAAGAAAATGTGGCTTATGTCGACAGTATAGTACAGGGAAAATATTTACTTAGTTTGTATAGACTAAATGTCAGGGTTCAGCATACTGGCCGCAGTACGTTTCCAATTTAGTTCTCTGTGTGTGTATTTGGATTATGTTATGTGCAGCAGTATCAAAATGAGTGCTTAAATTATTACATTTTAGACGCTAGGGCTGGAATAAAACCATTTTGTTAGAAATTTCATATCGTATCTTATCCGATTTCATCCGCTTATTCTTTTAAAAGTTGCAAAATATTTTAAGAGAAAATTGTAGGTTTCAACTATCTAGATTTTTCCAACACAAACATTATGTATTTTAAAATTACTGATCTCTAAAAAATATAGAAACGGCGGCGCCCAAAAATCCCGCGACCATTGAAGGGTTGGGGCATTTTCCGGATGAAGGGGTCATTCGGGCCCGGGTTTTTTATGTAACGGACCCCGTACATTTGTCAATGGCCAGATAATATACGCTCTCGTCGATTCCAATGCAAATGGCGCTATTTATAACAAACGCGGGACGCTTATTCGGTATAAAAAGCACTAACATACATATTTGTAGGGAGGTGTGCGAGTTCCAATATGTAAAGTAAGTGGCGAAATGGTATTTTTCTATTGAGGCAACGATGTATAAAAAGGTGTGCAAAAGTGGATTTAGTTAAGTACTTAAGTTTATAGAATTTTATTGTTATAAAGACATACATGTCACTTATGTGAGAACTTAGTAACTTGTTTGACGACCTCCATAATAGCCGAAAGCTGAGTGCACCGGACTTTGCGTCGCCATGTCTGAGATCCCGTGTTCGAGTCTCGGTCAATGTAGAAATCTTTGCTATATCGGGTCTGGATGTTGAAATACCTTTGTTGTTTATAATTTCTGTAACACAAGTGTTTAGCTACTTACCTTAGGATCAGAGTGATAAATTTGATGTTGTCCAATAACATATAATTTAAGCTTCAACTGGAGCCAGGAGGTAAATAGTGAAACTCTTTAACGGTAACTGGTGAAACCTTCGAGTTTGGGCTCATTTGATTAATAATAATAAATATTGGACAACATCACATACATTGTACATCCTATGGTAAGTAGCCATAGCACTTGTGTTATATAAATCAGAAATAACGACGGTACCAAAACACCCAGACCCGGGACAATACAGAAAGGTTTTTTTCTACATTGACCGACCGGGAATCGAACTTGGGACACCAAGTCCGGTATGCTCGCCTCTCGGCTACGGAGGTCGTCAAGTTACTACGATTAGTTTCGACGAGTCCTTTTTCTCATACATATAAAAGGGTATAAAATTATAGGTGCGGAGCACAGATCAGTGTTCCGATAATGTCGGCGAAATTGGCTATTTATCGACATATTTTCTTAGTTTCGCTGTAATTTCATATAAATTTTAAAACATTTTTTTTACTTTTTATTTTTTCGTAGCAAAATAGAGGGAATATGATTCTAACTCAGATTATGTAAACAATAAGCATGCACTTGTATATTACAGTAATACATTAGTTAAGTTATCAACTGCAACAAATTTTGTAAAGGGTATGGTTATTAGTGGTCGTAGGAGTACTGTTGGGTATAAGACCACAGAATATATAATATGAGAAGCTTAGAAAACGTTTGAAATATTCATTCCATTGCAATGGAAATAAAAGAAAATGGTTTTCAGAGAAAAAACAATAGACTTCTGTTTATTTCATAGAATTTATAACCATATGATTAATATTATATTAACGTACTACAGAATGATGTCATATAAATAACAAATAATAGATTGTAATTAGTATGGCATCAGCTCCGATTGATTAATGATTATATTCATGTGCGATGTGAATAACTGACGGAAAATAATAAACGATAAATAAGTTCCTAAGGCGCTGCGCAAACGTGGACACTTTTAGTTTCCAGCTGCCGACACCGAACACTTTTTGATCGTCATGAGTATGTGTTAAGTGGAAGCAATACTGGACACAAGAAATGTTTACGTATGCGCAGAGAGTGGATCATTTAATACTGGTTCTATAGAAATCAAATATTCATCGGTAGCTTGTGTCAGACACAAGACACAAAAGTGTCCACGTTTGCGCCCTCGCTTATAGATACCTGCGAATAGTAGTGTTTTTCAATACTTTTTTTATCAATTTTAATTTATACTTCTTTAACAATTCGTCATCGAGACCTAAGCCTACCTTTAAGCATTTAAGGTGTTAATATTTTTGTAATCAAAAATCGATTTCCCATACAAAATTACCAAACAGCCGATTGAATTTGTGGTGAAAGACAAAAAAAAACATATTTTTTAAAGTCATAAAACAAAAGTTGTTCACTATGATATAATATGTGGTTACAAGGTAATCCTTAAGTTATGAGACACCCTGTATATATGTTTTTCATTATTTTAAAGAATCCATTGCATGGTAAAGCCACAGTTGTCTAATCAATTAAAAATGGTATCGTAGTGACTGTCCTTATTTCTAAGAAATATAAACGTGTTAGAAACGGTCCCGGGAAATCTTGAAAAATTCCCGGGGCTAATTTATAATAATATTTCTACGTTATTTCATGGCGTGGACGTGACGTGTTTTGTAATAAGGCAAGTTCTTGCGATTTTTATTTTATTCCTGGTTATATTTATGGTCGTACTCCATTTTGAGCGTCCAATTGCTTAACGCTTTTGCGGACCATGCATGGCCATGATAAAAATAAAACTTCTATTGTTGGAATACAGTCCGCGAATGTGTTAACTTACTGTATGCTGAGCGGATACATGATAAGACAGAGAAACAATAAAATTTATATTATCTCGTTATGCTAGGCTGGAGGGGTTACGACGATACGATACAACCCTACGTCAGGAGAAATTATTTGACGACCCAGTTTCGGTGTAGTGGCACGGTGATTCACCTTGATATCCCGTGTCCCGGGATCGATTCCCGGTAGTATCAATTCAGGAAACAAACTTCTCTAAATTAGTTGGTGTCTTAGAAGACAGCTACGCGAAAATTTTGTTAATTTAAACTTTATAGCACAGACTATGAAAATCATATAAAAGGTGAACTAAAAAGCCGCGAGGTATTCTCTATCAGTCGACTATTAGGTCATTAATCATTGTCTGGTACCTGGTGCTAGGATTCCTACACAATCCATCTTAATGCGATGAAACTTTGGTGAGTTGTACTCGTATTACAGAAGCCCGTTTCCGGATTTAAAAAAAGACCACAAATGAAGCCGCTGGCAACAGCTAGTACTATAAATCGTTAAGAAATTCGCAAAGTTAACTTCGTAAAGAATTGCTGGGTAGCTAAAACGATTATGACTTGGCATTTCCGAAGGCTTTGGAACTATGTTATTAACGATATGGCGATAATATTTTAATCAGATTACTGGCAACAATGGCAACCCCTTGTAATAGGCTTACTCCCACTTAGGTCTCTGCTAGTCCTAAACCCAGATTAAATCTTTAGAGGCGATTATTCGATGCCCTTTCTGTGCCGGAATATGCTACAAATGTCCAAAATGTTGTTTGATACAAGCATGTACAGCAGTCATCAAAGTACCGCAAAACATAAATTTTTCTCAATAGATACTGAACTCTATTAGTTAACATTTAAGTTAAAAATCGGTCAAAGAAGCAAGTAATTTTTGGCCTTCTGTGGACTGTACAATGTTCATATGAATGGACACCTCTATAATGTTTGAAATAGAGCTTCTAAAATGTTATAGGTTACATTTTACTACAAAACAGAATATCGATAGATAAATCAAAAATACAGAGCCATAAATGTAAATATTTTTTTTATAGTACGTATTATATTGTTTTGTTTCGTGTCCTATGCAAGTGGTATAATATAGGGAAACCTGTTATTAGCTGTACTCATACTTACCTAGTCAGGTCATAAGTTCTGTCACATGTGTAATATGAAATAATTTAGACATGTTTATTATTTATGTAACCATTTATATATAGCAAAATGAACTCAATAAAACAGATTTATATGGTAATAAAGTTTATTCAAAATGACCCCCGCGATTTTGAATACAGGCCTTCAATCTGCGCGGCCAGTCGTCTATCGCAGCACGAACGAGGTCCATGTCAATATCGGCGGCTGCCTTAATCAAGGATGCCTTGAGTGACTCCAAATCAGGATGAGGCTTTGAGCCGGCCTTTTCCTCCAAGTGTTGCCATATCTTGTAATCTAACGGACTCAAATCTAGACTGTTTTCAAATTTTGACTGACTGAGTCTTCATTGTATCGTTTTATGGCACGATAAATGAATCTTTTGGTTATATTAAAATTTTTCAGTAAGTCGAAAATCAGAATTGGCGCGTAACCGCAACGATGCAATGCAATAACCGCGACACGGTCTTCTTTAAGTGTCCACTCCATATTTAAAAATGAGGAAAATTCTAAAAAGTACACATTTTTATTTTCATGAAAAATTCGAAATTAGAATTCAATAAACTTTTTTGTGGCCAGCATTCTAAATTCAAAAGTTTTTATTGTGTGACAGAACTTATGACCTGACTATGTATAAGTACTAGTTAAGAAAAATTGTATATTACGAAGTTGGTTTTCTTAGTAAAGTAAAATAAATAAAATGTTTTTTTTCTGTACTTTTTTATTTTGTGTGGTGTATAATAAAGATATCTATTTATCTATTTACTGTGTATCATAAGTAGACGCTTAAGTTTGCAGGCGTTAGTAAAAAATAAATATAGGTGAAACATCAACTAGTACACCCATTTATGGGTAGTATAGGCCATTTTACATCACCATTTCCATTTCAGTGAAGTTTATAGGCGATTTTTCATTATGTCAAAGAAAATTTACCATAAATAACAGTGGGGTTAATAACGTGTAGGGGACAGGTGATAACTCATACGAGGATAGTAGGCCACGTTGAACTCTTGGTCTCCCGGGCATACTTGCAACTTCAAGTTATTTCATTTTAACTCCACTGCGACCGGGAAATGCCATTTCGAAGTTATCAGTCACTTGTTCACTTTCCCGTGAAAGACCACTTTCCTGGGAATTATACAAACTATGTAAAGCTAAATTTATGTTAGAAAAAAGTCTGATGCAATTAAATGAAATAATAGGTATAGAATCGGTTTTTCATTTTTCAATCGTTGACTGTAGCGTTCTATTTCTATGAACATTTTACTTGCATTATATTGCATGTTTTATTAAAGAATTAGGCTAGCCCTAGTAAATTGGCAGCCCTATTAGCTAGTATAAATGTTTGTTTATTCAATAAGTCCATTTAGTTGTTCCCTTAATGGAGTTTCTAAGTACTAATCAGTTCTAACGTGCGGGAACGGTAGGTACCTTTAATAGTAAAATGAACTCAGTAGCTCTACAACAATATTGAAGCAAGCAAGCATTTTAGGCATAAAAATCAAAAATCACTTTCTTTAATATTTCTGCATGTAGCCAAATGTAAAAAAAAACTACTTTGATAGAGAGATGACAAACGTTGTAAAAACTACAACGTGAGATTTTTTTAGCATCCTTTGGCAGGTTTTTCATTTGTTTCACTTGGTTGTTGTGTATGTACTGCGTAGTTAAAGAGTTTTGACTCCATTTTTACATGCAATTACATGAGTTCTGATACACTCCTAAACCTGATAACATGGGAGATAAAATTATTTATGCTAATAATGGTTAAAGTGTGAATTAGGAAGGTTTAGTTTGACATAAAATACAGAAAGAAATTTCAAAAAGTATTTATTTGATGACCTCCGTAACCGAGAGGTGAGCATACCGGACTTGGTGCCGCTATTTCTAAGGACCCGGGTTCGGTTCAGTCAATGTAGAGAAAAAACTTCTCAATATTGTCTGACTTTTCTGATTTTTGTAATACAAATGTTTATGCTCCTTATCATAGGATCAGAGCAATGTATGTGATGTCCAATATTTATTATTTATTTATTGCCCTCAGAATCAGGGCTCTCTGCCACGAGCGACTCCCAGGTGAACGATTATTTTGTCCGTCGAATAAACATATAACACTCAAGAGCTAAATTCTGAAAATGTGCTACAAAAAGTTGCAAATGTTTTATTCAGCGACAAAATAATCGCATTCGGCGACGAAATAATCGCTCAGCGGTTGTCGCTTGAAATCGAGTCTCGTTAGGCGTGATATCAAAAGACCTAGCCAGCGACTGCCCACGGTTTCACATACTGTTCTCCAAACTTTGTTTGAAGATGGCACGCAATGATGATGTTAGTCGTGTCAGCCAGGGACTTAACATGACGCTGATTTTTGGCGACGATACGATACGATTTAGAGGGGATGCTAGGACTTCAAGCAACGCAACGGCATATCAGCAAAAAAAAGAAAAAGTAGCAAGACATTAGACATGTTCTTGAGTGGAGTCCCGAGTCCGCAAACGAAGCGTAGGGCGCCCTCCGATAAGGTGGAGCGACGATATACGCAAGGCAAGCAAGTGGATGGAAAAAAACAGCCGAAGATCGGTCTCAGTGGCAGGCATGGAGAGGCGTATGTCCAGCAGACTGACGTAGGTTGATTATAATGAGAATGATCAAAAACCTCAGAAATCTACTTATATTAACGTTGATCACATTGGTCGATTTCCTTTTTAATATATCATTTCCAAAATTACTGGGGCCAAACCTGAACTCTAAACTGTATATAAAGTGTTGCTTATATGTCAAATTATAAACAGAAAAACAAATAAGGTTCACGTAATACTGTTTTCATGCTAATGGTTGAGCCCCAGCTCTTTGTATGAAGTTAAGATACTGGTGTCAAGCACCACATATTTTACAGCCTGGAGTGACCTGGCAATTACAAAGTTAATGTGTGCAAGGAGACGCCGTATTGGAACTTCTATAGAAGCCATTCACACAGAGTTTTAATTAAATTAAGTTAGTTGAAGAGAAGTTTGTTGAATTTTGTACCATTGCTAAAGTTTTTAACTTTAGACAATGTCCAGATGACGGCTCATTGGCGTAGTAGTGAGAGGAATCGTGAAAGGAGTTTCAGGTTCGATTGCCGGTCGGTTCTATTTGTAAAATAAACTTTCAAAGATAAGTTTGAGTCTGCGTGTGTTTATATCTTGTAAATCGATATAAGAGTGAGATGTTAACTGCTGTTTGGAGTTCATGGTACGAGGGTAGATGCAATCAAACTAATAAGTAATGTTTGGGTAGTTCCACGGAAAAGTTTTACTACCTTGAGACCCAGAACAAAATTGGTCAGAAGAGTTTGAAGTTGTATTCGTTAGGTATAGACGTTATCCATTTCATAATAAATCTTTTTGATGGGCTCGTCAACTTGCAATATTTTTCTTAAGTCGTTTTCAGTACACCGATTCAAAAAGCCTACCACAAATATGTTTCGGTCGTTCGGACGTATAAGCCTAATACATTAAACTAACTATTTACTCTTGTCCAACTATTGACAGTCTATGATCAATTGAAATCAACCATCTAAAATCTGCACAACTTGCTAACGTCAATAAATTTTATATAAATAGATAAGATAAAAAGTCATTTCACTGTACAACTAAACATTTAAAATTTTAAAACTAAAAACGGTAGGTACCAAAATGATCTCCACTAAGTATGAATCAGTGACGGAGGTGGGCGCGTCACTACCACTGGTCAGGTATTCGATGACGGTATAACGATCGTCTGGTGTAGTGATTCGCAATCCGGACTTCAAAGACAGAGGTTGCGGGTTCGAATCCTGCAAGGGGATTTGTTTGTGTGATGAGAACGAGCATCTGTACCGAAATCATGGATGTTTATAAAAGTATTTATGTATATTTATTCGTTATCTAGTCGCCATAGTACAAGCTTTGCTTAGTTTGGGGCTAGACAACTGGTGTGATTGTGGAAACTATTTTTATATTTAATTATTTAATTTATTCTGTGGATGCCGTATTATAGAGTATCGCCTCCTCTAGCGAGTAGACTCGGCAAACAGACAGCCAACAACAACAAAAAAATAATCTTAAATCTAATACAATTAACAGACAATAAATCACTTCATTATTGATATATAAGGTGCTTTAAAAATATCTGCCACGGCTGAAATGGGTGAAAGTATTGCTTATGTAGATTACGATAGTGAAGGAATTACGTGCCCCGGATCGGTTATAATTGTTTGAGAAAAGACAGTAAAAGACAGCAACGCTAGCATTTTGGCGGTAACATGAACGAATTCGTAACCGCAGCGCGTGAGACGTAGTGCAAGCGGGCTGGTTAGATGAGTGTGGACGGTTTGAGACTAAATAAAGCCTAGTCATTAATTAATACTATTTTTAATGAAAAAATTTAATGATGTTCTAGACATACAATTTCTTTACTATCGTAATCTATATTAGGAATACTTTCACCCATTTCAGCCGTGGCAGATATTTTTAAAGCACTGTATAAATTGCAAATTAAATACATAGGTACAATATAATAAATATGTGTGTCAATAAATTTTAAATACTAAAATAAATCCTACTTCTGCTTTTGTTAATTAATACGGCCATCAATGCTTAAAGATGCTTTACCTACCACTAGTATCAGTACCTACTACCGGCATAAAAGGCAATATAGAATACATATTTTCGGAATTAAAACACATTAATTTGGCGCCCGACGTAAACGTCAGCGCCAGTACATGCAAATATCGGATAAATGAGGCGTTTCTTCGGCGTTTCCTGCCCGAGCCATATTCAACCCTTGCCGATTAATGTTCCATACCTGATCACGTCATTTTCGGCTCAGCGGTTGCCGAAATTTTGCTCTGAAATATTATGGTAATATAATTTTGTCATGAAAGAATAAAAAATATAAGCGATCTCGGAACTTATTGCATACGTAGGCTATGAAAGCAACTAGCCTAAAATAGGTAGTACTCGTATACTTTTGACGACCTCGGTAGCCGAAAGGCGAGCTGCTTTATCTCGCTACCTATCTCTGAAACTACGGGTTCGATTCCCGATCGGTAAAAGTAGAAAAAATAACTTTTCTATATTGTCTCGGGTCTGTGTGTTGTGGTACCGTCGTTGTTTCTGATTTCTGTAACACAAGTGCTTTGGCTATTTACAATAGGATTAGAGCAATGTATGTGATGTTGATCAATATTTATTCAAATACATACATAGGGGTGATTCAGATAGCTCTCAACACGAAGCACCTAAAAAAAGTTTTGGGAGTTAATTTTCTGTCCACCCTGTATATGAGTCACGGATGCTTATAAATGCATGAAATTTTGATTCAAAGTTTAATTAATTTATTAATAATGAATTCCCATGTGTAAAGTCTGGTTAAGTTTTCTCTTGATAAAGCACTTTTTGGGTAATCAACATTGTTAATTAAGAAATACTCACATCAAATTAAGCTTTATGAGCAAAAACCTTAAGCTACAGGAAAAAAAAGGGACCTTCACCTCTAACATCCTTAGCCCCACCCTTGACGACTTTAGGTATGTTCATCTAAGACACCTAACCGTATAACTATACCAATTTTCAAAACTACACGATTTTTTCTTTGATTTTTTTTTCTCGAACTATAAATTAAATGAGCAAATCAGTAGTTATTCTTTTATAATATCTAAACTTCTGTAAAAAAAAAATGTTATTCAATTATTATTATCGAATAAACTTGACTTCTTAGTACCGTTTACTTCACCTTGTTTTCGTACGTTTCCTTAAAACCGTTTAAAATAATAAAATAAAACTTGTTAAGAAGTTATTGATAATTTTAATAAGTATGTACGATACAGTCTAGTCTAACTTTCTTGATAAAGACACTGAGTGAAAAATGTGTCACACCCCGTTGGGTAAAAATGGGTCCCGGTTAATGGCTTGGCGGCGATTGTTCCGGTTAGTTACTGGGAATTACACACACATAAATATCGCAGCAGACACTTCTAAATAAGAGACTTTACACACAGCGACTTTACTTTTTGCAGCGATCTACAGTTGTAGCGCTAATTGTCACTGCAAAAAAATAAAACCGACTTCAAAACACTAAAATGCTAAAAATAATCCTAACACTTAAGTACCTAATCAGTTACTTTTGGAGTCGGTGCCAGCCGATGAAAGATTCAATGTTTTTGTTTGCACCGACTCCAAAAGTAACTGATTAGGTACTTAAGTGTTAGGATTATTTTTAGCATTTTAGTGTTTTGAAGTCGGTTTTATTTTTTTAAATAAAATTTACTTATTTCATCTATTTTTAGTGATAAATCCTAATCTAACTGCTGAACACCAATTTACTCCCCTATTTTCCTACCCTTAGGGGTAATTTTTATTTTGCAAACTTTTATCACATTATCTTTGAAGTATAAGTTATTCAATAAAACAAAAATCATCAAAATCGGCTCATATTTGTCGAAGATAGGTAACAAGAACCACAACCAAAATATTATCTGGGTATATATTTGTTGATTTTCTCAAAAAGTTTTAAATCAATTTCGATAAAATTTATATGGGACCACCTCTGAAGTATGATCTACCAAACAAAAAAAGAATCATTAAAATCGATTCATAATTGGCGGAGTAATCGCGTAACAAACATACAAAAAAAAAAACAGTCGAATTGAGAACCTCCTCCTTTTTTGAAGTCGGTTGAAAAGTCGGAGGCTTCAGCGGCTAACGCGTCCTCTAGCAATTAAATAAGAATAAATAAAGATAGAAAAATATAATTAATTGTAGAACTAATCAACGTTATAACTTAAATTGCTAAAAAAACATCTTATGTACCTACTAATATTTCTGATTCCTTCCTACTTGCTTACGACGATTTTTGTAGTTAATTTATTTAGGTTAAAACCTTAGCGTATCTTAGTGTTATTACATTCAAGGTTAACACCGCATGCATAACCGGTATACCGCCGCATACCAAAATAAAATATATATATTTTTATTTATTTACAACATAGGCAAACAAATAAATACTCATATTGAGATGAATATACCAAACCAATGTAATATATACTTCCAACCGGCCAATCTGGAAGTCACTGGGGGAGGTTCAGCAGTGGACGACCTATAGCGGAAATGATGAGATGAAATATTTGGCTATACTAAAAGTAATAGATCTACCTTTACATAAACGAATATACTTATAGTATTTTTCTCGTCATCGTCATCATACATGTGATGTGATGAATAAGAATGTCATATGAGGGCTCTTTTAAAAATATCGAGAGAGTATATCGAACTTTTGCATTCCTAGCGGTGACGATTAACCGTTACATAACCTTTTACGTAACAGTTGCGAAACAAAAGTCGCTGACATAGCCCAACGGATTAGTAAGCTGAAGTGGCAGAGGGCGGGGCACGTAGAACTAGCGGTGGGTAATATCGGTTTTGTAGGATATCAAATCAAAACTATATATCGATATTCAATATCGGATATTGAAACCGATTTGACGATTAACCGTTACATAACCTTTTACGTAGCAGTTGCGAAACAAAAGTCGCTGACATAGCCCAACGGATTAGTAAGCTGAAGTGGCAGAGGGCGGGGCACGTAGAACTAGCGGTGGGTAATATCGGTTTTGTAGGATATCAAATCAAAACTATATATCGATATTCAATATCGGATATTGAAACTATATATTTTCGGAAACTATATATTTTTCATATCTATGCACTGTTGTGATATTTGACGTGTTGATACGACATTCGATATGACAATGATATTATTAATAATTAATATTGCTAAATTCATGATTTGCATTTTGAATCTTATTTCAAATTGTAAATCCAAATCACGAGCAATCGGAGGTTAGAAGGAGAGGGAACGTGTGCAAATGTACTTATAATTCAAGTCACTTTGATCTGTAAGTGTAAGGTATTAAGGTTGAAATCGATACGAAGTCTATACGATACTCGGCGCTACGCGATTCACTCACACGATATCGGAATTCGGATACGATACTCCGAATCGCCGCGTACAGCACAATATCGTGTTTTGGAAATATATAGTTTCGATTTGGATGAATATCCGATACACGATATTGCTACGATATATAGTTTCAAAAATCCGATACGATTCATATCGTCCACTCCTACGTAGAACTAACAGCTGATGGGGCAGAAAGGTTCTAGAATGGAGGTAACGTACTGGCAAGCGCAGCATAGGACGTCGACCCACAAGGTGGACAGACGATCTGGTAAAGGTCGCAGGAAGCCGCTTTATGCAGGCCGCTTCTAACCAGCCAATCTCGAAGTCAATGGGGAAGGCCTATGTTTAGCAGTGGACGTCCTATGGCAGAAAAAATTATGATGAAAATAAACGTTTCACGATAAAAATGTTGTTAAACTCGTTAACAATAACAATATAATTATAACAATTGTTCAAAGAACACTTAGCTAATTCTTTTGGCATCGATTCTAGCTACGGAAATTCCCCGATTGCCAAGAGTAAAAACAATTGCGCTATGTATCTAAAGAAAATTGATTGACTTTTGTGAAACACTGCAATCTATCTACAAAAGTATGTTTAAAAAAAAACGACGTGTTCGCAAAGTTTTGCTCAAACAAGTAGAAAAAAAAAGTTATTAAAGCAATTCAAAAAACTTATTCTTTAAAATATATAAAACAAAAGGTTCGTGATAATGGACTTGTCGAAATCAACGCAACGGAGTTAGACAAAGGGTACTCCATTCACCTAAATTCTTAAACAATGTCTGTTGAAGACAATTATAATTTTCATTTGTTTATATTTGAAATGGACAGTTTTACCTTTAAGAAATCAGAATTTCCTTAACTTCGTATTTTTTTTTATAGATTTTATCTCAAATCAAAATATATCAAAATATTTATTCATCTAATTAATATTTATCAATAATATTCATAATAAAGACTGTAATATACTAAGAGTTTATCCATTTAAAGAAAGGATAGATACACACTTTACTGTACAAAAACATAGAAGGTTATTACTAACAAGTCTCAATTATGTACAACGATTGTTTTATTTTTAAATTTCGGTTATAATAGTTTAAAGAGAGAGAGAGAGAAAGAAAGAGAGAAAGAGAGAGACTGAGAGAGAAGTAAGGATTTTTTAGTATGTTAATATTTATGTTAATGTTGGTGTTTATTTAAAAGAAAGTCGGGTTAGTTACACCATTTATAAGTCGAGAACGGCGAGACCGATTTTCATGATCTTTGATTTGTTGAGTTTGTCTCCGCCCCGTACAGCAGAATAAATATATATGTAAAAACACGGAATATTCACGAAAAATAAATTTATGAAGGGGTGGTACGAAGTTTGCCGAAACAGCTAGTTTATTATAAGAAAACTATTCATTTTAGTTGGTTAGTACAGCTCGTCAACAACAGCAAAATGACAATTTGTCTCAATTGATATTATAATAAGTTAAAAATCGATTTAATGACCTTTATTTTTTTGGGTAGCTTATCCTGTCGTTGACTGTACCACATCGGTGCAAAGGTAAGAAAAATACTACGACCCTCATGGATGTATACCAATGATGAATGTTTAAAGCTAAAGTATGAATAAACAAGTTGCAAAATAATTATGCCAAACTTTCACGGAACCACTTCTCATAATGATTCACAGTAAGTGCTGTTACAAAACTTTCAGGAGAGGCTGCGGCGTAACTTTTTATAGGGTCCTTACGGAGGGCTATAGAAATAAAGGGCTCAGAATTACGATATGATCAAGTTCGATATACGACACATTTTATAACCTACTCCTTACGGCACGCCCCATTAAGCATGAGTCTATAATCTATTGACCTAGCTTATAGGGAGAAAAAATGCAATTCGGAAAGTTACGGTTGCTTGGAATGCAGTAGTATAGTAATAATGATTTCATACAGTAAGACTACGCCCTTGACAAGCTGTCATTGCTTAACACATTGAGCGCCATGGTAACCTCCAAACAATAAAGGACAGTGGGCAAAAAGCACCCAGCTCCGCCAACCATGTGATATGTGTGAATCAAAAGTCGTACCTAAAACGAGCATTTTTTACTTTGACACTATATAAGCCGCTGGATGCAAAATGGCCGCTTCAAACAGGCCAGTCTAAAAGTCGTTGGAGGAGGCCTGTGTTTTATAGTGGACGTCCTATCGCTGAAAGGATAATGAATGATGAATCATTAAATAACTATGATAATAAACAATCTCAAAAAGATTTTTTAAATATGCTTGATTTTGTTACAAGACAATAAACATTTTATAATTAGGGTAGGGATGCTTGTTTTAATAATGGCCAGTAAGCTACATAAAGCTTTGGGCTACACAGCCAGCGGGCGCGATGGTGACCGGCGACGCTAGCGGGACACCAGTGTTTGAAATACTTAAGAAAGCAAGAGATTTATCTCGGGAGATGAAGATAGCACCTAGAACCATGTCGCTTATTTTAAAAGATGACTTAGGACTTGCAGCCTATAAGAGACGTACTGGTCATTTCTTAACTGATAATTTAAAAAAGAATAGGGTGGTAAAATCGAAACAACTACTGAAGCGGTACTACGCAAAGGGAGGTGACAGAATTTTTTTGTTTACGAATGAGGTTTTTTTTACAATTGAGCAACATTTTAACCAAAAAAATAACCGTATTTATGGTCAAAGCTCTAAGGAAGCTTCCCAATTAGTCGACAGAGTGCAACGTGGGCACTATCCGACTTCAGTGATGGTTTGGTGGGGTATTAGCTATGAAGGAGTGACTGAGCCATAATTTTGTGAAAAAGGTATTAAAACATCGGCACAAGTGTATCAAGATACCATTCTTGAGAAGGTAGTAAAGCCCCTTTACAACACCATGTTCAATAACCAAGAATGGTACTTCCAGCAAGACTCGGCGCCGGGTCATAAAGCTCGGTCTACGCAGTCTTGGTTGGAAACGAACGTTTCGGATTTCATCAGAGCTGAAGACTGGCCGTCGTCTAGTCCCGATCTTAATCCGCTAGATTATGATTTATGGTCAGTTTTAGAGAGTACGGCTTGCTCTAAACGCCATGATAATTTGGAGTCCCTAAAACAATCCGTACGATTGGCAGTGAAGAATTTCCCCATGGAAAGAGAGCGTGCTTCCATTGATAACTGGCCTCAATGTTTAAAGGACTGTAGCCGATGGAGACCACTTCGAATAAGCTCTTTATATTTAAAATTGTTTTGTATATATTTTTTTGCAATAGAATTAGTTTTTCTTTGTTTCAGTATTTATGGCAAGACTAGGTATATAATATAGATATAGATTGAACCTGTTTAAAAGATTACATTTTAACATTTCAATCACTTGGATTTGTAACCTAAAATTAGAAAAGTAAAAACTTTACGCTTGACATTTTTCGCGAAATATTTGGAGTGTCGCTCGCAACTGAGCCGATTGCGAAATTGAGATCTAGTGATGTGACCGCGTGCCGCTTCATCGACTAGCAAGATAATTTAATTCAGCTAAATTAGCTTAATTCAGCAATCTAATCGAGCTACTCAGCATGCAGGTTTTTAACTTTTATTGGAATAGGATAGTTTTGATTTTTATTTTACTTGGCAGCGTATTAGGACATGTGATTAATATGGATACGACGGGGCCACATGCACTAATTATTAAATAACTTTATCTGCATTCATTGTCCCAATATAATGTCACGTCTGCTTGCCAAAGGTCAGAATGGCTTGGATACAATTAATTTATTGGTTGATACTGTCTGGATTCTGGTTTTTTCGCTAGTGGAAAAACACAACGCGATTTTTCCTTCCACATCGCCGGTCTATTAAGGCATGACTTTTAATTTTAAAATGAATATAAGTAACTCAGTAAATATTTTGCTACAGGACAGAAAAACTATTACTATAAAATTTACATTCAATTTACAACTGTTTAAGTTTAATTAAATAATTAGTGTTTATATTATGGCTTGTGGCGTTTTCTATCGTATTAAAAGGTATTACAATGTTATAACATCACTAAACTTGCGACTGTGTTGCGTTGACGTTAATTAATTTGCGATGGCAGCGAAGAACTCCGACTTTATGAATATTCATTGAGTTCATGCTTGAATGATTTTGTTTAATCTTATTGCAACGATGTCCATGACTACCTGTCATAATACAAATATTTAGACTCTGTAGGCACACTCCTCTCCGTGTACAGTCAACGGCACGTCAACCTACCCAAAAAGTTAAAGGTCATTGAACCGATTATCAACTTTAAGTCCGACACGTAGAGATCAATATCAATTGAGAAAATTAGACGTTTTGTGGTAGGTTGACGTGCTGTTGTCTGTACCTTAACGGTCCAGTGTAGAATGTAGTGTTGGTTAGGTACTATTAATTTGCTCTTCGAAGTACTCACCGCTTATAAATAACTTTTTAGTCATATAAAAGTTTTAAATATTATTTTCTAATGAAACATTTAGAAAATGTTCTTTACCAACTCTATAGACTTACGTATCCTGCTTTAATAAGCTTATGTTTTAAGTTTCATTACAATTAGTATGATTTTGGACTTGATATTTTGTATGAAACTCCTAAACTTGGTATGTATAATTCCATTGTTCTCTGCAAGTTTATGGCCTGTTAGATAACACACATTTCCAACATTCTACTTGGTTTCTTATCTTCGGTTATCACCACCGAACAGTCGCCCACTGAACTAGCACCTCTTTTTATGTGGTCCAACAAATACGGCTTTAAATAACAAACTCTTCAAGTAATAAATCTCCACAATCCAGCCATGGCAGCCGTTTAACAAATGAAGAGCCGACGTATACAAAATTAAACTTTTTTACAGTAGTTAATCCTACTGCAAAAATACAATTGATTACTTAATGATAGAAATAGATAATGTAAGACATGCCTATTTCTGCGATTATTACAATTTCATTATTTATTTGCCCACTTGCCTTTGCTGGCTCCTCACATGAAATGTCTAATAAAATAAACAAATCCGTGTCATCAAAAATAGCTTAAACATGGCGTGTCGACACCTATTTTGCTTCCATAAATGTTTCCAGCGGGGTAGTAAAAGTGTCTTCACATTAGAATATTTATGTCGCGCGACTACAGTTCAACACATTACTGCGTTAGCGATGACATATTTTAATTAGTGCTATTTAAAATATTTATTTTTGACTGTGATTATTCAAGTTTGGTAGCTTGAATGCGATTGACAAGATCGCGACCAAAATAGAAATAATTAAAACATTTCTTGTAACATTATATAGTCTGCTGTTTAGCAATTTCAGTGCGACACTGAGATAATTACAAATGGTAACGCCCCATGCGCTTTAAGGTCTTCGGCAGTTAACTGTTTGGTGTAGAGTGCAATTAGCTCAACACATTGTAATACAGCCTGCATGCAGCTTGAATATTATAATACCAGGCATTAGACAACGCGTGTCTGAAGCCGGAATTAATATGTTAGTGCATTCGCTCCTCTATACAAATAGCGCTTAGAAGACTATATCAATTTCTAAAGCTTATCTAACTAGTATGCTACTGCGATGCTTAATTTTCACTCACACACTGGTTAGATAGTTAAAAAATGAATATTTGTTTCATACGCGTTTCTAAACCACTCATCCGATTGCGATACAATTTTAGTAAATTGTTTAGCATATTTCGCAATTGAATTAAACATCGCACCTACAAAGTAGCAGGGAAGAGATAGTTTTGAATAAAAATGATTGTGGCGAATACTAACACCGTGGTCAAAACGCGACATAAGTTTCTAGTTCGAAAACTCCCAAAAGGTGTGCTATAAATAACTAAACTCTGTATTCGCTATAAAATATGATTGCAAAAACATGCTTGGGACTCGTCAAAACGATTCAAACGAACCTAAATCTCGTCAACATCCAAGCGGTCTCATGAGACCGCATAACAATGGAATTTATATTCTGTCTCGATTAAGGGTGCTGTAGCCCTTAAATAATTCCAATATTCATCTCCCTGCCCCTTCATCGTTATCGATATGACTACATTAGTAGTGTCATCCGATGTCACTTATTTACAAAGTTTAAAATCGGTACGTCATTTAGAAGTAGCGGTAAAAATCAACTTCCAAAATTTGGTTACACGGTCATTAAGCTGTTATTTACAAGTAAGGCCAAGAAGAAAAGTATGTAAAAAAAATTTAACGCCTCAATCGCGGCCCTGGCTGCGCCTATCACAGTCGCCATAAATTCTCCCGCAGGATAATAAAAAGCTAACGGTCGCGGACATGCGATAAACGCCTTAATTAGATTGGCCCTGATTTCTAATCATTTAACCGAATTTAACGGGCCGAGAAATCTAAGAGAGAGACATCTAAGGGATTTCGTCACTTTCGTGGAAGGTTTCGTTTGTGGCACTGTTTAAATAGCTGATCGAACGATTAACTACTTAGTCCAGGTGTTCTTAAATTATAACTAGTTTTTGGTTTTATGAAATTATCTTATACAGGGTTACATTGCAAAGGGGTGTCAAATTTAAAAAATAAGATCTAAGGAACAATATAAAGAAGCCTCTTAATCGTTATTATTTTAAACGTATGTTACGAAAAAAAATTACTTTAAAATATCCGTAAATAAAGTCAATACAGAGACTACGAAAGCCGTGCGGCCATTTATCAGAGGCGTAGGTACGGCGAGCAACAAGGACCTTACGCAGTGCACATAAGGTGCAATTTTTTCATGAATGAGTTAATTATCCACGCGTACGATTTTGATCAGCGGATAGGAATAATTAAATGTTTTTTTTTAAATTCTTTGCATAGTTCGATTAAGATACTGATTTTGAGCCACTCTTAAAGATTTGGCTCCCCTTTGCAATATAACCCTGTATGAATCGATTTAATTAATAATATTTCTTGACTAATCTAATATATTTAATAATATACAGTACCTATGTTAAATAACGAAAGGATAGCGTATATCTCAATCAAAATTAAATTTCTCTAATAATATTCTCAGTTCGCTAATATTTCTTTGCATCACAAAGTTACAAAAAGCTAAAGCGTCAGTAAATTAGCTGAACCCCTTTCTGTTAAACTCAGATGATGAAAGGTTTTTTTAAATTAACATAGTATGACTCTTTTGTTTTTCAGCCATTTTTACATTTGAAAGGGAATGGTTCAGTTTATTTAGAGTGATAGCTTGAATTAGGGTTCTTCTAAGAACTGGAAATTCGTTGTTAGTTTTATTTGACCATTTTAGTCATAGACCTAATGGACTGATGTAATACAGAAAGCACATAATAGGACCATTACCATTACGTTTTGCTTTCGTATTATAACACGACTGCTTGTTATCTGGCTGACAGGTCTGCATTGTAGACAAACCTCAGTGGTTTATGGCAATGCACTGTAATAAATATTTATGTAGTTTGTGTAAAATAATAATAAATTAAAAAAAAAAGTGTTGACACAACTTTTATAAGGCCTATGTCATCCAGTTGCCAATTGCCCTGGCAATAGGAATGATGACTAAGTTTTTTTTCTTCATCTATCAGGTAGATTATTTATAAGTATTGGACACGTATTTTTTCTTTGTTCACATAATCAATATATTACAGAGATATATTGATTTGAAATGTCGCATAACGTCCGCCTATGTAAAATTTTTACTTAGAAGTGACGTTACGAGCACTCCCGAACTTTGAAAAAAGAAAAAATAACAGTCCATTATTGTTTGATAATCTAACTGACGGACTAAATAGAATTTATTTTTCTGTGTCCAGTCCTAATATACCCCTATCCCTACAATATTTAGAAAGTACCAACCTTAAAACAAAAATCTAAATTGCTAATCCGTAATATAGCTTACTGTACCGTGCACCTTCACAATATTCAGCCTGTTATAACGATATCCGTCATATTGAGTTCGGATGTACGGAATCCACGTCGTTCAGTCAGGCTTACGCCCCCCTCTTTTTATTACCGACCTCGTAAAAGAGACTTACATCCCGCGGATCGGGAGAGGTCAATCAAGGCCCTGGATTCGCGGGATTCGGGGTAATCCCACCTGTCTGCGGAGAGGATTTATAGGGATTAAGCGTGGAAAATGCAACGATTGCAGAAATTATTGCAGTTACCCCTTAAATTTGTAAAAAAGACGCCTTAGGAGATCTTTATACAATGCGAAAGCTTGGCGGATTATTAAATTTAAATAAAACTTTTCGCATGGACGTAATTGTTCAAATAAAAAAATCCTACGCTCAGATTGTAGCTATTATGTTGGCCTATTAATCGACGTGTTTTTTTTTAAATCGGTAGAGCTTAAAAAGAATTATCTTTTTCTACTGTAGTAAGTACTAGAAATAAATGCTATGATCAGAATGTTGTGTAGGCTTTGACAATTCTTAACATATTTTTAGAATATTTTTCTGACAGACTGGGCTTAAGTAGTAGGCTTTAGAAAGCTAGTTTACATTTAACGACTATACTTGCCTTAAGGTTGTCGCAATGCACCCAAATAAATTCGTCCCAGGCATCACAATCCCGAATCCCGTAAATGTAGGTATTTATAGCTTGGCTTTTATTGTATTTTCAAAACCGTATCGGAATTTTCGCAGCGCTTCAGCACAATATTTACAACACAGCCGTTGCGAAATGAAAGATTTGATAAATCATTTCCACAATTTTACCGCAGCAATTTGCAGATACTTTTTAAACTGGCCGGTAGAATTTGCATATTTTAATTCAGTAGGTTTTAACTGTGGTTCAATAGTGACAAATAAAATGACAGTGGCGTAACTATGAGGTCTTAAAACAGTATTACTTTTTTTTTAATTTGATGTAAAAATTGCATTTTTTATTTAGAGTATGGTTAAGCCCCAGGTCACTCAGCGAGATGCTTGGGATTTCGTTGAGATAAAATCCAAAACGAGGTTATGCAGCAGACTAAAGTAATGGAAATAGTCCTAAAATGTAGCAAGCTAAAGTGGCAGTGGGCCGGCCACATCTGTCTCGGAACCGATGAAAGGTGGAGGAAACGGGTTCTCGAGTGGAGACCACGTGTTGGCAAACGTAGTATAGGGCGCCCCCTAGCTCGATAGACCGACGACCTTAGGAAGATGGCTGGCAGTGGATGGATGAAAAATCGATCGATCACGATCTCCCGATCGTGCTCTATGGCGCACTTTGGGGAGGCTTACGTCCAGCAGTGGACTGTAATAGGCTGACATGATGATGAAGCGAAGGAATTCATAATCCAAAAGCAATAATTGAGAAGCGCGCTTGGTGGCCGCGCTGGTTGCCTTTTGCGGTTAGCCAGAAGGCTTAGAAATTCATTTATTATATATGTTATAGGCAATGTGTATAATGCGGCATTGTATAGAATGCCTAGGCATTGTATACATTGCTTAAAACGTTCAGGCAATGTGTAAAATAAGATTAATTTCATACATTGCCTAGGTATTGTATAAAATGCCCGAAGCGTATCAGGAAATGTGTAAAACGAACGACCACGGGAAGGAGACGTATTTTTTTAGTTTACGCATTGGTTCTAAACTGAATTATTGAGTGTGATCATTTATTGCGTGTGTGATTATTCAGTGGAAAATGGCTACAGATCAGCGGTACTTACTAATGAAAGAAAGGTTTTACTTAGAACTGCGTACTAAAAGAGAATCGGCTTCTACAAAGAATCGAGTGTTCATTGATGATTTACGTTACACACAATTGTTGGAGGAAATAGGAACAGCGAAAACGTTAGACAAGAAAACTCCGCGTGATTATTGGTTGTTGAAGCATTACGACGTGATCACTGTTGGACAAACCCGTAAGTTGATCTTCCCTGTAAATGCTCTAAACGCTGTTATACTACGTCTCTGATGATGATTTATTTCAAGTGATTCACGATGCACGCAAGGATATTGGTCATGGAGGACGAGCTTGGATGTTTAAAAGAAGCGGCTTAGCCAGCGGTACAAGAATATAACCCGACCATGATATTGAGCTATACTTGCAACTTTGTGAACCGTGCCAGCAAAAACAAAAAGGTATAAAAAAGGGAATTGTCGTCAAGCCCATACTGTCATCTGAGTTCAATTCCCGGTGTAAAGTAGATTTAATTGACCATATTGATTGATCATAGAGAAGAAAAATCGATTACATACATTACCTATGCGTCAACCGGCATTCTATACAATGCCTAGGTATTCTATACAATTCCTAGGTAAAGTGTAAAATAGTTTGAACATTTAATATCATTTCATACATTGCCTGGACGACCCCGGCATTCTATACATTTCCTAGGCATTGTATAGAATGCCTGCATTATACACATTGCCTATAACATATACATTGAATATCACACACAATGAAGGAACATGAATTGGATGATTATCATAAAAGGCCATTAGGCTAGTTTCCTGGGTCAAAAAATATTATTCTATTTAGTCAGTCAGTTAGATTATCAAAAAATATTGGACCCATATTTTGTCTTTTGTCAATCAAACAAAAATGACGAAGATAAAGCGCATCAAAGTTTTGGAATGGGAGCACGTGACGTCACGCCTTGCTAAAAAGTGTTGCAAAGCGTGACGTTACGCGGAGCTTTAACGATCTGCATAATTTTTTGTTTGATTGGGAAAAGAAAAAATACGTGTCCTATATTTTCTGTTAATCCAACTGACGGACTAATTAGGAATATTTTTTTTTTAGGAAACTAGCCCATTCTGGCGCTTGTCATGTTGAGCGAGTTAGATATTTTGAAATTCTGAATGTGGTCATCGACTTTTCATGCTGACAGTACCACACTCGACGTTTTGTTACCACCTGATTGTAAAAACCTACGTATTGGTGTTACACTTTATCGAAGAGTCAACGCAAGATTGAAATTTATTTTAATGGTAAACTCTCACTCGCCGCCATTGCGTCGAACGCAGCGATGAACATTCGTACGAACGTTACATTACGTGAACTGCTCAAGGAAATGCTTTAGTCTAGCTAGGTTATACCTTTACTTTCAAACAATAAACAAGTTAACAGTGGTCTAAGATGGTGAGCGAAACATTAAGTGCCTTTTTAAGGTTTAAGATAAAATTTTGTTACTAAATATGTAAAACAAAAAATACTCGTTAGTCGTTGATCCAAAAAGGTTGTGCTGTCCTACTTTAGAGGCATTATTCGCATTTAATATGAGCGACATTAAAACGTACCCTCGTTTCTTTTAAGTAAAAGCCTGTCTACATAATTCAAAAACGCATGATTGTTACGAATGAGTGGGATCTTTTAGCCTTAATTAATGAGCGGGAACTTTTTGGGATAATCTGTGACAGTTTTCGGACGTATAAGAATAAAAGACGATGAGAGACCAACCACATTCATTTCTCAATTCCTTTAACTTTGGATTTGTTAGAAACGCTGTCAGTAGATTTAGTCGTCTTTTTTGTAGGATTAAGTTCATTATAACGGGTCCATTTATACGTTTGTATAAGGTAAGTAGCTGTGTTTAATAATTTGAAAGGGTCGGAATATTAAAACATTTGTCAATGGGCTAGTTTCCTAAAAAATCTAATTAGTCCGTCAGTTGGATTAACAGAAAATATTAGACATGTATTTTTTCTTTTCTCAATCAAACAAAAAATGATAAAGATATAGCCCGTTAAATTTCCGCGTAACGTCACTTGCTCATTTTGATGCGCTTTATCTTCGTAATTTTTTGTTTAATTGACGAAAGACAAAATATGGGTCTAATATTTTTTGATAATCTAACAGCCGGACTAAAAAGAATAATCTTTTTTTGACCCAGAAAACTAGTCTATTAAGGAACTAAGCTTAATTAGCTTTTTAATCATAGGTGTATTGCATAGCTCAAAGACATTCCCCATAGCTATTGACATGATTGATAATGACATGATACCAAGGATAGCCTTAACCCAACAGTTAAACAATGAATATTTGATATTATTTACTATTTGTTCTACCAAACGACCGTCCCAAAAATATCAACAGACCTTGTTATATTAGGCAAACAAACGAAAGTAATTCAACTGTACATATTAGATCGGCTCTCGCAAACAAATACCTGCGATAAGAACGAATAATGCGATGGGTCGATTGGATCGGTGCAATAACAGCCAAGGGTTCGAGGTAAATAACATCACTGTAGAACCCAATTACTAGAGATAAAACCTTTATATGATAATGTCAGTAATTTTGTAAGAAACTAAAAGGTAATAAGAAAAATGGAAGAAACAAATTTCTTGATATTGTTTTCTGTAAAATGTTAGCTGATTAAAAAATGAAATTCGACTTCCGTAGCCGAGAGGCGAGCATACCGGACTTGGTGTCGCTATCTCTGAGGGTTCGATTCCCGGTCGATCAATGCCGAAAAATAGCTTTCCTATATTGTCTAGGGTCCAGACCCTCCCTATATACCCTATATTGTCTAGGGTACAGAATATTTCTGATTTCTGTAACACAAGTGCTTTTGCTACTTATCATAGGATCAGAGCAATGTATGACATGTTGTCCAATATAATAAAAAAAAATCAATAGTGTAGATCTACTAAGGTCACACTTATTGTGGACCTAAACCAACCTTATCGTGTAATATGTATTACTGATTGATTAAACATAACTTGTGACCAAACAATTCCAGGATACAATGTCTTATTATTACGTCAGTGATATCTTTACTGTTACAAAAAAACATTTTTGTCTAACTAGCTGTCCCGGCGAACTTCGTACCGCCTCTTCATTAGTTTTTTTAAGGATTTTTCCGATGTTTTAATAACTATTTGAGGCAAAGCAAAGATCATGAAAATCGGTCCCGCCATTCTTGATTTATATATAGATTAATATTTACAAAGAAACAGTAAGTATCTATTACGAATACAAACAATATTTCAAAAATATACCTATACATGATAAACACCTCAGTCTATTCATTTATGGCTCAAACCAATGACAATTTTTTTCGCATGAATTTATTCTGGAGTAATCTTTACTCTATCTATAAAAGTAACTATCGAACAGTTCGTAGAGGCGTTTGAATGTGTTGAATTATACCACGTACAGCGCCGTTTGATACTTTTTTATTCGTGTAGTTCGGCTATTTTGATTGATTGGCCAGTGCTCTAACAGTGGGAACGTAAAGGAATATCCACACTAAAGCCGCCGGACTTATTTTACACAATCATGGTTCAAATGACAGACTGACGACCTACGTAGCCGAGAGGCCACTGGGCATCGCGATCTCTGCGGTCTCGGTTTCGATTCTCGGTCGGGTCAATGTAGAAAACGATATTTCTATGTTGCCTCGAATCTGGGTGTTGCGGTACCGTCGTCGTTTCTAATTTGTATCACGCAAGTGCTTTAGCTACTTATCTTAGGATCAGAGCAATGTTTGTGATAATGTCCAATATAAATTTAGCCCGGCAGCCCAGGCCTGGTTTTTCCCTCGGACCGGCGGTTCCAGTGTGTGTAGGCCTTAAGGCTAAACGAAAACGAGACCCAAGCTAAAGGACATAGGTTTGCATTTGAACTGCCAGCCAGCTGCAAGCTTTCAGTATTGATCCAGTTGGCATAGTTATGCCATCTGCATCGAAACTACAAACCAACTCCGCATTCCGCCTGCAGTCCGCAGACCATCTGTCACCATCAACATCATCATGTCAGCCTATTGCAGTCCACTGCAGACGTAAGCCTCCCCCAAAGAGCGCCACAGAGCACGATCTCCCACTTTTTTTCAGCCAGCCAACTCCCTAAGGTCGTCGGTCCATTTATTTATTTATTTAAAATTTTATTGCACAAAACTTTAAAAAGTGTACAATAGGTGGACTTAATGCTAAAAGCATTCTCTGCCAGCCAACCTTAGGGTCATGCAGAAAAACAAGTAATGGGTGCGGTAAAGGTCCGATATTAGAATTACCTTACATTAACAAATTACGTGGTAAGATTAATAATTCCATTAATAATTACCTAGATAAATAAAATCAATGCACAATATATATACATATACTACTTTTATAATGACTAAATAAACGTACGTACTATAAATAAATAAATAAATATTGCAATTATGTATTGAAATATTTATGGAGTTTATTTTTAAAAGATAGTTTTGATTCCGATTTCTTAACATCAAGGGGAAGCAAGTTCCACAGTCCGGCAGAAGACCAAAGCTTGCTAAATATAGTTCTAAAATGTAGCAAGCTAAAGTGGCAGTGGGCCGGCCACATCTGTCGCAGAACCGATGAAAGGTGGAGTAAGCGGGTTCTCGAGTGATACCGCGCTTTGGCAAACGTAGTGTGGGACGCCCCCCAGCTCGATGGACCGACGACCTTAAACCGTCTGTAATAAATAAATATAAATATAAATATTGGACAACATCACATACATTGCTCTGATCCTGTGATAAGTAGCTTAAGCACTTGTGTTACAGAAATCAGAAACAACGACGGTACCACAACACCCAGACCCGAGACAATATAGAAAAGTTATTTTTTTTACATTGACCGACCGGGAATCGAACCCGGGACCTCAGAGATAGCGACACCAAGTCCGGTATAATCGCCTCTCGGCTACGGAGGTCGTCAATGACCCTAAAATATTATTCTCTTAGCGTGTTCTGCGACTATTTGTCACATCTACGTGTGAATAGGCAGTTTTCAGGACGACGTGATCCATCCTATTTAGCTTATGAACAAGCGAAAAAGTAAAAAATGAAGTCTAATTTATCATGAATAAGTTATTACTTTCAAAGTGAGGTAGCAGGTTTTTTGTGCCTCTCAGCTTGTTGCTCGAAGGAACTTAGATGTACCAATCTTATCGTTTTTATGTGATGTAGAATTAAATAACCATATTATTTTATAGCTTAAGCTCGCTGTGGTGGGAGGTCTATGTCCAACAGAGGAATTCCAATGGCTGATTATGATGATGATGTTTTTTTTTTCACATAACTATGTCTATGGGTAATTTAACCCTAACTAACATAATAGTTTAACCATATTTTTAAGTTAAATGATTGTTAAAGTTATATCATCATATAAGCAAAGTTTTAAATTATTTATTATGCATGTCATGTATTTAAGTTGCCCGTAGCGAGGTGTAGGCAAACTGTATCCAACCACCTCTATTATATCGTAGTCTCACAAAATCTACGTATGTAGGTATCAAGTTGTACCAATGTTACGAAATTTGTAGCTGCTACGAACTTGTAGCACACTAAGCCAGCTGTCTGCTACGCCGTAGTCACGTTCTCTTGTTCGTAGCAAAAAAACTTAATCACATCCTAACGCAGTGTCACGTGTAGCTAGTATTGTTGAATATATTCCTTTTATTACAATTCTCTTACAATGTCTACTCTCGGGAAATCGAATTTATGGCAAAAATAAATGAAGTGTCTCTTTTCCTTGATATGGGGCCGGACGTAGGGATAATATGCGCCCTTATCATTGGCTATAATCAATTTTGCTTCCTCACAAAATTATCCTATCAATTGATTAGTTGACCATGTTTAGGGGAGACTGGGGATAGTTGCCTATACCTTTATGGGTAGGTTGACTAAGTGTCGAAAACTAGACTTATTTGGATGTGTGTCTAGTGATTGTGCGGGAATAAATAAATAAATATAAGACAACATCACATACATTGCTTTGATCCTATGATAAGTAGCTTAAGCACTTGTGTTATGAAATCAGAAACAACGACGGTATTACAACACCGCGATCCGAGACAATATAGAAAAGTAATTTTTCTACATTGACGGACTGGGACCTCAGAGATAGCGTCACCAAGTCTGGTATGTTCGCCTCTTGGCTATGGAGGTCGTCAAATAATGCAACACTTTTAAATAAGTCAAGTTTTTGCATGGCAATTTACCCCTATAGTCAACTGTCAAAAGTCAAAAAGTCAAAAAAAGTCAAAAATCATTTATTCAATTCAGGACAAAATTGCCACTTATGAACGTCAATAACAACATTATAGGCCCCTAGGGGGCCAGAACATGTCTCCTTAGTTTTTGGGCCCTACTAGCGCTTCGAGACAAGACACACACATGTCCCCGAGCTCCCTTACTTTTTTTAAGTAAGCAGTGTTTTGTTTTAACCAAAAACAAAACACTGCTTGATTAAATCATAACTTTAAAGTTAGGATGATAGTTTAATAGAAACCAGAATTGAGATTGGTCCATCGCCCGTGACTTCGTCCATTGTTGGCCACTGTCAGGGGAAATTACCAAGAGTCAGGTCGCACACTCCGGTCAATCTGGGAACGGATGGAATTGCGCTGATTCCAACGGACAATTTCAATGTACTCATCTCGGGAGACCTAAGTAGACATGATTTGTTTGACTGACTTTAATTAAACTTTTGATATAAATTTCATTTGTTTGTTTACAAACTCTCATTTCGTGATTGTCAATTTCTTTGCAGAATACCAATCACATTGGTATTAAATTAGATAAATAATATGTAATATTGAATTAGTCCTTATTAATAACTTCATATATTAACTTGCTTGTGAATTGCTTGATTAATACACACTAAAAGAACTAAAGGTAAAATATGTACCTATTGACGATTGCGTTCATTCCCGTTGTAGTGTGTATAAACTTATGACATCTGAGTAAATACAGGGTAACATTGCAAAAGGGTGCCAAATCTTTAGGAGTGGCTCAGAATCAGTAACCTAATAGAACCATGCAAAAAAAACACATTTAATTATTCTTAACCGCTGTTAAAAATCGTACGCGTGGATAATTTAACATTGACGACCTCCGTAGCCGAGAGGCGAGCAATTGGTGTCGCTATCTCTGAGGTTCCGGATTCGAATCCCGGTCGGGCCAATGTAGAAAAATAACTTTTCTATATTGTCTCGGGTCTGGGTGTTGTGGTACCGTCGTTGTTTCTTATTTCTGTAACACAAGTGCTTTGGCTACTTACCACAGGATCAGAGCAATGTATGTGATGTTGTCCAATATTTATTTATTATTTATTTATATTATTTAAAAAAATATATACTCATTGAGGTACAAGGTCCTTGTAGGCTCGCCGTACCTACGTCTCTGGTAAATGACCGTGCGGATTGCGTAATCTCTCTATTGACTTTATTTTTAGATATTTCAAAGTTTTTTTTTTTTTTCGTAACATACGAATTAAATATAATAGCGATTAAGACGCTTCCCTATATTCTTTCCTAGAACTTATTTTTTAAATTGGGCACCCCTTTGCAATGTAACTTCGCTTATTACCTAAACTAACCTTACACTATATACTTAAATATGTACAAGTTTTATTCATCCTATACGTATATTGTATATAGAACTACTATATCTGCTATACTATAGCACTACTATACATTTACAAGATATTTTACGTTTAATAAGACGATAGAAGTGCCGTGTGGGGACGGCTGTAAAGAATACACTTCCCAAACGCCAACAGGGGGGGGGGGGGGGCGTGTCGTAAGAGGCGACTAATTCCTGTAGCACGAGACAAGCAGCGGCGTCTTCGTGCGAAATCTTATAAAAAAACTGCGCTCGCCAACTCGCCTGCCAAGCGTGGCGAGTAATAGCAATCCCCTCCAATGATATGTAATGATAAGTCATTGGGGAGGCCTTTGTTCAGCAGTGGACGTCCTATCGCTGAAATGATGAATAAGCCGGTTTATTTTTCTATGGTAGCCTAGTGTAATTTTTAACTTATAAGTCGATCGAAAAGAAAACGTGAATTTGTATAGTAATCGCCGCTGCACGTTAACAAACCATATTTCTTCATACAAATCAGCGGTGTACGTTCTCATCAAAAGCTAAAACTCGGAAATAGGCCGTCACAACTCTAAAAGTGTCTTAAGATAGACGTTTGATTGTTTAACACACACTGTGGTATTTTGCATTTCTGTTTAGATCTAGCCTCAAGGCAAATGTTTGATGATGAAATTGATATTTGCCATCGATATTAGTTTTGGAAGTGTTTTGTTTATAGTTACTACAGTTGAGACAAACTTTTATCCAATGTTGAACCCCTTAACCCAGGGAAAGGTACACAACAAATAAATATATAGTCTTTCGCGGTCTCATGCGTCGTACGCGCTTGAGGTTTCACGAGGTAATTTTTTTGAGTTTTATTTACTCATTTATATTTTTCAGTTATTTTGGCAGCAAACAATGAAATCGTATGCAAGAACAATAGGGAATATTTATGAAAAAAAAAATGTTATTACTATATTTATAAGAAAATATATGAAATTATAGTGCTAATAGTGAAAACAAAATTAATTTTAGGTAAAAAATTACCGTAATATAGTAATTACAAATTAACGTTACCTATACCTATCTCTTTCTAAAACAACTTTTCCTATGAAAAATGTATGGCGGACGTGTAATGTGACGTCACGGTTCATATCGGATCTACTTGTCTAACACGCGACTTTAATGGGCTGTAAGGCAGGTATTTATCAATATTTTCCGAAAATTCTTAAACTTTTAATAATTATAATTAAGTACTATTTATTTCAGGACCAAATAAAAAAAATATGCATATTCCCCATTCGAATCAATTAGAATCTTTAAAAAGCACATTTTCTTGCGTTGACACACACATTTCTCTATCCATGGTGAATATTGTTTAATACTGTGCATACACTTTCCCCTTTCTTCTTATCTATCCTCTACCTAAAGTTTGTCTGGAAGAGATCGCTTTTAGCGATAAGACCGCCTAAATTGTGCATCGTTCTGTAAACACAAATTATAACTTCTTTATATGGGTGTACAAGAGCATTTATCTATATATCTACCTACAGTATGACATAAACATCAATCATTGAACAGGAGTAAGCCTACTTCTTCTCTCTTGTGCTGAGCCTTAGAACTTTTGGTAACAGAACTCAGCTTAATTTCTTATCCCTCAGACAAAGCCCTAGCAGAAAATTAAGTCAAGTAATTGCTTTTCTTTCAAACTTTTAATCTTTCCTATTCGAGTTACAATTCCACCCAAAAAGAATTGTGCAACTTGTTTAATTTGCTTACGAGAAAAACGTTGGATATTTCTGAGGCTAATAATGGGAAGAAAAAGTTGGATTAGAACGTGAATACTTGATGAGATTTCAAGGCTGTCGACAAACTTTTTGCAATCCTTCTAAAGTTTTGAAGCCTTGGAAGGCTAAGCTAAATTAAGCTACATAATTTTCTCGTTTTTCCTTGTAAGATATACTTGTATATTCAACATATGTGATTACAATGTAAATTTATTCATGCGTTTTTTATAGGCAATCAATTTTAGTGAATGGGTTTGTTTTCGACCTGTCAATATAGGGCAATTTTTCACATTAGAAAAGTTTATATCTATGTTTAGGCTATTTAACTTAATTTTGAAATTGGCATTAAATTGTTGGTAATGTCTTAAATAAGTCCCCAGAATTTTTATTTTTATTTTTAAACCTGTTATGTGTTTTTTTTTAAAAGCCCGCCCGCAGTCGGCCGTAATGCACCGTTTAGTGATGTCACTATATAGCAAAATATCCATTGAGATAAAAAGTACTAGAAGAGGCGTGTCAAAATACGTCCACCGACCGATACACTGCTCACACAGTTGTGCGAGCAAAGTGCGAAATCTTGCTTTGGGATGTCAGTTCCAGTAAAACTTATCTCAATGTAGAATAATATTACTCATTTGTGAATGAAACTTTTACAGTAATCATTGGTTATTTTAAATGAATACCAGTTTGTTTCGGTTTTTCATATGCTACGAAGTACGTTAATTAATTACAGTTATAGTAAAAATTGCTACAAGTAAAAAGCCTCCACAAAAAAGTATGGATTTTTTAATGTATACCTACTCCGTGCAGTAAATGAATCTGAAACGCTTCATACCTTTTGGAACACAATATTATACTTTACACATATAAATAAATAAAAAAACAACGATGCTAATGGACAACTTAAGCTCATTTCGCCCCGAGCGACGTTTCGATTACTCAAAACTTCCCTAAAAAGCGAAATATTTCCGCGTTGCTTGTCCGACATAAATCTCCCCATTAAAATAAAGTTATCGGGCAAAAAGTTTAATTGGCCAGCCTCGCTGTGGGGAGGGGAAAATTGGACTTTTAAGATGCATTATGTAACTGTGTTTTTTTACCTTATTAACAATTTAACTTTTAAGTTATTAACAAACCACCAACCGTTTATGAATGAAGGTTGCATTAATTGATATAAGCGTAGTATACAAGTTTGGTTAGCGTATTTAAATATCAATATTATTCAAAGCTAAAACGCGACTTTATTCAACTTATTATTTTTATTAGTCCAATTTTTTTTGGTGGAGGCCATCGCAACTGCTTATAAAAAGTTTAAAATAACATAAAATTTTGAATATGAGTTATGATGCTCTGCCCTCTACCCTAGAAATAGACCTTTGTGAATAGGCTTCCGTATTTATTCTATCACATTATACTTTTCTTATCAGCCCGTATCGTTGCGCAAAGGCTTACACACTGGTATGTATCGAAGTAGGCCACAAGTCTCAATTTGTAGTTTACGACCAAGGCACTGATAGGTACTGGTTGTCGGATTAGCCCTGGGACGCGACGGCACAAACCTATTTGTACATAACTTATTCGACTATTCGAAAAGAAAATAGCCTCACGTCATAACTAAAACAATTTTTACAAATCCTATTTGATTGTAATTATCTATTTTGGATATAATCTATACATATAAATAAAAATCAATGTTATTATGCTTGACCTTTAAGCGTTCCTCAATCATTCATCGGATTACGGTAAAACTTTGGTAAGTTGTGAACGCCGAGGAAGGTTTCTGAATTGAACAGAAGATCACGCAAACGAAGTCGCGGGCAACAGCTAGTATAATATTCTTCTCCGTCTTCCAACAATCACACTAATTATCTAGCCGTTATGTAACTAAGCAAAGTTTGCACTACGACGATTAAATAATAGATAAACCATACGGAAATATGTACGTTTATAAACAAAAGTCAAAGTCAAAAGTCAAAAATCATTTATTCAATTTAGGGCAGAAAACTGCCACTTATGAACGACAATAATAACATTATTGGCCCATATGGGGCAAAACATGTCTCCTTATTTTTTGGGCCCTACTAGCGCTTCGAGACAAGACACAGACAATCTGGCAAGTGCTGAGAAGAAACGCCGGAACAAACTCAGTCATCACTAGCAATCATTCATGACTTGGTACAAATGCTCGCGGTCACCAGACAAGGTTTCGGCGGGATTCGAACGCGCAACAGGCTGACTTTGTAGTCCGGAACGCGAACCACTAGACCAGACGGTCGTACTCGTATAAAGAAAAGAAAAGGTTTTTTGCAAATCTTGCAGTGTAGAGACATCATCCTTTTTACAGTCAATAACAATCAAATTGTAATCACTATATTAGCCTATCAGGTACAAACTCGAAAATTTTAAATCAAATTTTGCATTAATTAATGTGACTCTACAGGATGTTATAAAAATGCAAAAGGCGGACTTAAAGCCAAAATAATTCTCGACTGGTCAACCATGAGACCAGACAGGCACATAGTAAAGTAGATAAATAGTATGTTTTCTAGAAACATCCATGTGTGTTTTAGATATTTACACATCGATGAAAATTACATGGTAAATTCTAAAAGTACTTAATTGAACAAGTAGCAGTGTGAGACCACAAAAAATAACTACCCTATAAATTTTTCCTAATTAAAGTGCTCCCGGAGCTAGCGATTAGTTTACGGTTCAATTACCGGATTTGAATTGGTTTAACCAGCTGTTACCGGTTGTAATTAAGCTAGTCTTTGTTTTAACGATAAAGCAACAACCATAATGGCGACAGACACAGTAGTACAGCTCTATAAATAGTGCCTACAGTAGTACTATGACATTCGTGAGGCAAAAGGCATTTTGAAAAACTAATTATCATCTAATGACTCGCAGCTATTATTGAAAGTGACAATTCATGAAATGACAATAACATACCGTGTACTCAATACTCAATCATTTATTGCTTCACCATATTAGCAGTTAGGTGTTACAATCTTGGCAGTTACATAATATGGACGGTGGCAGGACGATCCTTCTAGAAACTTTATTGCTTATAAACTAAGTAGTTCAGATGATTTGAGTAGACGTCGCATCTACTACCGACTTACTGTTAAAATATTCGTCACAACTTGCCATTTTTTATTATTACAGGGTTACATTTCACGGTAGTGCCAATTTTTCAAGGACCACTCAGAATCAGTAACTAAATCGATCTACGTGAAAAACAAACTCTCTTTTTTTCATTTTTAATCCTTCCATTATACATTTGAAAAATAGAATACGTAGAAAATTTACGATTACTCGATTAAATTGCACTGTATGTGCACTGCATGGGGTTCTTGTTGGAGCGGCGTCAGCGTACGCCTGTGATCTCTGAAGAATGACGGCGCATCTCGCGTTTTATTATTATAAAAAAAAGATTTTGTGAGATTAGTTGTGGATTCTTCAGGGCGCAAATTTTATTGTATCAGAGGGCCTACTCTACTGATTTCTTTTGTAGAAATATCCTGTTTAGATTTTAAGCGAACAGATTTAGGATAATGATTTCATTCTCATTATTGCAGAAAATGGGACTAGGGACGGCTATTTAGTTTTATCACATCTTAAAGTGTTCTTTTTTGTATAAATCTCAGTTACCTTGCGATTTTATTTAGATTACATTATAATGGATTCAGTTTATCTATTTTGAAAGAAAGAACCCTTAGTATTCTTACACCTAGTATATAAATAAATATCTACTGTACCCATTAAGCAATCTTTTCGTTGCTACTTTACAATTAAATACTAAATTATTTCCTTTTAACACTTACTGTCCCAAAGTAGTTTGAGTTTATTGGAACGTGTATAAGTGCCTGGAAGAGGGCATAGATACTGAATAAATGAGTATTATTATTATTATTGAGTATTATTAAGTATTCATCACCTCACCACACATCTAAAAGTACATTGCAAGTAATGCACGGACGTCTGAGCTGTAACTCTATAAATCTTTAGTGCATGGACAATTGGACAGTGATGGTGTTAATATCGCAAAATAGTTGTAAGGTAAAAAAAAAATGGGACGTGTAAAAGAGCTTAATTTAGGCCTGTTTGGAGAAATAAATTGGTTTGGGGAAGCAAAATGATTTTTAATTTCTACTTAAATGATCCCATGTTGTATAATTGCATAGCAGAATCGATCTCTTACATTTTATATATTTTTTACACGTTTTATATAAGTTATCATGTTTTATTAAGGGTTAAATATGTCTCATTTACACACACATTAAATGCACCGAATTTAGGTAACTTAAAATCGTCAGTGTATTGCAATTCGATGTTCTTTTGTTCTGTACATTTCTCATTATTGCATTCTACATGCACATTCCTTTTTCGAGCCATTTCGTACATTAATAGCGAAATTTTATATGGAGACAATTCATTTCGCGCGCATTCACGTTCGAAAACTTATCAATATGCTCCTTATTTATATCAATATTGGGTTCAAAATTGATCAGACATTGTCGTGAGGTTATGAAAACCATTGTTTGTAGGCGACGCGGTATTAAGCCCCTGCAAGGATTAATTAACTTGCACTATAGTTCGAGCGATGTATTGATGCGAGAAATTAAAATATGCATGCATATGGGAACTTGAAGTCAAAGGATTCTGAATAATGGTTTCATTACGTAAGCCTTTGGACGAAGTCTATGTAGATATTCAGTTTTAAATAAGGGCCCGTAATTGAGTTGATGGGTTATAGTGGTTCATATTTTTTAAAGCTTGCTTAAGCATGTATAGTAAAAACTTTTTACAGGTTATTCCCAACGATGTTATATTGTCTAAATTGAGCATACTGCTTAAATCGTGCTAGAAAATTAGGTACTCAGATGGTATATTCCTTTTTAGGTTCTTGGAAAATCTTATTTACCATAACCTAAGTAAAATTGCAGGAAGCCGCTGGATGCCGGCCGCTTCCAACCGGCTAATCTGGAAGTCACTGGGGGAGGCCTATGTTCAGCAGTGGACGTCCTATGGCTGAAATGGTGAAGTAAAATTGTCGGCCTAAATGTTATACTACTCGTATACCTGCATAATTAACCCTCTACAAATCATCCCTGCCAGTTAAATGTACAATATTAATTAGTTTTACAAGTTACAATAACATGCAATGATACTACAATTTGAATTGTCGCGTTATTATGTTAATCCAGTGAATTAATTAGTAATATTATTATATTACTGATTTCATCGGAATAATTACTTTTAACACAACACAATTGCCCTCAAAATGTTAATATTTTAATATTATAAATACCTAGTTATTATTTAAACACAATTAAAACAACGGACCGTCGCAGACATGAATTAATCATAATTATGGGTTAATAAAGGTGGTATGAAGTATTAAAGCGGATAATAGCCAGGGAATTAGGGTAATATATTCTGACACGCGTCGAAAGACTGAAGGTTGTGTTCACAGTTTTACATTCATTTATAGATAAATTAGCTGTTCCATGCGTTACCAAGAGATGGCGCTGACAGTATATTAGATGGCGGTGGCGAGTCTAACTGTCGTATTGATATGATAATTCGGATGACAATACAATAATTTGATACCATCGAGATGATAAAGCGCGTTTTGTAGTATTTTTAAACTATAATATTAAAATAATATACACATCATACACATACACATCATACACTCATAGAGATCCATAATACACACTCACAATTATCGTTACACCTTCACATATGTACGTATCACGTACGTACATACTTCCACACAAACACATACTTATAAAATTATAACACTTAGTATAAGTCAGCTATAAGTCAGCATAACTCTGATAAATTGTTTCTTTTTGTTTTATTTTTGAGTTTTGTAACATAGTTTCAATTATATAGCATACCTACATAATTTGTCTAAAGGAAGAGCGGTTTCACCTAACACAGGCGTACACCTTATATGCCTAAAGGGTGATTTCATAGTCAAAGTTTATGTAAAAATATTTATATTGAAATAAATTATCATTATCATTATGAAGGCAATCTTTCTTTTTTTTTCGTCTATCAGGTAGATTGTCAAAAAGAGTTGGACACGTATTTTTTCTTTTTTTTATACATAATCAAAATATTACAGAGATACTAGCTGTTGCCCGCGACTTCGTCTGCGTGGTCTTTAGGGGTATGAAAATAGATGTTGGCCGATTCTCAGACCTACTCAATATGCTCGCAAAATTTCATGAGAATCGGTCAAGCCGTTTGGGAGGAGTACGGGAACGAACATTGTGACACGAGAATTTTATATATCAGATATTGATTTGAAATGCCGCATGACGTCGCGTCTTTGTACAATTTTTACTTAAAAGTGACGTCACGAGCTACCGAACTTTGATGCGCTTTATCGTTGTAATTTTTTGGTTGATTGACAAAAGAAAAAATTTAAGTGGCCATTATTTTTTGATAAATCTGACGGACTCAATAGAATTTCATTTTCTTTATCCAGTCGTTATCCCTATTCAAAGTGTTAAGAATTCATAATAACTACTGTAAAATTTGGTCGAAGAATTTTGCTTTCAGCAGTTAATAGTTTATTGAACCTTATTAAAAAAAACTAGTTTTAGTAGTCTGATACTTTAAATAGACAAGCAAACTATTAGAAAGTCTAATTAAGGCGACGGGCAAGGCAAGCATTAAGCGTTGACTAATACAACTTCTATTACGTGCCTAAGATAATACAAATGCTTCTCGCAGCCTAAACATCTATCCGTTGCGCTTCTGTGCAAATAGATTATTATTGCAAACAAAATATCCGCTCATGGAAAAGTAGGCGCTAAGAGTAAAATCCATCAAAATCCTTATAATTCTTAATTTATTGACTATTTGAAAAAAAAAAAAACTTCATCCTAAAGGCACGAATGTTATAAATAACTAAACCAACTTTGAAGCTAAACAAAAACGTCGCTTAAAATATAAATGTGTACAAGCTCGCGATATTTGCGGTACTTTGAAATATTTTTGTGTGTTTATAAGAAATAATAACTAGTATTTAGGTACATCAGGAAAAACTTCAACATATAAATTACATGATATATTAATTTCCGCATCCTATATCCAGTATTTTCGCCAGAAAACTTGTCCAAAAACACCTCTTTTACGTGTATTCTCCTTACCCTGCGCCTTAATGGACACTAACATATAATAGTATGGTCAGCTAACTCGCTTTATAATTAAAGGCCATCAACACAGCCCGTGTTAAAATGCTTTTAATAGGCGTGACTAGCTGAAATTGTTTTGTAACTACAAACATAATGTTACTACGAGTACTGAGCTGTTAAGTAGGTGTTAAAATCTTTCGGATGGTAGATTGCACACACTTAATATTGTTGCCGATGCAGAAAAGGATGGAAATCAATACTTTGCCGAACAAATTTGAACAACCCAACAAATATTGACGTTATGTGGTGATTGAACGATATGATATTATTCAAAAGGTAACGTTTATCGCAATCGTGCGTAAAACATTTATTTTGTTGGAAACAATTTCTGTTGAACGAGATGTTTGCTTGAGCGAGTCCGCCAAGACGTCGAAGAATGTGTGGAACTGTTGCGCACTTTAAAAAATAAACCTTGTTGTTGAAAGTGAGGTTCCAGCTAAAAAACAGGGCTACAGGTCTGCAGGTCTTCAACACAGGTTGAGCTGGTGCCTTATGGACAACATTTCGTTACTTTGACCGTTTTACGTTTTCTTTATAATCTATTTTTCTTTTGTTTGTTTTTAAATTAATTGATATTGGTATTATTGATTCGTCTGTCATTGTTTTTTGTCAATTTTTTTTGTGTTTAATAAAATATCTCCTTCTCTGATAAATATAAAGCTTGACGCCTAAAATATCATCCCGTTATTTAATATTCCACCTAACAGCAGGTATAATATTTGTATGCATTAACCGTTCGTCGAAATGATTTCAGTATATTCATGTTTTGAAGAATTAATTTTTGGAATCAAAAAATTTACCTTCGCACCGTGTGAGGTGAAAAATCGACTCCCGTCAGCGATTTCTATTCAGCTCATGTTATATACTAATAAACATACACACGAGATACAGGTTACTCCCGGGGATCATCAATCTTAATTTATTTAGATGTAATAGCAGTAAATATGGCGCAGTAGATATTATGCTGAAATCGTGAGATTCATAAAGATAACAAATACTCTTAGTTTAGATTAAATTAAATGTTAAGTGGCATTTTTCAAATTCTAAAATACGATCAAAAACACCAAGAGTTCTGTGTCCGAAATGCTTGCTCTTGCTTTGCTATCAGTTAGTTCACAGTATACGCTTTTACCTATGTCACTCGCGAAATTTCCACGAGAACATAACTATATTCATAGGTAAATAATATAACTCCTAGGTGTGGTTTTATTAGAATCTGAATCGTTCTCGGAATTACTTTGTAACACCTCTCCGTAAAGGCGACACGTACGAGTATGACACCACACTGGAGAGCAAATATTTACCTTCGGATAAAACTCTGTGCTTGAAATCCTGATCTCGGAGATTCTGTTCCTTAGAAAATGATACTCCTTTAGTAACATTTTAGTGAGCTTATTACTGGGATCTTAATAATACACTAAAGTTAACTTATACTCGTATAGGGGTATCAATGTTTAGGTTATACCAATACAATAGGGATGACGACAAACTTTTTTTTCTTCATCTAGGTAAATTATCGAAAAGTATTGAACACGTATTTATACTTTTTTCACATAATTAAAATATAACAAGGATATACTGATTTAAAATGTCGCATGAAGTCACGCCTAGGTACATTTTTAACTTAAAAGTGACGTAAAGAGCCCCCACTGATGAATTTTGACGCGCTTATCTGTGTAATTTTTTGGATGATTGACAAAAGAAAAAATAAGTTCATTATTTTTTGCTAATCTAACTGACGGAATAAATGGAATTTCATTTTCTTCAGTCGTCATCCCTATTCTTTTCAGACAGAGAGCTGCGATCTCACAGAAGAAGGTGCCAGGGATAGAGCTAGGCAAAAGAGCAGGAAAGTGGTCCCAGTCACAAGACGGGACATACGCTAGAAAGAAGAATACAATTCTTTTCAGTGTTGTTTAGTGCGTAGGTATATACCTATAAAATATTCCTCAGCAATGTAAATACCTGGACATACCTATGTATGTGTTTTATAATTTATAAGTATAACTATTTTCATCTCGCGACTTTGTCTACGTAGACTTCAGAAAGAGCCTAAGCCTTAAAGGAATTAATAATTATTGCACAGGAATACAAAAACATAACAAAATTGAATGTGTTAAGTTACATCAATTAAGCATCAATTTAAGCTTCCGTTCAGCCGTTTAAACGTGATTAAGTAAAAAACATCGAAACCTTTAAATTCAGACTTGACGAACTCCGTAGCCGAGAGGCGAGCATATCGGACTTGGTATCGCTATCTCTGAGGTCCCTGGTTCGATTCCCGGTCGGGTCAATGTAGAAAAATAACTTTTCTATATTGTCTCGGGTCTGGGTGTAGTGGTACCGTCGTTGTTTCTCATTTCTGTAACACAAGTGCTTCAGCTACTTATCATAGGATCAGAGCAATGTATGTAATGTTTTAAAAAAAATATGTAATGTATCTCCATGATATTCTTCCAAAACATAGCAAAAACCATAAATGTGACTGACAATATTTTTTCTATGTTTTTAATTTGTTCAGTGGGACTCTGCACTACTTTGCAAAATAGTGCCAAATTAGAAAAATACAATGTGTAAAAATGACTTTATCGTTAATTAATTTTAAAATTCGTATTTTTGGTTTCGGATACTATATCCGAAAAAATAAAGTTTCGCGGTCATTTATAGGCGTACGCCGACGCCAAACTAACAAGGACCTTTTGCATTGCACATACGGTGCAATTTAATCGACCAATCGTAAATTATTTACAAGTTTCATTTTTTACCAGCAGATAGGAATTTAAAAAAAACGTAGATGGATTAAGTTACTGATTCTGAGTAGCTTCTGAAATTTTGGCACTATCTTGCAATATAACCCTGTCTAAAAATATGGTGTGTAAAATTACAATTATTTGTCCCCAAGTGTATCTTCTCTATGTAAGATAATTAATTCCCGCAGTGAACGTATAAGGGATAGCTTTAATTCGACTGCTCATTCACGCCTGTAATGACATCACAGTAATGAAATCATTCTGTCTTTGTTAACAAATAATTTATGTTCATTGAGTGTATCGAAATTGGCGATTACGTTTATTAATATCATTTTATGCACAAGTTGCATTATTGAATTTGAATCTTTGAAATTAAGGGTGTATAAAGGCATTTAATCAAGCTCAAGATTTTCCATTTTAAGCTGAAATTTGGTTGTTTAGGCGGTCCCTGGAAAAAGAGTTCAACCTATAACGGAAATAGTATATAGCTTTAATTGAAGCCTTGCTTACAAGAATGAACACTTTTTACAACAAGACTCTTTTTACTTATTTAAACTTTATTGCACAGGTAAGTAGAATTGGCGGAATTAATGCTATACAGAATTCACTTCCAATCAACTTTATAGGCTTTTAGTAAATAAATCTTGAGAAAAGATTTCCATTCTCTTATACCTACTTAGTAAGTATATCTATCACGATTTTTAGTTACCTAAGTAGGCATAAAAAATGGTGATCATAAGAGGTCTTTGTAAACTCAAATAATTCCGTTTAAAATCGCTTTATCTTTACTTATTATTATAAAATAAATAAGGTAACATTAAGACCTTGCTATACGAGTAAGTTTATTTAAGACATTATGCATCTTCAATTGTTTTATGTAAATGATTAAAAACAAATTCCTTTTAAACATACTTTGATAACACTAAAGCTAATGACAAAACCTCCATTTCTATTTGTAAATGCAAAAGTTACTCGTTTGATCCTAATTTAGAAGTTAAATCTAAGTCTGTGATATTTCGGATTGAGTGTAATTAATTTTATTGAGTGTTATTAATTTTAAACATGCCTTTGGAGATATTAATTGAAATTTCAGGAATCACATCTGCAAAACTTTAAATTAGATAAGATATATTTTCATCTAGAGCACGATTCTACTAATCACATGCAACACCTTTAATCACTTCCTATTTTTTTTTTAAATAAATAATCTCTTTTTTTAAAAACATATCATTAAATACTATCTTTTTGAGAAGGAGCCTGCCTCTCGTAGCAAGGGGTAACCTTATACGTGAGCAGTTCAAACTTTGTACTTTGTAAGGTGTTTTAATAATAAATAATGTATTTTTTATTTATCTTAAGTTACTGATTCTGAGCCACTCCTAAAGATTTGGCACCCCTTTGCAATGTAGCCCTGTATGTTCTTCGATATCGAGATATTGAGTCATTCACTCCCTTCTCAGTCATATCACTCTTCACACAATCTATCCATCTCTTCTTAGGTTGTCCGCTACCTCTCTGTGAATCATGTTCCCTTTAATCGAACTATGCAAAAAACAAAAATTTTTTTTTTACAATTTACAATTAATTATTCCGTACGCGTGGATAATTTGACTGATTCATGAAAAAAAAATGGTACAAAAAACGGTATGTGCACTGCGTAAGGTTCTTGTTGGCTCGCCGTACCTACGCCTCCTATGAATGACCGTGCGGCTTTCGTAGTCTCTCTATTGACTTTATTTTCGGATATTATATATTTTTTCGTAACATACGACTGTTAAAAATTAACGATTAAGACGCTTCTTTATATAGTTCCCTAGATCTTAGTTTTTAAATTTGGCACCCCTTTGCAATGTAATCCTGTATTGCGTCAACCCCAGATGACCAGGTAATAGGGCAGGCGAATGATGAGGCTTTATTTTTTAAGTTATCATGATTCTAGAAAACTTAAAATATTTTCACATTACAAAAATAATTTGACAAGACAGATAATAGCGTTGAGATTTGATACCTTTTCATTTGTAGTCTTCAGAGAAACGTTGATTTACTTGTTGTCTTATTTAAGAGTAGTTTACCTGCAAACAAAGATATAGACATTATGCAACTTAATATTATATTGTGTTATGCTAATTATAATCTAGCTAGAGACACTCTCCGGCTTGCTACGGGAGTACTAAGTATGAGAGACACAACACAAAGTGACTGGTAAGAAAAAGGAATCTCGCTTTAACAGGACATTCTGCCTATTATGGTAAACAGATTTTAATACGGGAGCAAAGTCACAACACGAAAATAAAAAAGCTGATGCTTCGATCAAGAATACACTAGATAAGCGGTCAACAACTCAAAAACGGCTAAGTGAATAACGCCTCACTTCAAAGTGGGGTCTTATTTTGTATAAGTTATTTTGTACTTTATTTCTTAGACTTTATGAGTTGTAATTGTAATGAGTACTTGCTGCAGATGTGTCAAAATAAAATAGGACCGGATTTTCACGAACGCGTGTGAGTATGGACACAAACAATACTGCGCCATAACGTTTGCGTTTAAGGCATACGTTAGAACAAAATTATTGATTGTTTTATAGTCCTTTTTCTATTCAATAAAATAAAAGTAAGACGCTGCCATATTAGAGTACTCATTTAATAAGCGAGGCGTTACCTAGTGTATTCTTGATCGAAGAGCTGATCGTGAAGGTCAATGACAATTTAGTATCGAAAGGTGATTTTTTATTCTTTTGATTTCGATATTAGTGCCGTTGTTGCGAACCGGTCATTAGATCGGACCTTTTCTTTAACATAGACACTTTTTAGGTTTTTATAAATGCTTTGTATAGTCTTTTTTGGAGTTGTCTTTGTTTTGTTTTCTATGGTGGTTGTGTGTCTTTTATGTTAAGTGAATACTATATTACAATTTAATTATTATCACCCTTTATCTGAGCTCTCCTTTTCTTTCCCCATCTACAGTCCTCTTCCTTACCAGTTTGTTAAATTTGGTCCATTCACCGGTAAAAATATCATCGCGATCGTCTTTTTTCATTTCCAAAATTTTCCCTCAAGAAAATAATAATTACCTAATATGATTACTAGAGCTCAGACTAAGGCATTAGAATCGAGTAAAGCCGAGGCCCCGCCGCCGAGCTCCGGCATGCCTCACGTTGCTGCGCTTGAACCCGCTGCCGTAGAAAATTTACTCTCAACAAGCACCGGCACGTCTCATGTCGCTGCGCCTGCCACCGTGTATCCCGCCCTCGCAGCAGATTGTGATTCCGAGGCAGGATCGAGGAGCTCGTCTTCTGCTACAATACGGGCACGTATTCTCAGCAAAAAGGCGGATTATGATCGGAAAATCGCCGAGAGCCAACGTGCAGCCGCAACAGCTGAAGTCAAAGCGCTTGAATCGGAGTTACAAGCAGAAATAGCTTTAATTGAAGCTGAAGCTAGTCACCATGGCAGCTCCCGTGCAAGTCGTCGCAGCATCAATACATGGATAGATGGAATACAAGCACCGGATCATCACACTACCGAGACAGGCGTACCAATCTCTGTGCGGCCTGGGAGACCCACAAGTGCCCCTTTACATATGTTTTGTCCACAGCAACCAGTTAGCTTTGTCACAGCAGATGCCCCTCAATTTGTGCGTCCCGACAAGCCCAGTCCTGCGGTTGCAGCGCTTCACCGCCGAGTGTCATCGCCCTCCGGCCCTCGCGTCCCTTTAGACCGTGTCGTATTGCCTACAGAGGTAATACCCGGTCCGACGCCATTTAGGCCTTGTATCGGTGCACAGGACCCGGCTATTGGTAACACATCAGATTTCACTATTTTAGCGCAAGCAATTCAAAATTTATGTAAAGATAAGTCAGAAAGTCGACTTCCTAATTTTGATGGTCAACCGCAAGATTGGCTATCTTTTAAAAATGCATACGACTTTACATACAAGTCGTACTCTCCACTTTGTAACCTATCCAGAATAAATGCAGCGTTGTTCGGGTTGGCTCGCGAGGCGGTGGGTGCCTTGCTGGTAACGGCAAGCGACCCCAGCGACGTGATCGCCTTTCTTGAGCTGCAATTCGGTCGTCCGGAGCTCATCGTGCTGCAGGAGGTTGCAATGGTGCGAGCACTACCTAAAGTACAGAGTGAAGGCAAGGATTTGCATATTTTTGCCAGCCGTGTGCGCCGTTGTGTTTCTGTTATGAAATTTTTAAATAACAAGGCTTATTTAGAGTCACCAGAGCTTTATAACTCTTTATTGCTCAAGTTGTCTCCAGCTATGCGCACTCGCTGGAAAGACTTTGCAAAATCTCGCTTCACTCCTGGTTCACTAACTAAACTGGAACTGTTATCAGATTTTTTAACTGACGAAGTAGTCACTGAATTCCAGTTTGGCGTGTTGACTGAGGCAAGTTTTCATTCAGTTCAGCCTCAAACTAAAAAGTTTGATAGGGTTCAGGTATTAAATTCTGAAAAAACTGCTGAAAAACATGTAAAATTGAATTTAGATTCAAACAATTATATACAATCATGTTCATACTGTCAACAAAGTCACTCTATTGACAGTTGTGACAGTTTTATTTCTTTGGACTTTATGGCTAGGCTAAAATGGGCTCGCGACCAAAAAGTTTGTAACAGATGCTTGAAAAAAGGTTCTCATCGTTACAGATCGTGTAATCCAAAAACCTTGTGTCAAGTTGTAGGTTGCAAATACAGACATCATAAATTGTTACATAATTTTAATGTTACAAATACACACACTACGGTTGAAGTAACGTCTACAGACACAAAACCCGAGCCATCTTGTTCGACCACTGAGACTGTCACTGCAACCGTGGCTCATGCTACCTCCGATGGTCCTCTAAAAGCATTACTTAAAGTCATCGCAGTCACAGTTAGTGGTCCTAAGGGATCTATCGACACCTACGCCCTTCTCGATGACGGTTCGTCAAGCACTTTTATCGATAACGAAATATCTGATCGGATCGGCGTAGAGGGTCCTAAATCTCAAATAAGGGTAGATAGTATGGGTGGAATGTCCAAATTGACCGATGTGGAGTATGTTGATTTCTTTATTAAAGGCCGGTATGCCTCTGAGTCCCAATTTCATAAAATTTCTGGTGCACGGTCGGTTGCGACTTTGGGTATTGCACCCCAGTCAGTCAGCCTTAATGACATTAGGCATTTATCACTTCCTGTTGTCCCGTACCAGAACGCTGAGCCGAAATTATTAATTGGGATTGACAATTGGCATTTGCTCACTCCAAGAGAGGTCCGCCAAGGTACCAAATCTCAACCTGCCGCATGTCTTACTACTCTAGGATGGGTTGTATTTGGATTTACTTCAAGTAGGACTCAACCAGTGGTATTTGTTAACCATAGTGTGGCACAGGATGCCTTTGCTGAAGCTGAAACTTTAATTCAGGATTATTATAAGTTGGATAGTATTGGGATTGTCAAACGTCAAGTGTGTTCTGCGGCGGATAAGCGGGCTACAAAGATTCTCGAAGACACTGCTCGTCGTTTACCTAACGGACAATTCGAGGTCGGTTTGTTGTGGCAGTCCAATGACTTTGATATCCCAAATAGTTACCCGTTAGCATTGTCACGATTTAATAGTCTTGAAAAAAGATTCAGTCAGGATAAAGCATACGCCGATAAATACAAACAAAACATCCACGCTATGTTTGATAAAGGCTACGCTGAAGTTTGTAACCTGCCTTCAAATTCACCAGTTGTGTGGTATTTACCTCATTTTGGGGTTGTTAATCCTAACAAGCCGGGGAAGTTGCGTGTAGTACATGACGCTGCCGCCCGCAGCCAACAAGTTAGCTTGAATTCTCTCTTGTTGACAGGCCCTGACTTACTTTCATCGCTGCTAGAAATAATTTTACGTTTTCGTGAAGGTAGGATAGGTATGACCGCTGATATTCGCGAGATGTTTCCTCAAATAAAGATAAGGCCAGAAGACAGAGATGCGCAGCGATTTCTATGGCGTGACTCCCCCGACTTGCCTCTTTCAATTTGTAGGATGTCATCTATGATATTTGGCGCGGCTTCTAGTCCCTTCACTGCTCTTTATATAAAAAATAAAAATGCTGAAGAGCATCAGAACTCTTTTCCTGAGGCCGCCCACGCCATAGTCAATGACACCTATATGGATGATTTTATTGGTAGCCTTAACAACACCAATGATGCTGCCCGTCTCGCTAGAGACATTATCGAGGTCCAAAAGCGAGCGCATTTTGAAGTGCGAGGCTGGGTTTCTAACGAATCTGCCGCACTAGCCTTTGTACCTCCTGAACTAAGGCTCAATAGTATTGACAATCATGTAGATTTAGGTCACTTTCCGCAAAGTGTGCGAGCGTTAGGACTTATCTGGCATCCTTCTACTGATGAAATAGGTTTTAATGTGGACGCTTTAAACACCTCGCCCGCTTTGCCTGACAAAATCACGAAACGTCATGCGCTTTCTAGTTTGATGCGTGTTTTTGACCCGCTTGGAATTCTCGCACCCATTACTATTAGAGGTCGCATCATATTTCAAGTATTGTGGCGTAGAAAGGTTAAGTGGGATGATGCTCTTCCCCAAGATTTGCTTTCTCAGTGGAGGGCTTGGCTGTCTTCGATGTCATCGGCTGTCAAACTGCGCGTTCCGCGTTGGCACTCGAAGGAAGCTGAGTTACTAGAGCGAGAGTTGCACGTGTTCTGTGACGCCAGCGAGCATGCGTACGTGGCAGTAGCGTACTGGCGTCTAGTATTTGTTGATGGTCATGTGCATCTTTCACTCATTTGTAGCAAGTCAAGAGTAACGCCCTTAACCCCTACTACCATTTCACGCTTAGAACTCCAGGCCGCTACGATCGGAGCTCGGTTGGCCTCCTCGATCTGCAAAGCCCACAAGTATAAGCCAGTGCGTCGTTATTTTTGGACCGATTCAAAAAATGTGCTTAGTTGGCTGCGCAGTGATGCGCGATCTTATCTTCCTTTTGTCGCGCACCGCCTGGCAGATATCTTGGAGCTTTCCACTCTCAGTGAGTGGCGCTGGATCCCTACAGTATTGAATGTGGCTGACGATGCCACCCGTGCCGACCCAAGTGCCACTCTTTGCGATAGTCGTTGGATTGACGGTCCTGAATTTTTGAAATCGCCTCCTAGTGACTGGCCTATAGAAATTACCAGTTCCGGGGCCCTCATTACCAACGAGCTTAAACCTAGTGCCAGAATCAATCTCATTGTAGATAACCTCACCCCGCATACCCCCACCAAAACACCTTTCATACCAATGACTGCTGATGCATCCCGCATCAGCAAATGGCTGATCCTAATTCGATCGACCGCGCGTGCGCACCAATGCGCGCAAGTTTTCAGGCGTTTGAGAAGTAGAGCAAATATTGTAGACTCAACCTCGCACACTCCTGCTTCTAGGCCTAGAATTAGTGTTGCCCAACTTGCTCAGCTTCTTTCACCTCTCTCTGCTGAAAATTTACGCATTGCCCAAACCCATGTCCTGCTTAAATCGCAGGAAGAGTCTTTTAGAGAGGAGATAACCGCACTACGTTTGGAAGAACCAATACCACGATATAGCAAGCTCGCCAAACTTCATCTAATTCTTACTTGTGACGGACTGATGGCGCTGTCAGGTCGCATCGGAGCAGTCGCTGACCTCACGGGAGTGACCAACTTCCCGGTAATTCTAGAGGCGGGGCATCGAGCTACAACACTTCTTATTCAGCATTATCATCGTCGCTTACTCCATGCAAATAATGAGACTGTTGTGAATGAGTTACGCCAACAATTCTGGATTGTGAACTTAAGAAGCGCGGTCAGATCCGTGGCGCATGCTTGCAACTTTTGTAAGATTAAGCGAGCCCGTTCCCTAAATCCTCCTATTGGAAATCTCCCACATGCCCGTTTGGCCCATCATCGCCGACCATTTTCATTTATCGGCCTCGACTATTTCGGGCCCGTCCAAGTTACTATTGGAAGAAGGCATGAAAAGAGATATGTGGCGCTATACACTTGTCTTACCACCCGCGCAATTCATTTAGAAGTCGTCCAAGACCTCTCTACTGATGCTGCTCTGATGGCATTACGCAGATTTACGGCGCGTCGTGGGTGTCCATCTCAAATCTGGTCTGATAACGGGACAGCTTTTGTCGGTGCCGCCAAGTTCCTACGACAGCTTTATGGCCCAGAGGTGCAAGATTTCGCAGCAAACTGGAATGTCGAATGGAGATTCATCCCGCCAGCAGCGATGGGTGGAGCGTGGGAGCGACTGGTGCGCTCAGTCAAATCTGCGCTTAAATTTACATTAACGGAGCGAGCCCCTAAAGAGCACACGTTAATGACTCTGCTGGCAGAGGCAGAAGCCGTGGTGAACTCAAGGCCTTTAACGCACGTTTCCACCGAGTCAGAAGAAGAGGATGCACTAACACCATTTCATTTTTTAATTGGTTCCTCCTCTACTGCCAACAATTTTGCCGCAGGAGAACCTCAAGACGAATATGGCCGTTCTTCATGGCGAAAGGCAATTCGTTTAGCAGACATTTTTTGGCAACGGTGGATAAAAGCATACCTTCCGACACTCGTTCCACGGCGCAGGTCCGGCGAAGCAGCCCCCGCACTGGCTGTCGGTGACCTTGTTCTCATTGTCGATGCTAATCTGCCGCGTGGGACGTGGCCACGTGGACGCGTTACCCGACTTTTCCCGGGTACTGACAACATAGTGCGCGTTGCTGAGGTCACCACAGCAGCAGGGCTCCTACGCAGACCCTGCAAGAAGCTGGTGCAACTGCCGATCTAATGGCCTAGCGTAGCTTCTCCCGCCTCTTTTATCTCTGTTGAAAGAGAGGGAGAGATGTTGCGAACCGGTCATTAGATCGGACCTTTTCTTTAACATAGACACTTTTTCGGTTTTTATAAATGCTTTGTATAGTCTTTTTTGGAGTTGTCTTTGTTTTGTTTTCTATGGTGGTTGTGTGTGTCTTTTATGTTAAGTGAATACTATATTACAATTTAATTATTATCACCCTTTATCTGAGCTCTCCTTTTCTTTCCCTATCTACAGTCCTCTTCCTTACCAGTTTGTTAAAAGTGCCGTAGTAAAAGTTGTTTATTTAGATGGATAGAATACCGTTAAATTCCCGATTCCCTCGTCTTATTCTACATTTTACTGTTACGCGGTCTCATGCGGTGTGCGGCAGCAAACGCACACCTTTGTGAACTTAGTACCCGACATTGGAAATAAATATCTTTTTTAGGTTTGCTTGAAAGATTTCGATAAGTAGTGGATAGCAGAGAAGCGAATTTATTTTTTAGTAGTTTAAAAAATATATTTAGCTTGATGGCTTTTAATGAAATTCTGTTCTACTACACTTGGAAATTATTGGAAACTTCTTCTTCTATATTTCCAACAGGCAAACGATTGACGTCCAGCCCAAAACGTCTTATCAAGCAAGAACCCTAAAACCCAGAACTATACTATACAAGTCTATGGCGCATTATCAAGATGTGGAATATGTCACTCGATAAACCTAACACCCTGCATAGTCTATGGCGCATAGTCCAGATGGAGTTATGCAAGCTAACGCATTGCAGGTATGCCAAAGCGCTGCGGACATAACCGCACTGAAAATGCGCGGAATTTTCATATTTAATTACTTATTTTAAAACATTTGCTAAAATTTAATTTTAAACGCATTTGTGTTTGCGGTGCCAATTTGTATATTACTTATTTATGTTTTCTGTGCTTTGGTCTGGTTAACAAAGAGTTTCGTAGAACAATTTTTAGGAAACTATTTTTGTGCAATATGTAGGGCTAAGCGATCCATTATTTTATAGCTTTAAATTAAATTCTTAATCTTTCTATTAATTATGTGAAGCACGCTTTGTGGTTAGGTATTTCCATATACTTGTTTACTCGTGTCTTAAATACATCCAGAATCCAGATTAAAAATATCAGACACAAACAGATGCAAGGAGAATGTCCTTTAAAACACTGAGAAACTTTTCGCAAACAAAAAACATTTTACTAGCTTCTGCTAGACTTCTTCTGCGTAGGGGAAAGAGTTATCAATTAATCATTCCACAGAAACACACTACTACAATATTTCATCATCATCATTTCAGCCATAGGACTTCCACCGCTGAACATAGGCCTCCTTCAATGATCAATCATTGGGGGGGATTGCAAATACTCACCACGCTTGGCAAGCGGGTTGGCGAGGGCAGTTTTTTATAAGATTTCGCACGTAGACGCTGCTGCCCGTCTCGTGCTACAAGAATTAGTCGCCTCTTACGAGACGCCTCCTGTTGGCGGTGGAGAAGTGTAATCTTTACGGTCGTCTTCACGAGGTACAATATAATATTTATGCAAGAAAATATTTTTACAATATTTATTTATAGTCAAACAAAATGTCTAAAAACATGCAGTTACAGGGTAATCACCCTTTTTAATCTTAGTCTCAAAATGCAATACCCATAATTATTTAGGAAATAGTTAAAATATTCTCTGTTCTGTGTATTTCTGAAATAGCTTGATCTGCCTTTCAAATTTTAGAGTTGCTGCATAAATTACACTTAAGTTCTGCATAAACACATTAACACGATGAATGTCTTGCAACTGGTTATTGTCGGATTTAGCTTTGGCTACGTTCCAGTGTCCCAGGTGTGTCCCGATTGTGCAATCCGCTGGCTACCGGGATGCCGCTAAACCGGACTAGTTAGTAAACATTAGGAGTTAGGATGCTTTACAGCAGCATTTAGGCATCGAGTACATACTCTATAGAGCAGCAATACCACGCATCTTTCTCCGAAACACGTTAGTGATTTTTCATTTACACTTAGTATGAATCCCGCCTATAGAGTTGTAAATTGACGGTCATATGCTATAAGCGTCTGTCATTTATGATAAATGCTTGGTCACATTGGACATTTATTGTCACGATGGTCACATATATTTTTTTAGTATAAATTTAAAAAAAATAAGAATTCCACTAAAGTAAGTCTTAAATCAATTGAGAAAATTTGACGTCTTATAGTATAGTAGGTTGAAGAGCTGTTGTCTGTACGTAAGGTGCAATTTAGCAAATGAACTATGAATAAATTTAATTAAGTGTTATTAAGGTTAACCTTAAATAAATAACAGTATTTTGCAGATTTTAGAAATTTTCATTTCGTTATAGATCATCACTACTAAAGCCTCTCTCTTATAATAATGCACTTATTTGTGACCAAATGTTCTCTTTTCATAGTTTGTCAATAGAATTGATTGGTCAGACATTTATAACGTGACGGACACTTTACAACTATAATCCCGCCCATACAACAACAGTACAGATACAGATTATTTTGTCGAACAAATCACATGACATTTCTACTTTATGGGTATGTGCTCTGCTCCATGCATTTAGAAGACCTTTTTGCTCCAGTGGTTCGCGTTCCGGACCACAAGACCAATTCTCTACCAGTCAACCTGCCTCAGCACTTGCACCTGAGTCATGGATGTCTGAGAATGTACGAGTATTTTGTATGTTTGTCCATTATCGTAAGGGCAGTAGGCTCAACCTGCTTGTAAAGAGGCAAAAATAGTTTTTATTAGTTTCGACTAGTAGTGAAGGGTAAGTACCTAATAGTGAAAGGAGTTGTTTAAGGAGTAGAATTATCCAGTAAGAAGAAGAGAACTAATAAAATTGGACCCTTTTGAAGTTGCAAAGTTTGTAAACCAATTAATTTTTTAGTTTATTTAAAAACGCTGTGTACGCCTATTATTGGCATATGTATAAGAACTTATTAGCTCAAATAAGTATATTTTTTAAGAATGTATTTATATATATGCTGTTGGTGTACCTTATTGAATAAATAAATAAATAAATAAATAAAAAAACCAAAAAATCATTATTTTAGGCAAGCTAAAGAGATACAAGATTTACAAGCGAAATACAAGAACTAGCAATAGACTTGTTGCTGAAAATATACCCAAAAGAGTTCGTTAAAAAAAATGCTACTGGATGTGTATTCTCATATTTAATAAAATACCCCAAAATACGAAGGACTCGCCCTTATATAGATTTAAAGGTGCCCTTTATAAGTGGCTAAATGAACACTGCTTTTACGATGTTAATGAATATCTAAATATTAAATGAATTGGCTTGATTTTGTATAGTCAACGGCAGGTCAACCTACCCAAAAAATTAAACCATTAACCATAAACATTAAAGGTCATTGAACCGATTTTAAACTTTAAGTCCGATACGTAGAGATCAATATCAAATTGAGAAAATTTGACGATTTGTGGTAGGTTCACGTGCTGTTGTCTGTACCTTACATTTCATGACATATTATAATTAATATTGTTATTACTATTGCTACTCGTACATGACATTCCAAATATTTTGATTGAATTCGATAATGTAATTTTTTAACATAATTATAAATATGTATTTGATTACTATTCTTAGTTAACTGAAAAAGCTGACTTTCTGACCCTTTTTAAAGGCAATTAAATATTCATTTCATTTTATTCCTTTTAGATTAAAAGTTCTGCTTAGATTCATCACCATCATTTCAGCCATAGAACGTCCACGTTTGAGCAAAGCCCTCCCCAATGACTTCCAAATTGCCCGATTGAAAGCGACCTGCTTAGGTTTAAGCGAAATAATTGGTGTGTTGCTTCGAAGAATTTATTTCAGTCACGTCTTTATATCATTAAAATGTTTAGATTTGTTATCAGACTGTTACCTTCAGTTAACACAGTGAAACTTCAAGTCAACAGAAAGTTTTTCACAGGTTAAACAAACATTGTCGTATAGAAGGCAGTATGTGCTAGCTGATTACCTTATACTTTAGTAATAGAGGTCAAAGCTGACTTATGGAAACTTTCGTACTCGAATATCGAGAAGAGTAAACAAAGCTAGGTCATCAATAGACAGCAATCTGCTAATAGAGAACGCACTCAGCCTGTCTGGGCGGGCAATCTGCCTAATGTGGGTAGTATAACAGAATGGCCGTGCATTTTAGCTTTGGTGACTACTTGATGCTACACGATACTAACCCAGGTTTAGTAGGGTTTGGGTCGTGATCTCAATTTGGCTCTAAAGTTATTTGGTTGATGCTTGTGAATGAAACATGTTATGTTTTCTATTTTAGTACTACATATTTAAAAAATATAAATATTGGTTGCTCTGATCTTAAGGTGCTGAAGCACCTGTGTTATAGAAATCAGAAACAACGACGGTACTACAACACTCAGACCCGAGACAATATAGAAAATGTCGTTTACTACATTGACCCGACCAAGAATGAAGCCAGACCAGACCAGAGCAGACCAGACCTCAGAGACGGCGACGCCAAGTCCGGGGTGCTCGCCAGTCGGCTACGGAGGTCAAAACTATTGCAATCGCGTAAATAAAATAAAACAGGAGTTAACACCCAAAAATCCTTTTGACAGCTTCCGCTACGTGCGCTGCGTTAACGGTTAAAGTTAAACACATGTATGACGGAATATTATTCCCCTTTGAAAGTTAAAAAAAGTCCGTGACAGTACAATTTTGTCTATCTTTCATGCTTGACTCACTATAACCTTTTTTATGGTAATAAAATTTGTTGTAAAATAATACATTATTTGGTCGTTGATAAAGACTTCAAGTGATAGAACAAATTCCAATCAGTCGAAGCCGCAGGCGGAAGCTAGTCCGTACTAATTGTAGCATGGATGCTGAAAGTACTTATTACCCATCTCAGCAGAGTGCGTCCTTTGGCGCAGGCAGACCAATATGCGAGGCGATGGTCAAAGCGCTCGCCTCCGGCGTCCTGGCTTTGATACTTTGGATTTAATGAAAAATCACGTTTCATCTAAATGACGGCCTTATGCCTGAAAAATGAAACCGTGTGTAGTATTAACACTTTCGTTTTGTGAAGCTTGCAAAATAAATGCTAGTATGATTTAAAAAAAAATGAAATATCAATGTAATATAATTTCTACGGACGATTATACAGTTAAGTAATAAAGCTATTACAGGAAAAATGCATTTCGCATCATATTTTGTAGGACTCTCTTGTCAGAAAACAGTAGCTTTCGCAAATTTTTCCCGACAAAGTTTTACCCACTAAAAAACACACGGTGTACCTCGCAACGTATGTTGACGATGGCATGGTTGACGGGCATGGCAACCCGTATTTGGACTGGAAGTCTTTCATGCATCGCTCTGCTATGATTTAAGGATGTTACGGAGCCAAGATGTGGACACTCACGGTACGATTAGAACAACAATATAATGCTTAGTGGTCTTTGGAGAGAGCTATGATTTCTCTAGCCTTTATCCAGCACGTCAGTCCACTGCTGGACAAGAGCTAATTGTGATGAAGGAGTTTTCTGACAGCGCAGCAAGTAGAGTTGGCAAACTATGTTATACGTCACTTCAAGCAGTAATAGATAAATAGAGTAAAATAATGATACAATAGTGGTGGTGGTAAATGGTAAACAAAATAGAGGTCGATAACTTAAAAGATGGGAGGACGAACTCAATCTCATAGCAGGTTCGAATTGGAGAAGTGTTGCAAAAGATAGAAAACAATCGAAATCTTTAAAGGAGGCCTTTGTCAAGACAATAAACACACTGAACTTTTAAATATATAAAAATAAAAGAAAGTCATTAGTTACACCATTTATAAGAAGGGAACAGCTGGACCGATTTTTATGATCTTTGCTTTGTTGAATTTGTCTCCGCCTCGAATAGCAGAATAACTATAAAAATACGGAAAAAAATACACAAAAAAAATTATGAAGGTGCGGTACAAAGTTCGCCGGGACAGCTAGTACGAGTATACTATAAAAATAAAAGAAAGTCGGGTTAGTTACTCCATTTATAAGTAGGGAACGGCTGGACCGACTTTTATGATCATTGCTGTGTTAAATTTGTCTCCGCCCCGAATAGCAGAATAGCTATTAAAACACGGAAAAATCACAAAAAAAAATTTTAAGGGGCGGTACGAAGTTCGCCGGGACAGCTAGTATACTATAAAAATAAAAGAAAGTCCGGCTGGACCGATTTTTATGATCTTTGATTTGTTGAATTTGTCTCCACCCCGGATAGCAGAATAAGTATAAAAAACGGAAAAATTTACGAAAAAATTTTTTATAAAGGCGGTACGAAGTTCGCCGGGACTGCTAGTATACTTTAAAAAAGGAAAGTAAAAAAGGAAAGTAAAAAAAAACAGAAAAGGAGTTTCGCGATTAAAGGGCTATTGATTGATAGATTGATAAGTTGTATTTGAGCATAAGAAAAATCCTCTAAATGAAGTTAAGTAATGTAATACAACCCTATATAGATTTCATTATGAAAGTTTCAAACACTTTCCTATAAAACCTTATTAGTTTAGTTACACATACCACAAAAGTCCGAGGCATGTAAACTAATTTACCCGCCCACATCCGTCACTCAATTAGGACGAAAATAAATAGCCTGTGAGGCCAAGCCGAATGTTAGTTCTTCTAATTCGTTCGTATGAACGTGTAGTGTTTTCGTGACGACATTAATTAGATTCATGTTGCTTTGAACGTTTAATCAAGTGCCCTTTGAGTAGGTACTTAACAAAGTTTCATTTATTTATTTAAACATCAAACGAATGCCGTTCATTGATTTTTAATTCAATTCGTACAAATTGTTTACAAATAAATTGCTTTCACAATCACACCAATTATTAGCCCCAAACTAAGCCAAGCTTGTACTATGGCAACTAGATAACGGATAAACATACAAAAATATTTTTATAAACATCCATGACTTAGGTACTAATGCTCGAGCTCATCACACGAAAATTTTCCCCTTGCGAGATTCGAACCCGCAACCGCTGGCTTTGTAGTCCGGAGCGCGAATCACTACACCAGACGGTCGTCAACAAATATACTAGTTATAGTTACACGACCCGTATACTACAGCATGGCCCGGTAATTCGCGTTAAACGGGAAGGGTACCTTGTTCGATTCCCGGTTCGGGTCAGTGCTGAAAAAATCGGTTCTAAACTGGCTCGAGACTGGGTGTGCTGGGAGACGCTCCTGGCAAAATACATTGTCTGGTACCTCCTCCACTGTCAGAATGTTAATTCGTTACTTCGAGACCATGACGGTTAGTCTGCTGTCTGGTGTTTATACAGGGTGGCTGGAACTGAACCCGATATAACAAATTCGCATAATAGTGGAGGTCATTTGCTAATTATTGGACCTTACTTTCTTTATTTAATTCAATGTCATGTATAATTATTGACTGACTGACTGTGACTCGCCTTGGGACCTTTGTTCTGGATTCGGGTCACAGTCGAATACATTTAAAAAACAAAGTATTCTAAATTAGCTCGAGTCTGGGAGTGCTGGAAAATGTCTTTGAAAATGGCTACGGTGTACTTCACAACAAAATAATGTTATTTCCTTGGAGAACATGACAATTGGAGTTTGACGTTTATTTATTTATACAAATCCGCGTTCCGAGCTAATTTTTATTGACTAATATACACGGACAGTCGTAGTTATTTAAATGTTATACTCTCTCATCAAACTTGTGACATTAACATTCAACACAATCATAAAATGTCGCAAACGTAAAATAAGGTAGGATAAATAGACTAAATACTCCTAAAACCAACTGAAGACCAATTTGTTTATTCATGAACCAATGAATAGCAAAACGCATTTGTCTTAAACAGCACTTGATATTTATTTGCTAAAGGTCGTTTTAACCAAATCACTAAGCAAACTGGAATCGCGGACCATTACCCCTCTCCAGTTTCATTGAAGATGTCTTGGCGGTGATGGATCGCCCAACACTTAGCAAATTTTCATCCAAAGTTTCATTAATGCCCACTCAGTGTCTAAAGTGGGATTTGTGCTCTACTTATAAGCAACAAAAAAACAATTTATTTTTGTAAATTGACCTAAGTTGAGCTCTTTTACACGTCCCAACCTTGTACGCATGTACGTAAAAATGTGTTACATTATACAATTTTTATAGTATACGTATCCTTCGTATGAAACAAATTCATCAACTTTCAAATCACTTCCCGATCCAAGCTGACAGATCTTCAGATTATTTGCCAAGTTTTTAGTTACTTAATATCGGGATAAAAGGAAATTAATGTTCAGTCTGAAGTATTCTGAACGAATTCCCCGTCGGCAATTCCTTCGAACTTTATTAAAATTAGTTTAGTCTTATTGGACGCAGATGTCGCGCTAGATTAAACAAATTTTGATGAACCTTTTGGTACGAATTGACAATGACAGATTTAATAAAACAATGTTACTGATTCCGGTGTGATTTTTTTCGAATTCTTTTTTAATATCGGAAATGGAAATTGAAACAATGGACAATAAATGACGAAGAGAGCTAAAATTTGTGGATAACTAAGTTACTACTAGAACTTGTGAAGATCTATAAGTAAAACATACTGTGCCGACCCCAGATGGCCTGAGAACAGGGCAGGCGAATGATGATGATGATGATGCGTAATATATGGACTATATTAACATAGGACATAACAGACTATTGTAGGATGACATTACATCACAAGAACTCATAAACACTAAATTAGGAGTACGGAATAGCCTTAAGAGTGTAAGTCTAGTCTCGAAGTGCGTTTAGGCAAGAGTTCAGAATTAATCTCTACACATAAAATCTATCCAGCCTTCGATATCCATATAACGCTGTCCCAGTAACATTAAAACGTATCTACTAAATTACGAAAACCGTATTACCAATATCTCTCTCATATATTACGCTAAGTATGTTTCAATACCAATTGAATTAATATTTCACCTGCAGAAATGAAGCGATCAGATGGTATCTAATGCGAGCGATCCCATAAAATCCGCAGCGAAACCAATTTCACCCTTTCCCATGAAAAATAGCCTTAAAACGGTGTGCAAATATTTTCGCATCTCGACAAGGAATAATGATGTGCTTAGTTTCTGACTCGAGTATTGGTTCTAGTAAATATTCTCGATTCAAATGCGCAAGTTCTATTTTTGACTCTAATCTTTATCAGACAAGACAGGATATCGTTTCTAAGTAGGATTGTTTCTAAGTAGATAACCCTTATTAAAAAAATCGCTTAAATTGTTGGTACTATGTAGGTACAAACCAGTCGTCAGCGTACTTCAAAAACTTGCTTTTAAATGTGAATTCTAGTACTTAATAAGTGGTGACAGAACGATCATAGCGCCTAGTGTTTTTAACGATCTGGAAAGTATTATGTTTATTACAATCCATTATATTTCCTGAAGATTAAATACATATATTTCATTCCGACATACGATACGAACTATATTAATGAATGTAAAGTTTAATAAAATTCGCTAAGTGTTAAGTTGCCTATTGTATCAAAATAGAAACTGATGTGCCTGTGATTTACCCCTCGACTCGGAAGAATGATGTACTTAGTTAGCTGACTCGAGTAATGCATATCCAGACATCTCCTTTTCGATTCATTTGAACAATAATAAAAATAAATAGCTTCTGTCTAATTAAAAAAATAAAATGTTAAACGGATTAGCAAGCTGAAGTGGCAGTGGGCGGGGCACATAGCACGTAGAACTGACGGCCGATGGGGGAGAAGGGTTCTAGAATAGAGGCCGCGTACCCTCAAGCGCAGCGTAGGACGTGGTGGTCGTCCCACAAGGTGAACAGACGACCTGGTAAAGGTCGCAAGAAGACGCTGGATGCAGGCCGCTTCCAACCAGCCCATCTAGAAGTCAATGGGGGAGGCCTATGTTCAGCAGTGGACGTCCTATGGCTGCAATTTTGATGATGATTGATAACTCAAACCCAGTGTTTTAACTATTAACAAAATATGTTTATCTCGTAAATAGACAGCATTATGGACTTGAATACCTTCCGTACTCTATTATTAAATAATAATGTTTATATAAGAGTAAGCTTAGGTTTAATCTTTGAAGATTAAATTATTTTGCTTTCTACGAGAAAAAGAAATATGCCAAGTGTGTAGTAGTGTCTCTAATAGCTAAAATAAACGTTTATAGCACGTATTATTTTAAATAAATATATTTAAAAATACAACACTAAAATTCTTCTTACCTATATTAAAACTAATAATAAATTGATATAAAAGAAATCTACCCAGCACCTCACTACCTCAGAGGTGCCAAACTGGATTCCAATCCAATTTACCCAGGAGGAAACCATTATAGGGATCTATAGGGTATCCGCACTTTGAAGGGAATAATTTGTTTGCAACAACCTATTACGTTTCCGATTAATATTGAACTCTTTCTGATACCTGTTTTTAAGACGGTTTGCGAAATGTAAATAGATTTTCCATCAATTTAGAAAACTTTGTTTCCTATTTGCAAATAGTTATTAATAACTTTTTTCTCTAACAGTCTGTCAAGCAGATTACCGAGCAAGTTAAAACTGTTACTTTACCAAAGTTTTATGTATTTTAAGGATAAACTTATTAAATTTTTGTTATATTATTAACGGACATGGAGCTTTTTTAGAACTTGGTCTATGAAATAATAGGGAAACAGCTGTTGTGATATTTGATGATAGTGCGACAAATTCTGACCCGGCAGTGTTCTACTTACGAAAATAAGTAGCCTTGAACAGAACTTTGAAGTTATTAAAAGTGATGCTGATTTCTGTTTCAGAGATTACATTAAAAATAAAGTTACATGTTGACATATGTATGATAAATAAATTTTCCTTGTCTTATGTAATATTTAGTATCACAATCACAGCTAATTCTTTACATCGAGGTAGTCAGATGTTTACAAAATTTGACTTGAAGTGTCAATAATACTAACTTGAACTACGAGTACAGATACTCGTGCTTACCGTGTAGTGGTTGTTTGTGTGAAGACAATGCTTACAGGATTTTCAAATTATGCCGCCATACTATCTACTTATAATACTCGTAATTCTACTATATAAGGTGCTTCATAAATATCTGCATCGGCTGAAATGGGTAAAAGTACGAGTATTGCCTATATAGATTACGATAGTGAAGGAATTACGTGCCCCGGATCGGTAATTAATTATTTGCGAAAAGACAGTAAATAAATGGTTACTTGCTTCAATTTGCATAACACACTTCGTCATCCGCCCTTGACACTGCGCGGGAGCGGTATAATGTGAAACGTTAGCATTTTTGGACAGATGTGGACGGTTTGAGACAGAATAAAGCCTAATCTTTATTTAATATAATTTTTTTAATGAAAAAATGTATGATGTTTTGGACATAAAATTTCTTTACTATCGTAATCTATATAAGCAATACTTTTACTCATTTTAGCCGTTGCAGATATTTATGAAGCACCTTATATTATCTCGGGTCTATGTGTGATAGTACCGTCGTTGTTTCTGGTTTCAGTAACACAAGACCTTGGCTTACCATAATATTGGAGCAATAATATATATGTATAGCTATGTGTTGTTGTCCAATATTATTTATACAATAAAAAACATAAATATTATTATTGTCTTACTAAGCGGGTATTAACTTTTAAAATTTAACTTCAATAATATTTATTTTCCGAGGGTGGATTGGACATGTCAAGATATCAGTTGTATTATAATTATTTGTAAGTGCTTTCAAATATAAAAGAGGGATTACAAATGGATTATTAACAGAACTCAGAGAAAAATAAAAAATATTCTACACAGAGATACTTTTGCTTTAAGTGGCCAATTAGGAAAAAAGATAAATGTTTTTTTCATTCTTAATATCAGCGGCCTAACCATGGTTGGTAAACAGAACGTAACTTGTGTTGTTTTTACGTTCAACTCTATAGATGAAAAACAAAACAAGGTTAAAATAATACTGCTTCAAGAGATCCAACCTTACGCAAAAAAAATACACTTTAATACTCGTATAAACCTTAAAAGAACTTTTTGAAAAACAAAGGGCGTGCGGACATAGATTTTGTCTCTTGATCTTTTTTTATTATCTTTTACTATTTATTTTTTATCTTTTTTTAAATTATATCTGATAGTAAATACCTAAATAAGTTCACATACATTTATTAAATTGATACAATGAAGAACCAACTCAGTCGTCTTGTAACAAAAAAATATATATACCGCTTTGTATTCAAATATTGTTACAATTGAAGGGTTTATATACAATCTTACACGGAGGCTATAAAGGCCAAAAATATACATATATCTTAGAAGTAACCCAAAAGAACTTAGCTTTTTGTCCGTCTGTACAATAGAAACTAAGTCCATGAAAATAATCTCTAGTCCTTCACCCAAGGGCCTTAATAAAAACTTCGGCAGATGTAAATCGTGAATAGATATAAAACTTCATCAATGAAGTACTGATTGCGAAGTGTAACTGATTTTCTTTGGGAGGAGTCTGTCAAAATAGTCAACTACAGATAGATAAATACCTTTTATTGTACACCAAAATAAGTTACAATTAATGTTTACAGATGATGCACAATTTAGGGCGGTGTTATCGATAGATAATAAAATCCAATAACAAGTAAGTTAACCACAAACTTACTTTTACTAACAATTAGTTAACAGTTTTAGCCAACGTTAGCACTCTTAATTATTTTTTATGCACACCACACAAAAAAAACAGTACAGGAAAAAAAAATATTTAGACTAGCACAATTTAGGAGATCTCTACCAGACAACCTTTAAGTAGATGACAGTTAAATTGAAGTTAAGAGGAGGCGGTTTTTACTTTAATATGTTAGATTTTAGTGCCCAATATCAACAAACTCTGTTAGACCCTTTGAGTATAATGTTCTTTTTGATTTCCCATAAATTGAGGATTTATGTAAGACTTTACGAAAAACTAAATTAATAGGATAGTTAATAAATAAAATGTATTTTTAATAAAACCGAATTTTAAATGATCAAACAATGTACTGTTAAATAATAATGATAAATCATACCAAATGATTGTCTTTCCCTTTACGCCATTACATCATACCTGAAAATAAAAAAAACACATAAAATATTACATTTGCCTCATTTGCCATCATTTATTTTCATTATTTTATTTATAAACACGCTTAAAAATACATTGTAAATAAAAAAGAGATAAAAGAATATGGACAAAGTACAACAGACTTCCTCTTCCATAAAGTCTCTCAAAGCACGGTATTAACGTTTAAGTAACGTCATATTCCCGTAAATATCTTGTAATTTACGATCCTATGAATAACAGCTCCTGAATAATTTAGACAGTGTTTTTCCTGGGCAAAGTCTGCCGCCATGGGTCAGGGATTATCGTGTCGAAAATGTACATTTAAAATTTGAAACTTGTTATCGTTGGGTGCTTTATCCCGAAGCGTCGGGGAAAAGTATTTGTAATGCAATTTTGAGACGGCACTTTTGAAGAGCTTTCAATCTACGATGAAGCGTGAGGTTCATTAAAAGTATGTTTTTGAGAATTATGAAGAGGTGAGAAATACTTATTTCTTTAGAGGATAGTGAAGTGCCGATACGCGATGCAAGTAGGTATTAAAAATGATAACTTTCACACTCTACCTCTTCTCCTTCGTGCAATAAAGAGAGTTGCAAGTTCTGGAGGCAATTGCCTATAAATTCTTTTTGAAATATTGTTTCGGCCCATAGCGTTTTCACGATATAAGACAATTTGTCTGTATTCGATTCAGTACACCTCAATATAGGTCTTTACTTTTTAAGTAATTCATCTTAGTTTTATTTTTAAAATAAAAACGTTCGCGGTAGTTTTTAAGCCTAAAATATTGATTTTAAGATGCTAATAACTTATTTCCTAAGCAATATTTTTTTGAAATAAAAACCTAGCTTTTCATTATTATCTACACTTCCAAAAATAATGTTTACGGGGGGAAAACGCTATTTTGTATGAAACGCGGTTTTTGTATGAAAATTTACAGCTTCACAATCCTCTTAGGCAATTAGTTGCAATATCAAATTGATGGTTCTCCGAATGAAAATGTACAAATAAATGACGTAACATATCGCATTATTTAATTTATTCACTGTAAACATGACCCAATATTGAACCAATGATATCTAAGCGTTCGTTAAAATTATGAAATAACAACGGTGTTATTTTACAATCAGTGAGAAATGATCCCGCATGCCGCCCCGTTTAGACAACACATGCGATTAACAGTCAGAAGTCATTCATATTTTTTTAAACAGATTAAGGTTATTATCATCCCTAGCTTTTTTTATTAGATTTTTTTAAAGGTGTGATTCTGATGTGTAGTAGTAAAACGAGCAACTACTAAAATGTATGATTGAATTTAAAAAAAACAGATTCCAAATGTATAACCAGATGTGAACGTTTTCTAATGATACATTTAAATCTCATCATCATCATCACTTCAGCCAAAGGACGTCCACGGCTGAACATAGTGATTTCCAGATTGGCCGGTTAGAAGCGGCCTGCATCCAGCGGCGTCCTGCAACCCTCACCAGGTTGTCTGTCCACCTTGTGGGCTGACGTCTTATGCTGCGCTTGCCGGTGGTACCTTTCTGCCCAATCGGCCAGCAGTTCTGCGTACTATGTGCACCGCCCACTGACACTTCAGCTCGCATTAGCGATTACGGGTTACCGTTAGGCCGTTTTGTTCGTTTACAGATTTAATTTCTGATTCGATCTTTAAAAACTAGTACATTTAAAGCGATTGCAATCAGACCTCCACTTTAGACGGGGAAACCAGATAACTTTTGGACCATGACTCCACATCCCACTGGATGAGGGAAAACATCGAGGGAACTGGACATTCAGGATACCTTAATGTCCAGTTCCCTCGCGATGTTTTCCCCTTACCGCCGAGCAAGTGGTATTTATACGTCAACGGCAGGTCAAAAAGTTCGACACATAGAGATCAATATCAATTGCGAAAATTTTTATCAATTGCGAAAGTTTTGTGGTGGGATGGCGAGCTATTGTCTGTACATAGGTTCAGAAATATCCAGAGTTACCTACGTGCTCTGGGATGCGAACACACTATTCACGGGTGTAAGGTGGTTCTTGGTAGGTCTAAAGTTTCGTTCGGTAAGAAGTATACACCTAATAGATTAAAATATCCATTCGTTTGTGTCAATCCTTTGATAATATAAACAAACTGAAACTAGCCGTGTAAAAAACACGACCGTTTTCAATTGTTCATAAATTGCCAAAGGTTTGACACAAGTAGATCTACTTACCATGATCTATGGTAATTTTTTACCGACTTCAAAAAAAGGTCCTCAATTGTCGGATTATATTTTTAAAGTCTATTTAGCAATTAATCGTTACCACGTTTACCGATTTCGATAATTCTTTTTTGTTCAAAAGAAAATACTTTCGGAATGGTCCCATATAAATTTGGTCAGGTTCTAATGATGGGATCTATTAAGAAAAACTTAAAACATTACATGAACTTCATACTATGCCAACTTTTTTGAAAACCTCTACTATCTTAGACAAATGTGAACTGATTTTTACAATATATTTTTTATTGTACAGCTTATACTTTAAAGATAGTATATTTATAATTTATAAGGTTTATACGTCCGAACGAACTTAAAATTTTCCCTTATTTTTAATAGGCCTTCTGATTCTTCGACCACTGAGCTATCACTGTTAAGAAACCTTGTACAAGTAGGTAAGTGTGTTTAAAGCAGCAAATTTGTATTTCATTTAGAATCACCATGCACATCTGATAGCAATCAGGAAATTGAAATAACAGCCCGAAGCGATCGGAAGTAATTGACGGTTTGCCTGAAAAGTTAACGAAACATATTGACTTTGTTATTGAAGATACACCCCTTTGAGCAGTTCAACCCTTCGTGAGATTGGAGGGGTATAAGGAGCCTCCTCCAATAAGGTAAAGAGAACTTATACCGTGGAGCTGCTGGCATTGGATGAAAAAGAATAGCCGAAGATCGGACTTAATCAAGTCGAGCGTCCATTGAGAGAGGCCTATGTCCACAATCGGACTGACGTGGATCGATCTGATTATGATGAAGAAGTAGTGCTGGCTTTATAAATCAGTCATTTTTAGCAGTTACCAGGTATTGTATGTATAGGGTCAATATATACAGTGTAAGACAACGGCCAATTATCCCTAAAAAGTAAAAATCTTTTCCCGTTGTTATAAAAATTGTCTCAAGGAATTATGAATATTTTTCATAATTTTTGTTAGTCAAAGTTAAGCATTAATTGTTAAAGTTCAACCCTATCAGTATCAGGTAATCGTATCAAGGATAAAAAGTTCAAGAAAGTCACCATAGTTAGGGTTGTGACACATAATGAGAAATGATTTATTAAGATTATAAAAATACAATGTTTGAAAAACTGTATGTCGCTAACCATTACAAATATGTTGTACATCAATAATATAATCAGGCGTTTCTGGTAAAATTCGTCGTATCTTTCTACCGCGTTATGGGTAGATTTTTTAAGCATAGATGGTTGAATAAATAGAAAATTTCTATTTCTTTCAGGTTATCTTTTTTAAAAGGCTTCATTTAGCTTACCGTGTATGTGTCTTGTATCAGTCAAATCTAGTAATTAAAATTGTACCTCCTTCCTATGAACCGATTGATTTACACACCTTTAACACTGATGACAATACAATAAGTTTCACTATTATTTATTTCATCATTATCATAATATGCGTATCCGTAACTGAGTTCACATTGTGGGTGTATTTTTTTTATTTAAATTAGGTATACAAAATAATAATTTAACGTTCTAAAAGGTAACTACCAGATGCTTTACGTTCACATCTAGCCACGACATATGTACTGATTGTCATGAAAAAAAAAACTATGGACGTACACCCGAACCTTAGTTTTTTTTTTAAGAGAACAAAATAATGCCTTATGATGCCTTACAAATCAAAGCAATACCGATTATTTAATTTGGAGTCTATAATAAAGTTAAAGAGTTTCTTATCGACAAAAATTAACGATAAATGAATATTTAAAAGAAAAATTTACTTAATTTACTAAATAATTAAGATATATAAATAGATTACAAAATAAATATCTGCATAATTATACTATTGCACGACAAAATATCAGCCTTTTTCTCTTTCACGTTGTTGTGCCATCAAGTTGTATATGAATATTGGAGTTATATATACTTACCTACGATATGTATTTAGCATCTAAGTCATGTGAAATGCAATAAACAATAATAATAATAATAACCGGGTCACTTTTGGCCTGTGAACTCTAAGAGCGTACAAAAATAATACTAATAACTTGCTAAAACAACTCTTACCTGACTATTCACAGGTACCGGTTCAATCTCCAATTACTACTCAAGCTAACATCACCGATACAAAATTATCCGTAATTTATGTAGAGACAGCACGGCTTAGTGTTGGCACCCGTGTTGTCTTGAAATACCAGTGAAAACTAAGATATATAAGTAAATAGTAAATAGTCGATTGTAAATAGAATTCTAAAACTTTACAACAAAAAAATTTGTGCAACTGACCCTTTTATTGGAAATAAACAACATTTTAAAAAACAAATAAAGCTTAAAATAATTGATGATACAGCGTAACAAATAAAAAAGGGATTTTACTTTTTTCTTGTCAACATTGATTACGGTTATACGGGGTGTTGGTTTTAAATTAGCACCTTGTACATCATCTTAATTATATTTTATCTTGGCTATGAACAACATAAAATTTTAAATTAATTAAATATGTAACTTTAGTGATATTCTTTATCTGCGAATATTATGAGTTATAAGTTATAAGTTTTCAGAAATGTATACCTTTTCTATAAGTACTTTTCTTGTATTTAAGTGCACACTGACTAACATACTATTCATTTATATAATATACGTGGATAACTGTTATTGGCTTTCCGTAGAGTTAAGATATTTTATGTAAAATGAAATCTGTAAGCTGTTGTTATCCCTAATAAATAAAAATAAAATAAAATAAAATAATTTATATAGACAAAAATAATAACGATATCTAATACTAAGCTTAGAGAAGGTTGAAGGGAAACCCAATCGAATTTTTGATAGCATTATTGCAGCTTCAGCTTCAACAGTTGATGGTCAAATGAAATATTAATGGTGAAAGCATCACTCGAATCAGCAATCATTTTGTTCGTCATGAATACATTAACTGAATCTATGAATACAATATTGGACTCTGAATGCTTCCAATACGCTGTCGGGGAGAAATAATTACAGATCATTATTTTAATGGATTATTTTACCACCTTTTAATGATTTTTACTTTAATAATATTGTTCGAATGTATGGGGTTAAGATTAAAATTAAATATTTGACAACATCACATACATTGCTCCGATCTTATAGGATGGTAAGTAGCCAAGGCACTTGTGTTATAAAATCGGAAACAACGACGGTACCACAACACCCAGACCCTATACAATATAGAAAAGTATTTTTCTACATTGACCAATCGGGAATCGAACCCGGGACCCCAGAGATAGCGACACCAAGTCCAGTATGCTCGCATCTTGGCTACGGAGGTCGTCGTAAAGATAATTGAAAGAATAAAATTAAAATAAATTAAACCGACTTGGTGAGTATTGGCAATCCATCCCGATGATAGGTCATTGGGAGAGGCCTATGTTTCAGTAGTAGACATCTTATGGCTTAAATGATGATGATGATATTTAAATTAAGAACTCCCTTGTCTGATTTTCAAAGTCAGTTGAAAAGAAAATAAGTTGATCCAATTTCCAGTCTTTCTTGAAACAAGTGTTTATTTTGTGACACAGTCTCTTAATAGGTCACTTCACAACTATTTAAGAGTATGCTTTGTGGCGCCTATTAGTGCTGCAGACAAGGGCTTAAATTGCAAGTGTAAGCTTTTCATTAACTCTCCGTGGAGTTCTAACAGACCTCACTTTATAAAACGTGCTGCAATAAAAGCGGTCAAAGATCACAATTTATGGCAACTATAAATTAACAGAAACCCTTGCTGGCAACGTTTTAAAATGAACTGCGCTAAAATTGATAGCCATAGTTAAAAAAAACAGGACGAGTGTGAGTCGGACAGCTCGCCCACTGTTCCGTACAAAATTGTAAGAAAGTACATATTATAAATAGTTCAGGAATCGAGACTCGCAGTTTAATTACAAATTAATTATAAAATTTAGTTAAAAATCTCTAGTGTTCAGATTTTTCCCTTATCATCATTTCAGCCATTGGACGTCCAATGTTGAATATTGTCTTCCAGATTGGCCGGTTGGAAGCGGCCTGCATCTAGTGTCTTCCTGCGACGAGCCTTTCCAGAACCTTTCTGCCCCATCGGCCGTCAGTTCTACATGCTATGTGCCCACTGCCACTTCAGCTTGCTAATCCGTTGGGCTATGTCAGCGACTTTTGTTCGTTTACGGATCTCCTCATTCCTGATTCGATCTCGCAAGGAAACACCGAGCATAGCCCATTCCATAGCACGCTATGCGAGCTTGAGCTTTCTTATGGAACCCATAGTGAGAGGCCACGTTTTATTTCCATATGTCTATCTTATATTTTGTATTTTATACTTAAAAGGAAGGTTACCAAAATGTGTTGTAAACGAAGTTTATTTATGTAATAAAAAACATTTTCATTTTCATTTTCATTTTCATTTTTCAATCTATGATTTTTCCCTGGGCTTGTAGTATAAGACGATATTACTTGCCAAATTTCTTAGTTCTAGGTCAACGGATAGTAAGTACCCAATAAATTTTGATTCTCTTGAGAGTATCGAAAAACGTTTTTTGCGGCATAAACGGCCGTGTTTATTTAACGTCAACTTAAAAGATCGATTTTTAACAGCTTCAAGGGATTGAATATATGGCTTTAATTTTAACTCGATGCTTTGACGCGTTCCCGAGATAAAGGGTCTTAACAGACATACGGACAGACAGACAGACGGACAACAATCTGTTAAGGTTCCGTTTCTTTTTCTTTTTGAGGTACGGAGCCCTAAAACCGACCAGCCAACACAGGTAAAAGCTATGCACTATTTCAGTTCCAGTTATGTGGTATAGTGCTTATAAAAGCTTTTAAGCTTTTGGTGAGAGTTAAACGCAAATTTATACAGGGTGACTGCTGGTAAGATGTGTGAATCGTATCAGGATGTTTTACTGAATAATTTCCACTATGGCACCAATATGGGAACAGAAAGTTCACCTTTCTATAAGATCGTTATTTACCTCAACGATAATGTATGGGGCAACGTTATTTTTTTACATGTTGGGCCATTGGCGCCATAATAAAAGCTTTTAGCGGTAGGGTGCACCGCTGGGATTATTTGGGCGTTCACATCTAGGATACTTGAATAATTTTTACATCACTTTTTTTACATTTGGTGTCGATGAATCGCAGTTTCATAACGTGTTTTAGTGGTCATGCTAGGGGGGCAGATACCCTTTATAGTTGTATGTTATGTATTTCTTTCGTGTGTGTCAAATAAACGTTTTCTATATCTGTAATCAGAGGCCCAATTCCTGTAATTTTACAATAGCCGGAATCCGGTGTCGATCCGCTCTCACTAACATTACGGGAGCGTATCGTGTCATTCCTGTTCTGTGATTATCGATATTTGTATCACCTATATCGCACCGCCAACAATACGTCTCTGTTTAGCCTAATGGTCGACTGGTAGAGAATGCCTCATGGCATTAAGTCCACCTTTTGTATGTTTTTTTTAATCTGTCCAATAAAGTCTAAATAAATAAATAAATAATGATCACAAACGGTATTCTCGTAAACCCAAAAAATGCAATTAGTAGTTCGAAATGCGACAAAAAATTGAAGAAACCAAAATTATTAATTGTATGCTCTATTTTCAGTCGTATTGGGATAGTTTTGATAATTTTAAAAGTTTAAGAATACAGTTTCTAATCCTAATGTCACTGGGAGCGGATGGACACCGGATTGCGGCTATTGTCAAATTACGGGAATTGGCCCTCAGACGTTAAGGTCTTTCTATAGGACACTTCCGAACGGGATAGCAAGCAAAAGTTTAGCAAAGAAAGGATTATTAAATGACGATTTATACGGTAAATTCATTGGCTTTGAAACCGCAATAGTTTCACTCTCGTGCTCAAAGACAAAAAAAAAATATATAAGACCAACACCAAAATTTAAAAAAATAATTAATTGGCGATACGATTTGTATAGGGATTGGGGAAGTAACTTTTTTTTAATTGTTGTTTTTTAAAAGGAGAGTGACTTTTGTGGCTCAAAATGCAATAAAAACTCACCGTGTGAAATAATAAAGTTTAGACTAAATCTATATTTTTATTGCTTTATTATGGTCGGATATATGGGTCCGCCATTCTCGAGGTCACACCCGGATGTAATAAACCTATATCATAGTAATTAATTTGAGATTTATAGCAGCAATGAACTCGTAATTGGTATTAAATATTAATAAAATTATTTATACGTGCTTATTCTTCATTACGTCATAGATATAATTAGGTTCATAGATATTTAGGTATCGCACTAGCTTGGTCGTGTCGTGCAGTTTCAAATCGAAAATGCGTACGAAAAACTGATAACTATAGCAGCAATGAAGTGTTAATATTTATTATTGATATTAGATATTCCATAAGCAATTAGTTTAGTAATTGTTTGTTCATGCCATGTAGGGACAGCCGTAAAGAATACACTTCCCACCGCTAATTCCTGTAGCGCGAGACGGGCAGCAGCGGCGTGCGAAATGTTATAAAAAACTGCGCTCGCCAACCCGCCCGCAAGCGTGGCGAGTATTGGCAATCCCCTTCGATGAAAGTCATTGGGGGAGGCCTGTGTTCAGCAGTGGACGTCCACGGCTGAAATGATGATGATGCATTTGTTAACAGCGTTTTTAATTTTTATTTTTTATATTTTTTGGGGTTTTTTTTTAAAGGTGATGAAAATCTTTGTGGCGGCATTGGGCCTCGGTATATTTACGTTCGTAAATGGAAAACTGTGTATGATTTTGTACTCTTTTGTAAATGTGCCAAACTTATATTCGTTCATTTTGGGCTGGAGTCAGAGACAAAAATCAAAAGTTATTATAGAATTATAGCCCTCACTTTTTTTAAAATTAGCTTGTGATCTGCCAATTTATGCTATGTAATAATTAGTCTTGTCATATCTGTTCAACTTTGTCGCTGACGATCACATGATTCAAACAGCCTTAAGTCAAAGTCAGCTTCAGTAAAAAAACCTTAACGTGCTAAAATACATTTAAAATGTTTATGATTGATATTAAACGAGATTTTACACAACTCTTCATTTCAATTACTGACGAATTTCCAATAGGTTTGTTTAGGTCGTTCTACCCTTTAAAGGTTGTTAATTAATTGCCCCCTACCTTAACCTCTGTGGTTTAAGGGATGGTAGGGGTCTGATAGTACCTTGCAAACCCAAAGATTTAATGTAAATATTTGTGTCTATAATTGAACAAATCTTTCAATTTATATTCTTCGATCTAAATTAATAAAAGAAAGTTGAATGGAAGACAAACTGGTGAAAGGGTCTATATTTGAATGTCAACCGCGATCTAATATGCTGCCATCTGTTGGTGATGCAGGAAACAGCTAGTTAAACATAAATTAAGGCCGATTTTTCCTGGTCTGAAATGTGTGATAAATAATTGACCTAACCTAACGTTATACAGGCACACATAAAATATAGATTTAACAGCTGGGTTCATTCGTATTTCGTCAGTTTGTTTGAAGTTCAATACCCAAAGCCCTGTCAAAGAACGTCCTTCAATCAACAAAAAGGTAGCTAGATTCGAAGTAAAATAACGCTTTCAGCATCTGTACCCACACCCACACAGCACCAGGCATGTATACCAAAGTATTTGCAGCACATGCGTCGCGATCTCTGCCCCAGACTGTACAGCTTTATGTCGACATCGCTGCACTGCATCGTTTAGTTTATGGTCCATTTACGAGCGCTCTCCCGTGAACTCGACACCGCACGGCCATTTTAAGATGTTGTTTACATGCAAACAGCTTTTTATAAACACATTTTCTAGTGACGTCCAAAACAATAGAGATCTAAGTTCCTGCTATAATAGTTAACATTTCTTTGACGGATAGTTCTACGGCTCAAATACAACTTCACTACAGGATTAACATCGAAATATCAAAAGATGAATTATTATCCCATACAAATCACAACAGCTGTTCGGCTATTTTCTTTTGCGTTATCGATAATGGTCCTATTGAAAAGGTTTTTATTCTTTATGTGGCTTTAAATTATTTTTAAAACTTTACAAAAAAAATTCTAATAAAATAGGCCGATATACTTATACATAGGTCACATTGAAAGTTACTGGCCACTTAAAAAAACAATGTTTGTAACAAGTTTGAAGTAATTTTACTTGATCAGTGATTACAACATTTGAAAATGAGACACTGGCTGTAGAATACAGTTTGTTTTACGCTTTTTTCTTTATTGTTGCGTCATTACAAAAATTGCGTTTCGTCAATTCATGAAAATTTTCGTTGTATGATTTTCTACGAATTTCGTTTGACAACACAGTATGAGACCCGTGACGTAGGAACGAGTGTCGTTACATAATTTTTTTAATGTTAAATAAGTGTCATGATGGTGATGATGTCTATCTTCTTTCGACATAAATCACACATGTCTTATTGAATGACAGTTATCTTGCAACCTTCGGGAACCGTACATTTTTCCAGGATAAAAAGTATTTGCAATTCCAGTCTAATATCTATTTCTGTGCTAAATTTCATCTAGATCCGTTCAGCCGTGCTGGCGTGATTGAGTAACAAATATACATCCATCCAAACTTTTGCATTTATAATGTTAATAAGATATTATCTTAAGTTGAGGAAGATAGATTACATAACATAAAGGATGTATCTGTAATGAAAGGATGGTAAGGTTTATTTAAGGAAGGTCCAAGGTCGTAGGGAAGGTAGATGTGGTCATCTCATTTAAGTACCCATCAAACTACCCAAAGCGGATTTAAACAGAGTTAGCGGGGATACCCCATAGCAAACACTTTATATGGAACCACATAATTATAATACCAAGATACTAAATAAATTAAATACTTACTTTGATACGAGTGCCATGAACAATATTAGTGTCTAGCATATTTTTTTATTAATACTATGCGAACCTAACCCATACGTGTTAGCTGTGCAGTTGATTTCAAAAGTCAAAAATGTTGCCAGGAAGGGTCGCAGTTAATTTATTAGCCGGTGTTGCCATAAATCGCGTTGTTTTGTCCGCTTTAATTGCCGCCCGTGTTCAAACAAACAGCCCCGCAAGAATTAATTGTGTAATTACGAGGCCAATTTTAAGTCCCTACATGATCTAATAAAGCAAAGGAAACGAAATTGCGGCACGCTCACCAAGAAACCCAGTTTGACATAATTAAACGCGGTAAATAAATGCGAGAGTAAAAATTAAGTGAGGTTATTATGCGAAAATTATGTGCCTTTGCTGTAAGCCTGGACAATTTTGTAACAAAAAAAAACATTAACAGGACCAGATGCTTTCATAGCGCTAAAGGCAGCATATCAACCTACACGCGGACTTTAGTTGCAGTTGCGTGGCATGTTAGGCAGTCTTTTTAGGGTTCCGCATGCAAAACTGAACCTTAATAGTTCAGGGTTCCGTAGGCATAACGGAATTCTGATAGTTTAGCTATGACCGACCATCCATCTGTATGTCTGTCCACAGCTTAGCTCAGATTAAAAACTATTGTATGTGTGCAAACACCATTTTGCGATTTAGGGATCTATTTGCGTAAGTTCTGCCTTGTTTTAAGAAATGTGAAAAATTCTCAATAATCGTATAAAGGTCATCCTCTCTGCCCACAATACCTATCTTATTGTTGTGCCCTACAGGGTCTATAATGATCTATTTTATGTATCTAATTATAACACCTGTGTAACATTATAGAATGCAATAAATATATTGAATTGAATTGAATTGAAGGTTGTTGGTCCCATAGAAAAGGTTGTTGTATTTGAGCACTAGAATCAGCCCCTAGGAAGTTGTTGATGTTTTACAAATAACTCTGTATAAAGTCACTACTATAATCTTCACTCAGTCTTAATTACTATACTTTAGAAAACGTCAATTATTTTGAAAAATAAACAACTAGACCAATATTACCCGAATAATACATTACCTTCATTGAACACAAAGTGCTATGTATGTACATAAAAAGTTCAAACAAATCGTTGGATATAATGGATTACCTTTCAAGGCTCTTTTGTCGCTTGATCGACGACCTATTAAGATATTGTGTAGACACAGACTTAAATGTAGGCAATTAATTAAACTTCTAAGCTTATCAAACGGTGGCAAAATAAAAATTGTTCTTCCTGCAAGTATTGTACTATGTAATGAAATAAGCAGAACATACAAGTTTTGATTATTCCATTACATACTCGTAGTTACAGTGTTTTTGAGTTTAGTACGAACGAATATCTTCAAGACCTTTGTTTACAAGATATTTTCCTAGAACTCATAATCAATGGGGTGTCGTCTTGAAAAATATCCCCATCTAATTTAACTCATCCCTTCGCGATCCACTTACCCACGGTAGACCGAAAAAACAATAAGGAAATGTTTTAGAGGCACGCGAAGGGGTATCAAGATTTGAAAAGAGAGGCAGAATGCAGGGAGAGATGGAAAAGACTCTACTGCCATCAACAAAGTTCTTAAATAAAATGATGATAGTTTAAACTCAAAAGACGACCCGTCTTGCGACTACAATTTGTGTAAAGAATGGAGCCTAACATATTTTTATGGAATTTAGGGTGAGGTATCCCTTGTTTCATTTGATAGATTTAGCAGAAGTGTTAGTCGTTGAAATCTTTTTTTTTATAATAAGTTCAAATTAGGTAGGTACCAAGTACCAATTATCATGCAAGTAGGTATATACATCGCCTCTGTTGTCCTTTGCCTAAAGATGTTCTGGCAAAGATCGATTATAGCGATAAGATCGTCTAAATTGAACATGTTTCTTCTGTAATATCCATATCCACTGTAATTTCTTTTTATAGTGCGTAATAAATTGTGATATTTTTACTGCGTATGGTATTAATAAAGTTTTTTTACTTTTATCGTTAATACTGCGTCCAAAGTTAACGAGTTTAGCCCTATGACATAGTTGACGAAGGAACATCCGCAACTTTCTAATGAACCGTCCTTACTCAGCGAAAATTTCAGCAAATAATGAAAACTAGACTGCTCTTAAAATATTTATCCGTAGTTAGGGTTCTCAGAAAGATCTTATTTTTTTTAATCAGCCATTACTGTCCCACTGCTAGGCAAAGACCTCCCCCAAACCTCTCCACTTATCCTTGTCGGTGGTTAGGGTTTGCCAATCTTGGAGAAAATTGTCTAAGTCATCGCGCCATCACTTTCGAGGTCTACCTCTCGAACGATGTCCAGAAAGAGCATACTGCATTAATTTTATTTAAATAAAATCTATGAGAAATTATGAGAATTAGACGACCTCCGTAGCCAAGAGGCGAGTACGCCGGACTTGCATCGCCATCTCTGAGATCCCGGGTTCGAATCTCGATCGGGTTAATGAAGAAAACTAACTTTTCTATGTTGTCTTGGGTCTGGGTGTTGTGGTACCGTCGTTGTTACTGATTTCTATAACACAAGTGCTTGCTACTTAGAGCAATGTATGTGATGTCCAAAATAAATGTATTTATTGTATATGTACAATAAATATACATATGTATATGTACAATATAAATGCCTATGGGCAGCTGCGTGAATAGTGACGTCATAGTTATTTTTCACTGCATCAATCCTCTATAAATATTTTTAATTATTTTATGAGGTTAAAAAAACTAGTGTCACCAACATAGCTTTTCGAATTGCCAAGCTAAAGTGGTACTGGCCAGGCCATGCACATCGCTCGTAGCACTGATAACCTTTGGGGATGAAAGGTTTTCGTGTGGCGACCACGAACTGGAAGACTTAGCGAGTGCAGGCCTCCCACCTGATGAATGACCTAGTCCAGGTTGTGGGCAGCCGTTGAATGCAAACGGCCTAAAGTGGCTCGCTGCAGTTGCATTCTCTAGAAGAGGCATATGTCCAGTAGTGGACTTTTAAAGGCTGATGATGCCGTGTGAGGACGGCCGTAAAGAATACACTTCCCCGCGCCAACAGAAGGCATGTCGTAAGAGGCAACTAACTCCTGTAGCACGAGACGGGCAGCAGCGTCTGCGTGCGAAATGTTATACAAAACTGCGCTCGCCAACCCGCCTGCCAAGTGTGGCGAGTATTGGCAATACCCCCGATGATAAGTCATTGAGGTAGCAGCATGTTCAGCAGTGGACGTCCTATGACTGAAATGATGATGATGAAATATTTTCAAATTGTTTCACGTTTGAGCAGCGGAGATCACAAGTAACAACCTATCTTAAGCTTCATCCAGTGGTGATAAAGTAGCCACCAAACTTTGAAATTTATTACCTTGCTTTAAGGTCGAAAACCATTTAAACATTTTATCATGCTGTGCCACAGGTTTACACCTTGTTTAGTTTTTTCTGCATACCTATAGAGTTTGACGCAAAAACAAACTCGTTTAGGCACTATTTAGCGATTATGGATTGGCCCCAAGATTTGCGTTCGTTATAGTTTTTTATGGTTTTGACAACGGTTGTATCAGATGGCTACCACCCCTGATTTGGAACACTGCCAAGAGTAGTTCTTCCGAGGGGCCGTCTGCCGTCCCGCCTGCGAAGCGCTTTCGTGTCTCAGGCCGATTTAATTGTAGATTGAGCCATTCAGCAATCCGAATAATTAAATGTGCTGAACAGACTGACATTTGGCAGTATATGTACAGTCAATGGCAGGTCAACCTACCCAAACAGTTAGAGGTCACTGAACCTACTTTCTACTTTAAGTCAGACACGTAAAGATCAATTTAAATTGAAAAAAAAATTACGTATTGTGGTAGGTTGACGAGTTGTTGTCTGTACAGCATAGTAAAATGAACATTGGAGTCGAAACATGAATTATTATGCTGGAAAGGGATAAGGTATTTAAAGTCAAATTACACCTCCTACATGATGAAACCTCATTTTAAAAAATCGGCTGTTAAGATGCGAATCAAACCTACGTCTTATCGCTTTTCGTAAAACTGATCTCCCAAGTAAGCTACAGAGAACATGAATTTTCTTGTTGAATATGCTGTAGGCTAACGTTATTACAACAACGTTTAAATGATATACCCTCAATATCCATAGTAAATATTAGTAAAAATATTTAAAAAATCAGTTAAGATGAAACATTTTTTACGGATAGCTTATAATGATTAACTCGTCTCTACCAGAGAACGTTTGGGTTCTTTGAACGTTTGAAGAACGTTTGGTTGACGAAACTAAGTTGTAGGAAGTGGAGTCAGGATTAGTTAGCCCATTGGCACTTTTTGGGTACGGACTACAGACCCCTAAAACTGAATTAGTACATTCTTCGAGGCAAAACTCCTGTATCCTACACATCATTGTAATTTAAATAGATGTAAATAAGCAAGTATTACAAGAACAGTTAAAAACTTCAAGTTCAAATTCCTATGAAATCTAATCTTACAGATCGCAGCTCGTCTTGCAAGCAGAAGAAATAACAAGCTACTACTTTCGCCTTCACGGTCTACAGTACACAAGATACCGTCTACGCGATAACGAACAAAAATTATTATGAGAGAATACTTCCAATATTTTCTGCTCCCGTCAAACACAGTTTGCTGCCAGCACTCAAGCTCTGAACTGGCTTGAGACTTACTTAAGAGTCGCACGTAAAATACAAATAAAGTTTTCTACTAAAGTACAAGTCAATTCAACTAAAATTGGAACCATAACTAACTAGGGTTTATTTAGGTTTAACATTTTTGTAAATACATAACCCAACTAATATAAAATTTGAAGTTTCGTTGTAATACTCAATAAGGATAATTATCCTGTTTTTACCTCTGAGATTTATTTAATATTTATAATACAGATCAAACTTCACTAGGTAAGTTAATATGCCAGCGTAAATACAAATAGATATCATATTTGAAAAATTGTTAGAAAGAAAAGGTGAAAAGAAAGTTGGTGATGGCTGTTGTGTTCCAAATTAATGAATAGCCCCATACAAATATTGAGTGGATTTAGATTTAGCACCTCGAGAGAACTTTGTGGTGTCTCACTTAAGATCGATCCCGTTTGATGATTATCTGTGGCATTAAAATTCTAAGGTAACAAATTTTGTGAATGGTATTCACAATTTTATCGTTGCTTTAATAAAATTTTAATATGATAGAAATAACAAGATAATGTTTTCATTTGTGGTTTTAAATGCGCATTTTGTACCGACATCGTAAGACCGTTAAGTCTTAGTTAAATTTGGAAGTTCCATCGGCTCTTGAAAGCATCTGTCCTTTTCGACCCTGATTCATCCCGTTTCTGATGATAATGTATTTTTGATGTTTATAGCGATTCTCAGTTTTGTTAAATTTGTAAAAAGAAATTTTTGAGTTTATGAAACTTTTAGCGTAACTAAAAGCACATTTTTAGTGTCTTTATGACTAGTATTTAAATTTACTTGCACTAAAAAAACATTTTTAAACCTTCAAATTTTTCAAGAAATTCAAGAAATTAACATCACAATAAAGGTATTATGTTTGCTCTGAATATATTTTGTTTATCAAAGAAAATGAGATTGCTTCTGTAAACAGGTAGGTAGCTACATTTAAATCGTTAAACACCTTTTTTTTCTGCTTAGCCCCAAGGTTAACAGACAGACATTAAATAGCAATATTTACTAATTAATTTTGAATAATAATGTATCTGGTATCAGCATCAAAAACGTATGGCATGAATTTCCATGACAAATAAGTAAAAGCGTAGTAGACGCAAAGTTTCAGAAACGTTTCTTTTTCAAGCAGTTTTAGTTTTTACTTTGTTCCTTGTTTGAATATTTATTCCGGGGACGGAGGAAGTACTAAACTTTTATTAAAACGCACATCTGGTGCTTGGTTTCACACTTCACACACTACGCGACAGAGTCACGGTTGGAATACGAATCGTTCGATGTTAACTGTTTCAGAAACAATTTACAGTGAGATGGGATAAATAAATGATTAAGCGAACAAAATAACTACTGTCTTAGTCTCGAAGTAAGCAACATCCTTGTGTTACGCGGCATCAGGCAATGAGTTTTGCGCCTGCCAGCACACCCAGACTGTCTCGGGTCGTCGAAAAGGATAGAGATTCCTGTGTGCGGATCCCAGATGTAACAGAAACGGCCTCTGCGGCAAACTTTGTGATTTCGGTTTACATTTAATAGTTTGTATTTTAAGGACACTGCATCTAGATCTAGGTACTATGATTAAACTGTTATGAAGTCGACTTTTACGGGAAGAAAAGTATCAGAAATACAAGCAATACCATTGTCAGCACAGCACGGGGCCCAGTTAACCAATGAAAACGCCGAAGTGGATGCTTTCATTAAATAATTTGTGCCGTCACACTAGGCTGGGGGACTCACAAATTTGACCAGCTGTGCTGTGAAAAGGATAGGGGGGAGGGGGTTAGGGTAAAAAAAACATGCAATTCGTGTGACGTAATGGATGGCCCCAAAATTTCAAATGGTTCTCCAAGTCCTGGGCTTATGGCATGCTTGACAGAAATATCCAGCACCATGCGGGCGCAAAGACTAATGAAAATGCTCCTTGAACCTTAATCTTATATCCGTTATTGGTGGACTCTGGCAGTGGGCGGGACATGCGCGTGCTCCATTTATTGATTTACTAATTAAACTAGTACAGTAATCTAAATTATTCATATTAATTTTATTGCGTCATAAATAAGTGTATACAGTGTAAGATGTTTAAAATGAAACTTATGAACACTGCGTTTCGTACGTCACGTGTGACGGGTTGCTGCACACATAAAGTCAGGCGGTAAAATGTAGATTAATGTTCGGGAAACAAAAACCGCTCGGTTGCCGCACATAATCTAATCAGATTAAATAACTACCCGATCGGCACAAGCCGAATGAAGCCGAATGTAATGTTGTAGTTGCTACGAAACATCCGACCGATGTTTCGTTTCACAAATACTGCCGAATAAAATGATGTGTCGACCCGAATGAACTACCCGTTCGGCACAAGCCGATTGAAGTAGAACAAGTGCAGCAATTGCTTCGGGTCGGCTTTGTTGTTTGACAAATACTGCCGAACCGACAATGCCGGCCCACTTGTGTGTAGCAACCCCTATTGCGTCTGGAAGGGCAAACAGAGTGATTCAAGTTATTGGTAAATAATAAAAAACACTTAAGAACAAAACAAGTATCAGAAACAAAAAAGTTACAACTTAATTCACTTGTAACATGACTTCAAAGGCGTGGAATTAATCACTCATAATTCCAAGCTAAAGTTAATCGATGTATAACAATGACAACATAATAAATTAACCAAGTGGATATTATCATGTCATCGTAGCAAGTAACCCGATGTTTTAATTAATAAATTTCAATTAGTTTCTGCTGCAAATTGGGACAAGTTAATGGATTAATTATCGTCGCATAAGAATTTGACGTTATGGCGCCATGACAAGTAATATTGGAGCAGCAGCATAACTGTATGTATCTTTAGTAAAATAAAATTATTTAGGCGAGATTATCTATAATACTTATTTTGTAATTCGATGAGCGAAAGGAGATCACCGACGGGCGTAAGTAGTGTTGTTTTCACATCAAACTATCCAGAAGAAACAAAACATGGTTGAAGTAATACCTACTATTTTAGAGCTCATAATCAAGCCCCAGATTTCACTATCTTCTTCAGACCTCAAGAAATATTGCGTCTTGCTCCAAAATAAAAATTAAAACATCCTGTACAGTCAGCTAAATAAGAAGCTTTACATATTTTTCCTTATTCCTATAGCGGTAAGGATGAGAACTGATAGTCTACATCTGTTGCCAACTGTTCAGCCGACAGCACGAGCCAAGACTCTATGGCGCCCGGAACGACTCTGCGAGGCCAGTCTCACTTGTCTACTGCATTGCGTGTTTGTTACGTAAAAATATTTAAGGTACCTAACTAAACACTTGTGATAGAACTATCTTAAGGCGGGGGGTCCACCAAAATGCGGATATTAAAATCGCGTTATTTTAAAACAAAAGATAATTAAAATTTGTTTAAGTACTTTTGTACGATAAAAATAATACATAAATATTGGATAACATACATTGCTCTGATCCTAAGGTAAGCAGTTAAAGCAATTGTGTGTTATAGAAATCGGAGACAACGACGGTACCACAGCACTCAGACCCAACCGAAAATCTAACCCGGGACCTCAGAAATGGCGACGCGCCAAGTCCAGTGTACTCGCCATTCGGCTACGGAGGTCGTCATGATAAACATGACCGCTTTACTTTCTGCAGGTAATTAAATATCAAAGATTAGCTTAAGTTAAAACAATTCCGTTTTCAAGTTATATTTAGAATCAAAGAAAATATACCAAATAATTATTGCAAATTTCACTTGAAAAATTGTTTTCGTCTATCTCAGTTAAGAATCTAACATGAAGCCGTCTAAAAAATAATTCTAGTGAAGTAGTGAAATATTATTGTCGATATTACCTATCTTTTTCATTGCGAACATAACTTTTTACTGTGATAATAAATACATACTAGATGTTTTTGAGACTTTTATTTCTATCATAAAAAACCTGAAATTTTATAAATTGGCAACAACGTGCTCGTCTCGCGTGGCTACGCCATTGATTTAAAAGAGACAGTTCTTTGTCGCCGTCTCTTTTTTAATTTATTTTAGTCAGTTTTCAAGCTAAAAGCTTCTAGCAATGCGGTTCTCTTTAAAATCTGTTAGTCAATTTACGGTTTACCATATTATGACATAAATAGGGTCAAGTCAAGTCTGCTTTTAAAAATTTACTTAAAATGTGTGCATTATGTATTTCGTGAAACTCAGTGCAAAAATAAGGCCGTTAAGCAAAAAGTATGGAAACCGCGGATGCCAGCGCCACGCATAAAAATAAAAGTTAGCCGTGCATGCGCTTGAAACTGCACTTTATACTTTGTGACTGAGGTTTATGCTAGGTTTGTCGAAAAAATGTAGATACAATGATATTATTTGTTCGATGTATCGATATTTTTGAGCGATATTAAATTTTTCGATTTATCGATGTATCGATATTAAATTCCAACTATCGAAAAGGTATAAAAAAATGATATTCTTTTTCAAACTGACAAACGAGTTCTCATATTTTTACATTAACTTTACATTATTTACCTTGAAATGTAAGATGTCAGGATAAATATAATTTTTGGAGATTATAGATCATCATCATCATCAATTCAGCCATAGGACGTCCACTGCAAAACATAGGCCTCCCCCATTGACTTCCAGATTGGCCGGTTGGAAGCGGCCTGCATCCAGCGTCTATCTGCGACCTTTACCAGGTCGTCCACCTTGTGAGTGGACGTCCTACGCTGCGCTTGCCGGTACGCGGCCTCCATTCTAGAACCTTTCTGCCCCATCGGCTGTCAGTTCTACGTGCTATGTGCCCCGCCCACTGCCACTTTAGCTTGCTAATCCGTTGGGTTATGTCAGCGACTTTTGTTCGTTTACGAATCTCCTCATTCCTGATTCGATCCCGCAAAGAAACGCCGAGCATAGCTCTTTCCATAGCACGCTGTGCAACCTTGAGCTTTCTTATGAGGGTATGGCCCTCGTGAGAGGCCACGTTTCAGTTCCATATGTCATCACTGGTAACACACACTGGTTGTAGACTTTCGTCTTGAGGCACTGAGGTATTTTGGACGAGAAGACGTGGTGTAGTTTCCCGAACGCTGCCCAGCCGAGTTGGATTCGACGATTGACCTCCTTCTCAAAATTGGATTTACCCAACTGGATAACTTGATGGATTGGAGATTATAGATATGCGGTAAAATTATAAAAGAATATAATTTTACCGATATATCTATAAGATACATATTGAAAATGTACCGATATAACGATATTTTTCATGAAAATTTTAACATCGATATCGATATTTTAAAAAAACATCACCCTAGTTTGTGTAAAGTAAAATTTCTTTATGACAATTTAACTTATCGCAAAAACCTTTATTTTTAAGAACTTCATCCCTAACTTCATATCTAAGGTAATTTATATTTTTCACTGTAGCCTGGAGAAGTTTACAGAAATGTCTATTACCCTAGTAAAAAGATGTCTTAGTTTGCAGGTTATCAACCGACTTCAAAAAAGGAGGAGGTTCTCAATTCGACTGTATGTTTTTTTTTTTTTTGTATGTATGTTACGCGATTACTCCGCCAATTATGAATCGATTTTAATGATTCTTTTTATGTTTGGTAGACATACTTCAGAGGTGGTCCCATATAAATTTTATCGAAATTGATTTAGAACTTTTTGAGAAAATCAACAAATATATACGCAGATAATATTTTGGTTGCGGTTCTTGTTACCTATCTTCGACAAATATGAGCCGATTTTGATGATTTTTGTTTTATTGAATAGCTTCTATACTTCAAAGATGCTATGATAAAAGTTTGAAAAATAAAAATCACCCCTAAGGGTAGGAAAATAGGGGATGAAATCGGTGTTCAGCAGTTAGATTAGGATTTATCACTAAAAATAGATGAAATAACAAAATTTATTTTTAATGTTACATTGTTTCCCTTGTAAAGCCATTTTGGAATTTACTGTCATGATAAATAATAAATAATTTTTTTTGTGTGTTGTTGCATTAATAACTGTTTTTTTTAATCTTGTATTTTTACCACACCTTTTGCAAGCTTTCTGCATGACCTATAGGTTGACTAGCAGACTTTTTATACACTTTTTATAAGTTAGTGCAATAAACTTTTAAATATAAAATAAATATTAAAAGTGTTTTAATGAATAAATATAGGGAATTATAAATAAATAAATAAATAAATATTGGACAACATCACATACATTGCTCTGATCCTGTGATAAGTAGCTTAAGCACTTGTGTTACAGAAATCAGAAACAACGACGGTACCACAACACCCAGACCCGAGACAATATAGAAAAGTTATTTTTCTACATTGACCGACCGGGAATCGAACCCGGGACCTCAGAGATAGCGACACCAAGTCCGGTATACTCGCCTCTCGGCTACGGAGGTTGTCAAATTGACGGTGGTGCCTTAGTAAGACTTGTTGGAAATATAATATTTGCAGCAAAACAACATTCTAAAAGCAATGAAACACGTCGCGGTTTTTGTTATCACGTTTGACGGGCGCGGAAAGTGTTAACCAATAAAATAGGACCATAAATACTGAAGTTAAAATTCATGCAATCAATTAAATTTTAAAATTGGCTGTTGTACATTCAACGTCAGGTCAACCTACCCTAAAAGTGAAAAGTCATTAATCCGATTTTCAACTTTATATCCGACACGTAGTGATCAATATCTATTAAGAAAATTTTACGTTTTGTGGTAAGTTGACGTGATGTTGATTGTACTTGCAGTGTTAATCGTTACGTGTATTTATGTGCGTAGGATAACAACATTTTCATGAATTACACGGGACACAAATAAAGGTATTTAATAGGGTGTATTATGCCGCCATTTGTGCTAATCACGTCGCGTTGGGGACGGCCAAATATGTTTTTGGACTGATGACGGCGAAAAACCAGCCGTACAAGCATTCTAAGGGCGCGTTTTATTGAGACGGTTTTTATCTGATCAACGATCTGGATGCCCGTACGGCACACGGCATGCGGTTTTTGGATCCATTTTTACATGATCCTGCAAACCGAATTTGTGTTCACATGGCGATCCAGTTTTGTAGGATTCTACAAACAGGACTGCCGCGATGCCGTATGAATACATTGTTCCGTTTTAGATCCAACTCTTCTTCTAGCTACAACTTGATCATCGTCAGATCCGGTTTTTTGCAGGACATGTTATGGGATGCTTTTGTAAACGGATATATTAATAAAATACTGTTGTCACCAAACTTTTGACGACCTCTGTAGCCGAGAGGCAAGTACGCCGGATTTGGCGTCGCCATCTCTGAGGTCCCGGTTTCGATTCTCAGTCGGGTCAATGTAGAAAACGAACTTTTCTATATCGTTTCGGGTCTGGGTGTTGTGGTACCGTCATTGTTTCTGATTTCTATAACACAAGTGATTTAGCTACTAACCTTAGGATCAGAGAAATGTACCTATGTTATGTTGTCCAATATCTTCTCTATATATAAAACGAAGTCGGGTTTGTTACACCATTTATAAGTCGAGAACGGCTGAACCGATTTTTATGATTTTTAATTTGTTGAATTTATCTTATTATCGCCCCGAATAGCAGAATGACTATAAAAAACACGAAAAAAAAATGTTTGATGGGGCGGTACGAAGATCGCCAAGACAGCATATAATAAAAAATGAAACCTGCATTTGGTAGCCTGAAGGATCCGGTTCGTAGTCGCAAAACCGAATAGCAAATTTAACACAATTATTTTTTACAGGATTTTTTTATAAACGGATGCTGATGTAGGCGCGGCGCTTGTATAGAAATACTATTGCTACTAAACTGGATCCTGCAAAAAACGGATTCCGCAAAAATTCGGTACTTTGTATTGTATGTATGGTGTGCAATGAAGAGTATCTATCCATTTACCAGACGCTGATGTGTACATGTACCGTACCGTTGTTACAAAGTCACTTACAGAGAAGCTGGACGACGGTAGCCCTTTTTAAAACCGTAGATATTCCTGCCGAAAACCGGATAGAACCACTCGTGTAAAAGCGCCCTACCAATGTATTATCATTATCATTTCAGCCATAGGACGTCCACTACTGAACACAGGCCTCCCCTAATGACATTCATCTGGGGAGATTGGCAATACTCGCCACACTTGGCAGGCGGTATGGCGAGCGCAGTTTTTTAAAACATTTCGCACGCAGACGCTGCTGCCCGTCTCGTGCTACAGGAATTAGTCGCCTCTTACGACACGCCTCCTGTTGGCGATGCGGAAGTGTATTCTAAACGGCCGTCCCCACACTGCACAAAAATGTATTCTATAGCGTAATGACTAAATGTACACGATCGGCATTTTGATTGACACCGCTGCGCCGTCATGCAATTTGGAAACTATTGTTACTATTGCAGATGCAGTATTCAATGAATTCCTGTTGCAAATCAATTACAGTCCTTTTACAATAGGGTTAGTTGATTTTTTATCAATTATCAGCTTTTTATGAGCTGTCAAAACGTAGTATGTGTAGTAGGTGCAATTACGGTAGAACACATTTTTCGCCATCAAAAAGAGAAGAAGTTATGATGGCACTTTTTCATTTTTTTTTACCTGACATGCTTACAATTTTTTATTGATTAGAAACTTAGCATCTGTTCGAAAAAAAATTATATAAATAACTAACCGATTAAAAGTGAGTACGATAGAGGTATTGTTTATTGAAAATTCAGGACTATCACGATTATAAGCATAAGTATGATAAAATCTTAATGTTATTGTGCATACGTAAATAAGTTTAATAAAACTCAGTTTAACTGTCCCCCGGCTTTCGATATGAAATTAAATTAAAGATCGTAACTGCCAGCCCAAATTCTTTATTAAATTCGATACTTTACGAGCTCGCAAATATTTCTGTTCGAAGGCAATATTGCTAATGTCGGCACAGGCTTATATATTATTTTAGACCCAAAATACTCCGTTTTGATACAATATAAGTCAGGAACAGTAAGCCTTCTATAAGAATTGGGTATAACAAGCCTTCGATACTGGATCTATGGCCATTACAAAAAAACAGACAAAAAAAACTGTTTTTTTATTGCACGAAAAATGTACAAAAAAACTACACATTTACAGTCAACGGCAGGTCAACCTACGCGAATAGTTAAAGGGCATTGAACCAATTTTCAACTTTAAATCCGACACGTAGAGATCAATATCAAATAAGAAAATTTGACGTTCTGTGTTTTGTTGTTGTTGTTTTGTTTTGTCTGTACTTAAACGCTGCTGGCAACTATTACACAAGATTAACTTTTAAGAAATGTTACTGATAAATAGGGCATTATCATTCGACGTTATACTACGTTAGGAAAACACCGACAAAAAAATGGCAGTGAGTTCAAACCCAAGTTACTCCGATAAAATATTTGTAACTGTAAATATCAAATTTGCGAGATCTTGCATTAAAACTATGCTAAATTGATATTTATAATCCTATAAAAGCAAGTGGCCTTTCTGACCCTCTGTTTACAATGGTAATCTTTCTCCGATATTATGAGATAGGAATGTTTCATTAAAACACACAGGACCCATCAATCATTTGGACAAAAACGTTGAAGAAAGACGCCCGAATACATTGTGTCGAACAAAATGGATCCAAAAAAAGAAGATTATTGTGTATATATTTGGCTATATTTTTCTATAGAATAGCCCCATTTAATAAGATATTATTACATGTAATAAAAATAGAAGATGGTTATATATGCAATAAAGGAAAAAACCTATTCTACCTACTATAATACAGGGTTTGTTCTGGAACATTAAGTCGGTCAATGTAGAAAAATAACTTTTCTATATTGTCTCGGGTCTGGGTGTTGTGGTACCGTCATTGTCTCTGATTTATGTAAAACAAGTGCTTAAGCTACTTATCATAGGATCAGAGCAATGTATGTGATGTTGTCAAATATTTTTTTTTTTATTAACAATCTCCTAGAAGTTGATTCTGCAGGTGCTCGAATACAACATCTTCTACTATGGGACCAATATCGAAATATCTCCCATACCTAACCGGTCGGTATGATGTTTTTTTTGTTGAGATTTTGATGTTGGTGATATTTTATTATATAATCACTTTATTTTAGCACCACGAACAGCTTAGTAGTTTTTACGTATTTTCTGAAAAATTAAAACAAATAGCGCATTTACCTACCATATAACGTCAAGTTTACTCAATAAATATTGTGTAAAACTTAAAGTAAAAAAAAATTTAATACCCTTAAATTTTTGGGAAAGGTTTACCTGTAGTGTTAACTGTATTGCATTGGGTTGCCGGTAAACATTGCAGATTTGGACGCAATTATACTCCACCTCAGAAGCATACCGGCGTAAGTTGTATAAAGTCATTATACAACATACGCCAGAATGCTTCTGAGCAGAAGATTATAGTCATGTTTTTTTCTAAAGGTTTCTTTGAAGCATGTCGTCAAGTAAAATTCCCTAATGGTGTCTAATATTATCGATACTATCGATATTATTGTATTTACACAGGGTAACATTGCAAAGGGGTGCCAAATCTTTAGGAGTGGCTCAGAATCAGTAACTTAATCGAACTATGCAAGCAAAATTTTTTTTTTCCATTTCATTATTCCTAGGTCCTTGTTGGCTCGCCGCACCTACGCCTCTGATAAATGACCGCGCGGCTTTCGTAGTCTTTATTTTCAGATATTTTAAAGTTTTTTTTTGTAACATACCCTTATTAAAAAAAAAAGATTAAGATGCTTCTTTATATTGTTCCTTTGATCTTATTTTTTAATTTGGCACCCTTTTGCAATGTAACCCTCTATATTGTACAGACATAAACGCCATCGATACTATACTGTCTATGTTATATTCGATGAACTAGCTGTTTTTGGATTTAAACTATCCATTGATACACTATCGATTTTTCGGCAACACTACCCTAAACCACCTGCTTTCGACTTTTTACACTATGGCGACAAGTTAAATCCATTAACATACATAAAAACATTTATAAACATCCATAGCTTAGACAAAAAACATGCTTGCTCATCACACGAACAATTCCCGTTGCGGGATTCGAACCCGCAACCGCCTGGCTATTTAGTCAAGTAGCAGTAAGCAAGGGTGATTTCCGTTACTTGAAAAAGTTTTTAAAAACACGTTAGTAAAACCTAAATGGCTCAAATCTCATGAATTTCCACAAAAGTCATCAAAAGCAACTTACAAACACCACATAATTTATTTATCTCACTTAGTGGGACCTTACGACTGTTTTGGAGGAAATAAAAAATAAATGGCAGGCCAGACTCCCGGAACTTTATCGGAAATGTTAAGGAAGATTTATCTTCATTGGGGTATATTACACTTTTAAATTAATCACCCTAATAATGATCTATGAAATGAAGGAAAAATGGCGTACGCCGAGGAAGAAGTTTATATGTTTTATACGTTTTGGCTTAGTCGTTATTATTGATAAGAAATCATCATCATCATCAGCCTATTGCAGTCCACTGATATACGTTAGCCTCCCAAAGAGCGCCAAAGAGCATCCACCTTTATTTCACCTTTTTTATCCAGCCACTCCAGCTATCTTCCTAAGGTCGTCGGGGGGCGACCTGGGGGGCGTCCCACACTATGTTTTCCAAAGCGCAGTCTCCAGTCAAGAACCCGTTTACTCCACCTTTCATCGGTTGTGCAACATTGTGCAACAGATGTGATTTTACGACTATGTCCATTACTTTGGTCTTCTGCCTGATAACCTCGTTTCGGGCTTTATCATAATAAAAATAAATTCTTAGCTGATAACTTAGCAAAGCTTGTTCTAGATAAGAGAGAGAGAGAGATAGATAGATAGATAAGGTATCGACATAATCAAATAAATTTTAATTATGACATCCATGACTCAGGTAAACATGCTGGTGCTTATTAAACATTGCCTCTTGCGGGATTCGAACTCGCAACTGTTGGATTTGAAAGTAGTTCGGATCTAAATGCCTTACTTCGAGGGCTGGGTCTGGCTGGATATTTGTTTATTAGTTTATCATTAAAATGGCAAAGCTTCAATAGGCTTTGCCTATTTACAGCAGCTGTATGAATTTGAAACGGTCAAAGATCCAGAGGAAGACCCAAAAACAAGATGGGAGAGTGTAGAGCTAATGGACATGAGGTCCGTGAGGAGTGTGAGGTTTCTGAAGACGATGTCGAGGACAGAGCGAAGTGAAGAAGAAGATACAGAAGGCTGACTCCACCACCATATGGAATATGTAGCCAGGAAGAGAGAGAGAGAGAAACAGAGATGAATTCGAAACGGTTATCTTGAAATTTGACTCAATGATCATTATTATTTTTTTTGTCTTATCGTTTTTGACGGTTAAACCCGCCCTGGGATGAGATCTTTAATACAAAGTTTTAGTGTTTACAATAGCGCAATCATAAAATTACTTAAGAAAACGGTAACCTTTTTCGTAATTGAATTTTACGGGCGATAGAGCTAAAATGATAACCTTGTATACTTGGAGAACTTCAAAGTGCCGCAAGGCTGTCGATAGCGATATCGATTAGATTAAAACTATTGATAGAGGTACTAGTTTAGGTCAATCAATCAATGTAAGTAAGGAAAGCTTGCTTCTATGAATTTATTACGTGGCTTATCTTTGAACAGTCACGGCTCAGAGATTAGCAGCTGTAGTGGTAACTTTATGAAATGAGGATTGAGGGATTGAGGACTAGGTGCAGAACCATAGATCAACTCTAATCTGTTACATAAACTACGTACCAGGTGTTGTAGCCCTATTAAAGCGAGTCATCATTCATCATCATTTGCCTGCCCTGTTCCCAGGTTATCTGGGGTCGGCGCAGTATGTCTTTCTCTTCCATGCAATCCGGTCACTCTTTATTGAGTCATTCACTACCTTCTCAGTCATATTTCTCCTCACATAATCAATCCATCTCTTCTTAGGTCGTCCTCTACTTCTCCACCCATTAATACTCATACATATCCATCACTCTGCTCATTACGTGCTCCTCTTCCCTTCTCATTACATGTCCATACCAAGACAAACGGTCCTTTCATCTTTTCTGCTACAGGTGCCACTTTCATACTTCCTCTAATATATTCATTCCTTATCTTGTCCATTCTCGTCACCCCACACATCCCCCTTAACATTCTCATTTCTGCTGCATGCAATCGCCTTTCATCTACCTTCTTAATGGCCCACCATTCAGAGCCATGTAGTAAAGCATATTAAAGCGAGTATAGTCATCAAATGTAATGCATGTGGTTTCAAAAGCCAAATTGTCAGAAAGATAAATTAAAAATATGCTAAGAATTGTCAAAAATAATACATTTTTAGCGTATCATTTGTTTATAGTACTTAAACTTCAGGAAAAAAATTGAAATCATAGAAAACTAAACAAACAAAAATGATGCTAATTTTCTTTCTTCTTTATAACCGATTGAGGGATTTAATTTTTTTATACGACGATTGATAGGCTAACTTGATAGCTATAAACTGAGCATAGGGTTTATAAATCGAACCATTGCGGCCATGCGAAAAGTATAATTTTCCCCAATTTTCGCTTCCTGTAGACGTAGTGACTGTCGCAACAGTCACGTTTCATCGTGCGCTGTTGAATGGATCGTATTAGAATGAGATTTCGTGCGATATTACTAACACGTGTCGTCGCTAAGAGGCACTAGTTGCCTTAAAATCTCGATTTAAAAGATTTGAATCGAGCTAGCAAAGTCAAGGTCGCCAGGATCTGACGCCTATCCACAAACATTTAAAAGAGTATTACTGCAATCTTGTGTTGTTTTATTTATACAACGTGTAACTCATTAAAACGTAAAACCTCTTAAGATTATAGTGCTCAAACACAACAACGTTTAGTATGGGACCAAGATCGAAATCTAAAAAAAAAACGTTTTGCCATACAAAGCGTAACAGTTGATTGGACATTTAGTATGTAGATGAAGTTTTTTTTAAAGATATCACTGTTGGTTCCAAACAAAAAGTTGTATTTGAACACCAGAATCAGCCCATAAGAGTTTTTGTGTATTTACGGTAACACGGTGTATAATTTTACGCAAAAAAAAGAAAAAACAATACTGTCAGGCCTAGGTCAAAGAAAATATATAAAGTTTATATGGGTCTTTGCATAGGTACTGTTTAGAGTTCATTATTAGGCCCCTGACCGTAGTTTTATGTCAGTATTATTGACAGAAGAAGAAAAAATAAATAGCTATATCATAAAGAATCATATACAATGTTGCACACCTACCCATGTTTTTGTAGTCTTCTGATTTTATGCATTACATACCTGTAACAAAAAGTTTATTTATTATTAAATGCTCAACCAAAACAAGTACTGAAATTCAAGGTCTCAGAGAAAAAAAGACGAACTGCAAAACCAAACATTAATTACAATATTACTAGAAGCGATCAAGCGACTACGGAAAATACAATTCTTATTTCATCCGTATTTATTTTCTTGCAATATTAAAATTTTTCGATAGAATTGCTTCTTACACAATGGAAGCTGAGCAATTACTTCGCAAGAGAATCCAATACTTTGAAACACACTGCTCTATTTACCCGCCTGCTACCAAAGACGGGTAATGTTTCTACCACGATAAGACTCCTTTCAGTTCTCACAATGAATGTCGGGAGCAAAGCCGTGGAAATACAAAGAGGGCGAGTAAAAACACGTTTTTCCGTTGTTTTAAACGGTGGTCCGGAAAATGTGAGTTTTCCTTTTTGTTTGAACACTTTGATTTATTACGCTGAAGACATAGCAAGGTCACGGCGCCCTCTATTGGTTATTAGTTCGGTTGCCAAAGTCGGTTCGGAAATTAAGATTTATATTTTCTTTATCTTTTTCATTTGGCGTTTAGTGAGTATAGATTTTGTAAAAATACATGCTTAGTATACTTGTAGGGGTTGTAGTTTCTTTACACTTATGTAGTTGTAAGTTAGAAAATGTAAAATAAGTTGTGTGGCAGCGGAATGTTAATAAAAGTGTCCGTCACGGTTAAGAATGTTTACTACACTAAATAAAGACACAAATCAAGTAAGTATGGTTCACAAGGACGAGTTGTCAGTTAAGTACGGTTTGTCGAGTGTGCTTGTACCCATATAGAAATTAAGGCGAAGGGCAAGGCAAGTAACCTTGAGCATTTAGCGTCAAATCGCGCGACATCTATTCCGTGCTATGCTTCTCGCAGACTCAACATCCAGCGGCGGTCGAGCGGACATGCAACGTCGCCATTTCGTGGCGCACAAAAACGCCTTATTATCAAAGTATCTGCTGATGGAAAAGTAGGCGCAAAAAGTGGAATCTATTAGAGATCCGTAATTTGTTGACTCATTGAAAAAGAAATACCAGAAACAAAAGGCACGAATGCTATAGGTAATTATGCCAAGTTTGAAACTAAACAAAAACCTCGTATAAAATATTAATTTATTTAAGCGGTACTTTGAAATATTTTTTAGTGTTTATAAGAACTAATAAATAGTATTAATTAGACTTAGATTAGTAATAATTTAGATACTACTTACGAGCAAAACTGCAACATACGTTACATGATATAATAATTTCCACATTTTATATCCAGTATTTTCGCCAGAAAACTTTCGCAAAAACACCTCTTTTACGTGTATTCTTCTAACCCGTCGCCTTAAGATAAATGTTTCAGTATAGGATTTTATCAGTAAGTCAGGGGTTTTTATTGTGTTTTCTATCTTGTTTTGATTCTTCAAGTTTATTTTTAAATGTTTTTGTTATATGTTTATTTACATTGGTAGCGTTTTTACTGCGGTCGATAATACAGTATTACGAAACGAATACTCTTTCGATTTTCAAGTTTTATCAGCTTTTCAATCTTCTTACAGCTTACAGAATTAGTCAACTCTTTCAAACAACTAGTAGCAACCCGACAGTATTCATAACCTAAATATAAAGATCTATTGTTAAGATAGTGGCATAACCCAGTTATACAATCGACATCTATTTGCGGGCGTCGGACTAATCTTGTTTTCCATTTAAAGTTCTGTTAAATATGCATATAGGGCAATTGGATTGGCCGCATGGCTTCCTACTCGCTGGTTGTAGCCTGCGCATGCAAAGGTCAGACCTAGCCTGATGTGAGCACTAGTAGACACTTTAACTCAGGCTAAAAGTATTGACACTAGCCTATTCTTTGTCTAAGAACAGGCACAATTTGACGACAGATGACGACTGGGCAAAGAAAATAGAATCCTATTTAGTCCGTCAGTTAGATTATCAAAAAATAATAAATCTTATTCCTTTTTTCAATCAACCAAAAAATTACAAAGATAAAGCACGTCAAAGCTCGGCAGTGCTTGTGACGTCACTTTTAAGTAAAAAAATTACCTAGACGTGACGTCATGCGACATTTCGAATCAATATTTCATTTCACATCATTTAGAGTCCTGAAATACAGGATTTTCCTAGTTTAGGCTCCAGTCCCCCCCGAATGTTATGTGTTTTTCTATAATTGTATCTTTACCCTTCTATAAGTGTATACATAATTAAGTTTAGAAGGTAAAACGTGTAAGATTTCTGGTGGAAAATAAAGAAATTTTTTTTAAAATAATATATCTCTTAAATTTTTTGATTATGTAAAAAAAAAGAAAAAATACGTCCAATACGTTTTAAAAATCTACCTGATAGATGAAGAAAAAAAAATTGTCATCATCCCTATTGACACACAAGACAGAAGTAGGTTAAAAAAATCCTTCCAATATTTGATTACATTGCAAGTTATGCAAACTAATGAAAGCGTGTTAAAAAAAGGTTCTACGAGGTCTAAGTGGTGATAGACGGTTTTTGCACAGATTCAATAACTCGATAAGTGATTATGCAAATCGAGTCTGCCATCTGCGATGCTTTATCTATGCCAATATTGGGACCGATTCTGAGCAGACACTTTAAATTACTGTAGCACAGTACCCACTATAGAACGTTTGTCAAAATAGTTATTTCCGTTACGTTCCTTCTAAGTCATCATCATCATCATGTCAGCGTATTGCAGTCCACTGCTGGACGTTAGCCGCCCCACGATCTCCCGCTTCTTTCATCCGGCCACTGCCAGCCAAAGGAAGACCTAAGGTCGTCAGTCCATCGAGCTGGGAGGTGTCCTACACTACGTTTGCCAAGGCGCGGTTTCCACTTGAGAACCCATTTGCTCCTTTTATTGGTTCTGCGACAGATGTGGCCCAACCACTGCCACATCTATTAGCTTGCTACATTTTAGGACTATGTCCATTACTTTGGTCTTCTGCCGGATAAACTCGTTTTGGATTATATACCTTAACGAAATCCCAAGCATCGAGGCAAGGAGGCCACAGAATCGAGCCTAGTTCCAACTTCCAACTAACCAAATTAAACTCCTGCATAGATCAGCTTTTACCAATTGAAAATCGCAATTTAATATTCCGATAGGAAATGCAGAAAATTAGTCGAACTAATAACTAGTTCGAACGAATATCAGATATCGAGTGCATTAATTGTGTTACGATACGAACGATTGATAAAATTACCATTTGGTAAAGTGAACCAGCCTCCTAGCATAAGCACCAAAACACGATATGATATGATATGATACAGCGATATATCGACACCAACTGTAAATATATGATAGATATAGCCCCCATTTTGAATCGCCGTGCCGGTGACGTCACATATTATGATCGCTGTTTCGTTAAAAATTCAAAATGGCGACTATATCTATCATATTTTTACAGTTGGTGTAAATATATCGCTATATATATCATATCATATCGTGTTTTGGTGGTCATGCTAGGGGGGCAGGTTTTATTTGAGTTGCCGTGATAAAACCTAGTCATTATTACAATGTTATTTATATGACCCATCAGCCCAGGAAAATTATATTATTACGCGGTCCCCTATGACCGCTTGCCGTTTGATTAGTTTATATAGGTTTGTAATGTCTAGTGTATACTCGTTTACGTTTTGCATTAATAAATAAATAATAATAATAAATATAATAAATATCGGACATCACACACATTGCTCTGATCCTATGATAAGTAGCTGAAGCACTTGTGTTACAGAAATCAGAAACAACGACGGTACCACAACACCCAGACCCGAGACAATATAGAAAAGTTATTTTTCTACATTGACCCGACCGGGAATCGAACCCGGGACCTCAGAGATAGCGACACCAAGTCCGGTAAGCTCGCCTCTCGGCTACGGAGGATATTGGAACAGCTTGTCAATGAGCTATTAAAATAGTATTATTTCAACTTTGTTTTGTTTTGTCTATACACCGTATCTTTTCAAGTCTTTTATAGACGTTAAAAAAATATTCTTCCTATAAACACAAACTTTTTTTTTATAGGAAATCTGAGTTTAAAAAATCATACAAACTTCTGTCAGCTTTGGTCGCCGATTTAGTACAAGAAAGTGAATGTTTTGTTGAGATTTCGAAGTTGGTGTTATCGAAAACTGTTTTCATTAGGAGAATATTCTTTAAATTAAAAAAGCACGGTGTACTTCAGAGTTTTACTGAAAACAACACTGCATAGGTACTGTTTCGCCTACTTGGCTATGCCCCAGTGCATTCAATTATGCAAAGTTCCTGGTTAGTTAGCACCAACAAAACCATTTCTAGCAATCACTGGGTCTTCGAGTTCGTGGACTGCTCATAATGACGTTTCTTGACAACATCGGCAGTTAATAAATCGTTCGATTGAAAATAACAATAGGTGGTGGTACCGAATCGGATTTTTAGGGTGATTCAATTACATTCAATTGAATCCAATTAGTGACTATAACTTCGTCTAGTGTTCGACAAGTAATGAAAGACGTATTGATCAATATGAGAGAATAGCTGTTGCCCGCGACTTCGCATGGTTTTCACAATACTATAAACTACAAACTAACGACCACGATAACGAAGTCGCGAGGAAAATCTAGTGTTATTTTTTTCCCATTAAAAGATTTTTTTAAACTGAACAGCGACATACAGGTTTACATTGCAAAGGGGTGCCAAATGTAAAAAATAAGATCTAGGGAACAATATGAAGAAGCGTCATAAGGGTTATTATGTTTAATAGTCGTATGTTACGAAAAAAAATTACTTACAAATATCCGAAAATGAAGCCAATAGAGAGATCACGAAAGCCGCGCTGTCATTCATCAGAGGCGTAGGTACGGCGAGCCTACAAGGACCTAAAGCAGTGCACATACGAAGCATTTTTTTCATAAATGAGTTAAAGTATCCCCGCGTATGATTTTTAACAGTGGCTAGGAATAATTCAACGTAAAAAAAATTTTTTTGTTCTTTGCATAGTTCGATTAAGTTACTGATTCTAAGCCACTCATAAAGATTTGGCACCCCTTTGCAATGTAACCCTGTATATCTAACAATAAGAAGCGTCATCTACAACGACTGTTATCCCTCAGGAATCGTAACGTTTTCCTGGATAAAAAGTATCCTATCTTTTATTCCAGGCTGATATCTATGTCTGTGCCAAATTTCATTTAGATTCGTTTAGCCGTTCTGGCGTGATTAAGTAACGGCCATCCGACCAAACTTTTGCATTTATAATATTAGTAAGATAAGATTAAAGTTATATTGTTTAGTGAGCATACTGCTTGAATCGTACTAAAAAAAAACCAGGCCAACATTGGTCAAGAATTAGGTACTCTACTCAGCGATGGTATTTTAGTTTTTTATTTGTCTTTTCTTCCTTTATAGTTTCATCACACTTAATTAGGACAAATCGCCATTTCCGATACCTCAATTTTGCCTAGCGGCATGTACGTTTCCGGTGATGGAACACATGCTGGGAAGAGATTTAACGACCAGGGTCTGGAACAATTTTTGTTGCAGTGTTTGCTGCCTTGACTGTCCGTCTATATATTATTACTTGGTCGAAGGATTATAGTTATAACCCCTCGAAAAAACGGAGTATTTGTCACTCGTAATCAGAATGTGTTTTTTTAAATTTTGATATTTAACTCGAACTTGGCAGGTTTTTCTGGTCAGGTAAAATATGCGTGATGTCCACTGACGGTTCAGCAAGTACCCCCACTATTATAGTGAAGTACGTAGTGATGGACGTGGTAATCTTTTTGGGTCGAGCTCAAGCGATCAATCTTTATCGATATTCTTATATTAAGGCGTTAATATCGCATTAAGTATGAGACGTCGACGGTACTCTATATAGGCTCGATGTAAGTATGTACTGAACTTTAATATTATTTTGTAGTTTTGAACTCGTGTTAGTGAAGTTCAATTGTAATCAGGCGATGTTAGTGCACTGTTGGACTGATTAAACATTTGTTTTGATTTGCGGTAGGTCTCTAAACCCATGGTAAATTATGTTATATTATATGTTTTAAATCAAATTTACATTAATTATAACAAACCTATTACCGTAGTGGCGTGGTAATTCACTTTGAACGCAAGGAGTTCTATTCCCGGTTCGTGTCGATTTAAAAACTAACTTTTCTAAATTAACTCGAGTCTGGTTGTCTGGTATCTCGTAACACAATGATGTAAATTCTTTACTTTAAGACTATGATAAATTGTCTATTCTCGATTATCAGTATTTTGTATTATTAAAAATATTTATAATAGGATAGTTTCCTGGGTCAAAAAAAGACTATTCTATTTAGTCCGTCAGTTAGATTATCAACAGTTATTGGACCCTTATTTTGTCTTTTGTCAATCAAACAAAAAATGACGAAGATAAAGCACATTAAAGTAGGCACGTGACGTCACGCTTGCTAAAGAGTGTCGCAAGGCGTGACGTTACGCGGAACTTTAACAAGCTATATCTTCATCATTTTTTGTTTGATTGAGAAAAGAAAAAATACGTGTCCAATATTTTCTGTTAATCCAACTGACGGACTAATTAGATTTTTTTTAGGAAACTAGCCCATTAGGTCAATAACACACGGTTAGTTCGCTATTGTGCCGCAACGCAGCGCCACTAGAGAAGACCTCTCAGCAATACGGGCCATCTTTTTTTCGAAACTAGTTAGTGATTATTTAGTTACATTAGGTAACAAAATAAATGACATTTCTACTCTATAGGTAGGGTATGTGCTCCATGTGCCCTCTTTAACCCAGGTAGCATAGAGCCATAGAGTATAGAGAATTGATGAAGGTAAGCAGAGACGATCGATAGGATCGTTATTTCGCTATATCATATCATATCATATCGTGTTTTTAGTGCTCATGCTAGGCAGGCTGATCTAATAAAAGCAGTTATCAGTTTGCTCACCTATCACTTCATGAATGCGTCACATTCATGCAACATCTCAGACAAATTCTGTGTAAAAACGAGCTTGTAAAGCAAAAAGGCAGGAAATCAGCCATAAACTAAAGGTGGTAATTCCACACGATCGTGGAATTAGATACGCGTAGTTGGATTGATGAGGGTGGAGACGCAGCTTAATCTCATCGGCCCTGATCGATGCGTTCCGATCCTCGCTGATGTATGGTGGAGGGACGCCATACTGGATTAAGGATCACTGTCTGCCGTCACGACCGATTTTTATTTGAATCTTTAGATGAGCTAAAGTTTTGGTGCTGCTATTATGCTATTTAGGTATTTAGGTACGAGTGTGTTAAGCACTAATTTGAGAGAAAGTTATATAAAATAAATAAATATTGGACATCACATTCATTGCTCTGATCCTATGGTAAGTAGCCAAAGCAATTGTGTTACAGAAATCAGAAACAACGACCGTACCACAACACCCAGATCGTTAGAGACAACTTAGAAAAGTTATTTTTCTACATTCACCGACCGGGAACCGAACCCGGGATCTTAGCGATAGCGACACCAAGTCCAGCATGCTCGCGTCTCGGCTACAGAAGTCGTCATCAAAAATATATAGGTATTTCAAATTAATCAAAATTGGGATGGGTAGAAGAATAAGAAAAACATTGACGACCGTCTGGTCTAGCGATGATTCTCGAGCCGGATTACAATTCCAGGCGGTCGCAGGTTTGAATCGCGCAAGGGCCAAGTGTGGTATGCACGATATTTTTAAATATTTATTGAAGTACGTTTAGCCGTTATGTAGTCACCACTGTAGTAGCTATCTTTAGTTTGGATCTAGATAGTTGGTGTAAAATGTGTGTGAATGATTTGTTAACCACCAATAGCGCAATCAAGATTAAAATTAAGTTGTTCTATACATTTATGTCTAGCAGTTGGACTTAAGTATGAAAAGGCTGTTTTTTTTCCTCTATTAGAGTCCCATTTAAATGTTGTTTATATGAATGATAATAACAACATGTAGAAATGTGTTCCACATACAACCTAACAGTCTGTATTTAACCAGCATTGTTAAGTGTTTTGGGTAAACTCTAGGCGCGTCAAATCTAGCCAATTAAATAATCTATGATAATATAACACTTGAAAAAAATCGACTGCCTCAGGTGGGTAGATATAACAAGCATGTAATTGCTAAAAACAAAATTTAAAAATTAAATAATCATCATCATCGTTTCAGGCATAGGACGTTTATTTCTGAACATAGGCCCCCAATGACTTCCGGATTAGGCGGTTGGAAGCGGCCTGCATGCCGCAACCTTGTCCACCTTGTGGGTGGACGTCCAACGCTGCGCTTGCCGGCACGAGGCCTTCATCATAGAATCTGCCTTTGCTCCAACGGCCATCATTTCTACGTGCTATGTGCCCCCTCACTGCTACTTAACCTGGCTAATCCGTCGAGCTATGTCAGCAAATTAAATAATTAAAAAAAACAAATTCATCAAACAATAACACCAATCACCCAGCCCTAAACTAAGTGAAGCCCGTCCTATAGCGACTAAATAACGGATAAACGTACTAAAATACATTTATAAACATCCATGACTTAAGTAAAAAAGCTCGTGCTCATTACACATACTTGCCTCTTGCGGGATACGAGCCCGCAACCGCTTGGATTTGTAGGTCGGAGCACGAACCACTAGACTGGACGGTCGTTAATTAATTTAAACGCAGGTGTGTTTAATCACCTTCATTGAGCAACGTCACGTACTTTCCAGCTTAAGGCGAGTATGGTCGTCAAATGTAAACTAGTATTTGGTTTTAAAAGCCTACTTACTCAAGCCCAGTTTGTCAGAAAAATATTTAAATAACATGCTAAGAATTGTCGTGAACACCATGCTAAGAAGTGCTATGGAAAGGGCTATGCTCGGCGTTTCTTTGCGGAATCGAATCAGGAATGAGGAGATTCGTAAACGAACAAAAGTTGCTGACATAGCCCAACGGTCTGAATTTTGTTAAGACACAAATAGATTCAAAACACCTTTAATCACACAATGAGTCTTTTACAATATATTTGCACACTCAGCGCGCGAAAAGCGAAAACGGCAAGTGACAGATCGTAGTGACGTGCAAGAGTCATCGATTGAGTAGTGTTGTGTAGATTCGATTTAATCCCGCTAACAACTCGGCAAGCTGAACTGGCAGTGGGCGGGGCACATAGCACGTAGAACTGACGGCCGATGGGGCAGAAAGGTTCTGGAATGGAGGCCACGTACCGGCAAGCGCAGCGTAGGACGTCCACCTACAAGGTGGACAGACGACCTGGTAAAGGTTGCAGGAAGCCGCTGGATGCGAGCCGCTTTCAACCGGCCAATCTGGAAGTCACTGGGGGAGGCCTATGTTCAGCAGTGGACGTCCTATGGCTGAAATGATGATGCTAAGAATTGTCAAAAACTACACAACATTCTGATCCTAGCATTTTTTTAGTACTTATGCTACTGGTAAAAAACAACCAAAAGGATGCTAATTCTCTTTTTTCTTTTTAACCGCTTGACCGATTTAGTCAATATTTATATTATATTTTATAATTTTTTAATCGAAAAATAGCGTTTATGCGAAAAGTAATATTTTGATAAATTTTCGAGCGATAAAATTGTACTAACATTCGTCGAGTCGTTACTAACTCGCCTTATACCGCCTCGAGCAATTTAAGAAACTTCTACGTGCTAGAGTAGTAACAAGTAATTAATTTGTAGCTACTTCATAGATATTTTAAGTATGTGTATAACTGGTATAGCAGTAACAAAGTATGTAATTAATTAATAGGTATTTCGGCATTGGAAAAAGTATTCAACAAGTGTGTGGTAGTGAAATGGAATACTCCTATATAATTTTCTTTTTTTATTAAATATAAGTTTTGAGGGTGTTTAAAGAAACTAGGCACGTGTCGCGAGTCAAATAACTAATTTTTATCAAGTTGTTTATTTATTTTTTACGATTAAAAGGAGTAAAGAGGCACTCGATAAAGAATTTAGACACATTAACTGATCAATAGGTTCTTAAATCACTACTTATTAATATAGGAAAATAGTGGAATGACACTAACAAGGGTCAAAATTTCGATACAATTTGGTGCTGTCAACTTAGGATCATGTCGCCACTCGGCTTAAATCTTTGTCACTTTGACAGCTTTACCCGTCAATATATTGTTATATGGCTTAAAATAATTATATCTCGTTCGGGTTTTGGTTTGGGTTATCCATTAATAAAATCTTTGGTAAACTAAACAAGACTATAAAGTTGTAAGTTTTTTTTTCTGTCATGTGATTTGAAATGGCTGACCACTAAAAATTAAGGCCTTTTGAGAATAGCAAAGGTCCATTAAAAATCCACTATAACAAACATAACATGCAGGAGGTATGTAAAACCTATCACGATTAAAATTTCACAAAAACATAGAGCAAGACAAATGTTAACAGTTCTATGTCAGTCCTTTTTAATTTACTAAGAAATAAATAAATAAATATTGGACAACATCTATGGTAAGTAGCTAAAGCACTTGTGTTACAGAAATCAGAAACAATGACGGTAGCACATAAAAGTTGGACAACATCACATACATTACTCTGATCCTACGATAAATAGCTGAAACACTTGTGCTACTGAAATCAGAAACAATGACGGTACTACAACAGCCAGACCCGAGACAATAAAGAAAAGTATTTTTGCCTATACAATTAGGTCGAAACGTCGGGAAAACCAATTACATAAAAATAGGTATGTGTTGCATAATATCCGTGTAGTGTATAGTGTTAGTTAAAAATGTAATAAGGAAGTTTAAAATGTTAAAGTAATTTTTCTACATTGACCGACCGGGAATCGAACCCGGCACCTCAGAGATAGCGACATCAAGTCCGGTATGCTCGCCTCTCGGCTACGGAGGTCGTCAAACAATATAGAATGGATAAGAAATAGGAGGAGAAAACAATCGATTTTAGTTTAGAGAATACCAGCAAGTCGTTGGTATTTAAGCTGTCTACAAGTTAGAAATAATATTTATCAGACCAAGCAGATTGTAAGCCAAGAGATATGGATTACACTTAATATCTCAGTCGCCTAGAAGTTAAACTATTAATCAGATCGTAAGCGGATATAGACACTGTTTAAACATAGCCGGAATTTCGTTCCTTCGACTGTTTATGGTCAAATTTTTACCACCCTCTCTCTCTCTTACAACTCACAAACTATAAACAAAACACCAGAAAACCGATTTTTCTCAGAGATTTAAAATAAAATTATAGCTATTTAGCTGTTGCTATACTTTTTAATTTATATGCCTACAATAGGGATAAATCTGGAAGTCATTGGGAAGCCTATGATCAGCCGTGGACGTCCGCGGAGCGTAGCGTGTCATCTCTATTCTGTGGCTGAAATGATGATCACAATTTTAAAGTAGGTGGTATTTAAAATTAAAATACAATGAATATTAATAACACAAAAATACAGTGTTACCCTAGTGAATTCACTCTGACAACAGTGAAATATTATGTCAATCTTTTCTGCAATTTTAATGAGTGTGAGTGAGCGTCCGCGCAGTAAAATATGCATATACTTGGTGGGTATTTTTATCTAATGACGACTTTATAGATATACCCTTTCCGTAACAACTTCGTTTGAGTAAGATCGAATGTAACCTTTCAAACTATTTTTAAGCCCGTAAAGAAAAAAATATTCCACAAATAGAAATGACTGAAAACAATTCCAAATCTCGTAATCCGTATTGACCGAACAGCCCCAAACACAATATATTAAAGATATACTACTGGCCCTCGGTAACATAAACAGTAATCATTTATAACTTACCCGGGCGAAGACTTATTTGCGATTTAGATTGTTGGCACTAATGTCTCCAAACGAATGGTAGAATTTCGGGACATTTTCTAAAAGCAGGGTTAGAAACAAATACTTGCAAAAAAAAATCTGTGGGATCTTAAGCAAGGGTGATTTTTTTTAATTTTAGAAACGGTTTGGATAATTTTTTTTATCGAAAACCATTACGATGATTCTAAAACCATAAGTTTAAGGTCATCGTTAAAATTGTACCTTTCTGCTCCATTGGCCGTCAGTGCTTCGTGCTATGTGCCCCGCCCACTGCCACTTCAGCTTGCTTATCCGTTGGGCTATGTCAGCAACTTTTGTTCGTTTACGAATCTCCTCATTCCTCATTTCGATTCGAAAATAGTTCTAAAACCTCAATTTAAACTCAACGTAAAAATTATCGAAAAGCAAAGTGATAAGTGATATATACAGTTGTGGTCATATAATTAGGAACGATTTGAAGTTCTAGAAGTTTTTTATTTAAATCATGTCATACACAGAGATGTGTACCTTGTGAGAAGCAACTAGTTATGTTATAAAATAGCCACATTAATAGAGCAACGTGGCTTAGGAATAAATAATTAAATCGCTAACTATGTTTCTTCACATTTTATTTATTTTACCAAAGTAACACATTCAAATAAAATGCATGCACTAAGATTTTTTTTAAAAGTTAGTTTGAAAAAATCTTCCCTTTACATCAGCGTTCTTAATTATATGACCACCACTGTATACCTATCATATCTTTGCGTGTTTACTAAACAGCAGCTATTAAGTCAATGAAATCAAACAACGGCTTTAAACGTTATGCTTAGGCAGTTTTCCGTTATGTCAGAGACAAGTCCGCAATAAATATTAGAAATGCCTAAAATTTAGTCGTTCCCGACCCTACCGGAACTTATTCCAACGGAGTGTCCAAGACACGTCTGCAATAAATATCTATTTAAAACGGCTGAAATCCAGCCGTCCTTCGCCACCCGGACCGTCTGGACACATTACCCTGGACCGGACAACTTCGGTATCGCGACCTTTGGGATTAAGCGATAGCCCTCCAACTTTATTATTGAAGCAAAAACTGTACTGGAGTGGATCGAATAATTGTAGGGCGTATTTGTTCTAAATTAGATGCATTATTCAACGGCCGGCCTATAAGGAAATTATCGCTTGAAAGAGGAAAACGGGTCAGCTCATTTGCTGAGAAGTTTGCTTTTATGCAAGGGGTTTCGGCCGTTCAAACGATTCTTATTCGACTCCGAACCGTCAGCAGGTTATAGGCTTACCCCAAAAGAGAGAGGGCTATTGGTATTTTTGTTTATAAATACTTTTTTTGCTGTTGGCCTGTATGGATTAGATTTAATGTCGATTTTAATATGTCTCTAGCTATGAGCTAACTGTACAAGTAATGCCTAGGCTGATAGATCCATGTTAGTGTAATAAATAAGCCAATTTATCATCACGTTTGTTCTTCCTAAATGTTTTTGAACTTAAAATTCTGATGTTATAATTAATCAATGTTAATTATTTTTATGCAATTTTATCGCGTAAATATACAGAAATAAACGGTCGGAAAATAAACATTTTATATATTTTATGCCAATAGCTGCCCCAGTTAACCATCCATCGATATCGGAACCGTAAACAGAAGACGATCGTCTCATTAGCAAGTCAAACCGAACGCTGATGCCACAGTAAAAGTAGATCTGACGCAGTGGGCTTACTAAGGACCAATATGTGGATTTAAGTCACCTACTACCACGTACGGCTGGAAGTTATGTTAAGGGTCTTCGCTGCGTAAAGCGGACGTCCGCTTTTGAGCAATGACGCGGGTGCCCGTCGCGTCGTACAGTCACGAACATCGAAATGTATACTCTTCATAACTTATTTCGATTTAATAAGGTTTACCGTCAAATTAAAAATCGTGACTATATATACGACTACGACAGTGGACAGTCTGTAAAACGTAGCGGTGTTCTTTGTTTTTCCAGAAACAGAACACGTATGATCGATCGATCGATCATACGTGTTCTGTTTCTGTCCATAGTATTTGTACCGCTAATCGATCGATTAGCGGTACGACCAGAAATCACATGTGGTATGAGGTGACTAAAATTTACTCATGTAAACCAGTTACCAGACTTTCCACCGGGCGCGCGAAGTGGATTGTCTCTAAACACATTTTGGTCATGTGGAAAGTTTTGTATGAAACAGCTAAGTTTCTTTACTCATACTATTTTCATTACTCATACTCGGAAAGTAGGTCTGATGTTGCCTGAGAAGCGGGTTGAAAGTAATACTTTTCAGCCCTAGAGAGAATCGTTTTCAACTGACAGCTGTCAAATTATAAAAAGAAAAAACTAGCTCTATTTTTACATTTCTATTGAACCATGTTGCAACTTTCTATACAGTCACTCAAAAACAGCGCGATGTAAAATTGAATTAAGTCACATAAAGTTAAGTATTAATTAAATATTTTTTAAATTACCTTATTATAAGTTTACTTTCAACTATTTCTTTTAAATAATCGATTTGATCGATGAATATGAAAAATATTTGCCGGCTACAGAAAAAAAAATAGGCGGGAAAGCAGCAATCCGATCTTCATTAGGTTTTTCGAGTTTTAGAACGTAGTGATTGCATGCATACTCTTTGGTACGGTTTTGTTAAAATTGACAAATTTCTTCTTCAGCTAATTCATGTTTTTATTTTTACTTTCCTTGTATTCGTAATGAAAAGCACAGTGTTTACCTCGGGTTAAATACTTATTTAGACCATCGAACTATGAACTATGCCGTCTCGGGACTAAATAAGTTACTTTCACCCCTAGGTTAACAATGTACTATTTAAGGGTAAGGGTGTCCTTTCTCCGGGTTCCGTTTGAAAAAACGGAACAAAAAGGCGTAAGAAGTAATTTGCCTTTCATTTGACTTCGATTACATTATTTACAGGGGGTGTTAACATAGATTACAGCTGTAATATGGATGATCTTATATAATCCAGACAGCTCTTGTGTTACGAATCCACGGGCTTCCATACCACCGGACAACTTAGCTAAAATAGACAGTTATTTTTGTATAATGCTAAGAAAAAACTAATGTTGGCAGAAACCAGCATATTAGATAAGAGCGACTGCATCGTCGCCAATAAAAATTATAAGTAATTTAAATTTTACTCGGCTAAAAGACTTCGAACTTTTTTGTATGGAGCCTGGAATACCTAAAGTGGCAAGAAGGTACCTAAATAATGTTATTTTGGTGTACACCTATGAAACATACCTTACAAAATAAAATAAAATAATTACAAATAACAAATGGACAAAATTTCGTAAATGATATACTTTGTTCAGAATTTCAATTTGAATATAAATAAATATAAATATTACATATTCAAGCTAAATTCTGAACAAAGTATATCATTTACGACATTTTGTCAAAGGTTGGGTCAAATCAACGGTTCATGGTTTTTTATGAATGCTAAACAGTGTGTTGTGTTCACGTCAAACACCAAAACAAGGTTGTGGTAATACTTATTTCCAATCATAAATTCACCAATAGTGCGCCTATGCTATCTTACGACGAGATCAGCGACAAGATAGACATTTTCTCTGGTTCTTTGATACATTTTGGGAAACAGCTAGGTGCGGTGTTGAATTAAAATGTATTTTACTCGTATCTTTCTATAAATAAATAAATAATAAATAAATTGTTTTCACAATCACACCAATTTATCTAGCCCCAAACTAAGCAAAGCTTGTATTGTATATAAGGCTTTTAGTTGCTTTCTTTTTTCTATATATTTTTGTTTTTGATAATGTAATTCTTTATGTTTGTTAGTAAAGCAATTTGTGTACGCCTATAATTGACACATATTATATCAGAACCAATATGCTGGAAACTTTGTTTTTTAATGTATGTGCCATATTAATAAATATAATAAATAAATCATGATTAACCCATTGACTTCTCAATCCCTCCACTAACTCATGGTTCTACTTGCCTTATGGCACTATGACACAGAGTAGAAATCACGTTAGAGCGTGCGTTTTTTTATTCCCAGTTGCTAGGAATTCTCGGTATAACCACAGCATAGCTGTCCTATTTCATTTGTCGGTGCTCTATAATTTAGTCGCCAAACATTTCCTGTCTAACAATGCCGTTTCTAGCTGTTATCTAACTTTCAGACCACCTGCAGTCGAATGAGACTCATTTGAATGCCAAACGGAAACTATTCAGAAACGCCTCTAGCCTCTGACTTAGGTATACTATGTATAAATATCTCAACTATGACGACCTCCGTAGCCGAGAGGTGAGTACGCCCGACTTGGCATCACCATCTCTGAGGTCAGGGTTCGATTCTCGGTCGGGCTCAGACAATGTAAAAAACTAACTTTTTTCGGGTCTGGGTATTGTGGTACCGTCGTTGTTTCTGATTTCTATAATACAAGTGCTTTAGCTACTTACCTTAAGATCAGAGCTATGTATGTGATGTTGTCAATGAAATAAATTTGATTGACAACATCACATACAAAATATTGTCAAATATTGATATATTTATTGTTATTATATTCGACTTTGCTATGTGCGGTTTACCTAAATATTTAAAAGAGTTTATGATGTTTGGCATTTGTAGGTACCATGTACGTACAGTTATCATCAAAAGTAAATTAGTATCGAAATTTTTCAAAAGAATCTTATTGCAAAATCAATATCACAATAGTCTGACAAAATCACTACGCAAAATTCAAACAAAGAAGTCAAAGTTGAAAAATGTTTTTATTCAATCAAGGACTATTTGACATACAAATTTTAGTACTAATACATTGACATAACATGACATTATTTAATATTTAATTGACATTTTAATGTGATTTATTGTTGACATTGGGTACTAATAAATTGACATGTAATTTGATGTCATTTTGTTATAATTAGGTATATTGAAAGTTTGTATGGTGCATGTTGTTATTGATATACATATTTGTTTTTGTTTTTTGGGCCTAAATATGATTAATTTTTGTTATTTTTTATTAATATTTGTATTGACATTACACTAAAATCACACACTAGCTGCGCTGGGGAGATAAGTTGCTCTTTATATTTTGAACATCACTTATGTACTACCTTGTCTCTGTGAATAAATATCTTTGAATCTTTGAATCAAGTTATTGTTACATTTAGAATAGTCAGTACTTTTGCGTTTTTGAATAGCTACTTTTGATGCTGACTGTACTTAACTGTATGTACAAATAAAAACCAATTATTTTTTGCAAATAGCCTTGAGTTAAGCACTTTTACACGTCTCCATTATATTTTTAGATATTAGTCTGTTTCTGGGACTTAACCCAATACGAATCGTCGCAATCGCAACCGAGTCGTTAAAGTTACCTTACTCGTAAAAATCTTAAATATCAAATACAGCAATAGAATAACGACCTATTAAAACAAAATGTTTGTTGAATGTGTGTTGAATTTACGTTATTCAGCCCGAATAGATTATCCCTCGCTATTCCATATTGTGGAACAGAATTACCACTTCGATTGGTTGGGGAGATTTGCGTTTTAATTGGAGGCTGGGCAAAGAACAAACATTTTGTTTTAATAGGTCGTTATTCTATTGCTGTATTTGATATTTAAGATTTTTACGAGTAAGGTAACTTTAACGACTCGGTTGCGATTGCGACGATTCGTATTGGGTTAAGTCCCAGAAACAGACTAATATCTAAAAATATAATGGAGACGTGTAAAAGTGCTTAACTCAAGGCTATTTGCAAAAAATAATTGGTTTTTATTTGTACATACAGTTAAGTACAGTCAGCATCAAAAGTAGCTATTCAAAAACGCAAAAGTACTGACTATTCTAAATGTAACAATAACTTGATTCAAAGATTCAAAGATATTTATTCACAGAGACAAGGTAGTACATAAGTGATGTTCAAAATATAAAGAGCAACTTATCTCCCCAGCGCAGCTAGTGTGTGATTTTAGTGTAATGTCAATACAAATATTAATAAAAAATAACAAAAATTAATCATATTTAGGCCCAAAAAACAAAAACAAATATGTATATCAATAACAACATGCACCATACAAACTTTCAATATACCTAATTATAACAAAATGACATCAAATTACATGTCAATTTATTAGTACCCAATGTCAACAATAAATCACATTAAAATGTCAATTAAATATTAAATAATGTCATGTTATGTCAATGTATTAGTACTAAAATTTGTATGTCAAATAGTCCTTGATTGAATAAAAACATTTTTCAACTTTGACTTCTTTGTTTGAATTTTGCGTAGTGATTTTGTCAGACTATTGTGATATTGATTTTGCAATAAGATTCTTTTGAAAAATTTCGATACTAATTTACTTTTGATGATAACTGTACGTACATGGTACCTACAAATGCCAAACATCATAAACTCTTTTAAATATTTAGGTAAACCGCACATAGCAAAGTCGAATATAATAACAATAAATATATCAATATTTGACAATATTTTGTATGTGATGTTGTCAATCAAATTTATTTCATTGACAACATCACATACATAGCTCTGATCTTAAGGTAAGTAGCTAAAGCACTTGTATTATAGAAATCAGAAACAACGACGGTACCACAATACCCAGACCCGAAAAAAGTTAGTTTTTTACATTGTCTGAGCCCGACCGAGAATCGAACCCTGACCTCAGAGATGGTGATGCCAAGTCGGGCGTACTCACCTCTCGGCTACGGAGGTCGTCATAGTTGAGATATTTATACATAGTATACCTAAGTCAGAGGCTAGAGGCGTTTCTGAATAGTTTCCGTTTGGCATTCAAATGAGTCTCATTCGACTGCAGGTGGTCTGAAAGTTAGATAACAGCTAGAAACGGCATTGTTAGACAGGAAATGTTTGGCGACTAAATTATAGAGCACCGACAAATGAAATAGGACAGCTATGCTGTGGTTATACCGAGAATTCCTAGCAACTGGGAATAAAAAAACGCACGCTCTAACGTGATTTCTACTCTGTGTCATAGTGCCATAAGGCAAGTAGAACCATGAGTTAGTGGAGGGATTGAGAAGTCAATGGGTTAATCATGATTTATTTATTATATTTATTAATATGGCACATACATTAAAAAACAAAGTTTCCAGCATATTGGTTCTGATATAATATGTGTCAATTATAGGCGTACACAAATTGCTTTACTAACAAACATAAAGAATTACATTATCAAAAACAAAAATATATAGAAAAAAGAAAGCAACTAAAAGCCTTATATACAATACAAGCTTTGCTTAGTTTGGGGCTAGATAAATTGGTGTGATTGTGAAAACAATTTATTTATTATTTATTTATTTATAGAAAGATACGAGTAAAATACATTTTAATTCAACACCGCACCTAGCTGTTTCCCAAAATGTATCAAAGAACCAGAGAAAATGTCTATCTTGTCGCTGATCTCGTCGTAAGATAGCATAGGCGCACTATTGGTGAATTTATGATTGGAAATAAGTATTACCACAACCTTGTTTTGGTGTTTGACGTGAACACAACACACTGTTTAGCATTCATAAAAAACCATGAACCGTTGATTTGACCCAACCTTTGACAAAATGTCGTAAATGATATACTTTGTTCAGAATTTAGCTTGAATATGTAATATTTATATTTATTTATATTCAAATTGAAATTCTGAACAAAGTATATCATTTACGAAATTTTGTCCATTTGTTATTTGTAATTATTTTATTTTATTTTGTAAGGTATGTTTCATAGGTGTACACCAAAATAACATTATTTAGGTACCTTCTTGCCACTTTAGGTATTCCAGGCTCCATACAAAAAAGTTCGAAGTCTTTTAGCCGAGTAAAATTTAAATTACTTATAATTTTTATTGGCGACGATGCAGTCGCTCTTATCTAATATGCTGGTTTCTGCCAACATTAGTTTTTTCTTAGCATTATACAAAAATAACTGTCTATTTTAGCTAAGTTGTCCGGTGGTATGGAAGCCCGTGGATTCGTAACACAAGAGCTGTCTGGATTATATAAGATCATCCATATTACAGCTGTAATCTATGTTAACACCCCCTGTAAATAATGTAATCGAAGTCAAATGAAAGGCAAATTACTTCTTACGCCTTTTTGTTCCGTTTTTTCAAACGGAACCCGGAGAAAGGACACCCTTACCCTTAAATAGTACATTGTTAACCTAGGGGTGAAAGTAACTTATTTAGTCCCGAGACGGCATAGTTCATAGTTCGATGGTCTAAATAAGTATTTAACCCGAGGTAAACACTGTGCTTTTCATTACGAATACAAGGAAAGTAAAAATAAAAACATGAATTAGCTGAAGAAGAAATTTGACAATTTTAACAAAACCGTACCAAAGAGTATGCATGCAATCACTACGTTCTAAAACTCGAAAAACCTAATGAAGATCGGATTGCTGCTTTCCCGCCTATTTTTTTTTCTGTAGCCGGCAAATATTTTTCATATTCATCGATCAAATCGATTATTTAAAAGAAATAGTTGAAAGTAAACTTATAATAAGGTAATTTAAAAAATATTTAATTAATACTTAACTTTATGTGACTTAATTCAATTTTACATCGCGCTGTTTTTGAGTGACTGTATAGAAAGTTGCAACATGGTTCAATAGAAATGTAAAAATAGAGCTAGTTTTTTCTTTTTATAATTTGACAGCTGTCAGTTGAAAACGATTCTCTCTAGGGCTGAAAAGTATTACTTTCAACCCGCTTCTCAGGCAACATCAGACCTACTTTCCGAGTATGAGTAATGAAAATATCATTTTATTACTTGCATGTTTGTGCGTCTGACACAGTTAATTTTGAGTTAAAGTTGATATTTGGTACACATACGAGTATATGAATTACTGTCACCAAAACACGGCCGTGTAACTTATATAAATGATTTTTGACCCCAATCATCGTGATATGTGTCCGTGACGTGTTATGTGTGCGTTGCTCTAGTCGCATTGTATGAGCTTAACTTTTGATAGGTACCCATAACTATTAGACCGGGAGATAGTGACACAAATGTACAAGATAATATAAAATTATTTGTTACAGAATGACATTATTGACTATCGGAAAATACAAGAATTTTTGTGGTACAAATCGTTCGACACTCGTAATTTATCCGACACGTTTGATTACCGCCCACACGATCGGGTCGCCGGTACTAGCGCTATGACCATTATTTTCCTTTTCGTCATTCCGTATTTAGACCCCTGAAGGGTCGCCATACTTGGTACAAATGACCATAATTTTTTTGTCACAATCTCCAGGTCTATATTATTTATTCTGTGATAGTCACAGAACAGTATGACCTTCAAGGTCATGAAGCTATTCTCATTAAGTAATTTCAAATGCCTATTTACTTTTATTTACGAACACACATACAGATACAGCTTTTTCCGTATTTACTGTTATCTCAAAACGTCGACGCGCACTAGTTCTTAAGGACACTGCAGTCTAGGATTTTCAGCCTTCTTGAAGAACCTCAGGTTTTTGAGAACGAATACTGCCACTTCATAAATGGATGACGACTGTGTATAAAGAAATTAAAATTCCATTTAATTCGTCAGTTAGATTATCAAAAAATAATTAACATTTATTTTTTCTTTAGTCAATCAACCAGAAAATGACAAAGATAAGCGCGTCAAAGTTCGGGAGTGCCCCGCTCATGACGTCCAAATTGTACCAAGACGTATGCATGTCATGCAACATTTCAAATCAATATATCTCTTTAATATTTTGATTATGTAAAAAATTAAAAAATACAAGTCTAATACTTTTTTATATTTTTTTATTTAACATTGATAATCTACCTGATGGACTAAGAAAAATAATCGTCATCCCTGTTAACTTGACTATTGGTTTACTGAAGCAATCAAGGCGGTTATTTATAGTTTCAACAAGGCGATTATTTTATCAGCGTAGGAGTAGCAAAACTGCTACCCTATGTAAATTCAATTGTCCTCTCTAAGTAAACACAAACTCATGTTATTTGGAATAGGTCGGGTAGAATTTCAATGATGTAGTAGCGAAAACTTTATTCCCATGTTTGATGTTATCCTAGTATGATCCCTACTAAAGGTGTTGTATTATCATAGTCAGTTCACGTCATGGACTGACGTAGACTGATTGTTATATTACAGTAAATACTGCTAGACATAGGCCCATTCTGAAGCACGCCTGATTCTCTGGAATAATTTTCCATCATGTGCCAGCAGCTTTGTGTATAATAATTAATATTGGACAACATCACGTACATTGCTCTGATCCTAAGGTAAGTAACGAAAACACTAGTGTTCAGAAACAACGATGACACCACAACACCCAGACCCGAGGTAATATAGAAAAGTTTATTTTCTACATTATTTTAAGTTACTACATCGACCCGCCCGGGAATCGTACTCGAGATGATGATAAACATGTATTTTATAAAACAACTTCTCGATAAATTTACAAAGTACGATAATTATGACAGAAGACGGGCAAGACTAAACATATTAAGCCTTTGTTATCTTGTGCCTGTCATCGGGACATAATACCATGCCATATTCAGACTTGTCTTCTTGTTCCTAAAATAACACACATTAATGTTTTGTTGCGATAAGAGACGATAACAAAAGAAAAGCTTTCTTTACGATGTACAAACATAAATTGTTTCCATCTAAATAAAATAGTCGTTTGCTCCATAAAATTGAGGCCAGTTACGGTCAGTGGGCGGACTGAAATAGTTTTCGTTTGGTATTCAAATGAGTCCCACTTCGGTGGCAGGTAGGGTTACCATTGCGAGGAATATCCGACAACCGACAGGACATTTAGAGAGATTTTAAAAACTAGTTCCGTCTTTTTAAGCGAAAGAGGAATTAATAATTATTGCATCGGGAAAACAAACACTGTTTATGCTGAACGGTTCGGGAGGCCTATAATAAAACAGTACAGTCACATAAAATAATAGCGTAATTTTTGTAAAACGAAATTAATGACATTTCTACTCTATAAGTAAATGTGCTCCATTGTGCTGATAGACGGCCCTGACCACTCATTCTCTGGTATTCAGTATGTATCGCAAGAATTATATGATCCCTTGCTTCGAGAACATGAAATGAATAATGTGTTTTCTGCCAGATATTTTTATTTATTTTAGCATTTCTTCATTTCATTTATTTTAGGCTATGCTCAGTGTTTCTTTGCGAGATCGAATCAGGAATGAGATTCTTAAACAAACAAAAGTCGCTGTCATAGCCCAACGGATTAGCAAGCTAAAGTGGCAGTGGGCGGGGCACATAGCACGTAGAACTAACGGCCAATGGGGTAGAATGGTTCTGGAATGGAGGCCACGTCACGGCAAGCCCAGCGTAGGACGTTCACCTACAAGGCGGACAGACGACCTGGTAAAGGTTGCAGGAAGCCGCTGGATGCGGGCCGCTTCCAACCGGCCAATCTGGAAGTCACTGGGGGAGGTCTGTGTTCAGCAGTGGACGTCCTGTGGCTGAAATGATGATGATGATGATGATGATGAAGCATTTCGATTAACGTAACGACCACGTTGTAGCGCATAGATTTAAACCTTGTCTAAACGACATGAAAAATTACATAAAAGCGGACATTCCAGGAAAGTCCTGAATGATGGCCTCTGCAGTTGCAGGTGGATAGAAAGTTAGTCTGGTTTGGGATCAGCTGTTATTAGACAGGTAAGGTTTAGTTAAATTAGACTGTGCTTTGTTTGAATGTGTATTAAAACTAGTTCGACAACATAGTTAGCCGGCCAGGGATGCATTCTACTAATATTATAAATGCGAAAGTTTGTGAGTATGGATCTATGTTACTCTTTCACACAAAAACCACGATTTTGATGATATTTGGAATACTGATAGACCATTATTAATACATAATGATACTTTTTATCCAGGTAAGGTCAACGCAGACGAAGTCGCGGGCAAAAGGTAGTATAACAATATTATGTCTATTGTTCCTGTTTAGCTGGGCTAAGGGGATAGTAGGTTAGGTAGCTCCCCGTGCTAATGTTAGTGGATTTGGGTAACTTTCTAGCGTTTAATTTAGAGAACAAAATAACTAAATAAATTTATGAATGCGCGCTATAATAGAGAAATCACTAATAGATGTGGTCATGAAATAAGGTATTATTAACCTTTTTCTGTTACGAGATTTTATTTTTTGCCGTTTGCGTCAGCCACTTAGAAATAAATCTTAATAAAGAGTGTCTGTAAAGCTTATTCTCCCTTTCTCGTACGCTCATTATGATTAGTCGAAAGGTAATTGTAGATATGACAAACTGATTACCACAGCGTTTAATCGGAAAACCGTTTTTCATCACTTTTACTTCTTTTATGATGTCAGCCTATTGCAGTCCACTGCTGGCCTTTCCCCCAAAGAGCGCCAAAGAACAAAATCTCCCGCCTTTTTGATCCAGCCACTGCCAGCTATCTTCTTAAGGTCGTCGGTCCATCAGGCATAAATAAATACGCTCAACACAACATACCAACTGTCATGGTCTCGATTCTTGAAGTTAGGAATCAGCATCATTGTGTAACGACGCTGGTAATAAGTGCCGGGGGCGTCATCCAGCACACCCACGACACTCGAACCAATTTATAAAAGTTAGTTTTCTGAATGGGGAATATGCTTTTATTTTTATTTGGCCTTAAAATCAATTGTACTTAATTAAAATTAATAAAACTTAAAGAGTTCAAAAAGTATTGATAAATACCTGACTTACAAGCCATTAAAGTCATCAGTCAGTCAGCTAGACAAGGAGATCCGACACCGTTACGTCACAGTACACGTCTGCCATACATTTTTTATTGTAAAAGTTGATTTAGAAAGAGACAGGTATATCTCAATTTCTAATTACTGTATTTCGGATATTTTTTTGCTAAAATCAATTCTGTTTTACTATTAGCACTATAAATTCACATATTTTTTTAAAATATAGTAAATACGATATAATATACTCGTATTGTATAATTCCCGGTTCGGGTCAATAGGGAATATGCACAAAAATAATATTATATTATATTCGTGCATATTGACCCGAACCGGGAATCCAACCCAGGACCTCTTGCGTTCATAAAGAATTACGGCGTCACTACAACAATAGGGTCATCGCCTTCAGACAGTATAAAATATCTAAGAAAAATAAAAATCCTAATGTGAAAGACATCAAAGAAAATTTTCTTCCGATCACAACAAAATTGTAGTTATAAATTCGAACTGGCAGGTTCAAAAGCACTCGGGGCATTGATGGGTACTCCGGGGCGCCAGGAGTAAGACTTTCTTTATACAGGGTGCTACTGGAATTCGCTTATATCTTTTAAATATTCGTTGGTGAGTGATAAATGAGTGTGTAGAGTACATAGGTTTGTGCTAAAACACATTAAATAATACAAAATTCACAAGTACGACACTCGTTTAAAGATGGTATCATCTTATGTTACAAGGTTATATTTAAAACATCATAATTACGATCGAAGCTGTGGGCTTTGCTAACATGGAATATGTCTTATCACCATTCCTATTTTACTAAATAGGACATTTACAGGTAACACGTAGGCTACTAATAGTTAAAAAGTAGTCTAGGTGTTGCATAGGGTTCTACCTTTCTTTGTACCAAAATCGGTTCCGTGGATTTGCCGTTGAAGCGTGAGACAGATTTCATTTCCCATTTAATTAATGCTTGCACCACGGTACCCGATGTTAGAACTGCAGTAACGCTTTGTATACACAGACAGGTACCAAGACATCTTCAATGAACCACGCAAACTTTGCGGGAGAGATTTAGCAGACTCCGTGTCGTGTTTGTTTTATTTATACTAATTAATCGTTGTACGTGACTTCGCCCGTTGGAAGAAATTTCCCAACTTTGTTACTTACACTTTGGTATAATTTAGTTGTGAAATATAACGCCCCTAGGGAAATAACGAGGTGATTTGTGTTTGATAGCCTTACATAAAATTTAAAATGATGCCCAAAGAATTACACAAACCTGAAGTAAAGTAAACAAACTTTAAGTAAACAACTTAAAGTAGGTAAGCCATACGAGTATCAAATTCGTTTCATTTTATTCTTCTTTAGCACATTGGTTGTATGGGTTAGCACACACGAGTGTCTTTTGTCACCGTAATTTTTTGTGACTCATATGAAGTACTTGAATATTTAGACGCTCGCGAGACGACGTGACAATTGAGTGATCTCAAGGACTGCATATGATTGACAAAACAGTCACGGCAACGAAAGTCACCCGTGCGCGCTAGCTTAGGCAAAAAATAAATAAAATAATACCTACATATAATATGTGATGTATTTATAACGTAGCAACATAACTAAATTTTGCTTGTCTAATGTTTGTCTTTTGTTTTTTTTCATATGGGTACCGCTGCATTCCCGTCAAATATTTATGCAACCAAAAGATTAAAAACACAAAAAAATCTTTAGGGTCCTGCTAAATTAGTGTAAGATATTTTCTACGTATATGTAGGTTTGAACTTCTATCACAGATAGAATTTAAGGAATTCAACTAAATTTTATAAATATACCTACATCGGGAATGATTTTAAATAAACAGAATTTAATGTTGAGCAAAGATTGGCAAAAAACAAAATTCCCCAGTTGCCCGACGTTGGTACATGTCAACATATTTGCCGCAGAATCCATCATGCATTTTATATTTACACTAACGTCTGCGAGATAGGTGCTGAATTTTAAAAGAATATTTATATTGCATTACATTTCATTTTCCGGTGCATCAGGTGATGTCGTACTCATGCAACCGTTCTATCGGATGTCGTGAATACGTTTTCCATTGCAAAGATTTTGTTCTATGGCTGCACCCGATTTTACATAAATAAAAAGAATGTGACACAGAATGTGCAGTTCGCAGAATATGCATTTGACGCAAAATATGCATTTCGAAATTTTTTGACGCTCTTCTCAATCAAAGACACATACAATTTAATAATATTAAAGATAAACAAACTACACTGGTTATCACAAAAATCGGCCCATATTCGATATGAGATATAAAGGGGGTGGGCCAATTTGTCGGATAGCCAGTATATTAAAATATATTTTAATTAGTGACACAACGTATGATTCTAAGACTGACAAACACAAAAGCTACCAAACTTATTATGATTATTATGGCTACATGTTTCTATATATTTTTTCGATTGTGACAATGATTAATAATGATAATGCCTTTATCATTTGTTTTGTCGTGGATTATAATCATTTGTTTATTGAATTCCCCGACATTCATAAAAACTTACAGAAAAGATAATAGAATAATAATACATACATTATTAACGCACCCTTTGTCGAATTTATGATCACTTTTTGCTTGCATACCTGCAACAAAAACAAATAAATTAAATAAATCGATAACATGTGTCGCCACAATAATTAATGACCTGAGCAGAATTACTAAGATAAAAAGTAAAATTACATGTCGTAACTAAAATACATTTGCTTTAAAACTATCTAAAAAAACATTGCTATTTTGCTTTTAAATATTGTTATACATTTTAAATTAAATTTAAATGTATATCACGTTTAAATTACATGATAAACTAAATAAATTTCGTTAAAAACAATCAATAAAAATTAAAATAGGAACTTAAATCCTTTTTTAAGAACTTAAACAATAGATAAGTAATTGTAAAGCTCATCATTCAAAATGGCGCTCATATCTATCGTACTATATTATGGGAAAACTGTGTACAATAATCATAAGTCTTGCTAACTGATGGCGCCCATATTTCAGCGGGCTCATATGGTACGCAAAAACACTCCCCTAATATTCAGACGGAAGTAACAATAGATAAGAGAGTAAATTACTTCCACATCCGTTCATGGAGCCATTAAAATAGATTAAAAAAGATACGACAGATAGAAAGAAGAGTTGAAAATTGTGAACGGTGATAATTAAGTTAGATAAGTGCTTTTATAATAAGGTCTTAAATCAATACTTATATTTTATTAAAACTGTTAGTTATAAATATTGAACATTGCATAGTTAACAGGTTCACTGTTAAAAATATGTCAATTAAAAACAATTGTTACTCATTTCTTACTACTAAAGAATAAAGCCAAATATTAGAATAGAATAGAAAATATTTATTAGATTCAACAATAAAAAATACACAACAACGAATAAAATACGCCTATGGAAATAGTGTCAAAAAGGAAGCATTTGTCGTGACCGTCAGGGACTTATCACGACGCTTATTTTCGATGAGGACCCCGACACTGAAACGTGCAGCAACGTTGCGTCGCAACGGCTTATCGCCACAAGAAAACTACAAATTAATAAATAGTTATCCCACGGGAACACAAAATGGGATAAGATTCATCACAATCATTATCATTTCAGCCATATGACGTCCACTGCTGAACACAGGCTTCCTCCAGTGACTTCCAGATTGCCGGTTGGAAGCTGCTTGCATCCAGTGGCTTCCTGCAACCTTTACCAGGTTGTCTGTCCACCTTGTGGGTGGATGTCCTCTGCTGCGCTTGCCGATAAGTGGGCTCCATTCTAGAACCCTTCTGCCCCATCGGCCGTCAGTACTATGTGCTATGTGCCCCGCCCACTGCCATTTCAGCTTGCTAATTCGTCAAGCTATGTCAGAAACTTTTATTCGTTTACTGATCTTCTTATTTCTGATTCGATCTCGCAAAGAAACACCAAGTTTAGCTCTTTCCATGCACGCTGTGCAACTTGAGCGTTCTTATGGATACAATAAGTATCCGATATAAATTAATGTAAACCTTTACAGCTAAATATTGATCGAATATCCATGTGTCCCAAATTTCAGTTAATTTTAGTTAAAGCGTGATTCTATCTATATCTAGATCTAATAAACAGCCAAAAATACATATCAATTTTAGTAAGATAAAATAAGGTATATGGGTAGGACAAAAGTCATTTTAACAGAAGGAATATTCATAGAATTTATAGGCAATCATCCGTCAACCTCGAATACAGACCTCATTTCTATGCCTTCAAATGAGCTCTCGTCACGTGACCAAAGCTTTTGACTCAGGAAATGAAGAAAAAAAATCGTTTTTAATTTCCTCCCCGCATTAAAAAGGTACCAGTCTAATTTTGCGGCTCCCTGACCGTTATTGCCATAATATAGCTGAAATGACCCTATTACGTGCAGAAGAGATATTGAAACTTTTAATATCTAGCGTTTCATTAATGAAGAAGGTTCCGCCCATCTAAGTATGGAATTAATACGAAATCTGACTTTAAAATCTCTAAAAACTGACTAAATTTTTTTATGTTAGCATTTTAGCTACTCCAATTAAAATCTATCTTTTCAAACTATTGACTGCCGCGGAAATACTTAAGGATTTTTAATTAGTTATGTTTTCTATATAAAAAATATGGCCAACCTGTGAATTTTTGAGCATTACCTATTTGGTGTCTTATAGTAAATTAAATGTTTTTTTCCTTGATTACATTCAGCAACAGGTTACCTATGTAATATACATGTTACAAAATGTAATTTAAATAATGCAAATTCTCTTAGGAGCTGATTCTGGTGTTCCAATACAACTCCTCTTCTTCTCCTCTTCATCTATATGGTCAATCCCAGTTGCGTCCGTAGTCGTTGCTATGGAGCCCAGGGTCTTTTCCTTGATTTGTGCTCAAATACAACAACTTTTTATATGGGATCAACATCCATTCTAAAAAGTTATTGACTTTTCTATACTAACTCTTGTCAGCTGATCGCGGGTTAGTATCATCATCATCATCATTTCAGCCATAGGACGTCCACTGCTGAACAAAGGCCTCCCTAATGACTTATTGTCAAGGGGGATTGCCAATACTCGCCACGCTTGGCAGGCGGGTTGGCGAGCGCAGTTTTTTTATAAGATTTCGCACGAAGACGCTGCTGCCCGTTTCGTACTACAAGAATTAGTCGCCTCTTACGACACGCCTCCTGTTGGCGGTGGGGAAGTGTATTCTTTACAGCCGTCCCCACACGGCACGGGTTAGTATGGAAAATTAAAATATTTTTGCGATTTTGATGTTGGCCCCTATAGTAAAAATTTTTGTATTTGAGCAGTAGAATCACCCCTTAAAATGTTTTGCATTATTTCAATTACACGTTGTATATTTATGTAATAAAATTTCTTACGTTTTTTCCCTTTTTCTATACGTAGTGAAAATTTAAGAAGATGGTTTGGGCGGCTTGCCTAAATGTGCGCAAGCGTCACGTTTAACAGACGGTCCGGTAAAATTACGGCATTTATCACTTATAACTGCCTTTTATCTTTCTCAGGTCCACACATAAATTGTAGCAAATCGACTTATAAACGGAGATCCGATATGAGGGCGGAGTAGCGGTATTCGCGTTTTAAATGGAAAAAGTCTAGTAATATTTATCGAACTGCACCAATTGTGATCAACAGTGATCGGGTGTCTATATTTACCAAAACTTTGTAATGAGACATAACATAGAGCTGTTAAAACCACTAAATTTCCTTTCCTTAAGCTTTACATCTTGTAAAATGTACTTGGAGAAGAAAATTACATAAATGATGTTAATTATGTAAAACAGGTAGCATATACATATTAGTATTAAGACGGAAAACTACAAAACCCTGCATTGCGCGTAGCCCGACTCGCATTTGGCCGGTTTATTAAACTTCGATGTTGTTTCCATAATAAAAGCGGTTTTATTTGAGCAGGTTATTGATATTTGTGGCGCTAAAACCAACGAAAATTATCCGTGTATAATAATACTTACTGACACAAGTTATGACTGACCATTTTCGGAATGGCTTGTTTGATGTCGAAGGTTAGACCTCACACTAAATGTATCATTAAAATGTAAATCCACGATATTAATATCCGGCTTTTAGGAACGCCAAGCTAAATATTCAACAATATATGAGTAGGTATACTCGATAGCTTTTTGTTCAAAAACGTATAATACGTACGTACTCGTACTTTGAGGTACTTGTACCTAAAATTACGTTATTTTGGTGTACACCTATAAAACATAAGCCAATCGAAAGAGAAAGTAATTACAAACAACAAATACTCTTAGACAAAATGTCGTCAATGATATAATTTGTTCAGAATTGCAGTTTGAATATGTAATATTTATATTTATTAAGATAATCAAACGTATGATTCATAGGTGTACACCAAAATAAAGTTATTTTAGGTTACTTGCAACTTGAGGTATGCCAGGCTCCATACAAAAAAGTTCGAAGTCTTTTACCGGACACCCTCTACATTATAATTCATACAATTACGACCAAATATTGTGGAAACTTACAGCCAACAAAAGGACATTACTCTTTCTTAAGTCTTACAGTTTTAAAATTAGAAATTTGTCTCTTTTCATTCGTCATAGATGGAGAGATAAAAATGTAAAACCAAATTAAGTTATAAGAGTGGCGAACTGGCGATAGATAATCAAGGATTGTGAGAAAAAATACTAGTGCGTACAGCTGACGCGCGTTATATAACAGAAAAAAGCCTTGCCCACTAATAATAAAACTTTCATAGGCAGCTGACTATCTTCACAACGTGTTTGTAGCTACTGAGCAACAACCACGTTGTTGTGGCAGTAGCGCTTCGATAATGTCAACTACGTTATGCAACCCACAACCCGGTATTGAGTCAATGGGAGACCATTCCAATCACACTTAAGGCGAGTAGTGCCCCTAAATTAGCGACTTGACGAATGTTAGTACGCATATAGCACGAAAACTCACTAAAATACGGTTCATAACAGTGCGCAATGAAACATGGCTTTTACGACAGTCGCTGCGTCTGTAGGTTGCGAAAATTGAGGAAAATAATACTTTTCGCATGGACGCCATTTTTCGAATATTAAATCCTATGCTCAGTTTGTAGCTATTATGTTGATCTATCAATCGACGTATAAACGAATTAAATCGGTCAAGCGGTTTAAAAGAAGAAGGAGAATTAGTATCTTTTTTGCTTGTTTTTTCAATGATATCTATTTTTTTTTCTCCTGAAGTATAGGTACTAGAAACAAATGATATGCTCAGAATATTGTGTAGGTTTTGAAAATTCTTAGCATATTTTAAAAATATTTTTTTGACAAACTGGGCTTAAGTAGTAGGATTTTGAAACCACATTTTAGTTTACATTTGGCGACTACACGGGCCTTAATGGTTGTGGCTGTTATCGCTTGATTGTTTGTTTACCTAGTGAGGTCTGATCCAGTAATTGTACGCTAGAGCGGCTTAATAACACCGAACAGTATGTCGATCCGAAAGTGACAGTATCCGCGTGGTGAAGTTTGGCCCAAACAGTCTTGAAGTGAACTCTGTGCTTCGTAGTGGCATGTACAAAGGCTGAAATGTCAAAGAAACTAATCTACACACGGCATAATATTGTAAAGTGACTCTTCAGTCGATTGATTTTTTTGAACCTGGTTTTACAAGAGAGCTATAAAAAATAAAAAATAAAAATTATTTCCATATAAATAGGTTAATTTTTTTTATGCAGTTGTTGGAATCCCCTTTTAAGCAAAAAATATGCCTGTGCTAGGAGATTCCACTCTTTCTTAACTATTATTTAGGTTACACTTAATTTGTTCCCTATTTTATGCGTAATCTCACCAGAGCCAAGCAAGAAAGTATACAGTGTGTAACGAAAAGGTGAAATAAAACTTTAAGGGGTTATTCTACGGCTAAATTACGTCAACTTTTTCTATAGGACCAACATCGAAATCGCAAAAAAAAAACATTTCCCATACTAAAACGCGACCAGCTGGAATCAGTTTGTATGGAAACGTAAAATTTTTTTTGAGATTTCGATGTTGGTCCCATAGAAAAAGTTGATGTAATTTAGCCGTAGAATAACCGCTTAAAGTGTTATTTCACCTTTTCGTTACACCCTGTATATTTATAGTACTAAAAGGAGTACCTTATACTCCTTATAGTATTTATAGTAATAAGCTAGAAAACACTTAAAATGGTTTCCAAAAATCACCCAAACCGAAATACCGCAATATTAAGAAAAAATACATTAATAATTTTCAGTAAACGTACTAAGAATGTTTGTTGTAGTAACTTTTGGGTTTATCATTAACATTATTTATTTTTAAATACGAAGAATATTATCACATTTGTTGAACTTACAGCGCAAGTATGTAATATTGATAACTAATCAAAATCGCAACAAAACCCCGTATCTTTAATTACACTTTTAACTAAGGAACACCACCAATTAATTTAAATAAAAACTATGTTGCTTAAAAAACCGGAAAAAATAAAATGTGAATATAAAAATTACTTTTCTTTATTGTCTCGGGTCTGGCTGTTGTAGTACCGTCATTGTTTCTGATTTCCGTAACACAAGTGTTTCAGCTACTTATCGTAGGATCAGAGTAATGTATGTGTTGTTGTCCAACTTTTATGAATTTATTTATAGCAAAACCAATTAAATAATCACTATGAGCAGACCGAACACAATACGACATCTATCGAGATAAATGTGCAGTGTGCTTCCCCATTAAGAGGATACACATGTCGAACTTTGGCATCGTATCAAAAATCCTACTGCAAGCATCATAAAAACCCCATGACGTAATCCATACCATAGAGATTTATGTCGTAAAAATGGTCGTAACTAGTTCTGCCTGCAATATAGCTGGTATAGTGACGTTACTACTAACTGTGCGTTTCGGCGGAATAGAAAGCAGCGTAGATTTTAGCTTAGTCCCCTAAATGCCTTAAAAAGTCCTATCACAATCGATTTAGCCGTTTCAAACACTACCCGTACACATACACTTTACTTACATTCCGGGATAAAAATAAAACTCATTTTGTGTTTAGCATTGTGTTCTGCAACGTGTTGACAATTATTTTAAAACGGGTACCTACAAATAAGTGTTTTGAAATCAGACGTACAAAAATTACGTCTGATTACCGTACCGACTTAAAACAAAACTTCTTTTGAACAAAAAAAAAGAATTATCAAAATCGGCCAACGTAGTAACGAATGATCGCTGAACATACATAAAAATTTTAAAAAAGATTCCGACGTATTAAGAACCTCCTCCTTTTTTAAGTCGTTTAATAATGAGTTATCTCGACAATATCACGGACACTCTAGTTGACAATTATTTTAAAACTACCTAGAAATGAGTGTTTATAAAATTAGACGTACAAAAATTATCGAAACTGAGTTATCTCGACAATATCACGGACACTCTTATTTTATTTAAGATTTTACATAAATCATAAAAGCGAAGATATATCGCCCGTTTTACATGCACATGTTGCGTTCCGGTCAAGCTTTATTGAATAACTCAATGGGTTTTCCTCCATGGTGGTTTGTTTGCCTCCAATGCCTCAATAAAGCGATGTATCGAGGGGCTTCTTGTCATAATAACGGCATTGTACGCTTCGATTTTCGTAGGCTTAGTATAAAGGAAATTGGCTACATGCTATCATCTCAGTGCATGGTATAGGAGGAGGATAGGGGAGGAGGTTCCCTGTACCCAGAGTCTAGGTATGTATGTAATGTACAAGTTTGTTACGCAATCACGCTTTAATGTCTGAACTAGCTTAACTTTTTAAGTATTGGATAACATCACATACATCTTGATTTTGTCTTCCAATAATCTCCACTTTACTTTTGCCCTAATTTACAGTCCTTTATTGTGCAATCCATCCACCTATGGAACTCCTTCATCATCATCATCATCATTTCAGTCATAGGACGTCCACTGCTGAACATAGGCCTCCCCTATGGAACTTTTTGCTGATGTCTAATTGGGCAGTCTGAATCACTTCAAAGTTTTTAGTTTTCTCCTAACTTTTCTTTCTTTTACTCTTTGGTTACGAGATCCATATATTTACAATAATAGGGTATGTATTTATATTATGTATGGTAGTTATCTAGAATAACAATAATATGGTATGTATATAATTTAGTGTGTAGTGGTTCGAGCTTCAAACTAGAAAGCCAACGGTTGCGGGTTCGGATCCCACAAGGGGTCGATGTTTGTGTGAAGAGCACGAGCATTTGTACTAAGTCATTAATGTTTATAAAGTATTTATGTTTATTCGTTATCTAGTCGTAAAAGCTTTGCTTAGTTTGGGGCTAGATAATCGGTGTGATTGTGAAACCAATTTATTATTTATAAAGGACATTTTTATATCCCGGTTTTGTGTTTTCTCGTGAGATGATTATTTATTCCTATTTAGTTCAATTCTGAAGTCGAAGATGTAGTCGCGGGCCGGAGTTGGTAGGTAAGATTTCTTTTCAATATATGAGTATCTACATCCATTTGAATTTATACAAATCGATACAATGGAAAGCTGTGAACACGGAACAGAGAAACAAAGATATTTTATTTGTTTCCACAAAATATTTCTGTTTAGCCTAATTTTCGACCGGCAGAGAAAGCCTCAAGGCATTAGGTCTACTTTTTGTACGTAATGTGTGTAGTGTGAAGTTTAAATAAATAAACGTACCTATTATATTTTTTTCCGTTGCGGGTAATTTTTTTTTACAAACCAATATCAAAGTCTATCAGTCAATGCAATTTAACTAAAACGCTAAGGTAAAAGAGTCTTTTTTCACTGTTACTGAATTGCATTTCGAGAGGCGAGTACAAATCAAATAACACACTGCAGTGGCCAGCCACCCTGTTGTATTTCTAGTGATGTTCCAGTGTATTTATTTCGGACAAAAGCTAGTGTCGTAGGACAACCGAATAACTGCAGACCGTAGAAAGAAGAAAAACATAGCGTTATTATAACGGTATTCGGACGGGGCATATCATAAACTAACACTAAATGTTACTTTTGGCGATTGTATTAACCTGTCAGACCATTGTAAATATATTATTTACACCAATTTACAATTCACACCAATTGCCATCATCTTGAAGTAAGGAATTAACGCCCTTGTGTTATGAAGCACCAGACATTTTATTTTGCTGGCAAGTACCAACACACACAGAAGCCGGCCAATTTAGAATAGGTTGTTTCCTAAATTCTATCAGGAATCGAACCCAGGATTCTTACTCTTAGTCTGACTTAGTCTGACTAAACATTTAATTTACTTCATGTTACAATCAAGTCTTACTGTATTGCATTGTTGTATAATTATGTCAATAAAGGAATTTTAAAACAAAAACTCTTAGAAGGAATCACTACGCCACTGTGTTTATCTATTCATATTCCGTTTCCGAACCGTTATTATGATAGTGACACTATTATCAAAGTACTTATCAAATTAAATCAAAATCCAGATTTTAAAAAAACTCTTCACCACTTCCCAATTATTTAGATGCACAATAGCGGAATCGTGGAGCGGCTCTAAACGTATGCGTTATTATATAAGATAAATCGCCATAAAAAGAAACCTAGCCGGCTTTGTATGTAAAGTATGTTAGGATAAAGCGACACAAAAACGATAACACTATCGTGTTGTAGCTGATTAATGTAATACAATGTAGAGAGTTAGCAGACAGAATTTCAGAACCATTTCCAACTCAACCGAAATAGAATTTATTACGCCGCTGAACTAATTCTATCGGCTAGAAGTAGTGATGCCAATGTGATGGATGAGGAAACCGTTGGCGGACCAAGTCCGATAGGACGACATAAAAATCTCAGCTACACACAGATGCGAGCGGCTCAGAGCAGTGATAAATCGTAGCACTATAGAGCAGCCTTTCTAACGCAAAATAACTATAAAACGCGAAACCCTAAAAACGCTCTTCTAATTTTATTTTCTTTTCTTTTCCATACGCGGACCCCCTGGGATAGTCAGGACCCCAGGAGTTCGCCGAACCCAGGTTGGGAAACCCTGATATAGAAGAAAGGGAATATAAAGAACACAGTCACTTATCACGAATGAGTGATGGGTTTCGGAGAAGTTCCCTACTATTCGTTTTTTTATTACTTAAAAAAACAAACATTTAGAATAGCTGTAAATTAACAGTATTTAAAACATACAGAAGTGCAGTACATTTTTTGCAGCATATTCAAAGTTGGTGACGCCACATCGCGATCGTAACGCTAACCATTGCTGCTAGCATGAACACCAAAACACGATATGATATAGCAATGAATCAACACCAACTGTAATTTTTTTAATATGATAGAAATAGCCGCTATGTTGAATTGTTTTTTTTATCATCAAAGCGATCATGTGATGTACCGGCTCGGCGATTCAGCATGGCGGCTATATTTATCATATTTTTACAGTTGGTGTCGATATATCGCTAATTCATATCGTGTTTGGTTGTCATGCTAGGGGGGGCTGGTTAAAAAGTTTTATCTAAACAACTTTTCACGAGTGGACAAAATAGTTAGAAGACACCATTGACATTCTGTAGATCTTAGGACAGGGAAGAGTTGTTAATTCAATTTTGTTATGATTTTTCAATCACAAAACATATTTCGTACTAGTTATCAGATCACATCACTAGTGTCCATTAAGAATGCCTGCCATGCTCACGAGTCAATAGGTACAACTTCCGTTTCCTGACCCGGCGTCTTCGGAAATTTCCTTTGAGTTACATTCTACACTATCAAAGAACTTTTCACTTTAAGGATTTGGCATCCCATGGGAATCTTTTAGGAGGAAAATCGCTTTAAAGATAGTCGTCAGATAAAGTTTTAATCAGCGAGAAAACGTTCTCTTTCAATTAAGTGGAGATAGCGTTTTACGTTCAGGATAATAATGAGACTTTTATTAGAGTTTAGGAATGAAGCATTTTTTATATAATAAAATGCGTGTATCTGTTACAAATACTTTTGTTTGATAAATGAAATTTTAACGTTTTTTGCTGTGCGATATTAAAGATCCAAATTCGAAATTTAAAAAACAAAACGTTTTTTTTCTGGAATCCCGATCCAGTTTTTACAATTTGTATGAAGAAGTGATTCTTTTGTGATTTAGAAGTTTGTCCTATTAAAAATGTTGCGTTTTTAATTTATTTATTGGAAAACACAACAGACATCAGTTAAACAAGAAACGTATAAAAGGTATTGGATTAAACTAATACCGCAAGGCCCACTTGCGCATCTCAGGATTAGCGAATTTAATCCAGAACTATCTTTCAACACGTTATTATAAATCATTATATAGCTGTCAGGTTGTATGGCGTTGAAAGAGACAGAAAGATGTCTTAATTCTGTACTAAACTAATTCGGTAGTGTGCATGCAAGTGGACCTAAAGGTGTTTACACTGCTGCTTAAGTCATTTCGTTAACAATTTAATTAAGTATACCTATATAAGTATACTAATTATAAATGTTTTCAATTATATTCTATTTGTGATCGTCTACAAGGGACCTTACTGCTGTTTTTGAACCTCACAAACCCTCAGTTAAATATGTCCAACCCAAGCACCAGATTCAGCCTCTAAGAGAGGTGTTTTGAAAAAAACACTAACACACACTAAAGTAAAGTAAGACCTACTGTCTACAGAAAAACAAACATGTCTTCGTTATTATTCCAAAGTAATAAAAAAATCCTGTAAATAAATTTCACGGTGACTTCTCTGAACAGGTCAGCAAGGAAACAAAGTCCTTTGTTCCGAGGGTACAAAATGCGAAACACAAACCACCGGTGTGTGTGCGCGGGGAAGCGAGCGACCCCGACGCTTAAATATAATGCCGCATAAAGTTACAATTTTGGAAGTATAAGGGCGTATTTATGAACGGTTAAACCGCAGGGATAGTGGGTTGGAACAACATTGTTTTTATTAGAGGATCGTCAGACACTTCTTACAATAATTTGTCGACGTTTTAAGCACACCGCAGTTATTTTTTGTAGCGCAACGATTCCAAGGTTTACTGAGTAACAGCCGAAATATTTAGTCACCATAATCATAATCACTTTAATTTTTATGGACTCGAGCAGTGATTCTTCCAATGTCGAGTGTATTCTTGAGTCAAAGCTTGACATAGTTCACAATAAATAAAGGGTGTTTGGTTTTTATTGATTTTCTTGGATTCAGTGCAGGCTACTCTTCCCGTAGAAGCAGTTTTCAGGACGCTACCGGGTCCAAAGTAGTGTTGCCGATCGATAGTTGACTATCGATTATCGATAGTCAAACTATCGCAAGACTATCGATTGGCCTATCGATAGTATCGATACTATCGATAGCTCAGAATAAGGCAATACTATTGAATCAGTGCAATACTATCGATACTATCGATAGTAATGTTGCTCTTGAAGAATAAACTATCGATAGTATCGATAATAGTTTTTTCATTTACGAGCAACAATACTATCGATAGTATCGTATCGATAGTTTATTCTTCGCGAGCAGCAATACTATCGATAGTATTGCACTCATTTAATAGTATTGCCTTATTTTGGGCTATCGATAGTATCGATACTATCGATAGGCCAATCGATAGATATGGCTTTCTCAGATGAAAACTATCGATAGTTCGGCAACGCTAGTCTAAATCAAGTTGTCTTGAGACAAGTCACTTGACACTCGATGCGGCGTTGAATACAATGATATTTCAATAATTTCAGATCTTTATGACCTCACCAAACATTAGAACACAAACTACACCAAATTTTCACTCTAAAGCTATTTAAATGATAAATTAAAATCATTAAAATAGATTGACCATGCTTTTAGTTCGACTACCTCCCATCGAATCCTAATCATTTCTTGTTTTACTTGGTTTACATGCCATTATTGACCTGTACAATTCGCTGGTCAGAAGTGTTTTTGAATATGGTGCTGTTATCTGGTCTCCTTTCTATGCTATACACACACACTTTCAAACATAGAAAATGTGCAGAAAAAACTCGTTTCTTTTCGACAGGGGCTCCGCCGAAAAATACCTACATATTATTCGAAAAGATTAGAAAGGTTCAACATGATCTCACTTGAGAAAAGACGTAAACGTAGCGTTTTTGTATATCTCCATAAAATATTACATTCAAATATAGACTCCCCATATTTGCATCTCTAAATTTCAAGACTTTTTACAGAACTCGCAATCCGAAATTTTTCTTACTTCAAGTATACCGTAACAATACATCTTTTTACAACCCAATAGTTCGCATGTGTCGTCTTTACAATGATATGTTGCAAGGTTGCAAGGACATAGACATCCTGAACTTCAATCCAAATATCTTCAAAAAGCAGATTAATTTGATTTTATAGTAAGTAGTTTACAATTTAGTTTATTGTTACTGATTTTTTTTGTTAGTTTTATTTTTGTGGAACTTTCCTTCTTTGCTTTATTGTTAAATTCAATTTAATTAATTTTAAAATCTGGCCATAGACGCATGTTTTGGGCTACAGTTTAGCAATTAAGTTCTACTCATGCAAAATGTATTTGTAATGACTGTATAATGTTTTGTGTCTTTTACAAATAAATAAATGACATATATCTAATGTGAAATACATTTCAAATTGTTGTTTATTGGTTATGGGGTAGGGGAGACCGGGGATGGTTTACTATAGGAGTGTTACCTAACTATCAAACTGGTTAAAATTTTAAGTTAAATAGGCATTACATTGTTGTTCTTCAAAGATTGCGGTCTGATCATAATCCCAGAATGAAGTGATTTTATGATGAAAAGGGTTGATTCCCCGACCCAAGTTCTGTGTTACAAGGTTCATGATGTTGACCACATTCTTTTGTGTTTAGTTAAAAAGGAATGATACTTGATTGGGGGAAAAAATAATATTAACGAATATGACACACATACAGGGTTGATTGTTAAAAGCAGCAAAACTTTTGGTTGAAATGATTTTGCACTGGTAACTCTTACTTTAGTTGCATAGATTAACATTTAAGTGTTCCTGATGTTACTTGTAGGTTAAAATTCGCTGGAGTCAACATGTCAGTTTTAGCAAAAACAGATAAAAAAACCGTCAAAAACAGGACGAAATAGAAAGCCTTGCATTTTACTAGGGTGAACAGTTTCCTTCTGTCGGGCTCTCGCTGACTACTCAATATAGCATTTTCGTGCTTAGTTGAATAACGCAAAACTTTTAAATAGGTCTAGTTTTAGTGCTGTTAATACTTTCCCCGGTCTCCTTTCTTATTAACACATTCGTAGACAGTATTCTAAACATAATAGGAGTTTTATTGTTATCACGTGCATCTCCAGCAAAAACGGTCAATCACTTTTGTTATTCTGACTTTCTTAATCTTCTTGTCATTATAAAGTTTCCTAGTCGTTTCCCTGCGCATAATAGCCAACGTAACAAAACGTGCCGATCCAATTACAATAAATGTCGTCGCGAATCAGCTGCACCATTCGATTCGACCAGTCCCTTCACAAACTAGGGAGGCTTAAAAAGGAACGCAATTTGTCAGAGGTTGAACTAAGTTCTACACAGACAACAGTGAGTCGGCAATTTCTTATTGTGAATACCAGTTTGGATGTAAACTTTGTTACAAACGTGCGACATACAATTTTAGTTTTAATGAAAGAGAACGAGTCGACGAAAAGACATATCAAATACTAATTATGAACGGATTACTTATGTGAAGGAAACTTGCCCCTAACTATGCAAAGCTTGTACTATGGCTACTAAATGACTGATACTGATTTATTTAAAAAAAGACTAACTGAATAGTTTAATGACAAAAAAAAAATGTGGTAAGGAATTTAATGACAACTAGCTAGAATTTACTGACATATATTTACTATTGAAATTTTGATTCCAGACATTTTTAATTATTGCAATTTTTAATTCATGTAATGTAATTAAGACCACCGACATACAATTTGCACGCTATGTTTATTAGCGAAACATGAGCACTTTTTATTGTTTAATGTTACCATTTATACCGTGTTTTGTGCAAATAAACGATTTATTTATTATTTTTATTTACACATTCTTAAATACGTTTAAAAACATCCATGACTTAGGTACAATGATCACAAAAACTTGCCCCTTGTGGGATTTGAACCCGCAACGGCCCGGCTTTGTGGCCCGGAGCACGAACTACTAGACTAGTTGTTAGGTTAAACGAAAAATGTATGTACCAATACGAAAGGACCAATGGCAAAATTCTGAATCAGCTGTTCATACTAAAGTCTAAGTGGAACTCAACCAATAGGTACGAAACACTTATCTTATTTATTGTTTAATTGTCTATTTGTTACATAATAAAACTCGTTTACATTCATAAGAAGAATGACATGTGAAATGACTTTATTCGTTTAACTTAACACACTGTATATTTACCTAAACATAATAGTTTGAATGGGCTCGACAGAAATGTACTGTAAAAAGTTAATCCGAAAATACATAGACACTAAAACATTTACTACAATCCTGTGAAAAGATAATCTGACAATGCATGACTGCACTGCAACATTTTTTATATTTAAAAACAGCATTTAGGAGTCGCGTTCCAATATAGAATTTACTAACCCGATCAGTCACAATACAACACAATACAGAGGCGACGAAGCTGTATTAAATCGGTAACAGAGAATTTATACCACCTCCAAACGAATGATTGATTTTACTAACGTCACGATTGTTATCATAAAAACATTTGTTTATATTCTTTTCAGGTCACATAGACTGCGTTCTATTGCCTTTCTATTGCTATTTGTACGACATTCACCGGCCGACCCGAACCTGTCGACTCCGGTCTATAAATCAGCCCGTTCATACATAAACATGAACAAATCTAGTCTCAGGGCTAATAGATTACTGGGTAAACTATAGTTGTTTGCTAGCAAGAAAACTGTATTACCGGAATGTCAGTAACTGCTATTTTTGTCAAGACTGTGGAGGACTTAACACTAAAAATATTATTTTATTTTTAAAAAAGGCGATTCATACCGACCGCCTTTGGGAGTCGGTGCCAGCCATGGATGGAGAGTTTGAAGTTTAGTTTGCACCGTCAATATCTATTAATGTCATAAATCAGTCCATTATTAAAAACTATATAGCTTTGATAGCCTCACATACTATCACATGCAACATTATGGTCATGCAATAAAGAATTGACCATTGAATTGATATAACCCACAAACGCTTTACGTAATGTGTTATGTACTCGAAGATGCATAAAAGCCATACTTAGCAATATACAATTGTGAATTTTGTTACCTTAACTATGCAATAAATAGATGTATATCATGAACATATGTTTTATTAACCTAGCTTGAATAACAAGATAAATAATATACCTAAAATTCGTAAGCAAAGATTAGCAAAGGTTGTGATCGAAGTAACCAAGACATGAAAAACTCGTATATTACAGTGATATTACAGCACTAATAAAGTTTTAAAATGATTCGAATTTTAGGGTTGCGAGATAAATCTGTTCAGAGATCCAAGACAGGACTGTCACATGGAAAAATAATGGATGGTGAGAGAAATGTTTTAAAAGATGCTACGGGTGCGAGCTAGTATGCGTTGCACATCTAACACTTTAAACTTTCTTGTTGCATTGCACAGTTGTTGTAAGTTTAATAAATCTATTCTCAACATAGGTACTATTCATATATGTATTATATAACTATTGTTTGTTTTACCCTTATCCTCATCTATTTTTAACTCCCGATGAAAAATGAATGGCGTTTTTGACGTGTGTATCCGTATATTATGTGTCTGCATCGTAATCGGTTTGTTTGTTTCGAATATTTGACTTGAGGATTTGTACGAAAAGCCGTGAGACGTTAACGCTTTTAAATAGCACTTAATCTTATTCTTCTCGGGTCGATGGCAATTATCACAAATTTTGATGACCAGTATTCCGCTACACGAACCGCACTATCGGTGGCGCAAAACAGATCTTAGCGTGTGCAGCTGTCCGAACACGCGGGACATGACAGAAGGTGGCCCATGCTTTGGGGGGAAGCACCGTAGACACACTTGCTGTTGGTGCCGTCAATGTAGACCCAATTTATTAGATTTTCTTTTCAACGGCCCACTTGTGTTTGCAGCTTGTTCAAGGCTTATCACTTTTATGAAATACAATTTGTATACATTTCCTAACGACTTCGAAAAAGAAATCAATATGCGCCAAACAACACACTAATAGCCACCGCCTTGAAGAAAGGTATTAAGAAAGTTGTGTTACTAGGTACCAGTTCTTATCAACTAGCAGCAGACGAAGAATTGAAAAAACTCATTATTGGTATTTGTAAAACCCAAAGCGAGTAATTCTAATTTCGGAGCACAATATTCACGGTGTAGACGATCATACGACAGGAAAATTAAATATTTTTTTATGACACTACATTTTTTACTATCTTGTATAGTATAAGCAACTTTTACTGTAGTAAAAACATTGAATGGTGTTTTTTTTATTGTTTTTATAAATTAAGACGACGCATTGAATATTTTAGTAGCATGTTTTCGGTTTTTCTCAGCTATTACAGAACATACAGTATATTACAGTATATTGTACTAGTTTACTGTTTTATTAAAACTGTAAATCTTCCTAAACTAAATAAATAAACTATGAAATTAATTTACTAATTATTCATTTCATTCACTTCAATTTGTCAGTTGCAGAAAAACGATTCGATAACTTTTTTAACAGAGGAAAAAATATCGACCTCTTTTAAATCAGATTTTTATTTTATTATTATTATTATTATTTATTTATTGCATTGCACATTTACAGGAAATTACAGGAACACCAGACAATTTTCCTTTTATGTTATTTGTAGACAAGTCAAAACATACAACTTAATATACCAGTTGGATTTTTAAAAATTAAATGTATTGTATTATGTTATCTAGAGTAAATCCATAATGTTGAACTTGATATTTCAAGTTTCATAGTATGTGCTTGTGCTGTACTTGTTATTCAGAATCCGAATGTAACTATTATATTCCAACAAGCCAGTCACTGTCTACTACATTTACAAGCGAGACAAGCGAGGATTTTCTACATGAGCTAGGATATGCCAAGTCAGAAATCAAGTCGGTTTTCAGCCAAAGCGTCGACTGACAGGGAAAATGCAGGAACTTTTACATGCACATTCTGTGCCCCAATCTTTTTCCTGCGGGTTGCATTTTATGTACAGTCGGCTCCTACTACAACAAAACGTCTCTTAAACAATTGTGAAGGGGCCTAAAAAACTCGACTATTGATGATATATGATTTAATTTTATTTGCAAACTGACAAAGTTTCTCTTTAACAAGTGATCAGTATAAAATAATTGACAAGTTTATAGTAAGCTTGCATTCCATTTTTTAGGATTGCCTCTATTGAAGGCTATCCGCTGGCTAGACTGCAACTGACCTGAAATAAATATAAGGTAGCTATCCCATACAAATAGCAGCAAATTTTGTGTGCCAATTTGAAGCGCCACAAGTGAGAGTACCGAGAACTAATTTTGACGTATACTGCTTAGACTGCCTACATTGCGACCATTACTGATTGAGTTCAGTGTACCGCCGCATCTGCCTATACAGTGTCCTATAGCGCCTAAATGGCGATAATCAAATAAGCACGATTGGCTGGCATTGGCGGAAACGTTTCTAATTGGCTGGCGTAGCTAGGCTAGCTGTGATTAAGCGTTACTTTTCAAAACACAATATTGAACTCTAAATTTTCGTTATTAAGTTCAAAATCGGTTCAGGAAATGTGAAATGTTGTAGCAGGCTTTCATCGGCATACGTGCTTTATACTTGGCACTGTCCTAAAGGTTATAGTCATCAAGGCATCATCAAGGTTAACTTTAATACATAATGATATTATGCTTTAGGCGCAGAACAGACGGCAGAACTTAACTACAACGAAACGCGTTTCACTCTAAATTGAAACTATAAACTTTCTTACAAAAAGTTTAATGCTTGTTACAGTGACGAGGATATTATTACTATGAATTGGTATCCGCGACAAAGAAGAAAAAGTAAAAGAAGAACGAAGAACGAACGAGCCAATTTCGTCCCATATTTGGTGTTCATTCATTTTGCAAAAGCTCACCAAATTCAATGAAACTGATTTTACGTTTTTACCTCATGTCGGTTTTTATTAAATTAACATAGATTACTTACACAAATGCGATCAATCGGTGAAGAGTTTCAATCGCGTTTTAAACTAGTTGCGACATGTGTGGTTTCATTAAGTCAATTTTGTGAAATATGGCTCTTATCCCTTTTTGGAAGTTAAGCGTCGATATAATAAAATATACGCATTAAACTCAAAAGTAACTTGAGTTACAGTTCCGTCACTAATAGGTTGCGTCGTCTATTATGGGGCTTTAATAAAAACAAACAAAAGAAATATAAAAAAATCGGACGTCTGAGTAAAAACTTATGCGTGCATAAATATAAATATCGTCGAATTGAGAACCTCCTCCTTTATTTAAGTTAGTTCAAAAACAGGTTACCTTCGCATTATTTTTCGTAATTTATAAGCTAACTCAGGTTTCATAATCCAAGTATACAGGGAATAACAGGGTTATATTACCACTTATGTTATTTCCAAGGATACCCTCATCTCCCGATAGCTATTAGCAATAAGGATCTAATTACGTCACTTGATAATCTCAATGACGCAATTTCATTCTAGGGCGTATCTAATTTAAATATTGTAATTAACTTTAGAGGAATTTGACTGGGAATTCGCCTATTTTTATAATAAAACATCTTCATCATTTCAGCCATAGGACGTCCACTGCTGAACAAAGGCCTCCCCTAATGACTTATCATCAGGGAGGATTGCCAATACTTGCCACATTTGGCGGGTTGGCGAGCGCAGTTTTTTTATAAGATTTCGCACGAAGACGCTGCTGCCCGTCTCGTACTACAGGAATTAGTCGCCTCTTACGACACGCCTCCTGTTGGCGGTGGGGAAGTGTATTCTTTACGGCCGTCCCCACACGAAATAAAATAAAACATCTTGCCGCGTAGTTTTGACAAAATTAGATTTTTCTATGAAAGCTTTGACACAAAATGTAATTTTAATGTTATATTCTGCATAATCACTATATTCAGATAAAACTTTTTAACGCTAGTTATTATTATTAACAGGAATACAGAAATTAATATTAAAATTAGATTTTAACAGCACATAATTGAAGAACATAGTACCTAGCACCACTATTGGTACGTTTTTACATTATGCTGAAGTAAAAAAAATAATTTTTAATTTAAGACTTCAAATATAATATTTTTATCCAGAGATTTTAACTATTTACTGGCCAAAACACGTAACTTAAATTAGGTACGCCAAAAAACTGCTCTTTGTATTAAAAAAATAACAAGAGTTTGAACAAGCACTAAGAATCCCAATAGCCTAGTTTCTAAGCGTTGCCAAATTGAGCTGTATAATTTGCAGGTTAGAGTTCAAATTCAAATGACAGTGGAACAACAGTTAACGTCTTTTATGCTAAGTATGAGCAGAGCGGCTCAGGCGGAAAACTCTGTCGTCTACTGCGTTATTGTGGCCAGTTGAAGTACGAACTTTAGCCATTACTCGGGATACTAGAATCCACAGCACAAACAGGGCAGCCAGTTCTCATCCTTGGAAAGCGCCAATGTACTGGCAAAGTGCATTATAATGTTAAATGAAATGCACGTATGTGTTCTGCTTAGTCCTATCGGCTGGTAGGAATGCCTCATGGCATTGGTCCACTGCTCGTACCACTCGTAAACTTCTTGAATTTACTTGTGACTAAACCTGATTTACTTGTGAATCAGCCTGCCTAGCATGAGCACTAAAAACACGATATGATATAGCAAAATATCGACACCAACTTTAAAAATATGATAGATTTAGCCGCCATTTTAATTTTTTATCGTAACAGCGATCTTAATATGTGACGGAGATTCAACATGGCGGCTATATCTATCATATTTTTAAAGTTAGTGTCGATATTTCGCTAAATCGTATCATATCATATCGTGTTTTTAGTGCTTATGCTAGGCAGGCTGGTTTTAAAATAAACTTATCACAATTTTTTTTGCCTAAATTGTAGAGCCGTGTTAACCAAGTAGTATTTTAAATACGGTTCTAAACAACTTATTTTACGACTTTTAGATGCGTATGTAGTCTGAGTGTTACAAATTTACTTGTAAGATGTTGTAGCATTAAAAGAAAAAGCACTGCCAAATGTCTACATCTAGAGATGTCGATTAGATTGATGACTTTTGTTTGTTTTTAGATATTCAGCAATTTAAAAAATAGTTAGTATATTGTGCCGTTAGAACGAGCCGTCGAACATAACCGTTGAAATGTAATTAGAAAATCATACTGCGTATACATATTGGGAAAGGTATGGTAACGGCTCGGCGAGGCCAAACGTTGCTAAACGGCAACCTCTTTTCTTATCACGTGAATCCCCTTTTTTCAATGTCAACATAACAACGTCAAATAGAATTTTGTCATTATAAGATTCAAGGCCATTCGCTTGAGGTGTTTATTCTGAGTAATCTGTCTGTTTTTCTTGGGCTATGTGGATAGTGCGTGGAAAGCGAGAAGCGACAAAACCAGCGATATGATTTTATCTCCAGAACACCACTCGGGTAACGTGAACCACTAATTTGGGGAAAAAGTTTGGCTTGATAGGTACGCGCTGGTTAAATTCGCTCTAACGGCTATTTGAACGCAACTTTGAAACTGTAATAGAGCGTCTTCGTCAGACACTATTCAAACCCAAGTTAGAATGTAATGGATACCAATTTAATCATAAAAACAGGTCAGAAAATGTTTTTTGGGATTTTAGGACTGTCAAAGGATTGCCTTGCTAACTATGCAAAGCAGTCGAATAGGCTATTTGACTATTTTCTGGAATAGAGTTATTATTGTTGGTAATATTTAAATAAAGCGTCAACAATTTTATTTTAATTATTAAACCTTTGAAAATAATAAAAAATAGTATTTCATTCTTTATGTCTTTAAAAGCCAGCGAAAACGCCGTTTGTTGTCGATGTACTTGTTCGTGACGTCACGAGCCTTTACATACCCATCGAGTTATAAAGTACTAGAACAGGCATGTTAAAAACCTTCGTCGACGGTCACACTACTCATACAATGTGCGAGCGTAGCGCATAATCTAGCTTTTGGATGTCAGTTCTAGTACAAAGTTAGTCAATGGTGACGTGACAATGTAAAATACCGATAAAAATATAACATTCGAAAATGTATTTTTTACGGTAATCATGTATTATTTTTAATAACTATTAATATGTTTCGGTTCCATATGGTGCAATCTATTAAACTAAATAATTAGTTAAGTAAATTTTGGTACAAGGCAAATAGCCTATTCTAAGTAAAATATCATCTATGTATTTATTGATACGATCTTAAGATGGCTGGCAGTGGCTGGATGAAAAAAGCGAGAGATCTCTTTAGCGCTCTTTGGGGGAGGCTTACGTCCAGCAATGGACTGCAATAGGCTGTCATGATGATGATGATGATGATTTTTTGTGAAGTGGTAACAGGGCTCCTAGGGACTTAGTATCTTAGCATAAGGGACCCTACGCTCACTAGGGCGTTAGCTCCTTGTTTATATTTTTTCTAGGCAACGAGAGCAATGCTTACGCACCATTTAAAATTGATTTAAATTAGTATCTCGTAAATTCCTTTCGACAGAAAACTTCAATTGTTTGTGAAAAGACAGTAACAATCGGGAAGCTTTAGAAGTACCAGGTAAGGTAAGTGTAAAACTTTCATATCCTGGGAAAGACTTGCAAAGCTAAGGACAATGGTCCAACTTAGGAGTTCCCAAGTTTCTACTCAGACTACTCAGTTAATATTCAGTTTAAGATAAGTTATTGCTATTTGAAATTTAAGGCGTATTTTGAAGCTATTATTGTCCTGTCCACCTTAGAAGAGCAGAGATTTGTAAGTTTCCTTTTTGTAACTTCTGAAGTTTTAACTAAATAGATTTGAACAAAGTCAACACCTTCTATTTTGGTACAGCAAATCAAAGTCTATAAGAAGCAGGTTAAGTTAAACTTTAAAAGATTGAATTGTAAATAGCTACTTGTGTCTGCGAATATCCCTACACGTAACTCAAATTTATGGTAAAATCGATTTAGGTTAGTAATGGTAATGGCTTGGTTGGTTGATACTTAATAATTTCTATTTTGTGCTGAATCACGATTATTTTGATAAATTTAATGGCTCTGCTCAGCTGCCAGATTCGTTCAAAGTATTTAGGATGGAAAATCGTTAAAAAACTGATTATTACGCACTGCATTAGATCTTAATATAATTTAACCGCACGATCCTTGCATAGCCATACTTATTCGCCCTTCTACAGAATTTCAAACTTAACAGGGAAATCCCAAACCGTGATTCCATTTACATAATCACCTTTGTAAGGAAATTTCATATGGAAATTGACAGTGTTTGTAAGTAGATACATAATATCATCTTAGTGTTAACTCCTACTAAGTAAGTTACTTGATAAAGCCTTTAATGTAGGTATTATGCAGTGTCATGTCGCATTACGCCAGTTAACGTCATCACGTGTCTTAATATTAACGCCAACGATATTTTGCACTACGATGTAAGATTCTATATTCCTGCCTCTCCTATCTGTGTATTATGGTTAGAAGTTTTGTAGTAGTCGGGGGCGTGCATCCCATATAGGCGATTATGCAGAGCCTACCTTCATAAAAAACCGATAGAACAGCTAACCATAATAATTATTAATTACGTATTCAACAATAAACAATAAATATTCTGTAACCATTTTGTCGTCTATCTATACTTATTCCTTACTAAAGCGCGCAACTTAGATCGTTACTGTGCAATTTAACCAATGTTAGGCTGCCGCGAGATCGCCTACTGTTTCACGCAAACTTACTCAATTTTCACCCACAGCCTACCCTCATCTGAAACCAATGCGCGCCCCTGGTAGTAGCTATAACATAAATTGCACTAGTCATGTCCATATAAATACAATGATTTATGTGGACATGACTAGTGGAAATTTTGTTCAATAATAACAAATTGCATATTGGTCATATTCATATAACAGGTTTGGATGATATTTGGTATACAAATAACCTTTACTTTTACTGAATTAGCAGATGTCATCAGTTTAGTAAAAAAAAAACATTATGTTTTAGGGATCCGTAACTCAAAAGGCAAAAAAGAATTTTTTTTGTCTATCTATCTGTCAAGACATCTCGCACTAAGAACAAAGAGTACTTTACAACTAAATATCGATAAATAGATTCTAATGTATTAAGAATGATTTTTTTTATAACATTATTATATATTTATTTTTGAAAAAACTAAAGAAATATATATTTATTTTTTATATTTCACAACATCACATACATTGCTCTGATCCTGTGGTAAGTAGCCAAAGCACTTGTGTTACAGAAATCAGAAACAACGAAGGTACCACAACACCCAGAGCCGAGACAATATAAAAGTTATTTTTTCTACATTGGCCCGACCGGGAATCGAACCTGGAACCTCAGAGATATCGACACCAAGTCCGGTATGCTCGCCTCTCGGCTACGGAGGTCGTCATATTATCCCTTATATTCAAGTCTAGGTAAATGGAATGAAGAAATACATGGTTTCCTAAAAAACTAAAATACATAATAAATAATAATCCATACCAGTCTTATCTTCGAAAGTAGCTCAGTGTGTTGCACGAAAACTACTGAATCAATTTTGATAAAATTTGGTATGGAGAAAGCTAGAACCCTAGGGAACATAGGTTTTTTTACTACCCCTTAAGGGACCAAAACAGTTTGTGTCAAGCTTTATTCTCCGCGAGAGAAAACGCAGGCACGGCTAGTATATATAGTGTATATATATAGAATATATGTAGATATAATTACAGCATACACACGAAACTATAGCAATCTTAACAGTATCAAGATTTGATTAGTAACTGAAGTGTTAGGAGTGTGTAACCACATCACACACAATATTATGTATACAGTATAGTCTCTCGAATGAGAACGTTTTAGTGACAATGTGGGAAGGGTCTATAAATTTAGGAACGTATAACCCGTTTTGATAATTATGACCTAGCTTGTGTCTTAATCTTGTAAACAGTTAACTTTTTGCGGCATGGTGGTTAGCCTTAGGGGAGACCGGGGATATAGTTGACTATAGGGGGTAGGTTGACCAACTGTCAAATTACCTTTTTGAAAGTGTGCATTATTCAACTGAGTGCGAAAAGGTGTTCTCTCCCTTCTTACTCGCTGGACATGCCGCATTGCATGTCTGGCGCTTAGTTATATTTATTTATAACTAGCTGGCCCAGCGAACTTCGTTCCGTCAATTCGGAAAATAAAATAGTTGTTTTACTACTTTCCTTGCATTTTTGAAATATTTTCTCACCTTTTAGACCTTCCCTGAACTTCCACAAATATTTCAAGATCAAAATTAGCCAAATTGGTCAAGCCATTCTCGAGTTTTAGCGAGACAAACGAACAGCATTTCATTTATATATATATAGATAAGGCACAGCTACAACAAACCTACAACAAAAATACAGTTTCAAGTTAGCGCTCCGAATACAGCCTGCACAGCATTCAAATGAAAAAGAAACAATAATTTGAAGTGAACAATTAATCATTCACCTTTTCAATACAAGCAAGTTAACGTGTTGACTAAATCTCGCTAGGGGCAGTGGAAAAAAAAGAACAAGTAAGAATAATTATCATCGATATTTAGGATTTTTTACAATATTTACTTATGTGCTCCACCCCTTTATATCAATTATATTTGCAAGTGGAGCCGCCACAATGTGACTGCCTTTGCTATGGTAATGAGATGGTTCGAGTTTGTACGAATTCGATTTAAACGCGTAAAACCGTCAGGCGTCGAGTCAGCCGTAGAGGCATAAAATAATACAGTAGGCGCAACTCCACTGATATTGTAAAATTAAAGGCAAGAAGACAATTTGACTGTCTTGTGATAAGAAGCTTTAAATACAAGATTATTGAGATTAGAACGTCAAAGACCCAATGTTGTAAAAGTTAGTTTATATATATTTTTGAAATGTCAATTGTAGCTCAGGAGACGTATTTTTGAATCATGCGAATTCCCATCCAAACACGAAATCGCAAGATACGCATGCGAATTCTTAAAATCACTATTTTTGAAAATCATTCCATTAATTCTGCGACGACCACTCGTTTTTCTTATACTACTAGTAGAAATTACGGAAAATACGGATATCTATACGGAAATTTGACATAATAACTTTTTATTTACGTTCTGTTTTATGAGATTCATTTAAAATCAATGAGTTTTTGAATTCCCTTTCATAACATTTTCTGCGTAAAACGAAAAAAGTTAAGAGTGATTCAAAAATGCGTAAAATCGTGAGCAATAGAAACTAATTCCATACACGAACTGTTTTCGTGTTCGAATTCGCAATTCATTTCTAATGCTTCAAAAATACGTCTCCAGATGTGATTTTGGTAGTAAAATTTATATTTCTTAATTTAATTCTAAATTTTAACTTGCCTTACGAAGCACGGAGGAACCGTGCTTAGGCAAGTTAAAAGATAGTCCCGGCTAATATACTCGTAACTTGATGCTAGTTGTAAAGCGTGGCGTAGTCTAGTCATTGCGGCTTGACACAATACTATTACATCCAGCACAAGTTTAGCCACTGGCCTTAGAACTCATATAACTATATATATAGTAACTATACATATATATATATATATATATATATATATATATACTATTAAAAAAAAAGAAAATTGTAATTTCCCCCTACCGCCTCTACTTCCAATGTGGGTAAAACGTCAGACGTCGTCAGGCGCCAACGCTTTATGCTAATTTCACATTAAAAGTCCCGGTCTGATATAATTTGGACGTGTCATGGCGACGCACAGGCAAAGCCGTCAGTGTTATGCTAATTGCTAATATACTTTTATTATTGAAAGCATGAGGATTATGTTGCTTGAAACGACTCAAGTTCAGTCAGCTGAGCAAACTATAACTACTTTAATAATAAATGAATAAGCGCCATACTGGTCGACATGGTTGTGAAGTCGATGGTTAGAACTTACGTTTTTATGGTTCCGGGCCTCAAATGGAGAAAACGGAACCCTTATAGGATCAACTTTTTTGTCCGTCGGTCTGTTTGTCCGCATGTCTATCAAGTCAAGTCAAGTCAAAGTCAAAAATCATTTATTCAGTTTAGGACAGAAAACTGCCACTTATGAACGTCAATAATAACATTATTCTTGTCGACCACTATTTTAAAAATTGAATTTATTAACTTTGCCATGTTTATATATCTTTGATGTATGTGTATTTACCAAAAATAACTTGAATATGTTTAAGAAAAAGCGTGATATGTGTAAGTTTAGAACAAGGTATCCAAATCAGCTAGTGGCACCAAACTGCTCAACAAAAGGCTTCCAAAAAAATTGTTACGCCATGTCCATTAAATTATTTAATAAATTACCAAATGCCCTTAAAGAGTTGCCGATTAAAAAATTTAAGTACGCTCTGTATAGGCTTTTATGTGATAAATGTTTTTATAGTGTCAATGAATTTATTGCTTACAAATTTTAAATACTTATTATTATATAATTAATTATTTATGTTTTACTTTAATTTAATTTGTGAATGTAATTTTATTTAAATATTGTACTAATTAATTGATTTTTATGCACGTATTGTAATTTTATTGTAAAAATTTACATGCCACCTTAAATGTGGCGAGACATGACGGAATATTATGTAAAAAACATCTTAATGTACCATGTTTCATGTAAATAAATGAATTTGAATTTGAATTTGAATTGGCCCATATGAGGCAAAACATGTTTCCTTAATATTTTGGGCCCTACTAGCGCTTCGAGACAAGACACAGACAAGATTGTCAAGACTTTTTATCTCGGGAACGCGTGGAGATATTGAGTTAAAATTAAAACTCAGGTCTACCGTCCCTTTAAGCAGTAAAAAATAATAAAACAAAACTTCTAAGTGAAACTATAATAAGATACGGCCGTTTATGTCGAAAAACAACGTATATTCCTAAACTATTTATAAATAGTTATGTACGGAACCCTCAGATGGCTAGTCAGACTCGCACTTGTACGGTTTTTTTTTAATTAACTGCAAATCGAACCCAGGACCCTTCGCGTTTAAGGCAAATCGGGGCATTATCGGATAACCTGTGTTTTTAAAATAAATTATTGACTTCAACTGCTGCGTAAAAAACTGTATTAACTAATCAACCAACTTAACCTTTTACGAAATCATTCTTTATTACTTACGCAAGTGCTCCATTTAAGACGACACTGTCTCTTAGGTAAGAAGACACAAACTTTATCTAAAGACTACTATAAATTCTTTCATATTTAGAAAATAAAGCAAAATGTCTATCTTAATAGTACTGTCAGCATCAAAAGTAGCAGATCAAAATCATTTTTTTAAACTGACTCATCTAAATATCACCTGACTTCTTTATTTGAATTTTGCGTAGTGATTTTGTCAGACTTTTGTAATAAATGTTTTGCAATGAGATTTTTAAGGAAAAATTTAGATACTCGTTGACTTTTTGATGTTGACTGTACTCTCACTGAAGTTTACCCCCGCATCCATTAGTTATGTACCTGTAACAAACAAAGGAAAATTTATTAGTAACTGCAACGCCGTAGTATAGCTCCTGTGCAACAGAAAGCTGTATAAATGTCTTTGTAAGCGTAACTTGGCTTGAAATTTTAATGAAATATCGCGGTCGGCCGGCAGCGAGGCGTATTATAAAATGTTCAGCTCATTTAAAGGTCACACGAACAATGCAATTAACTACAAATGATTCAATATTTTTATTTTAAAGAAATATATCGTGTTATTTTATAATAATGAATATTATAAGAACAAGAATGTACCTATTTATTTGAACAACAACGGACAAGTACTTCTTCTTCTTTTCTTTTTGGTGGCAATGAACATGTGTTTTACCACCAGTGGGTTACACTGTCCCACCAATATCACGTGCGCAGCATTTACACGGTAAGATTATGTAACAAACAGAATAGTATAAGACTTAATGTTAAGAGACAAAATCTATGGTCTATGGCTCAGTGATTGCAGGAGACCCGGAAACTGTTTCTGCCATAATCTTTATAGGTTTAGGTAAGCAAATTAAACTGTAAATACATAAAAATATATACGCTTACATAGATGTAATACACCTTGTATATGATACAAACTATATTTTGTAGATACCATTCTAAGTCTAGTACTAAGATTTGCTAAAAATGAAACAATCAATGACTTTTGCTGCATTATGTATGCCTATGCACACACGTGCACATCTCATATTATATTAATTACAATGTTTCATCTACAATCGTATGATTTTTAAACGTTACCGTTTTGTTTGTACATACAAAACATTGCCTTACGTGGGACCCTTAATATTGCAAAGTTGGGAAGTTCGAAATAGTTGTTTCGTCAGTCTGAGATTAGCGGAATTCATAATTAATTGGCGAACTTTTATCATAATCAGCATTTAATAGACTTGGGTTTTGTTTAGGCACAGTTTCTACGCATTCATCTTCAAGCAATTTCAATTAAGTACTCGAAACTTGTTATTTTGTTTTGATAAATTGGTAAACCAGTAAGCCAGATGATAATACCAGAAATATACGTTGGTAAGTATACCTACCTATAATAATCACGTGTGTTGTAATACCGACAGAGCTCAAATACAGCAACTTTTTATATGGATACGACAACGAAAATAGGAAAAACAATTTTACTTCCTCATACTAACCCGCCGATCATCTGACATCAGTTTTTAAGGAAAAGTTTTTTTTAGATTGCGATTTCGTTTCCTTACAAAGTTGTAGCAGAACCATCCTCCGAACAAGTTAAAAATTGAGAAGGAGGTCAATCGTCGAATCCAACTCGGCTGGGCAGCGTTCGGGAAACTACGTCTCTACGTCCTATGGCTGAAATGATGATGATAAGAACCATCCTCTAGCATCCTAGGTTCTGCGGGGTATGTATAATACCCAGTTTTGATTGATAGCGCAACACAAAACCAAGAAAAGGATCCCGAATTCCTTATTTGTTGAAGAATCGTGTATTCCCCCCTCCCAAAGTGAATGAGTACATAATTCAAACGCAAGCATTGGATAGAATTCACGACGTTTCAATCCGGGCGGGTGACAAATGAAGCTCCCACTGATTACCGAGCAAGATGAGTCTTATTTACTGTGTCTTGGATTAATTTAGGCCTGAGATACATCTGGCTTAGTACAACGTTAATTAATTCGAGGGTTTAATGAATGAGCGTAACTGTTTGTAATTTGATATCACGGCGTAACTATAATTGATCAAAGTAAATGGTTTATTAACGCCGAAATGTTATAGGACAATTAGGCGCTAGACGATACACAAATTACTTTAACAATACTATATACATCTATGAAATACTATATACAAATAAAAACTACGAAAATAGAGAATTATAAAAATGGTCCTCGTGGAAGGGTACCCAAGATGCTGGCAGCGTTACCTCGCTGGATTGCGATGCTTAGTCGCTGTGCGAGGTAGCTGCTAGCCCTTGGGTCCGCTCTGGTGTCAACTAATCTTTTGGCAATCTCTTTATCCTTCCAGCGGTTTCGCTATTTCTGTATTTCTGTAAAATTATTGTCTTTCGTTATTTCTGTAAAATTATTGTATGTAGGTGTATAGTTTTAATTGCGTATCTTGTTGTGTTATAGAGAAACATTTAATAAAAACCGCTACTCATGGCATTTATTTCGTTCTTATTTAATACAAAACTACTATTTTCAACTTAAACGAGTTTTAATAATTTACATAGTTTACTATTATCTGCGTGTGATAGACATTTCTATAGCAAATTTATCGGAGATAACGTTTCAATAATTAGATTTAGCACTTTACATACAAAAATATATGATAAATCGTATAAATAGTCGGGCAGTCGCGCCGGCGACACAGTCGGTTTTCGCGACCGCCTGGCGGTAAAACCTTTAGGGCTTAATCCAAGATGGCGGACAATGACTTTTGAAAGGTTATATAAAGAGAGTACGTTGGGACCCCAAGGACCTAGTGTTTCGACGCCAAAAGGTATAAAAAAGTAATTCGAGCTGATTTGCCGATATTTATTATTTTTCCTATATTCAGCGTCTGTCGCAGCCGCACCTGCATCTCTGCTCGTCCCGGAAAGATGGGAGGCGGCTAATGTGTCGACACAGGTAGCGTCCCACACCAGAGCCCGACCCATCCACCAGGGAACAAGAGACATTCCGTCCGGTCTTTTGCCATCATCACGAGCAATACCGTTCGGCTCAAGTATGGCCGGCACGTTGATTGTAGCAAGGGACCGACGAAGGATGTCGTTGATGCAGGCATGGCGAGAAAAACGGCCAGCACTCTTTGTACAAGAAAGTCCGTGGTGTCCCAACGAGCTGACATCAGCACCACAAGGACACTTATGTGGACTGCTAACCTCGGCACCACAAGGAGCCTATAAGGCCCATCAAACAGAATGATGACAGTCTTTTACTTCACTATCACTAAAAAAATTTAAAAAATAACTATGTCACAATAGTCACAAACACATCACGAAAAGTTACGGAGAAGATGTAGGTTGACATTGGTTGGCATAGAAACCAGAAAGAAATAATCTCATTGGTGGAGACAATGCGAAGCAACTCTGCTCAAACGGCGTCCTTAGTTACCGTCAAAATTTGCCAGAACATTTCAACAACAGCTGATTTTGACTTGTATTTACACATCATTGTTATGTAGATGGCGATTGCCCACATGCGCACAGATGCCCCTAGCCCAGGGCTGTAAATAACGACGCTTTCTCAAGGGCTTCGCTTTAAAATAAAATTTAAACTAAATAAATTTTCAAGAGCAATCTGACATGATATTCGCATTTAACGCAAACGCAGGTTCGATTCCCGGTTTAGGTCATTCAGAAAATGAACTTTTCTAATTTGGCTTGGGTCTGCTTGTTGGTTGGAGTGTGCCTTGAGTCGCTACTGACAAAATTAATCATCTGTTACCTCGTCTCACAAGGATATTAGTTCCTTACTCCGAGACCGGAGACCGTGACAATTGGTGTGTTGAGTGGCCCATTTGGTGCCGTGTGGGGACGGCCGTGAAGAATACACTTCCCCACCGCCAACAGGAGGTGTCGTAACAGGCGACTAATTCCTGTAGCACGAGACCGGCAGTAGCGTCTTCGTGCGTAATCTTATAAAAAAACTACATTCGCCAACCCGCCTGCCAAGCGTGGCGAGTATTGGCAATCCCCCCCGATGATAAGTCATTGGGGGAGGCTTTTGGACGTTGGACGCATTGGACGTTCTATAGCTGAAATGATGATGATAGTCTACTGACCTGACCTGGAATCTAACTTGGGACTCGTTCGCCAAAGCAAATCAATCGATCGATCAATCGCCAATTTTATAATTTTAATTACATTTAGTAATGTAAAATAGTACAACAGTTGTAATTAGAATAAGTAACACAAATAGCATAAAAATGTTTTTTAAACCAAAACAAAAGTAAAAAAAATATAGACATAAAATAGAAAAACTGGTTTGAAACTTTATATTTGCAGATTAAAAGCTAAAAATTGGCAAAGGCAAATATTTTTTTCAAAGTTTAATGCACAACAGGGTTTTTTTTTGCACCCGTGATGTAGCGAATTTATTTAAAGCCCGATGTCTGTCTGTCCGTCCGTTTGTCACAGGGCAACAAAAACAAAAAGTTATGTAAAAGAATATCCCTATACAAGAAACGTTTTGCTCGATTTTAATAACGGCAATAAGTAATTAACTATTTAAAAATATATATGTGTTAATTATTGTACGGAACCCTTCGTGTGCGAGTCCGACTCGCACTTGGCCGGTAATTTTTAACTCAAAACCTAAAATCTATTGATATTCGTCAAGTGAGAAAGGAAAATAAATTAGAAACATTGTAGAGTTCTTTTATCATGTGGTTATTTCAATTATGTACTCGTATGAGTACTATGTAATACTACATTTAACTTGTTGGATTAGAAAGAAACAAACGTTTATTCGACACACAAGAGAGAAAAAAATACACAAAACAATATAAATTAGATGTGTCGAAAAGGTGCTCAGCATTTGTCGTGACAGCCACGGACTTATCACGACGCTGATTTTTGGCGGGATTAAGACTCGGGAAGTCCATAAAAAGTAGAGTGTGTCTACATATAGGTCTGTGATATGAGAAACAATAAGGAGATAGAAAGTAATAATTTCACAAATCAAATCATATCGAAGTTGTAAAATACGTGTCCAAAACAACGAACCCATAACATCGGCAAGTTACCTCGATCTGGCTGAGTATCGATAAAGTGCCGAGAACTCGAGTCGGAGGAATCGAATGGATCCGTCGGAAGTTTGGAGAGTAAATGGAAGCGACCCGAATATATTGAGGAATTCGAAGTCGAATTGAGGCGGAGTTTTGAGCAGCCAACCTTAAATTCGTCTTCAGGCTCGCAAGAGGAAGGCAGGAAAACTGTTTATTTTATTTATTTAGGCACAAAACACAGAATACAGAGTAGTACTATACAATAGTAACAGCTTATACAATCGATGTATAAAAACGATTAAAATGTATAATGTTAATGGGAGACAACGGTCTATGCAATATACTATTATTAAATGGGGGAGGCATGTTCAGCAGTGGACGTCCTAAGGCTGAAATGATGATATAATTAATAAACAAATGATTTCTATAGCTATATACCGGAATAAAAAAATGAAATACAGGGTTGTTAAATATCTTCGTACCAAAGTTATGAAATATCTTCTAAACAACAAAGTCGTAACGCGTATCGCGAAGTTCCAGCCTTCATCTCCTAAGTGTAGTAAAGATCCAAACTCGGTATCGAGGAGATTCGAATGCCGAAGTTTGGCTCTAGATCAGACGATATAACCCATAGACTCCACTTTGTGAAAGTCACACAAACTGGTGGCTGGTGGCTACTCGTCGCCCGAAAAAAAACTATAATATTTGGAAGTGTTGTGTTAAATTATTAGCAAACACATGTCAGCCACACAAAGACAAATATGTTTTTTGGTTATATTATGTATTACTTTGCCAGGGCCAACCATAAACTCCAAATACGTCAAACCTCTTAGGGGATGCTCAAATACAAAAACTTTTTATATAGGCCCAATATTTAACAAAAACATGTCTCATACCAATTTCTTGATCACGTATATCATTTGTACTAGGAATCGTTTGCTGATCGACATCATTTCAGCCATAGGACGTTTGCAGCTGAACATAGGCCTCCGATCCAATGATCCAATGATCCGTAAACGAACCAAAATCACAGACAGATTTACAAGTTGTTGTAGATCATGGTTAGCCCCTTTTTTGGCTAACATTTATGCGACATCTGTATGCTAGGTTGTCTGAGCAATACCTACACCCAATGCTCAATAAACCTGTAGAAATATTACGTTTTCGGATTTCATCAGGCCAAGTTTTCTGCGATTTGAATAGGCATTGACAAAATAATAAGTTTGAATGTTTCAATAGAAAAGTTTTAGGTTTTCTGAATGCCAAGTTTTAAGGTATTGCGTAGTTTAATTGCAGCTGAACATAGGCCTCCGATCCAATGATCCAATGATCCGTAAACGAACCAAAATCACAGACAGATTTACAAGTTGTTGTAGATCATGGTTAGCCCCTTTTTTGGCTAACATTTATGCGACATCTGTATGCTAGGTTGTCTGAGCAATACCTACACCCAATGCTCAATAAACCTGTAGAAATATTACGTTTTCGGATTTCATCAGGCCAAGTTTTCTGCGATTTGAATAGGCATTGACAAAATAATAAGTTTGAATGTTTCAATAGAAAAGTTTTAGGTTTTCTGAATGCCAAGTTTTAAGGTATTGCGTAGTTTAAACGTCTTTGTCATTATTTTAAAATGTTAATACATTCTTTTGGTAAATCAAACAGATGAAGAGGGTTTTGAAATAAGTTTTTAACGGACTTGACCCAAGAGTATTTTTTTCTAACAGCAACTAGGTACTTTTAGGTCCACTTGCGTACCACCGAATTAGTTTAGTGGTTTAGTGCGGGATTAAGACATCTATCTGTCTCTGTCAACGCCATACAACCTGAGAGCTATAGAATGATGTTTCATACCATATTATTGGATAGTTCCGGATTAAATTCGCTAATCCTGAGATGCGCAAGTGGAACAAACCGAATTTCCTCATGCATATATGACATGACTTTGTATGAGAGATATATTTTTTACTAGACACACTATTATTAGCAGCAGTAGTTTTTTGAAGGCAGTAATCCTCTTTCGTTTTTTGAAGCACAAATGTTAAGCGATTTATCATATTAGCCGCCTAATTGTACATAACTGTTTTGTTTGTAATAACCTTTAAGAAGTTGTGCACCTACTTTCAGTGCAAAATTGAAATACAGTTCTATGCTTGTGTGCGTCTTTGAAGCGGGATAAAGCGTCAACAATGTTGATATTTTACAAGATAATATTGATAATTTATTAGGTAGTGGACATACCTATTATGGTTTTGCAATAAATTATTGAGTATTGAGTAAAGGTTTAAAAAACGATTGGTTTTGCGCGCTTAATTTTATAGTTCATTTTGACTTAGGTTTAGTTACTACTCTACTTATTTTTTTGTTTTTTTCATAAAATAAAAATTATATTACTTTAAAAGTATAGATACCTGGAGATTATTGTGTAGTGTTTAAATCTTATATTAGTTGTTTTGATGATTATATTTTGTAAGAAAGTAAAAAAAGTATTTAACTCATATGCAAATAGACCATATCTTTAATTAAATGTTAAAATTGAATCATGTTCAAAAGTAACTCGAACGCCTTTTTTCTAAAATAAGGGTAGTTCTTTTGGTGATTTACCTTTATTTTTTAAATGATATGAAAAATCCATTCATCACATTTCGTCACATGCAAGAATAACAAGAATAAGAACTAATCTTTTAAAATCACGTGTTATTTTGTTTCAATTGCCATTCACTTCTTTTAAATCAGAGAACAAAATGTACGGAAATAAGACGATTTTTAGGGCGGGCTCTTAATGTTTTTTGTGCAATACAGTTGAGCGATTTATCATATTAGCCACCTGATTATACATAACTGTGTTTTGCTTGTAATAACTTTTAATGTTTTTTGTGCAATAAAGTGTCTATCTATCTTCTATCTTGATATAACACGTGCTTCAGGTCAAGGTGAACTTGTTAACTTGTAATTACAATACAATCATTATAAACCCTTATAATGATTGTATTGTAATGATTTATTGAGTATAATAACATTTCTTCAGCATACTCGTTCATATTTATTTTTCAGATCAAAGACGGTGAGATTGGTGACATAGGACTGGGCTTATTGCGGATCTATCAATACCGTATTAGTGTACCTTCAAAAAAGGACAAGGGAGACAAAATTAACTGTATACTTTACAAAATATAGGTAGGTACAGAAAACAGCTCGTTAACCTACCACAAAAAGTAAAATCTTTGCAATTTATATACTAGATCTGTGCACGTCGGATTTAAAGTTGAAAATCGGTTCAATGAACTTTAACTTTTTGGGTAACACACTTTTATTATCGTCACTTGTAACTATGTAATCAAATCTTGGAAGTAGTTTTTAACCTACTTTTAACTGACGTAACGGTTTGATAGTAGTAATAGATAGTGGACGTCAAGTCGACGAGTGGCTGAAATGATGATGATGATGAGATAATTGGTTTGATTATTGGAAGAATTTATTAATTTAATATTTAATTTATCACGTCTGTAGAGTCCAAGTCGATATTCTTTGACCGAAAACATTTTAAAAGAAAAACAGACAGATAAAGAACGTCGTTTTCCGCAAAACATGAATGAACCGGTTCACTTTGACCGCAGAGCTAAGTGTTGTTACTTGTTAACGTTTTCTGTAGTTCCTTTGCTATAAAGCAATTTCTCGGCACTAAAAGTTCTTTCGTCTCAAAGGCTACGCCTACGTCCATTACTGCCTCAAAGGTTCCCTCGATAAACGACGGAAACCTTAGATAGGCTTCTGCTGTATGTCTGGTTTGATGCCGAGCAGATACGCTAACAATACGAAGGACAATTATGTTGGGGACAAATAGAATAAAGGTCCTCGGTATTTGGTCTGAAGACCTTCCATACAGAACTCTGTGTCACTTTAGATCCTTAGCCCTCAATATTAGTTCCAACCACCGCAAAAGTTGACCAACCTTTCGTTCGCTCCATTTCAAGAGCATTTTGGTATTTATCTAAATGACTGCATACTCCCTTCATAGCAGTCCTCCACTTCTCTCGCTTAGATGACTGGACAGGTAATCAGCCCGCGACATAAAGCCTAACGTACAAGCAACGTGACTAGGTCTAGTTTAGGCTGAGTCAGAAAGGAAATTACCACGAATAAAGTTTGTTCGTCGAGCCGCTCAAAAGCAAACGTCGCCTGCGAATCTTTCATTACAGCCTCAAAGGATCCCTCGATAAACGCCAAGTGACCTTAGAGATGTTTATTTCATCGCTGTCCGGTATCGTCCGTATTAGCTTCATGGCTATGGTGATAGTGATGGTATTTGTCGATACTTGTTGCGGAAGATTGCTATTGTTGGTCATCAGTATGATAGTTTTCTCTAATGTGTAGGTAGTAAACACGTTTTATGTTAAATGTTATTTATTAAATTTAAGTAATGTTAGCTATTGCTATGGATGTGTCCAATCCGAAGGTGTTCGCTTCTTCTTTTTTTGTATTGATAGCCAAAATAAAGATAAGGTCAGCCCTGTCATCATATCGTATAGCATTTAGCTGCTTTAATCCTAATTTAAATGTTGAGTGCTAGTTGGCGTAACCAGTCCTTAGCGGCTGGGGTAAAAATATTAAGTTCCCGCAGGCCACCAGGAAAACAGTACAGCTGGCAGTCGTTGGCGATATGCGCAAGGGTCTGGTCTGTGGCACCACAATCACAGGCCGGTGACTCCCTTAGCCCCCATTTATGAAGGTGGTGATTGGAACGGCCGTATCCTGTCCTGAACCTGTTTAGCCTTACCCATACTTGACGTGTAGTGTTAAAACCAGCGGGCTTTGATGTCGGGTCCAGAACTAAGTCCTTTTGTGGGTCTTCAAAGGTTTCCCAGGACGCCACGCTGTTTTCAGACTGAAGTCGGTTTTGAGGCTATTATCAGCCCAGATTGGAGACCTTGATGGGAGTCGGTGAAATGGTAATGCCTCTAGTGTGCTCTGGAGTGTCAGCCCTGTGATCTGCCAAATGCCTATCAAATGGTGTTGTCATTGGCGTCTGCGGCCCACATAAGATCCTCTCACATGCAGAGCAAGATGTTAGACGTACTATGCTTTGTGTTCGCTAGAACTATTTAGAAGTTAGAAGAAATACATTTTTATTGAAATCAAAAACTTATCGACAATCTACGCTTGCGGCACTACCATAGTGTGCTTTAGGGAATGCAGTAATTAACGTCTACTGTCTTCGTAAGGGAGGCGGCGATAGCGCAGGGCCTTTCTCGAGCCCCGATTATGTTCAGATGGGCGGGCGACAGCAGTGAGACGTTATAATTAGTGAGTTTTCAATAGGTATTATAAGTTTTCCGTCTCCTTCATAGCATCTTTACTTTCCTTGGATAAGATTCAATCATAATTAACTGCAGGCTAGCGAAATCCAAAATCATTTTAGACTTTTAACCGACTTCAAAAAAGGAGGAGGATCTCAATTTTACTGTATGTTTTTTTTTGTATATATGTTACGCGATCTTCCGACAATTACGAGTCGATTTTAATGATTCTTTTTTGTTTGGTAGATCATACTTCAGAGGTGGTCCCATATAAATTTTAACGAAATTAATTCAGCGCTTTTTGAGAAAATCAACAAATATATACGCAGATAACGTTTTGCTTCGTGGTTCCCATATCTATATTACCCAATATCTTCGACAAATGTGAACCGATTCTGATGATTCTTATGTTATTGCATAGCTTATACTTCAAAGATACCTACTGTAATAAAAATTTGCGAAACTAGTTTCACCCCTACGAGTGGAAAAATAGGGGATGTAATCGGTGTTCAGTGGTGGTAACTTTTGTTTGCACCCTTATCATTTGTTTTGATTAGGATTTTTTTTCTGTCAATTTTTAAACGATATTAGGATTTAAGTATCATTAAAAATAGATGAAATAAGTAAATTAAAAAAATAAAAATAAAGCTGACTTCAAAAAACTAAAAAGCTTAATTAATATTAACACATAAGTACCTAATCAGTTAGGTACTTTTAGAGTCATTTAGTTTTTTTTTAATGGTTTATGGATTTTTATGTGCGGCGGGCGTTATTGCTCTGAAGCAGTTCAGAAAGCAGACACAATAGGTAAAACAATACCCGTGTACAACTTAAAGGTCACTGGACTGCTAAAGTGTTAAATCCGAATGTTGACTCAACTGTAGTCGTGGGCGTCATGGCGTAAACGAATTCAGCCCCGTCTTGAGTTATCCCTCTTTTCCTTATTTTGTTTTGGTGTTAACGACTACTAGGGCTGGCAGTTAAGTGGATACGCCTCTGAATAAGTGCTTAGTGCTGTTAATGATAGAGCAAACCTCACTCGGGCTCAAAGGGATTGATTGTAATTGACTGAATAAGCTTAGAGAGTAAGAAGACTTTGTAATCGCATCTTAATTACGTACCAATAATAGAGAATATGTAATACAAGACTTCTAATTAAATGCTATCTTTAGAATTAGAAGTCTTGTATTACATATTCTCATATAAATGCTATCTTTATACGAACGATTACTACTTTGCATTGCTTGTTGGAACTTTGTACGTTATGGGTTGCAAAAATACTACAATTTTTACACAAACTAATGTACTACTAACGAAAATGGTGAATTTTTAAGTTTAACATACAATCCCCGGCATGAATCTTGAGCGCTGAAAGAAAGACTGGGGATCACTTTGCGCATCTTACGAGACTATCAACGTATCAGAGACGCGTGTACGCGTAGCAAGCCGAGCTAACAACAAATCCCGGCTAGGGGTGCGGGCACGGTAATCGCATAATGACAATCGCAAGTCTTCTGCGCATCTTTCGCCCTGCGCTCAAGATCCGTGCCGCTAGTTGGACCAATTTATGAGACTATTTTCGTTGTTAAATCGAATTTAATACATCCAAAAAAAAAGATATCTGCTGGACACCAGATTCATCCACTATTTTTTCAAACCAAGGATTTTTTTTTTAATTCCAAGAACAATCTAAATCGGTTCAAGCCCAGTATCACACAAAAACAGTCGACTTGAGAACTTCTTTTTTAGAAGATGTTAACTTTCCTTACTTAAGACCGCCTAAATTGTACGTCTTTCTGTAAAAATCATGTGTAATTTACTTGTATGGTGTGCAATAAAGAGTATCTATCTATCTATCTTACTTAAACTACAAATACTTTGAGAATTATGCAAACCATTACGATTTCTAGCTAAGTACCTCATAGATGGACCACAGAATAAATATATTTGTTTGGATGTCAGAAGATCTCTGACAGTAGGTCTAGCTGGAACGTTCTGAGATTTCGTGTCTGTGACCGATGTCTTTGTGAGCGTTGCTGCTATAGCATGCATTGTATAAAGCTTAACTATTGATAGTTATCTATTATTTATTCTGTGGATAGACGTTCCGGCAACCCTATCAGTTGTGAATGTGCGGATAAAGCCATGAACTAAGTTTGCGTTTGTATTTATTTACAGGCGATAAGGGTAGATTTATGTACAACGGGACGTCTTCTGAGGTTTAGAACTATACGAACTAAGATCGATGGTATTACCACAGAATAAATAAGAGTGGGTAGTTGTGACATAAAGACGGGGAGAGGGGGTCAAAAAAATTATAAAATTCTGTTTTCTGTGTTGTAATTTATGAATGGCCCTATAAAACCAGGTAAACTACCGATAAACTTCAATAAATAAATATGGAAAACATCACATACATTGCTCTGATCCTGTGATAAGTAGCTTAAGCACTTGTGATACAGAAATCAGAAACAACGACGGTACCACAACACCCAGACCCGAGACAATATAGAAAAGTTATTTTTCTACATTGACCGGGAATCGAACCCGGGACCTCAGAGATAGCGACACCAAGTCCGGTATACTCGCCTCTCGGCTACGGAGGTCGTCAAAACTAAGACCTTAGTGTTTTAAAATTATCTATAGCTATATATTTTGATGTTTCTTCTATAATTAAATAAATAAACACTACAAATTCTAAACGCTGCAGAGTTAGACGAGCTTGTTCGTAAAGTACAAATATTTATCGCCCTCCTAAAAACGTACCTACATAAATAAATAATTTATTGCTTAATACATTAACCCCGTGACCTTTACCTCTGAGAAGCAGTAGTACATAATGGGTCATTGCAAACGTACTCTAAAGGCCGAACGGCTGTGGTCTCGAGGGAGGGTTTGCATCAATCCATAGACAACTTATCTGAACAGACAACGATTAAAATTATCTGAAATATGGCCTAATACAGCAACGGTATTGAAATTGAAATAAGCTGGTATTTTCGGACGTCACTTTCGGCGATACGATTTGTATGTTGGTTAATCATCCTAAAACAAACTGGGATTTTTAATAAACCTGAAAATATCTCACTAAATAGTTACAAAAATCCGTCTAAGATCAGAAAAAGGTATCGCGGTCTTTTGCATTTGTCATAGGATTTTCGCAAAGATCCGATTTTACAATAATAATCATACGTCAAATATAAATTATAATTAAAAAAGACAACAATTGATAGCGATTTTCATTGAATACGAGTAAAATTACGATTCACGTTTTTTGTCAAACACTCATCATCAGCCTTTGGAAGCCCATAGCTGGACATGTGCCACCCCTATTTAGTACATCCCAGAGAGCAGCTATAGGCCGTTTACACCCAGCAGCTTCCCGCAACCGACTCAAGCTATGTCTGACAGTTTGTGGTCGCAACTCGAAAACCTTTTTTTAGAAAAGAATAGAATAGAATAGAATAGAAAACGTTTATTCTACACACAAGAGAAAAATACATAACAATATAAAACTTCAAAGGGATCTGATGTGCCGAAAAGGTTTGCTGAGCATTTGTCGTGACAGCCACGGACTTATCGACTTCCATAGCCGAGAAGCGAGCATACCGGACTTGGTGTCGCCATCTCTGAGGTCCTATCCGGGTTCGATTCCCGGTCGGTCAATGTACAAAAATAACTTTTCTATATTGTCTGGGTATTGTGGTACCGTCTTTGTTTCTGATTTCTGTAACCCGTGCTTAAGCTACTTATCATAGGATCAGAGCAATGTATGTGATGTTGTCCAATATTTATTTATTATTTATTTATTTGTCACGACGCTGATTTTCGGCGGGAACCTAACAATTGTCAGTTCTGCGAGCAATGTGACCTTAACCACTATTTAACACTAGATCTATCAACTGCTACCTACTATTAACGTGAAACTTTTACAGACGTTGACGCGTTAGGCGCTACCAACGTTTTATCTGACACTAGACTCCGTGGAGTCTGTCGAGCAAAGTTATCTATGGTTAATACCTACACCAAAGGTTTTACGTCTTAGTGCCTCTTCTCACGAAACTAGGCTAGATACGGTTAACTACAAGGAATTCTGGATTCGAAGTGGGTCGTGATAGTCGTGCTTTATTAGGAAAGGCTTTAGGTATTTCTGGAAATGTTTGGTAAAATGGAATTTAAGATAAACCATTTGATGCAGATATTTCACGAAATGTATCTGACATTTTACTTTTGAAATACATTCGTAATATAATCTGTTTGATGTTTTGACAAGCACGAAAACGTTTGTGGATATATATTAACAAAGTAATTTAACATTGCGCGTAGGTACATTATATGACATTGGACTTGTTTTATCTATGAACTACATGCTACTAACTTACACAATGTTATAGTTTCCGTCGGGCTGATAGTTCAAGCCGATTGATTCAAGTTAATTAACGTTTACAATACATGATTGACACTCGCTTAATAGAAACACATGAATTCTTGGAAATGATTTTCTATTTATATTCTTTCTAAGTACGCCTTTGTGTGATATGTAGGATATGATGGCTTGACGGCAGTCACTTACTCAACTCTTTAACCAGGGGGCTAACCATGAACTGCTAATAAATAGCAGTTTTACAATATCCTTGTTTTGTTTTTCCTGTACAGAATTTGTCGCATAAATAACACTATTTAAGTACTGCTTAGTGTTAATGGTAATGTAGCGACATCTATCTCGCTACATATAAAGCTGACGTATCCTACATCGCGATATTAAAGTTATCGGAGCGATTGAACCATATATACAAAGAACCCGACAAACAACCGTCGGGCAGTTGCCCACCAGACACAACACCCGTCTGGTCGGAGGATCCTCCTTTTTCAATGGTGGATGAGGAACTCCCTGTTCTACACACCCATCCCCAAACTGGTGACCCCGAGCATGAACGTCAGCGCAGCCTTTCCAAAGCTACGTCTTCGTGACGTCATCATCACTTCCTCAAGCTTTCGAGCAGCGAGTCCTACAGACAGCCAGCATCCACGGCTACTACGGGTATCCTGACCATCAGCATGCAGCGGACGCGCATTCCTGGTCATCACCCACAGCCTTCTCAGCGACCTTGGCACAGCACACTGCACTTCGGCCGGTCAGCAAGCAGAGACGCACTTCTCTCCTGGTCGACGCAGCAGCCAGCTACTACGCAGCACTGCACCACTCCGACTCACTGGAGCATTTGCAGCATCAACCCGACTCACTGGGGTGGGGGGGGGGCACCGACAGTTCCGACTCACCCTGAACTATGCGGCACCTGGTTCCGACTCACTTGAACATTCCACTGGCCCGGCAAGCAACACAACATGTATGGACGACTCAACCTGCTATCGACCTCCGGTCTCGGAGGGGAGTGATGTAGCGACATCTATCTCGCTACATATAAAGCTGACGTATCCTACATCGCGATATTAAAGTTATCGGAGCGATTGAACCATATATACAAAGAACCCGACAAACAACCGTCGGGCAGTTGCCCACCAGACACAACACCCGTCTGGTCGGAGGATCCTCCTTTTTCAATGGTGGATGAGGAACTCAACACCCTGTTCTACACACCCATCCCCAAAGTAAGATCCCTTTTTTTTACGTCTGGAAAATGCTGTTCCGCATACGCGTCGGCCGCGGGGGCGGCCGAGGGTTATGTGGGACTCTGGCTCTCAGAGTGAGAGCCGCATACCCACTAAAAACCAGACGGTGTCCTCCGGTGCCATTAAGTAAGTTGGAACTGCGGGTTATCGCCCCAAGCAAGCCCTGGGTATTCGTCCGCAGTTATGGTAAGACCCCTAAACTAAGCCATAAGCTGAACTTTACGAAAAAAATACTTTGACCGCAATCTACATGCAGCGAGTGACTAAAACTAAGTATTCATCGAGATATATTCTTTCAACCAGGATCTTTTGATTATCTTTCTTTCTCAACGATAAGCGGTCAAGTAACAATACATATGACCCACTAACTTAATAGCCATTACAATCGTCTCGCCCTCGCGTCGAGAGGGCCGGCACGAAGCGCCCTTAAGGCCCGGAGGCCTGCACAAGTGCGTCTCGAGCCATATCAAATTACTGCGCCAAAAGTGCCCGTTGAGAATCTAGGGCGGCATGTATCGTGTCGTCATTTGTCTTAAGGAGTCTGGTTCAGGCATATGCACATACCTTGTAGAGTAGAAATGTCTTTTATTTTGTTCGCAAACAATTTCGCCATCATTTAAACAGTGACGTACTGTTTTAGTACGAGCGAGAGTTAAGACTTGTCAACTCATACTTAGTTTAAGTGAAAAATCACTGACCAGTTTCGGATGGCCTGTATAGTATAGTAACGCAACAGTTAAGGCAACACTTTGGAACAAAGTTTATTTTTACTTGTTTTTTGTCCGCGTGCAATGCATTATGCATGACTTAAATTATGTGACTCGAAAAGTGTAGTTTTTTACAAGAAGAAAAGAATTTTCAGATAGTTCCAGAGATTTTTTCTTGGAACCATAAAAACCTAACTACCTCAGTCCAGAAAAAGGAGACAATAGTAAATGTATTGTTACACAGACTTAAGCGATTTTATTTCAGGAATAATATGACATATTGATTTTAGTGATAACTCAAATTTCACAATTTAGAGGCTTTGATTTATTTTACCTAGCAGCTACGTTCATTATTGGAGACCACGCCTTGATAAATGTAGTGTAGGACGCCTCGCAGAGTCGCAGCTCCATGGACTGACGACCTTGGGATGGCTGGTACTAGATATATGAAAAAAGCGGGAGATCATTATCTTTGGCGCTCTTTGAGGAAGGCTTACATCCAGCAGTGGACTGCAATAGGCTGACATGATGATAATGATGACCTAGCAGTTAAAAATAGCTTCTGCCGTTTAACAACAATTCTCTAACATGCTTTAGCATGTTCCTAGATGCTGTTCAATCATATTATTGAAGCGAATGCCATCTAACATTCATTATTCTAAGACACACCACACTATTTTAGACCATAGTTACACACTAGTGTTTTAAATTACATGCTAGTTATATAAATATATATACCGTCAACTTAGGTATACTCGTATGTTTAGCCACAACATTGATCAGATACAACGCTGGCTTCGTCAGCAAGAAACACTTAACAAATTTCGACGGTTCAGCTAACGTCCTTGGTAGCTTAGTTGGAAAAGCACTCGCCCGGCATGCGATGAGACGTGGGTTCGATTCCCGCCTGAGGTAGTTGATTTTTTTCGAGTGTGATATTATCTTAGAACCACCTAGTGTTACCTAAATGTGCAGATTTCCTCAAGACGTTTGTTCTCACCGCAACTCTATTAACCTCAACCTCACCTCAACAGGCGTCTATTAACATCATCACCATCATCATTTCAGCCATAGGACATCCACTTCTGAACATAGGCCTTCCTCATTCCACTTCCAAATTGGCCGGTTGGAAGCGGCCAGCATCTAGCGTCTTTCTGCGACCCTTACCAGGTCGTCTGACCACCTTGTGAGTGGACGTCCTACGCTGCGCTTGCCGGTACGCGGCCTCCGTTCTATAACCTTTCTGCCCCATCGGCCGTCAGTTCTGCGTGCTACGTGCCCCGCCCACTGCCACTTGAGCTTGCTAATCCGTTGGGCTATGTCAGCGACTTTTGCTCGTTTACGGATCTCCTCATTTCTGATTCGATCTCGCAAGGAAACACCGAGCATAGCCCTTTCCATAGTAATCTTACTTCGAATAATCGACAGAGGACTTGTTGAATAAATTACAACGTCGTATATGCTTTCAAATGCCAGAAATCAGATTTGAGAAGTCCTTCGTTTGCATAACGAAATCTCTTATTTCATAGTCTCTTTAAAGCTTGAGATCGTAAGGATCTGAATAAAATATAACCGAAGGTGAAAGGTTTTTACATATGTAAAGTGGTTCTGAACTTCTGAATGGAGCAAATAAGCTTTCCCTTGATGGATTCACAAATTTAGACGGGTTCTTTTTGATGTATAAGCATACCTACTCAAACATTTGCTTCACGTTTATAGCCTTTGAGTAGGCAGAATTCAAATTAGTAAAGTTCGTGGGTTGAAATCCTGAAGCGATGATTTGTTATGAATTTGTTTTCTTGGGCGGGTTGGTTTTTATTAGGCATTTACACTTTAATGCGAAACAAAAGTTTATTTCTGTGTGTTTTTGATATCTTTCAGACTTCGAATTGTCGATTCGACAAAAACTCATAGACGAAACCCATTCCAATTAAAAGATCCTTGCTTAGTGCACTTCTACCCATCGGAATTTGGACAGTCATTATTAGCCTTTGGAAGCCCAATGCTAGACATAGGCTTCTCCTTGAGGCCTCCACACCACAGCGAGCGGCCTTGGGCCGTTTGCATTCAGCACCCTTGACTGGGTAGTCAGTCAGCCGTATGCGTAATGTTTAGACAGCATATACATGCAAATTTTATGCTTCTATTTTTAACAATTTAAGCGCTGACAGACGTAATTTTAGCAGTGGACGTCCTGTGGCTGAAACGATAATGATAATAATGATGAAGCGCAACTTACATTGGACGCTGCCGCGACTTGCTACCGTGTCTTTTCATACTTGGGTTCACACTGCAAAATAGAGAGCTAAACTAAGCCAGCGATGCGAACTTGCGAGATCTTATATTTGGGCGATACGAACTTATCTTAGTTTCACTTTGCCCCCAGTGTAAACTGCACTTTAGAATTTGCATTGTCTGCCAATCTGTCAGACAGTTTTAGATCTAAAGACAAAAGAATATAAAATTGATTATTATAAAAGACTCAAGAGCCAAATTAAAAAAAATTAAACCACATAACGAAAAACAAAGACGCACAACTAAAGTTATGTAAATTAATGTTTGATAGATAATCAGGTAGACATAGTATCTAGTCAAAGGTAAAGCGAAAGCGAGAATTCAACAATTAAAGATTATTATACTGTATTATAGTTAGGAATACTTTATTTACGGGTAATTGATTGTTGATTGTAGGAGAGATATCTCTGGTATTCTGTGCATTTTGTTATAAAAAGATAAAACGTCCTGCAAGGCAAAGATTATACTTATTATTCGTTTTCTAATCTATGTTGATGATGTAGTGTCACGTAAAAAGTGAGACTACTATTGTGCCTACCTACTGTTTACATTGTTTGATGCGTCTGTCTACGACATAAAATGTGTAGTTATTAATAGATCATATGTTTATACCAGGAAGCGCAGTTAAGCGGGTGCAAATCGTCTGAAATGCCTCGCTCGTAAATCCCTCTCACGACGATGGCTCGTAATTTTATACGGTACACATTCGTCACAGACACCGACTCCTCATTTCCATCAGTTGGTGCTTCTATCATCAAGGTATTTTAGACATTGACCTGTTTTGTGTTTTGTTTTGTGCTACAATAAGTTGATGCCAGTAAAAGTTCATAAAAAGGTAATTAAGTTCTATGAACAACTAGCTGTCCCGGCGAACTTCGTACCGCCTCTTCGGCCTTTTTTCCGTGAATTTTTCCGTTGTTTTAATAGTTCTACTTTTCGGAGCGAAGAAAAATTCAACAAATCAAAGATCATAAAAATCAGTCCAACGGTTCTTGACTTATAAATGGTGTAACGAACCCAACTCGGTATTATTTAAAGATATTTTATAAAACGATTTCTTACCTACTTTCAGATTCAATAACATTTCAAGATAATAAATATATACAGTATATATTTATATTGTCTTTCACATTATTGTTTAATTATAATGTATTAAGTCCAAAAAATTTCGTGAAGGGGATAAGTTTTAAAATAAACTATCTACTCTCATCCAAACATGCTAATAATTCCGATTCGTGCGATTTTAGTGTAATATTACAGATGGACGGCGGAATTCTTCTAATTAATCTTCTAATGACCTTTTACAAACCATCCTAGACATTCTGTAGATACCTATATGGACAAAAATTACACTATCAAATGAAGAATCCAAAACCAAATACAAAAAAATACACATTAAATGTCTGTTTCACGCATTCATGAAAATACGTTCACTAAACATCAGAGTAGCAAACGAACCATATTTTCACAGCTACCCACAAATCAACAAACATACTATTAGTTCTGATCTACCCCATGAAATATCTGAAATACCATTTCAACCGCGCCATATATATTATGTTTATTTCAGCTTTCGGATGTCACTGTTCGAACATTTCATGTTAGGTCATGTATTAATTAATTTGTAACTATATGGCTTACATTATAGGGTACATGTTTGCGTAACAGGCGTGTATTTTGTAAAGTATTTAGCTCTGTGGCGTTCGGTGGCGCCAAAGGGTCAGTGGATTTAATTTTGATCTGTTGGCAGCTCTGTGTCGCACGCACTCGGAAAGTCAAACATGTAAAAGTTGTACGAATTGAGTTAATTTTTTGGACAAAACGGTGTATCAATTTTTTAGTAGCAGTGTCCCATTGCACAGGATTTTAACACTGCTTTTTTATTATAACAAATCTGAACTCTTAAATTGGGTCAGGTCTGGACTTCTGACAGTCGCAGTCGACAAAAATAACGTTGTCTGGTACCTTTAATTACAATAATGTTAACTTTTTATCACTAACATGTCCGACGCTAATATATTTACTTTGAGTATTAGATAATAGACCAACCAATAGAATTATATGTTCCATCAAAAGAAATTTATTACTACAAGCTCCAACTTCCAAGTATTTAAGTATTTATATGTGTAATCCTTTTTATGGTTAAAATTTATTTTATACTAGCTGTTGCCCGCGACTTCGTTCGCGAGGTCTTTAGTATTTATAAAGGATTTTCTGCGCAACTTTCTCAACTTTTTCTTTTAAAAGAACCTTGTCCTGACTATAATTAGTAACACATCAAAAAAAGAATTAGCGAAATTGTACCATCTGTGCACGCATGATGCGATGACCAAGGGAAATAGAGATTCATTTTTTCATAGATAGGTATGTATATCTTTCTCTCTCCAACTCTCCACGTAACAACAATACCCACAATTTACATTGTGTCTCGTTGCAGGGCTTTGGGATTAATCTAAACTCTATTAATAAAACTCATTATAAAAAGAATACATTAGTTTCAACTAACAACTCTTTGAATTGTTTAACTAAAGTGACGTTACCTCTCAGAGTAAATCAGAGGATAGGCAGAAACTTCACGTCTCATTACCCTCTCTAGCAACCTCGTAGTTGCCAACAGTTATTTGAGTTGCCAACTCCGGCAGAACTTGCGTTGTAAACAAAGTTCAGTTGTAACATGTCAATATGAATTTGCAACTAGAGTTATCTATAAATTGTTCACGTTAACTAAATACGAAGGGAATGAGACCGAGTTGAAAACTTACTGCGAAGGAAATTAAATTAATTTGACTTGACTGCATTCTATTTAAAATATGCGAACGCTCTGCGTACAAACAAATTGTCCATTAACAATGCCTCTACTTATCTAAGAGAGGATCTTCAAGAGATGCACTTAATTTAAATATCCTCCGTAGCTGAAAGGCGAGCACGCTGGTCCTGACGTCGGCATATCTGAGGTCTCGGGTTTGATTCCCGATCGGGTCAATGTAGAAAAAATTCGTCGTTGTTTTTTATGTATAAAACACAAATGGTTTAGTTACTTAGCTTAGAATCAGAGCAATTATGTATGTGATGTCCAATATTTATTTATTTTTTATTATATCTCGAATATTTCTTACTTTTACACATTTTTTTTTCTCATAAATGATGGTGTTGATGAAGATTTGTTTTACCACAGAGTTGGTAGAAGAATATAGTACAAGTTTTTTAAATATTGATCTTGTTATAGGTTTTGACATGCAATGTAAGAAAAAATAATAAATACTTAAGCTACACATAGTGGTAAATGTTGTGTATACCTGTCATTGGCAAACATATTTGAACATATATTTGTAATCGTGTTGTTGTTAATGTGTTTTGCTGTTGGTGTACCTTATGAATAAATAAAATAAAATAGTATCATTTAAGTTAATGTGCTACAATTCTATGTCAATATTACACAATCTACAAAAAATCAATACTTATACATCAAATCCAAATCCATGCATTAGTAATATAAAAATTAAGTCATTTCTTGTTTATAAAAACACCCACACAAATAAAGTGTTATTTAGCCACTACTGCAAGGCACTTATTAATTTTTTTAATGTACTTAATCGAGAATTTTGTTAAAAAATGTGACACAAATCGCGTAAAAACTATTTTTACCGCAATTTTTCTTGATGACGTGTCTGATACAAGTCTGTCCGGGTACTATATTTCAATATCTCCCAATATCGACAGGCGAAACCAATATCTGCATTGTGCAGTGCGCGTTGTGCACCTGTTCCCTCAATAATCCATTGTATGGCTGTAATACACACCAGCCATCGATTTCCTGAGCCAGCAAGCACGCTCCTCTTTCCCACTAGGCACTCGGGGCCCAGGGGCCCTCGATCGATGGGGCCCCCAAGTTCCTGCCAGACCAACATATTTATAGTTTTTGTTAACCGATGATTAACAAAAACTATAAATATGTTGAGGAAATCAAGCGATAATTGCCATGTTAACTATGTTTAAAAATTCAATTTCAATGTTAAAATCACTTAATTATTGATGTACAGTCAACGGAAGGTCAACCTACTCAAAAAGTCAAAGGTCATTGAACCGATTTTTAACTTTAAGTCCAACACGTAGAGATCAATATCAATTGAGAAAATTTGACGTTTTGTGGTATGTTGACGTCTGTACATCTATCTATATATATGAAACAAAGTCGGGTTAACACTATTTATAAGTCAAGAACTGCCGAACCGATTGTTGTGATCTTTGATTTGTTAGATTTGCCTCTGCCCCGAATAGCAGAATAAATATTAAAATGACGCAAACATTCACAAAAAAAAAAATACCACACTAGTATAATTTTATAAGTAGTAGCCTGTTTACAGAAAAAAAATCATTATTAAAAATGTTGCAATAAATTTTCAATTTATTTTATCAATTATTTCACTGTTATACGAGTGCTTCAGGGCATGGCTCTTTATGCCTGTTTTAACAAAATAGCCCCTGTGTCAATCATAGGGGCCCCATTAGCCCAAAGTGCCCAGGGCCCCCAATGCTGAAGACTGCCCTGCCAGCAAGCGTCGTAATTACGTGACTTAAAAAGTGTGACTTGTTCTTTTCTGAACTACTTCTGAATCTCGCAATTATGTGGAAAACGTGAGTTCAACGTTGACTTCGGGTCGTTTTCGTTATTACAGCAAGCACAATATTGATAAAAACGGAAAACAGAAAAGATGGCAATTTTATAAGTCGGTACAGGGTATAAATACGTTTAGTAACTACTTTTATATTTTATATTTAAGGATGCAAAAAAACACAACCAAACCCGATTTAACCACCTAACAATAAATTTGGCAATAATATTTTTAAAATTTGGCATTACCTTGCCTTGGATACAGGCTAGGTAATGCGAAATTTTAAAATCGATAGTATTGCTCTTCAATATCGAATAGACTATCGATAGTATCGATAGTATCGATTTTAAATAAAGATGGCTAAATTTGGCAATAACATTTTTAAATTTTGGCATTACCTTGCCTTGGATACAGGCTAGGTAATGCCAAACTTTAAAAATAAGGTTTATAGATCATTATAAATACGACTTTATTGTAGTTAAAATCGGTTAGGGCGTTTCGTTTTATTGGTATTTCGAATCCTGGGTGTGTTTCTAAATTCCAATAACGAAACGCCTTTTGTCTTACATACAAGAACCCTAAAACATTACACTCTTTTTGGGCAGTCGTGTAAAAGCCGAAGCGCCATTGCTCTTCTAATTAAAAAAAAGTTATCAAAGATAAACGAATCAACGTTAAAATAAATAAGCGAACCGTAAAGTGGAAAGACAAAAGTCGAAAAGTAATTCAAAAGCCCCAATGAAGCGTTGTCAAAGAAGAAGAGACAATGCCTTTTATATTGCAAAAAAAAATCTAAAAATGTTGATGTTTTTCTTCTACTTGTAAACGTGTTTAAATATCATTAGTAGGTTTATATATCGTTAAATAACTCCTTTTTGTTTATATATTTCTCGTATATAGTATCCAAAAATACTCATAAAGATAGAAATCCCAATTATTAGAATTGAAGAGATCAGTGTCACAAAGGAATGCCAACATGGGATTGGATTCGATTAATTAAGATAACTTACATGCATTATTTGATAGAATTAGGTACAAAGAGTGTCAGATTTGGCTATATTTATTTACTGTAGACTCTGAATAAAAATACTTCATTTACCTAAATACAAAAGTACTTACAACTAAATAATAAATATAAAGGTGTAAGCATTGTGATTAACTTTAGCGTGTCTTCCAACAATCCCCAAAAGCAAAGAATTGCGTAACAACTAGTCAAACGAACCCCGCAAACAGGAGTGAATCCCCAAATCAACGGGTAACAAATGACCGGCAGGATGGTCTGGATTAGCCGGGATAACCGGCGTTATCGCACAGGAATCCCGTATAACATAATTTATCTTTAGATCACGCAAATTCGTCTTCCTTATGTAAATAGTGATGGTGGAATACACTCGATGTTAATATGTGTGATGTTATTAACAACAATTATATTAACACATAGACAAAACCGCTACAAACAGAAACATGAAAGAAAATGAATGAAATTACATCTATTAAAATTTTAACATCATATTCACACAGCAATCTAATAAACAAAAATAGTTTTGACACAGAAATTATTTGAACACACATACTTCTAGCTTTTGCCAGCGACTTCGTCTGAGTTGACCTTACCCGGATAAAAAGTATCCTATGTGTTAATTCAGACCATGGTCTGTCTGTGTGCCAAATTTAATCAAAATCTGTTCAGTAGTTTTTGCGTGAAAGAGTAACAACATCCATACTCGCAAACTTTCACATTTATAATATTAGTAGGAAGTTAAGTATAAAAGTCGATACAAACAGAAGAGACAACAGAAAACAACAATATAAGTAAAAAAGTGGATCAGTCTCACTATGTGTCTGTAATGTTCAGGTTAAAATGACTTCACTCAGCAAGAGCTATGACCCAAATTCTAATCGCCCTTTTGCCCACCCGAGTGAAATACAGTGACAGATACTAGGCTACCAACATTCTGATAGAATATTTAAAAAACTAGATCATAAGTACTAATTAATTAGAGTGAAAGTAAATTTAAAATAATTACAAAAATGCTAAATGAGTCAACCATGACGAGACGACTCATAGACTCGCTAGCTTTGTTAAATTATGCTCTAATTTCTGAATTCTAGTATCTTTACTGGTTACCATTTTAAGCTGTGGCATATTATATTTAGTTAAATTAGCATATTTTTTTCAACGGTGGCCTTCAGTTAAATTTTACCATATTTTGTAGACTGGACGGCGTTGGTCTAATTGGCCTAATGGTTACAAATTTTACACTTAACAAGCTGTTGCCCGCGACTACGTTCGCGTGGTTTTCAAATCAATTCAAAAACTTCCCCTATTTGAATAGGATTCAATTTCTTTTTTTTTTTGCGCTAGGAAATGTAAAAGTTCAGTCATAATCGGTCTAGCCGTTTCGGAGATTAGCCGGACCAAAGTAGACAAACAAAAAAAAGTTTTATTGTTTTAAGTATCGTAACATACTTACACAGGTATGCATATGTAATAGTAAAAAGCTCTTTCTCTGCACTGTTTGTTCTGTGAGGTGTGCAATAAAGAGTATCTGTCTCATCATCATCATTTTATCATTTCAGTCGTAGGACGTCCACTGATGAACACAGGCCTCCCCCGATGACTTTCAAGGGGGAATGCCAGTAGTCGCCAGTCGCCACGCTTGGAAGGCAGACAGGTTGGCGAGCGCAGTTTTTTATAACATTTCACTCGCAGACGCTGCTGATAATCTCGTGCTACAGGAATTTGTCGCCTCTTACATAAGTAATATGTAAATATCTCTCTAAATCTGTTAATTTAACAGACACTTCAATTTTTCTTTATTTGTATAGTTTGAGTTTGTTATTGTGTAGCTATATTTAAATTTGATCACACATACATCACGCATCACTAGCGTACGTATGCGAATTAATACATCTTCCTCTTAGTTCTCGTATCTCGTATATGTATCCAATAGTACGCGTTAAGATAGCCAACCCCAATTATTGGAATTGAAGTGATCAGTGTCACAAAGGAATACCAGTATGGAATTGGATTCGATTAATTAAGATAATTGTATTGAAATTTGTCGGTGTCGATAGAACACGATAATATACAAAGAGTGACTGAATTGGCTATTTATTTACTGTAGAATTTAAATATATGTATATCCCTTAAAGTGAAGGTAAATACTTTCGAATAAAAACTGCACGTTTTTGCTATAACCATTTTATGGTAATCAAATCAGTTGTAAAATATTGCATTATTTGGTACTTATGGTAATTGGACTTGAGGTGACAGGCCGAAATCCACGCAGGTAAAATGCGAGCGGAAGCTAGTTTATTATAATCAAATTCAACCATTGTCATACTTACATAACTACATAGATTTTATTTCAAATTTGTATTAGATTTTAAATTAAAATGGCATCAAAGTGAATGCGTAATCTAAACCGCAGCAATCTGTTTATTTAGCGGGGTTAGAGGGGTTTTTCCTAATCCGTCTTGGGTAATCCCGTAATCCCGCGCAGGCAGCCAGTCTTAGTAAGACTTAGGCAAGAAAATGTATGAGCCCAGCCGGCGAGGTATCTTTCTAAAGGCAAATTTACACGAAGTCTGCTATAGCGTACTAGTGAGGTTGGCGTCAACTACTAGCACAGTGGTTTTCCTTCTGGCGTTATGTCTTATTTATAGCTTGTTATTTATAGCTCTCGAGACGAAAATGTGTGATTAAAATGATAAAAAATATACACATTTAATTGTTCTTACATTTTAGCTGTTCTCAAAGTAAAAAAATATTAAATTGTTTTAGTGCATGCAAGTTTTGTAATATTTATAAGTTAGTTTGGTACTTAAATACCTATTTAGAAATACCTGTGCCCTTGTAATTATATTCTGGTTTGTGTGTCTAAATACAATAAAATTTCTAATCGGAAGATCTAGTTTTTAAATAGGCCCAGACTAATTTTGGTATTCGCTATGTCCAAAGTGGGTGGTGGGGGCCGTCAAATCGATCGCAGCACGCAATGTAGCAGAAATGTGAAAAAACTCTAGACTGTCAAATTGCTATATTTCCATAGAATTCCATACTAACGTTATTAAGTATTTTAAAGTGAAAACGTTAAAATTCGCGATATGGGTCATACGTGTTCTGTTATAAAGTGTAGAAACAATGGGAAAAACATTTCGTACATGTTTTATTGTTTCTAACATCAAGATGGAAATTGGAGCAAAGAAATAAATAGATAGCTGCAGCTGTGAAAAGAAAATAGTTTGTAGGGAATTTGTGTTACAGACGTTTGTCTTATGATCACAGATCTTATTAAGTAGCTTTGTCAGTTGATTCTGAGCTCTTCAAAATCTTTCACACGCTGTGCTAATACTATTTTTTTCCCTTTTTGCACATTTTGAGATTGGAAAGTTATATCATGTTGTATTGATTAAAATCCCGTAGGTATTATAAAATTCGTATTTTAGTTCAAGTAAGAAAATCAGTTATTATAATATGCGCAAACTTTTTTGATATTTTCATCTAATTTTGAAGAAAAACAATCCGAAAATCATTTCCAAACTATCCAGTTGCCATAGTTTGAGAGACTCAAGTCCACAACAATTGTGGTCACTAAGGGCGCTGTCATCGCGCACACAGCGAATATGGGCACATATTATATGTTATTATCTGAAAGTCAAATTTTTGCTATATTTTTTTCAACCGCCGAGCTAAGAGATGATTTTGTATATTCCGAAAAATCTATAGTGACTAACCAAAGGGATATAAGTACCCTTGAATGCACACCACACAAAACAAATTACAAGAAAAAAAAACAGTACCGTTCAATTTAGCCAGTCTTATCGCTTAGTGTGATTCTAGGCGTCAACCCTCTATGTACAACATGTAGAAAAAAACATTGGTTTTCGTCGATATTATAACGTAACGTCGATAGTATAACAAGTTAATGGAAATTTAATTTATTAAGCTTATACGTCCGAAAGAAAGCTTTATTTTGATAATATATCCGCATAAACTTATCAAGAAAATGCATTTAATATAATAATCGCTGCGCGCCATCTATGACTCAATACAAGAATCAAGACGAGACCACCAACGCCAGGATAGTCAGATCCTGAAGTCAAGTCTTGCTGTAATATTCTCCTATTCTCGGTAATTTCAGCTTGTGTTAATTAAAACGTTAATTTTGCAGTGTACTTCTGTTATTTTCGCCCGTTCTCAGTAAGACTTCTGCACATTATTTATTCTGTGCCGCAGGTCGGTTATTCGTTCCGCCGTCTTAGACATTCTTAGCGCAGTGCAAACACGACTAAATTCAATTTGCGTTAGTAAAGATACCTGCAAATGTTGATTGGTTTAGGAATTTAAACTGCAAACGGAATTTTAAAAAAGGAGGATTCTATGAATTTAGTTAACCAAATAAGTTCTGACACAAAAACACAGAAGAGCAGAGCAGAGAATTAATTACATACATATAAGATTTTTTTGTTTATACGTAGCGTCTAAATAAGTAAAAAACTTAGAAACAGATAAATTTAAATTTATATATAAACGTTATTTTTCTGAACTGACTCAAACCAGGAATTGCATTTGTTTTAAGTTCAAGGCGTGTGCCGCTAAGTACCTTACCTTATCTATTTCAAAGATTTCAGGAGTCGTACCTGCAAAGAAAAACAGTTGTTCATAAATTTACAAACGAATACACGTAATAAATAAATATATTCCTCCAACAATCACTAGAGATGGGTAGTGGGTTAAAACCCATTCCACCCGATTGGGTTAAAACTGGGTGATTTGGGTTATAACCCGGTTTTATTCCAGTTTCACCCATTCTAGTGGGTGAAAATAAAAATAGTATTTTTTTAATAAAGAGAAGTTGTATTTGTTGCTAAAAGGTTGTAAAATGAAAGTCTGAATCCAAAATCACATAGGCCGGGTTCCCACTGTGGTGGTATCTTAATAGAAGGCTAAATAGAGTAAAAAGAAAAGATTGGATACATCCTATTTTACGAAAAAGGTTTTCACTTGGAATATTTGAATTAAAACATTAATGGATGACTGTTTCTGCGTTTATATCCATGCTACACGTCTCCTTTATTCAATATTCGAAGCAGAAATGACATGAGAGCAGCGAGGGCGGGGCTAGCGGGGGACACAGATACCGGTGCAAATTCATTCACATTACTCCGGTCCGGGTGTTCTACCGGCGCTGCGCAGTGCAGTAAAAAATCTGTTATTAATGCCGGACGTAGATGGCTGAGGGCTAGCAGTGCGAGGTGGGCTGAAATTTGTTGGCGGTGACTCAGGCATGCAATCCTCAGGATTACCACTGAAATTTTCCACGTGCTTATTAATTAAATTCCAATTGTATGTCAAAAAGGTCAGTTTTTCTGCCTTTTCTGTTGTGAGTCTATTTATTTTTTTGCTGTGAGCACTAAATGAACGCTCTACAGCCCCGGAAGTGCAAGGAGCTGTAAGTATTCGGACAGCAACTTTACTTAATGCAGTAGATTTCAATATTCCTTCGACCAGGTAGTTGCCGCTACATTGGTAATACTGTCCCATAAGAATCTTCGACTACAAAAACCATCTTTGGTTCGAAAAGATGCCATTACATTCAATTTTCCATTACATTTAAGCCGATGCTTTGTCCCACTTCATATATGAACTAATAAATGAGCAGCAAAATGGATAGGCTTTAGGCACATTTTGATTCTCTCGTCGTATTTCGATAAAATTCGTCTTTTTCCGTTTCATCTATAATCGTTATGTCCGGTAAATTGAAAAGTAACTCTGATATCATATTTTTCAGTGTCAATCACCTTCTGAATATGTTGTTCATTACCTTCTAGCTAGAATATTGCATCTGAATCTGATATAGATTCTAAAATCAGTTTGTATTGATGAACTATTTTTCAAAAGTTTTCATCTAATAATGCTGATATTTCTTTCGAGGGTAGAAGTATAGCTCTTTCATGTACAGCTAAGCTAAAGCTCTGCAAGGCAACTATCGTGTTTTCTAACCTTTTAAAACTTGTGTGATAACTACCCCATCGACTATTGCATGGCAATTTTAAAGTTTCACAAGCGTTTTTTTCCTTCACTGTTTGAGCAAGTAACGATATTAAAACTTGACATTTTAAAAATATTTTTAACCATATTGACTGCTATATTTATGAAAGCGTCAATACTTAAATTTTGGTAATACTTTTGCAGAGTAAATTTAAAGTATGAGCAGCACAGTTACTACAAATTATATTTGGATAAACGTTTTTACAAGTCGTAAAACTTTTTGCATGTAACTTGCGTTATCTTCAATCATCGTGGCGTTGATTTCTTCACACTCAGTTAGTCCATACATATATAATCACTTGTGTGTCGATTTTCTGCTTTTGCAATGCTTTTAATAAAAACTGGTTCTGGTTTTTCTATTATAAATCATCTAAAATGAGGAAGGCGAAACTGAAAGCACTGCGTGTGCGCCCACCCCCTTCCGCACTTCCCAACTGTAACTATAGCTGCATTTTTTTTAAATCAAAAATTTCGAGGCCTCATTTTAGGTCGTTTTAGGATTTTTTGATTTTAGTGTTAATATTTGACTTACATAATAAATAATAAACATAAATGTGAAAAGTATGTGCAATAAAAGATACCAATTGATTAAATTATAAAATAATTTGTTATCACCCGCTATAATCACCCCTGGGTGGAATGAAATGGGTTATTATTGGGTTATAACCCCCATGTGGGTTTTAACCCGGGTGGAAACCCATCTCTAACAATCACACCATTTATGTAATGTACCCTAAACTAAGCTATGGTACTATGTCGACTAAATAACGGATATACATAGGTACTTAAATACATTTATATGTATAAACAAACATCCATGACTCAGGTAATAGGGATGACGACTGGGTAAAGAAAATGAAATTCTATTTAGTACGGTAGTTTAAAAAAAATAATGGACATACTTATCTTTTCTTCTGTCAATCAACCAAAAATGACAATGATAAAGCGCATCAAAATTCAGAAGTGGGGGTTCGTGACGTCACTAAGTAAAAATTGTACCAACACGTGGCGTCATGCGACATTTCAAATTAATATATCTCTGTAATATTTTGATTGAGTGAAAAAAGAAAAAATACGTGTCCAATACTTTTTGATAATTTACCTAATAGACGTAGAAAAAAAGTTAGTCGTCATCCCTATTATCGTGCTCGTCACACAAACATTTGCCACTTGCGGGGTTCAAACCCGTAACCCGGAGCTACCATCCGCTAGACTAGATAGACGGTTATCAAATGGCCCTTTTATGCTGACAATGAGGCCTATTAATAGCCACTATCTTTAAATCTAGCATACCTCGCGCATATAAAGGGCAAATGGGCCAATTATGTCTATCACAACTAAGGTTGCTGCTAACTTTTTTGGGACGAATAATGCATTTTTTCATAAAGAAAAATTAACTACACGTTATAATTAACTTAATTGAACAGCAGGTTTTTGGCCTTCAAAACATTTATGGTTATGTATTTAATAGGTCCTAATTTATAGACTAAGATCTACTAAGGACTATGAAATAAAAAAAAAATACACTTCTCCATACAAATTAATGTCAGGTTTAGGAATGGAAATATGTTTTTTTTGTCGATTTTGATGTTGGTCTCATAAAAAAAAATTATTTACTAAAATTATTTATCACTTTAGAAAACAGTTGACTAATTAATAAGGATCTTATGGAATATTTTAGCGTAGTTTATTCATGTCGTATAGGACATATACTTTATTCTAGAGTACGAGTGGCAACCCTACACAACGAAGAGACGACCTTGGTGACAAATTGACGAGTCCACTCCAGAGGTCTCTGCCGTTTAACCAATCAAAAACGAGATAGCGATAGGATACAAAGATTCTTAGTACTCACGTGTCTTGAAAATACAGGGCTACATTATTGCAGAATGCAACATTGCAAGGTGATGCAATTTTTTTTAAATAATGTCTTGGGAACAGTATACAAAAATACTTTATCGTAATTAATTTTAATCATCGTTATTTTTGAATAAAATTTTAAGTACTTAATATTTAAAAAAAAAAGAAAACGAGAGGTGCTCTGTCATTTATCAGAGATCACAGGCGTACGCCAAGGCCATGCCAAAGAGGACCTTAAGCAGTGCACATGTGGAGCAATTTTATCGACCAATCGTAAATTATCCACGAGTTAAAATTTTTGACAGCGGATAGGAATAATTAAAACTGAAATATATTTATGTTTTTGTGCTAATAAGTTTGGCACTTACCTTGCAAGGTAACCCTGTATACAGGGTGCCTTTTGAATTTACCCATACCATTACCATACTATTGTATTATTATTTTTTTTCATGAAAAATCAACCTGTAACAAGTAACGACCCCGTAAAACTTTACATCTTGTATAGGTATAAGTTTTACTTATTAATTTTATATTTGTTTCCTGTTCAGTTCGACTTTGAAACTTGATATTCAAACGAATGATCTAGCAAGACATAGAAAAATATATCATTAATCATCAATTAGGCCAGACATTGCTCTTTATCATAAAGATAATGCGTAGTACTGATAACGATAAGGATTGTTACTATATTCCACTACGAATTAACGATATTTATCGCCATAACAAGGCTTCAACTAAAAAAGTGCGGCGCCAATTTTTCTTTGTTAATTATAAAACCACATCATTTCAGCCACAGGATGTCCACTGCTGAAGATAGGCCTCCCCAAGTGACTTCCAGATTGGCCTGCATGAAAGTGGCCTGCTTCCAGCGGCTTCCTGCAACCTTTTTATCAGGTCGTCTGTCCACCTTGTCAGTGGACGTCCTACGCTGCGCTTGTTATAAAACTTAAAATGGATAAAAGTGCGTCCCTAGATTTTTCTATTTTTTTATTATAAGCCTAACTTTGTCCAACATTCGGTCAAAATGGCAAATGCTATGATTTTAGAGGGTAATTATAGGAATTCGCGAGTACGGAATAAGAACTTTAGGAAAAACAACAAATCTAGTATCGATACAGCTTTATTACACGACTGTCCAAAAAGGAGTGTTGCTTTTATGTGTATGTATGTGTGTGTGTATGAGTTTTTTTATTTTACCATTGCAGCCATAGGACGTCCACTGCTAATCATAGGCCTCCCCCTAGTGACTTACAGTTGGCCGGTTGGAAGCGGCCAGGAATTTTGAATGTTCTTATTAGTCCCATGTGTATGGCCACATTTCAGTTCCATATGTCATCACTGTTGTCTTTAGCTGAGGTATATTGGACTTTTTAACTTAGTTATAGAGAAAGGAAGACGATCAAATAGCATAGGTGCGGTGCTAGATACGCGTATACAAAGCTTAGAGAACGGGCCTTTACACGTGACAGAAAATTTTACAATTTCCATTTACCACGGCTGGTAAACACGCATAAAGTCGGTACGACTTTATTAGATTAGCTTGTTCACGTTCGTTTAAAATGGATGAGTATGTCACCAAATAAATTAAAAAATGCACGTTTACGACGGTGTTAATTAAGTGGTCTAACTGCGGCGACATGAAAGCTGTGATAAACTAACAGATAAGAACACATCACATGTGTCTAATATCACAAATGCCATCGTTAAACTAATCACTTCAGTGGGCGTTTACGACCGAATAAATCCATACGATTTTGATCCCTAATCCAATATAAATAAAGACGTCACGTCAGACAATAAAGACAACTCATTATTTGTTAGTTACGCCCTCTGTTTAGCAAATAAGCTCCGAGGGACATTTGTATCAAATTACATGAGTTATCTATTAATCTTTTGGATAGACATTGTTATATTTAACGTAGTTTTATTTGTTAGTTAGCGCTCCCCCACACTCCAGTTTAAATGATTTCAGTTCAGAAATAAATAAGGGTTAAATAGTATACATAGAAATAAGGACTAATAATAGTAACAGAAATTCGGCCGGTACGATATGAAATTTAAATATTAATATTTTCATAATCGTTAACCTAGCACAAAACGTCAAATTTCTTGTTTGATATTGATCTCTTCATTTCGGATTAAAATTGAAAATCTGTTCAATGACCTTTAACTCTTTGGGTAGGTTGAACTGCCGTTGACTGTACTACGATATATTACAGCCAGTCCATCGCATGACGTAAGTTATTTCCATACTACAATCCCAAAATAGCTCCCTGACACATGTTAATCACTTGATACGTGTGTTTAGGGTAAACGCCTCGGTAACGGTCCATCCCGTCGCAATAATTTATAGCTTGACATACACCAATCGATAGTAAATGACATATTGTAGAGATAACCGGGGTAGGTATAGCAAACTGATAGTTTAGCGTTATTAAGGTTACATAAACGTTTACGGGAACCAATTACGGCACATGTTTAGGGCCTTTGCCCTAACGATCGCGAGGGTGAATAGTCAAGAGAAAACAGTATCGTTGGATGGTTAAACTAGTCAGAACAATCATGTTTTGTTTTCACAAAGAATGGGACAACTCGTTATGAGAAAGGAAAATCATCTTTCGATAGTCATATTTATCTGTTTGATAAATATATATTATTATCTATGTACCTAAATTGTTGATAATACGAATTGTAAATAAACATCCGCCAGACCACAGGCCAATAGGGTTGTTTAAACCATTCATAAATAATTCTAAGACAACATTTATTGAAACTGTCACCTTATTTTAGGCCTAATAACCCGGCATATTTTAATTAATTTGAAAAATTCGATTTTCGTATGTTCCAATAACAATAAAAAGTTAGTCCGTTGAGTTAGGTAAACAGTGACGTCATAGTTTGCGATCGCCATACAAATTATATGGAAGAGTAGCGTTAAGACAGTTTTTAAAAAGTAAGACAATTAATTGGTGGTGTAAAATACCGTATTGGCATGCTCTCGATTGTGCGAAATTAACGTCCTTGTGTTGCGAGATAACAGATGATAATATGATTTTGTGCTATCTTCTGCCACACTCAGATTAGACCCTATCTATGTAATAAGATTCTAACAACATTAGGGTAAGATACTGGACCATAGAAGGCCACTATAACGAATAAACTGTTATTATTCGTTTATTTACTGGATAAATAAAACAAACAAATCCGCCGCCGCTTCTGTGGCCTTCAGTTCGGTGAGTAGAAAGAATTTGTCATTACACAACTACGATTTTTTTGTAATTGGCCTTCGAAAAAGCATATATTAGTGTAGTTAGTAGTGTTAGTTCTAAATAAAGGGGGTTCTGTTACGTAAAGTATAATGTGACATATTTTTGTGTTAAGAAGACTTACTGAATTTTTTGAACTACGTTTGAGATAACTAATAAGTGGGGGGGCGTGACTGGGTAATTAATCTTCATCATTCGGGAATATTTGTGTGTAATAAGATTATTCATTGCATTGAGTTAACCTTAGCTGAGATAAGCATTTAAGTGATGTGTCGATTTATAAACGACACGACTAAGTATAATTATAATTAGTGGACGTCCTGTGATAGAATCATTAATTAAATAGTATCACTAAAATAATCTTATTTTTTTAAATAATGGACAACATCACTTACATTGCTCTGATCTCATGATAAGTAGCTTAAGCACTTAGTTACATTAGTCAAAAACAACGACGGTACCACAACACCCAGGCCCGAGGCAATATAGAAAAGTTGACTTTACTTGATATTTTAGGGAACGGGGTATAAAAAAACTAACAAACTTGCCGGACAATCAAAAATTATTATCTGCACCCTTTTCTGAGCTTAAAACAATTTACAGAATGCGGTATTATGCACATACAACTCCATACAGATCCCGGTCTATGAAATGGCGTACATCAAGAGAGTTTCTGAATAGATTTAAAGGCCACGTGAACGAAGTCACGGGCAATAGCTAGTAAGGTGGGTGGCCCAAGGAAGGCCATGCTTCTTTGAAGGTCAATTACAAAAAAAAATTTTGTTGTGGCTATGTAATGACGAATTCTATCTATTCATATTAAGGCCACAGACGCGGCGGCGGATTTGTTTGTTTCATTTATTCAGTAAATAAACGAATAATAACAGTTTATTCGTTATAGTGGCCTTCCATGGCCCAGTACCTTACCCTAATGTTGTTTGAATCTGAGTGTAAGTCTAATCTGAGTGTGGCAGTAGATAGCACAAAATCATATTATCATCTGTTATCTCGCAACACAAGGACGTTAATTTCGCATCGAGAGCATGACAATACGGTATTTTACACCACTAATCAATTGTCTTACTTTTTAAAAACTGTCTTAACGCTACTCTTCCATATGATTTGTATGGCGATCGCAAACTATGACGTCACTGTTTACCTAACTCAACGGACTAACTTTTTGTTGTTTTTGGTTTTACTTTATTCGTTATAGTGGCCTTTCAATGGAGATTAAAAGGCCACTATGGGTGGAGACCCACCATCCGTACCTTATCCTTAAGTTTACAAAATCTTAAATTGGTATTTCTTAAAAGCGTTCTTTACTTATCTGCGACTAATTTAGCTGAAACATTTAATCTCTAGACGTTTCTTGGACATCAAGGCTGATTAATTAATTAAAAGTTAAGAAAGTACCCACCTAATTGTCGGCATAAATTAGGGTAGAGCTTTCGCGATCACTAACCTTGTTAAAACTTTCAGTTAGGTATATAATTTAGTATTTGAACTCTTATTTAAATACAGATACGTCCGTCTTTATATAATGTATATGTATACAGTGGTAAAAAAATACAAACCAATTTTGAGTTGACTAGAACACAGCACAGCACACACACACACAGGTTACCGTCAATAATCTTTTTTTTTATAATAGTAGAGTTGGTACAAAACGAAGGGCTAGTTTCCTAAAAAAATCTAATTAGTCCGTCAGTTGCATTAACAGAAAATATTGGACACGTATTTTTTCTTTTCTCAATCAAACAAAAAATTATGAAGATATAGCCTGTTAAAGTTCCGCGTAACGTCACGCCTTGCGACACTTTTTAGCAAGGCGTGACGTCACGTGCACACTTTGATGCGCTTTATCTTCGTCCTATTTTGATTGATTGACAAAAAACAAAATATGGGTTCAATATTTTTATATCTAATCTATCTAACTGACGGACTAAATAGAATACTCTTTTTTGACCTAGGAAACTAGCCTATTAGTACTATTTAAATATTGACAGTTATTATTGAACTCTACTTCGTCTTTAAATAAAAAATCGGTTGACGACATTCGTGATTTTGTTATGCAGATGCTTGACAAGCCATTCAATGTACTAGACATTGAACGTATCACGTCACATAGTAAACATATTATTATGAAGACACAATTACTCGTATAACGTAATATGTTACGAATACTTTGTCATTATGAAGTCGTTGAATCATTAGTATTGTTTGTTAACTTGAATAAAAAACGTCTTTGCATACTGAGGAATAATAATGACATAGTTAACTGAAACAAAGCTGTCGTTAGAAATATTATTACTATACCTATGTGTTTTGGCTTCCTAGCTCGAGCAAATGTAACTAAATATACTCGATGTAAATTCACATAAAACCTTAACCATGTATCACCTTTTTGTTAAGCTTTAACATGTAACATTAAATTCTTTTTTTGTCTTTTTTATGACGAAAATAGTTCTATTTTGTAGTGTACACCCCGTCGTAAAAATTAAAGTAACAACAAAAGCCTGCTTTAAAAGTAACAATACGAATTCATACTAAACCTGTATAAGAAAAGAAAAAAAATACCTGAAAAGTGAGTAAGTATATTCTTGATTTGGCCCTTACAGGAATAAGATTAAATTCACACAGACACATAAATCGAATTATTTTATTTAATTAAATCAAGTTTTCTATTTCAACAGCTCCGATGGAAATTACAACTTTTCCAATTTAATTTAGTATCTCATCACCTTTGGAGCGGTGTAAATCTTTTTCTATTTGCTTTAAATGAGTTTAAATCACAGAACACTTAGTATTATAGACCCCGCAAATGACCTCCGTCAAGTTTTATAACCGCCAAACACCAATGTTATGTTATGATAAAATTAACGAATTAATAGGTTAATTGTGTTTTGTTTTCTTTTAAAAACTGTTTCGTAAAATGGTATAGAAAGAGAGAAAGCATTGCGTAACTATTACATCACAACCAACCACTCATACCCGCGTTGTGTATTACATTCAAAACTTGGGTGAGCTTAAAACTAGATAAACGAGAAAAAATACCAGTCAGATTGATTGCCAGGACCTGTCATTTTGACATTTAAAAACGTCTAAATAAACAGACACCTCTTCATTACGCATAGTTAGTCGTAATAACAAATCTAGAGTTAGAAAAAATCAAGCGTTTTTAGTGTCCGTTTTTTGTGTCCCATATCAGTGTTGTTTTACTGCATTCATTTAATACTGATAATTGTGCACCTGCAGCGGTATCAGTATCAAGTGCACCTGCACTAAATAGACGTCGATATTTTTGCAAAATCTAAGAGCACTAGAATCAACCCAGAGAGTTCGCTTTATTTTAATTATTAAGTAGTGTTCACCTATGAACTAAATGATCTTTTAGGCGGTTCAATATTATAACATTGTATATTGTGCAGTGTTTATGAAAGTAGGTTGTCTGTGTTTTTCAATATTTGAACACGACGTTTCTTTTTAAAGATTTATTTCATATAAAGTGAAAATGCCTGAGTTTTCACTTTGGACGATATAAAGTTTCCTCTCCCAAGTCGGAATTGACTCAATAACTTAACATTCAAAGTGAAACCGTCGACTTGAGGAAATTTTATCATTTTTACATAAATATCTTAATATTTGGGATAAAACCATAAAATGCGTTTAATCTATGGGCACTTAGTAACAACGTGTATTATTATCATTATTAGTGGTGTACGAACAAGACTACAAAACAAAATGTTGCTGGTTTGAATCCCGCAAGGGGCAAATATTGTTTGTGGCTGAGCATTTGTAAAAAAAAGTCATGGATATTTATATTAAAGTTAAAGTAAGTATGTTTACAATGTTCAGTCGCCATGTTACAAGACTTGCTTAGTTTTTGGAGCTAGATACTAGGTATGATTGTTGAAAGGATTTACTTATTATTGTTATTAAATGGAAATTCTATGAAAATTCGCTTATGTTTTTAGGGTTCCGTAGAAAACAGGGATTTCAAACATAAAAGAAAGCCGGAAAATGTGCTCAAACTACGGAACAGTACATGAGGCGTTAGACTATTCAGTCTATTACCCAGTTTAGGTTCTTAATCATGTCAAATATTAACATTATCATTCATTCCCTCCATCCTGCTGCTCCTGGCAGCGGAGGTTCATTAGTCAGAAAAAGTCGGGTGAATAATGTAGCCAGCCGGGAGTGGTAATGAGACGTAACGAACTGTGCTGTGTTTAGTATTAATACGTACGTATTTAGTATACAGGGTTATTTGTAAAACATCAACAACCTCTTAGGGCCTGATTCTGGTGCTCAAATAAAACAACTTTTTCTATGGGACCAACATAGAAATCTAAAAAAACATGTTCACTTCTCCGTACAAACTGATGTCAGCTGGTAGCGGCTTAGTATGGGGAAGTGTTTTTTTTTTCGATTTTAATGTTGGTCCCATAGAAAAAGAATCAGCTCCTAGGAGGTTGTTGATGTTTTACAAATAACCCTGTATACTAGCTGTTCCGTACATAATTTTACATAATTTAAAAAAAAAACATAGTTATTCCGACTATTCTTAATACGCTATTTGGGGCGGTGACAAATCAAATATTATTTAAATCGGTTCAGCTGTTGACTTATAAATGGTGTAACTAACTATATTTTTGACTTTGACTTCGTTTAATATACATATATAGATTTATTAGCATGAGCATACATTAGTCTATTAGGCATTTCTTGCACTCATTCTTGTATCATAATGCAATTGTAAGGTGCTTGTAGCTTAGTGGTAGTGGTGGTGGCTTTGGTATTGATTAACAAAATCAAGCCACCTACGCAGCGGTTGTGATTAGATGGGTTACCATTCCAACTATTTTTTGTGACATTGATCACACGCATCTCTGTCTAACTAAAGTAGTATCTTATATCTTACTTGGAAAGTATATTATGTAGTCCGAAGCAGCTTAAATAATATTCCGCTTAAAATGTGATGAGTTCATATTTCACTACGCTTAGCTCACGCTTTTGCATGCATTTAGATGCGTTGAGTAATGAAGTGGCTGCACGAATAGTTAGGCCGGGAATTCGCAGGAACTTTCGGCAAAACAAGCGGTAGGTGTTTCAGCTATTCCGTGGTTTTTCACTGGCGAATTTCATCTCGCAAAATGCATATTTACGAAACGGTGTTCTGTGAAAGACTTTGTATTTTTTTAACACGATGAAGCGAAAAAGAAATCTCATCAGGCATGCGTAATCGAGACACAGTAGAAATTATGTTGTTATGGTCTTATGAGACCGCCAAACTATAAATATAAATAATAATAATGGACATCACTTACATTGTTCTGATGCTATAGTAAGTAGCCAAAGGACTTGTGTTACAAAAATCAGAGACAACGACGGTACTGCAACACCTAAACCCGAGACAATATATAAAAGGTATTTTTCTACATTGACCGACCGGGCATCGAACCCGGGACCTAAGAGATAGCGACACCAAGTCCGGTATGCTCGCCTCTCGGCTATAGGTCGGCTCTATAATGTATATATACAGCAAAAACAAAACAATGTTGAAGCAATATTGCTTGAGATCGTGGTTAGGCCCAGAAGAGACGGCTCGACGGCAATGTTTTGGCGTAATTAGTACTTGTCATAAACAACTTTACTTAAGTGCATAATTAACTCTAACGAGTGACTAATTAGCTCTTGTCAGCCTGTTGGACAATATTCACTTAAAATACAGGATAATATAACAACTTTAACCATAGCGTTAAGAGTGAAACCGCGACAAAAAATATTGGACATCACACGTTTCTCTAATCATAAGGTAAATAGCTTAAAACACATTGTATTATAGAAGTCAGATACAACGACGTTACCACAACACCTAGACTCATGAAAACATGGAAAAGTTCGTTTTCTAAATTACCCCGCCGACAGACCGACGAACAACGTGATCTTATAAGGGTTTCTTTTTTCCTTACTGAGGTGCAAAACCCTAAAAATTGGGACGTGTAAGAGCTTATTGTAAAAAGAATTCAATTCTTTGTTTATTGAAGAATTTTATCCTATTAAAATTCGGTATGTATGACTAACAAAATGAAACTTAAACATTAACTGTATAAACATTGGTAAGTACGTAATTTATGATCACATGAATTAGATAACTTTTATTTAGAAATGAGAATTCATTAAACAAAACACATGATAACAAATAGATAATAACTCCGGCATTTACACGGGCCAACCCCGATTTTATCAGAGCATAATTTTAAAATGCCACAAATTAAGTTGATGTAGTGAGCTCGCTACCTCTCCCTGAGAAGTACTCTAGTGAGAAGTACTACTTCTTTGCCAGAAGAAAAATAACGCATAGTCGTCATCTACGTTGATGATTTGATAGTTGATTTTGACTCACAGTGTAGTGTCGTAAGCTTTTTAAAAGAATACTTAACTGGGTCTATTAACTCTACACCATTTTAAGGTATGTATCCTCGATTTTAATAAATTAATCGATTAACCATTTATCTGCGTAAAATGTGGTACAAACAAAAAATTTTATCATATTCCACCAGAACCTGTATACAATTCATGGTCATTAGCATAATAAAAAAGGACCCGGTCACTTCTGGCTGTCAGTGAACTCCTATTAGCATAATGAAAAAAGGACCGTGTCACTTCTAGCCCGTGAACTCCTAATATCATAATTATAAAAAGACCGGGTCACGTCTGGCTCGTGATCTTTTATTAGTATAATAAAAAAAACCGGGTCACTTCTGGCTCCCGATTCAGAACCCTTCGACTACGAATTGACAACCGATAAGTCACTTGACACTAATGCTAAATAATATTGTGTCACGTGGTTCATCGGTTGACAATTTGATATCGAACGGTTCTGATTACGGTCCCGGCCCGTGAACTCATAGAAAGCATACAAATAGTAGTGAAATAATAGTAAAATGGTTACTTAGCCCCTAACAAATTCCTACTTTAACATAAAGAACGAATAATAACGTTATTTACATCGTTATTTAGATGTAACTATTATAAAAATATTGCAATCTACTTACATATAAATGTATTGTTTTAAATATCATTCACAATAAAATAATACAATTTATCTATAAGGACATTGCGAATTAATTTTAAGTAAAAATTTAAAACAACAAGTAAAATATTGCATTTACCTACCTACATATAATCTGTATCTGTTGTTTTACAAGCTTTATAAGTAAGCCTACTATTTTTGTCTTCACTGTGAACATAACCTTGTCCATTCCACACACGATTGTATCTTTATCAATGAAAACATACCAACACAAGTAAAAACCGGATTCTGATTGACGGATATTTAGAACTGAGCAGAGTGAAGGCCATTAAAACAGCATTTGTTATTCTATTCATTAAGTATTTAGCAATGACATAAGTATTGTATTATGGTTTAGGTGTCCTTGGCACCTGCAAATAATTGAATGTTCTTATAAATCACTACAACGTATGTTTGGAGTATAAAGAGCTGACAATTGTCACGATCTTGGATCAATATCCTTGTGACACGAAATACAATACAATAATTAGAACAATTATGAAATTACTATTGTCTAACATTATTCATAAACTATGACCTAGCTGCACGGAAATGACGTCACATCTGAGAGCAACACTAACCGTCGACCATAAATCAGGAAAGTTCCAGCAAAACTTCGAGGAAATTCTAAACTTGAATTATTCTGGCGTTCCGCACTAATAGGTGAAATTTCTGAAAAATCGGACGCGGGGTATTATGAGTGGAAATCCGCCCGCAAAATATCCTGGGCTAGTAGCGAAAAATTTCAGAGCGTGGGAGGGGGATGATGAATGACCTCTCCGTCCCACTTGAACCCCGACATCCACTCGGGGCGGCCCTCTTATCTATTGTTTGTGGAGAATGCAGTACACACGGTTACTCAAAGCGATCGCGCGGCCTTATTCGTATAGGCGTAGAGTTGGAAATGGAACAACCAAGGGGACTTGGGTATCCGCTGCGTATGCATTTTGCAGCACGGCCTGGGCCGAACTTAAACAAGGATTAAAAGAATGGCATTGTGATGTTCCATCAAGTTCTGATGGAAGTGGGTCGCGTCACTTTTATTGGATCACAAAGGGTTTTTAAAAGTATGAATTCTTGAGTGGATCTGATCAAACAAGTTTTGTGAATGAGCAACAATAGTATGCTATCACAGCTGCTTTATTAACTCGACACTGATCTCTCGGTGTTTATGTAAATTTTCTTAGATTATAAAAAAAACGTCATGAAAGGAGGAAAGGGTATTTTAAGGTTATATCTGAGTGATGATCAATAACTAAACGTTAGTTTTCTAATAAGTACTGATTTTAATGGTCAATGTACAAAACTGACAAAGAAAAAAAAATTACATAAATTGGCAGGGACAAGTTGTCTGCAACTTTTTTTTAATGACAGAAAGTCTTTCGGAACACGGCGTTTGAGCGCCGTCTTCCGAAAGACTTTCTGCATTAAGTATATTATAAAGCAAGTTCTTTTAAACAAACTATTTTTCAATAATTTACATATGTTATAAAAATATAAATAAATCAAATAACACTGCTTTTTAACCGACTTCAAAAAAGGAGGAGGTTCTCAATTCGTCGGCATCTTTTTTTTATTTTTTTTTATGTATGTTCAGCGATCATTCGTTACTGCGTTGACCGATTTCGATAATTATTTTTTTATTTGATAGGTAATTCTTTCAGAATGGTCCCATAGAAATTTGGTCTAATTCTGATGATGGGATCTATAAGAAAATCATCAAACATTGCTTGAACTCCGTACCACGCCAACTGATTTTAGTATTTATCTTACATAATATCTTTGCCAAATGTGGACCGTTTTGATGATTCTTTTTTTAATGAATAGCTTATACTTCAAAGATACTATAAGTCTATAATCAAAAATTTTCAAAAAAATAAAACCGACTTCAAAAAACTAAAACGCTAAAAATAATCTTAACACTTACGTACCTAATCAGTTACTTTTGGAGTCGGTGCAAACGAAAACATAGAATCTCTCATCGACTGGCACCGACTCCAAAAGTAACTGATTAGGTACGTAAGTGTTAAGATTATTTTTAGCGTTTTAGTTTTTTGAAGTCGGTTTTTTTATTTATAATATCTAGTTTTTCTTTAGAAAAGGAAATAATTTGCTCATTAGATCTCTTCTAACATATGTAGTCCTATCCTATCCTTGTTTAAATGTCAATTAACCCTAGAGCTCCTTACTATAAATGGAACAGTAATGTAGGGTTATAAAAAGCCTGTTTCATTAACAGTAAAGCAAGCTATAAAAATCTCAACGACTCCAGAAATCCGAACTTCTCCCCCAAGGATAACGAAATTCGGGAGTCGATGCAGAAAAAAATATAAAAAGATACGCGTTTGTAAGATGTTTAATTGAATAATTTAAAAAAATCTCCAACTATGGTTCGCACAGGTACGATATCGAAGCCGAATCATGCCCCGATACAGACCACTTCGATACCGAATGGTCAACCGGTAAATGAGGTGAGACTAATATTACCTAAATCATATAGTGTCACGTGGTTTTCCGGTCGACATTTTGTTATCGAACGGGTCTGAAAAACGGGGTTTAGATAATTATACAGCATATGAAATGTCTTATATTTTCCTATCACAAAGTATTGAAATAATTTTGATGTAGTTTAAACAACTATAAAACACGATTTGCACTTTTCCCATTATCTTACTTTTTTCTATTTCTCACCTCTGCTGAAGTTCATACCATCCATTCAATAAATAAATACCATCCATTCTCTCTACGGTAACAACGTTGTTTGAAAAACGAATCTCAAGTTTAAAAGAACGCAATCTACTTACAAAAAGATCCGTGAATTTCATGTCAGATGAGTAACAAAAAGTATATTTTGTTCATAAGTAGGAAAACCTTTTTGCTGACATGCTTATGGAGCTCCATCTTCGTCGGAGTTGGGAAACATGTATTTTTTTCTAAAAACTCGCTCTTAAGGGGTAGACCAAGTACGCAGTTGTACAGCTACGGGTATATCTTAGAAATCACGTAATCTGCTTCTCATAAACAACGTTAATTTTTGTTGACGCAAATTGCTGATTCTGGTGCGCATTTGCGCAGAACAACTTTCATTTATTTTATTTTTATTTATTTGTTATCATACATACAGCTACCATTACAGGAAAATAACCCGCTTCGATAGTTGCAGCTTCATAATAATCTACTACAAAATAACCTTATTAAAATTATTTCCAACAAAATAACTCATTACGTTCAAATTCTACATCACTAATCTGGGACGGTCACCGAAATTTCATTATTTTTTTTTACTTTTTAAATTTCCAATCCAATATTTTGCTGATTTAAGCCTCATTCATGACTTTAGTAAAATCAGGCGAACTATTTTGCTTTTTTTAGAGAAAAATATGGAACAACCACCAGTGCGAAACAAACGACTATCGAAAAAGCAAAAAAAAAATTGCGGACACAAAGCACCGTCCAGATAAAGGATAGAACTGGGTGTACGGATAAAATGTTATCTAACGGAAAACGCGGACCGCGACTTGTGTTATAAAAGCATCTATTGCCTGCCTTTCCTACTTTTTTAAACGGGGAACTAACTTTTTGCCTTCGTAAAACATTTCCAGGCAAGGTATCGAGAAGTTACAGCCTGAATACTAATTACTACGCACAGAAAGCTTTTGATTCCTCAGGGTTTATTACTTAGTTGCACAACGTAGTCCTTCGCAAAAAAAAAACTTTGCTCTAGCTAATATTTTTTTCTAGACTCAAGAACTTGTAATATTAAATCTCCTTGGGTTCGAACGTTTAATTAAACTTGAAATTGCGGAAGGGGTTCGAAGATTTTTAGTAAAAAGGAATCTTAATAAAAGGGGACTTAGTTTGGTAGTGTTTTTACTACGATGAATCTCCATTCTTGAGATTTCCAATATGAAGAGTATTAAGCCTTGAGTAGTCTATTTAAAAAAGTAATGATAACAAAATCCATTGCCATATATTTAAAAAATCAAAATGTATCGATTCCGAACACAAAACTTTTATTTCCACCTGTTTGGAAACGTATCGCGCTTCTATTTTCTTTTTTATCCTTTGGTTCGCTAGGAACAGGCGAAGGAATACAAGTTTATCGAACCAAAGAAATAGTGCAATTCTCGACGCCGCATTTTATTTACAACACATGAATGCAAAAGATTTTCCATTCCAAAATACAGGTTCGAGAAAATTGCGGTTTCGCGGAACGTAAAACGTCAGATGGCACTGTACATTGACAATATATTACTTTTTACTACTCTTACTAAGTAAGTTTAGTATTTTTGTGTAACGATTTTAATTAAAATATATACTTTTACACTTTGATGAACACTTATTTAGTTATTAAACACAACAATACAATACGTAAATATAGGTTTAAATGTTTAATAAATGTGTTTATTTTTATTTATGAAAAACATCTAGCTGACGTATTTTTCATTTCGTAAACATACCAATGCCGACCTCCGTAGCCGAGAGGCGAGTATACCGGACTTGGTGTCGCTATCTCTGAGGTCCCGGGTTCGATTCCCGGTCGGTCAATGTAGAAAAAATAACTTTTCTATATTGTCTCGGGTCTGGGTGTTGTGGTACCGTCGTTGTTTCTGATTTCTGTATCACAAGTGCTTAAGCTACTTATCACAGGATCAGAGCAATGTATGTGATGTCCATATTTATTATTATTATTATTTAATGCCAATTCGAATAGAAAAATTAAAAATCGAATTTGAATTCCTACATAGGAAATTGCATACGATTGTTGAAATTTTGTATGCGAATTGGAATTAGAATGATTCAAAAATACGTCTCCTGATTTAGGTTAAACTTCTATTACTTACTATGACTTCATTTTGGTGTCTGCCTACTCCTAGACCAAGACGTAATGATGATCTAATCGAAACTATTCGAATTTGCTATCAGGCCCTTTGACATAATAATATAGACTTGAATTATGTATAAATAAAATATATGCATATAAATCTCGAACAAACCAATGTATACAAGTTAGTTTTTGGATTGACCCGAACCGGGTGTCGAACCCAGTACACACGAACCCATGTTTTTTTCATAAATTATTATGAAAACTGCATTAAATTCCATCCAGTACTAAGTTACACACACACAATTTTTAGGTAGGCACTTGTGACAATTTTTTAAAATTATTATTATTATATTTTACACTGTTTTTACCTACATTTAAAAAGTTGAGTAACAGTATTTTGTTTCTGTTAGATTTCGCTAACGGAAACAAAAGACTGTTACTAAATTCTTTTTTCAAACGGTTTCTTTTGTCTTCCTTAGCAATGCGAACCCATTGCGGACCGAGGCGGAATGAATGTGCAATGAAGCCTTACAATGTCACGAGACCAAGATCTGCAGTGCAGCACTGCGCTTGACTGTTCAAACTATAGCGGAATTGCATATTCGCCGGGCTTATTATGCCTTCCTAATTATGTCGCTTGAGGATTTCATTATTAAGCAATCACATTGCTTTGCATTTAGACTAGAGGTTCCTAGCCGTATTACGATCATGGACCACTTTAATTGGTTGGTTATTAACAGGGACAACAACAAGAAATTCAAATTCGGAAAAGGCTGAACGTTCGTTTTTCTATGGGATTTTTGCTAACGTACTTTATTAGTAAATCTTGTTTGATAACTGATCACCTTACTGTCTTTATTACCTAGAGTGCCAGCCGTTACAATCATTATTGGCTTTTTATTATTTACTAGCTGTTGCCTCGCGACTTCGTCTGCGTGGTCTTTAGGGGTATAAAAAATAGATGTTGGCCGATTCTCAGACCTACTCAATATGCTCACAAAATTTCATGAGAATCGGTCAAGCCGTTTCGGAGTAGTACGGGAACGAACATTGTGACACGAGAACTTTATATATATTTATATAGGTACTACCTACCTACAGCTATTATAACTTTTCGTTCATGTATTAAATTGTTTGAATAGGTACTTAGTATAATTACAAACTTTAGTGGTTATCTATGCTAAGTTAAATAACTACTTTGTTTTATAAGATCTTTTATGTGATAATAAAGAGATTTTTTTAAAAATCTTTCTATGGAAATGTAAAACATTGGTGTACAATATCTATAAATACCTTTACAGCAATCAGCAATAGCAATTACCTGTAATGAAGTAGATAATGATAAATACTCGCAAATTTGATATGACTCGTAAAAACATAAAAAAATATTACGCAATGTTTCATGATTTTGCACTTAATGTAAACCGAATAATACACTGAGATACCGAAAAGAGCAGTCACGTGAGCCTTTTAACCTAATCATTAGGTACCAGTCTTTAAATAGGTTCAATTATCAACAACTTTTATGTTTACGTGTGTGCTGATAGAGGTTAAGTCGGTTCCCTGAGCAAATGACCTTCAGCATTAATTTCGTCTCTACCCCGTACGGCACCCCAGAGAAACAGAAGTTCGTAGATCATGAATAATTACTTTTTTTTTTTTTTGCTAATGTTGAGTATTTTAAGTTATTTATCGATTGGTCAAAGACAACAATAAGATGAGGATTACTTACGGAGGAGATGCATAGAATACATTTTTATTGACGAAGTTTACAAGCCTGTTTTCGTAAATATAAAATAGAGTAAATAGAAATTTTAAATGATGATTTTAAAGATAAAACTACAAAGATATTTGTTGTTTAATTAATTTTATATACCCACATTAAATAAGAAGTAGAAGGCTGCAAAAAAATTGGGGAAAATTGGGGTTGTTTGTTGGTTTTAGCGTATTTAGAGTTACACGACGTATAAGTTGGTCACAATATTTTAAAATAACCCGGAATAAAAAAATACCTACTCTATTCCCGAAGGGCAAATGCTACTTCTCGCTATAACGTTGCATTTTTGCAACAAAACAGTCTCTTTGAAAGAAATCGTGGTGCGCGCCTAGTTATTGCATTCATACACGAGAATCTGCTCTCGGTAGTTTTCTTTATCCTAGACTGAATAAATACATATCAGTAAAATAAATATCAAAATTAGCCAAGATTCTCTCTCAAGTCTGAAAATGAATTCAGTGTAATTAATTATAATTCTACGATAAAATATACAAATAAATGTATGTACCTATGGACACTAAAAGTGTGTTATCATAAAGGGTTTGCCGAATCTATAGTACATATTGCGATAAAACAAAATACTTTGATTACGTGAACGCTTCGTTATTATAAAGATAATACTACGTTCGTTATTTCCTATCGTATTAGCGGTTGACCTTGAATAATGGATAGATGAAACGAATACGGTACATTAAAGATGTTTTCTTAATCTAAAACAATTTCCAGCGTATTTTACCGATTTATCGGTAGGAAAAATTGTAATCGAAAATTACTAAACTAGTGAAGTTATATAAATAATTGATGTCGTCCGTAATATTATTTAAAAATTAAGATTTGAGTTAATAATAATTTAAATTTAATTAAAAGTTAATAATGTCAAAATTTAAATTCAATATAATTGTCATAAATTAATAACTAGTAATAATAAGATAGTAGTTATTAGAATTAAATTAACAATAAGCAATTAGTATTTATTTACATCTTCAGACCTCTGCTTCATGTTTTCAGTCTTGCAGAATCCCACAAATTCGTCAGTGCTATAAAAACAGTTTTCTAATAACAATTTGCGTATTGCCCTTCTAAAGGTTCTGATTGGTAAGTCTTGTATCGGTACAGGTAGTATGTTGTATAGACGAATGCACATGTTATAGCTATTTTTCCTACAGCAGGTCGTAGCACATGGTGGTTTAACAAGTATGTAGGTTGACTAAGTGTCGAAAACTAGACTTATTTAGTGTTGCGACATTTAACTAAGCGCGAGAATGCCATGCCGTGTGTCCGGTGATTTGAGCGGGAAAAAGAGACGGTTTTTTGCATCCAGTAGAATAATGCAACACTTAAATAGACTAAACCTAACCTCCTTACCTACCCCAGTCAACTAATCCCGGTTCAGATCATTTTTCAGCATGATGTGAAAGTAAACATTTATTTATTATTTATGTATAGAACATGTGCTTACAAGGTTATCCCTGAGTTACAAGACACCCTGTATACTTTACTCAAGTACGTCAATACAGAGGTATATATCCACACACGTTAATTGCGTCATGCACCAACAGAAGATATCTCTGAAAAATTATAACTGCCGCCAAAATTTCACATACGAGTATCAAATACGTGACTCGAATACGTGATTTTAATACGCGGGGCCAGGTGTTTTGGTATTGAAATTTCCAGTTCAATTGTTGCTATTTCAGACTGTGTTATTCTCCGTATGCTATAAAGTAAATACCTACCTGTTTAAGTATTTTATTTCGGACTTGTCTTGAGCAATAAACAATACCGCACGAATACTAGAATGGGTTCCCCAACATTATTACTGACTGCCCATGTTTTACGACCTCCGTAGCCGAGAGGCGAGCATACTGGACTTGGTGTCGCTATCTCTGAGGTTCCGTGTTCGATTCCTGGTCGGGTCAATGTAGAAAAATAACTTTTCTATATTGCCTCGGGTCTGGGTGTTGTGGTACCGTCGTTGTCTCTGATTTCTGTAACAAAAGTGCTTTGGCTACTTACCACAGGATCAGAGCAATGTATGTGGTGTTGTCCAATATTTATTTATTTATAATAAAAAGTCTCCGTTTAACCATGAGTATTCCGAGATTTTAAAAAAAATAATCGGCTTTTGAAAGTACGAGTTTAATTTTGGACTGGCTGAAATCATCATCATCATTATCATTTCAGCCATAATATGACGTCTGCTGAACATAGGTCTCCCCCAATGACTACCAGATTCGCCGGTTGAAAGCGGCCTGCATCCAGCTGCTTCCTGGAACCTTTACCAGGTCGTCTGTCCTCCTTGTAGATGAACGTCTTACGCTGCGCTTGCCAGTCGTGGCCTTCATTCTAGAACCTTTCTGCCCCATCGGCCGTTAGTTCTACGTGTTTTTCTGTCACCGTGATATAATATCAATGTGTGTCAATATTGTGACAAGTTATGTTAACTATAATTCTAGCGACATTCTCGAATGCACCTTTGCAGGCAGACCTCTACCATTCAAAGTCAAAGTCAAAGTCAAAAATCATTTATTCAGTTTAGGACAGAAAACTGCCACTTATGAACGTCAATAATAACATTATTGGCCCATATGGGGCAGAACATGTTTCCTTATTTTTTGGGCTCTACTAGCGCCTTTGAGAAAAGACACAGACTATCTGGCAAGTGCTGAGAAGAAACGCCGGAACAAACTCAGTCACCACTAGCTGCCACAAAAAAAAAGGAAAAGAAAATAATGTATACCTGTGCGAGCAGGGCAGTATTTAATTCCAGACTTTTTGTCATTTAAATAGTCATTAACAGTATAATAACCCTTTTTCATTAAAATAATCTTAACATGCGATTTAAACTCGAACATGGGTAGTTCAACAATAGACTGTGGTAATTTGTTAAAAAAGCGAATACATTTCCCCATGAACGAATTACTCACTTTATGCAGTCTGAAATTTGAAACAGCAAGTTTATCTTTATTCCGGGTATTAAAATTATGTTTGTCACTTTTCTTAGGGAAAAGATGCAGGTTTTTGCGAATGTACATAATATTTTCATTAATTAATTGAGAGGCCACTGTAAGTATATTTATTTCCTTCACAGTTCTTTTAACGAGTCTCGGGGTCGAAGGTTGTAAATTGCCCGTACAGCTCTCTTTTGTAGTACAAAGATAGATTCAATATCTGAGCCCCATAACAATATTCCGTATGACATTATACTATGAAAGTAGCTAAAATACACTAATCTTGCCGTTGCATTGAGAAAGATACTTCACCCGGTTGACCTGGATTTTTATAGTTATTATTTAAAATCTCTTACATCTTCATGACATAAATGAGTATCTAATTTGGTAAACAGGTAACAATTACAAAGGCACGTCAATCACCTGACACTGCCATAGATTGGATAATTAAGTTATATTATAATTTACTGATGAAGCTGAGCCTCGGCAATAATAGCTGAACGTTATTATATATGTATATATATATATATTAACGATCACTTTCCAATAACTATACAGTTTACATTTATATTCGGGCATATGACGACCGTGTGGTGTAGTGGTTCGCGCTCCGGACTACAAAGCCAGCGGTTGCGGGTTCGAATTGATCTAATTATGCATGGCGTCATCCTCTCTGCCCACAATACCTATTATAGAATGCAATAAATATATTGAATTGAATCGAATCGCGCGGGAAAATGTTTGTGTGATGAGCAAGAGCATTTGTACCTAAGTCATGGATGTATAAAAAAGTATTTAAGTGTGTTTATCCGTTAACTAGTCGCCATAGTACTAGCTTTATGTCAAAAACAGGTAACGCCATCTAGTTTCAATTTTACTAATTACTACATGACTGTAAATTCCGCGAGGGAGCGCTCGAATCACTTTTGCTAAAATCTGTCTCCAAAAAAGCAGCTCCGAACAAATAAATTAGTTTTTCTACGATTCCAAATAGAATAAATACTTTGCTTAGTTTGGGGCTAGATAATTGGTATGAATGTGAAAACAATTTATTATTATATATCAGCAATAGCCTACTATAACCTATTATACAAAAGCAATTGGAGGTGACTCTTGCGCTTGCGCGAGATGTGCTTGTAGCTCAGTGGCAGCACTGCTTTGGATGTGATTACTAAGCCACCTACGCCGCGGTTGTGATTGGATGAGTTACCATTCTAGCCATATTTAGTTACATTAGGCTAGTTTCCTGGGTCAAAAACAGATTATTCTATTTAGTCCGTCAGTTAGATTATCATCTATCAAACAAAAAATTACGAAGATAAAGCGCATTAAAATGAGCATGTGACGTCACGCCTTGCCAAAAAGTGTCGCAAGGCGTGACGTTACGCAGAACTTTAACGGGCTATATCTTCATCATTTTTCGTTTGATTGAGAAAAGAAAAAATACGTGTCCAATATTTTCTGTTCATCCAACTGACGGACTAATTATATTTTTTTAGGAAACTAGCCCTTTATCACAAGCATCTCCGTGCTTCGGACGCACGTTAAACGTCGTAAAGCTTAGTTATCTCAGAGGCCTTAGGGCGGCTTAATAACATCTGTCAGAAGGTTAAGTCACTAGTTTTCCAACACCATTCCTCCACCGCACAGCACTGGGCCCGCGTAGTAGTCTGGCCCTAAATAGTTGAGGTGAGGCCTGTGCCCTGCATTTGGACGTATTAGGCATACTTTACAGATAGTGCTCATAAGAGATCGATGGCCCACCCAGCGCCGATTTTCAACCGCTTCCACTTCTCTATCGATGTTAGGCAAGAACCTGTGATATGATATGAGGGCTTCTTGATAAAATAATGTTGGTAAAACTCTATAATAATTGGGTCGAGCAACTTAAAAACTACTAGCTCATCTTTCACATTATTTTTTATTACAATAACTAATATTAATACAATAATGTCCGTTGTCCGTGCGACTGGGTGGGGGGTGATCCGTTTTTATGAGTTTAAATTCAGTACTTGAACTTTAAAAGGTTACGTTGACTTAGAAATAAGTTTTTTTCACGCCTTAAAAGGGATTGCAGACCTATATTATTTTATTAGTTATTAATTTTAACTTTAACTGATTTTAATTTTAACTGATACCTTCATGCGTCCCTGGTAAAAAGGGTGAAGTAAAGTAAAGTTCCTTTTTAACTTTGAGGTAAGTACGGAACTTTAAAACAAAACAAGGCTGAAGTAATGTTTCACTTTTTTAAATAAATTTACTAGCTGTTTAACCGCGAATTTGTTCGCGTCTTCAGTTTCTTTATAAATAATTTTCTGCGCGGCTTTCTTAATATTTTCTTTCAAAGAACCTTCCCATGACAATAAATAACACAACAAAAAAAGAATTAGCGAAATTCTTTCATTCGTTCACGCGTGATGCGATGCGAAAATCAATCCCTATTTTCCAAGGAAAAAGGTACTTTAGTACATTTAGAGTTCATAGTTGGGCCTTGGTAAACTCAGATATAAACTAAAAATACTTGACGAAACTCTCTCATATCCGACAGTTTCCCCTTACATTCGTGAAAAAGCTGTCAATGTAATATTGATGTCAAACGAAATAGTGGGTGAATCAACAAGTTTGTGCCACATTTGCGAGTGAAATATTCAGGGGAAATCAGTACAAGCAGCCTTTAACCGACTGTAATCTTTTCTCTGTAACACCCAAACATTATCATGTAGTGTGTATACAATTAGGTTGTCAATCTAGTCCTAAATTACTAACCATTCGTTGTAATACTAACCATCGATTGTCAACTGTCGTATATACCAAATAAATAAAATAAAATAAAATAAAATAAAATAAAGGCTATTGCCTAAAAGCTATGTTTCGTTTCTGAAGATTATTTTATCTATGATGTACCTTGATGATCTATCCTAATATTTGAGCTATTTTGATGACACGTCACGCACGCCAAAATAGCTAAATGGTTTTTATTTAACTTTATAAAACGTTTTATTTTGCCAGTCCGTTCTAATTAGCACTTTTGCATACTTAAAACTACACCTAGGTTATCCTACCGAATACCTGTTATATGATACCATCCGAATGCCGCAACAATTAAATAGCAGTTAAAAACTTTCAGTGTAGCGGTAGGCGTAAGTTCAACTTAGATCCCCTACTCTAATTGTGTTACCCGCCATGTTTGCCGCGGCGTCAGATCTCATTACCGTGGCATTTGGCGGAACGTCTCATTACCCTGCCTTAGGCTATCTTAGGTCGACTACTCACGATCCAGTTCTCATCCACAATCGCCGAGGATTTTGAACTCACGAGATGTGTAGGAACAAGAAGATAAAGACCTCCTTATCTCGGGATAGTGCCCGTAAACTACAGGTAGCCACGATTTTTTAAGTTATATAAACGACAAAGAAAATCGTGTGTCTGATGAAATGATTGGTCAGTTGGCACTACTATAGCCATACGGGATGTCTGAACCGCCTACGTTACTACATGTAACGAGCTATTAAGATTTTTTTCAGTGCTGTATGTCTGTCAAGAGGACCATCAGCTTTGCCAGCATCGGCGTCGTCAGGCGAGAAGACAGTACTACATCACTAAAAAGGGCTACGTAAATCTTATCGCTCAGAGGTACTGCGTCAGTATTGCTTGTGGCGAGAGGTACTAAAGCGTATTTTTTGAAGAACCGTCGTTTCCTTTCAATACCAGACCCGCTATCATAAAACTTCCAGAATCAGTAGGATTTAAACTAAAAGATACGAAACACGCAATCATCCATCGCCACAAGTTTGTGACTCAAGGTATAAAAGGCGTCTAGACTTCGCCTTTATGTATTTACAAACACCGAAAGTCGCGTCTCTCCTCATTCACGTCGCGATGCGTAGGTACAAATCAGTGTCGTGAGCTCTCACCTTAACTCGCGAGGCGCAATACGGAGCTTAACGTCGTTAAGCAATCCGCCTGTTGCCAGTTGCCACCTTCGTAATATGTGATTTCTGCCTCGAATTTGTGACAAAATCGGCCAGGAAAATAAAAACTTGTGACTAAAAGACCATGCCTAGAATGAGGTAGGCTTAAAAGGGTATTATGTTAAAAAGCAGCCATGTTTTTTTTTCTTTGCTGAGGTCGATATTTAAAAACGAGTAGATGGAGTATCTATTTGTATTACTCTATCAAAGGTTAATTAATGCACTAGAGACGCATAAAAACTAAATACAATACAGACATTGTCCGTTTAGTTCCAAAATGATAAGCGTATCGGAAAAACAGTTTGAACCCGAACAACGCTTTCATTTATACGGGTAATATCACTTATTTGTATTGCGTTGACATTATTCTAATCTAAATGTCGACACTTCACAAATGTGGGTGTTCTAGTTTTATTTATAAGCTATAAACTTAATTGCCCCGCATCTTCTAGGCACTACATTGTGTCTCTACATCTAGCTATACAGGGTGTAACGAAAAGGTGAAATAAAACTTTAAGGGGTTATTCTACGGCTAAATTACATCAACTTTTTCTATGGGACCAACATCAAAATCTCAAAAAAAAAATTGACGTTTCCATACAAACTGATGCCAGCTGGTCGCGTTTTAGTATGGGAAAGTGTTTTTTTTTTTGCGATTTCGATGTTGGTCCCATAGAAAAAGTTGATGTAATTTAGCCGTAGAATAACCCCTTAAAGTTTTATTTCACCTTTTCGTTACATCCTGTATATTTAAAAATGAATCTCAATTTCCCTTGATCATCGCATCACGCGTGAACGGATGGAACAATTTCACTAATTCTTTCTTTGTTGTGTTAATTATTGTCAGGAGAAGGTTCTTATGGATGAAAAAATTAAGTGCGACAGAAAATTCTTTATAAATAAACTAAAAACCGCGCGAACGAGGTCGCGGGCAACAGCTACCTTATGTAAAAATATGCACCAGACTTTATACCATTAGTCATGATCTCGAAGTAAGTAATTAAAATCCTTGTATTAAGAGTTATGCTTCTGTCTATAAACCGAGACAAGAGTCAATTTAGAAGAATTCGCTTCCTAAATTGACCTAAACCGGGAATCAAACCATATGCATTCGAGGTAGTCTTGTATTTTCCTGAATTGTTATCAGAAATCATTTAACGTTTAGCCACAACTAATAATGTATTACAAATATAAAAACAAACGATAATTGCAGCAGACTCTTATAAAAGAGCAAAGAATATACGTGAGTTTTAAGAATATACAAAATATTTTAAGATGAAAATAAAGACGAAGTTGACTTTATCTTTTATAGTTAGAAAAACTGCTTCACTTAACCACACGTCTGGCAAGACACAGACAAAGAAAACCGACGCGTATTTGGTGGACAATAACAAGGGACTTATTGCTTAATAAAACCGGACAAGTGCGAGTAGGACTCGCCCACCGAGGGTTCCGTACAAATTTGAAGGTACATAAGTACCTATATAGGTATAAAGTATAAGTAGTTTAGTAATCGAGTCCCGCAGTTTAATTACAAATGAATTACGAAATGTTATTACAAATGTACGGTTTTTAGATTTTTCCCTGTATTTGTAGTATAAGACGATATTAATTGCCAAATTTGATAGTTGTAGGTCAACGAAAAGTATCCTATAAATATTGATTTCCTTGAGAGTGTCAAAGTATACGTTTTTTGCAGCATAAACAGCCTTATCTTTTTTTTTACGTTAACAGAAGTTTCTTGACTTCAAAAGCATAAGATCTGATGTGTAATTGAAACAACTTCTGAAGCCAAGGTTTGATTTTTAGATAAAGGCTTTGACAAACATACGGACAGACGGACAACAAAGTGGTCCTATAAGGGTTCTGTTTTTTTCTTTTTAAGATACGGAACCCTAAAAAATTAAATATATCAATGAAAATAATTATTGTGAGTTAATGCAAAAAATAAAAAAGTTTAAATTAAATAGAATTTGTTTTAAGTGGCACTGACACTTTTAGCTAGTAGGTATTAGAATTACATACAATTTTCGTATATTTTGACCTATTCCAAACCATTAATATTTGTATAGAATAGGCATTTCACGCACATTTTAGTATTCCCGAGCAGTGTGCTTGTTTAATCTTCCCTTTATTTATATTTTATATTTATTTAAGTAATATATATAACGCTGTCTATACATTAGTTTACGTACTGTTTATTGTCTTTAAGTTTATTTCTTTTTATATTTAATATGCATATTATTTATTTAAGTTTCGTCGGCTGTCCGTCCGTGTACCTCACTCAGCGGGGCCTACTGAAAACCAGCGTCGCGGCCTACTCAGGCCGTGGCTCAAGCTGAGTGAGGTCCCATTATCCCGGACATCACAGGCACATAGTGGCACCGCTTGGCTTACTCTTTTTTCAATTAAAATTTTATTTTGTTATTTTTTTTATTTTTTTATTTAAATAATGTATTGTGTCTTTTACTGTTTGTGTGTGATGTCCAATGTATAATAAATGTCTTTTCTTTCTTTCTTCTTCTTTCATTCGCACATCTTATTTAACATTCATTTTACCAACTTGGAGGCATGAGTGCGAGCTCATTTCAGCTGACGTCGGTTTTTATGCAAATCCTATAGTTATTCGGCTAATAACGGCTTGAGAACTCCAAATGAGAGCTCTCAGGGGTTCTTTTAGAATATCCGACAAAACTGTAGGCTCAGGGAGCACTTTAAATATGTAAGGGACTGGAGATACGAAGTGGGGGCGAGGCTTTGAAAGTGAACGAATGGTTACCCTACTTTTATAATTAGATAATCTTGTTGAAAGTAAAAATGCTTGTCGCAAAAAGAACTCGGGTTTTGGGGGCCTAGGCAAAGAAACATTACATTTTTGGGTTGCTTTTAGTACCCCTAGAGTGGCAGCTTCAGGCAGTAATTGTATTCAAGAAATATGTACAAAGTCACATACTGCAAAATAACATACGTAGCACCATCTATATTTTGTTACATGACTTACAAAGAGAACTATTTTCTAGCAATGATACATTTTTACGGGCACTGTTTTCTTTTGTGTGACATTTTTTTTTTTATATTCGAAAAATTTCCTCCTTCGAGAAGCAAGAGAAAGAAATCGAGTGTCGGGTCGATAACGGCTGGAAGAACTAATGGTCCATGAAAACGTTTATGAAAAGAGTCATACCTCTGTCATTAAAACGAAAACTCGTTGGTGTATCCATCCTGCTTGTCCTTACTTACGGCACAGAGACGTTCCTGACCAAGATATAGAAGTTCAAGCTCAGGGTGTGGTAGGGAGCATTGGAGCGCAGTATATTGGGTATAAAAATAACTGACAAGGACAGAAATACGACTATCCGATCCAGAACTGGCATTGTCGATGTGGGTACGAAGGCAGCATAACTGAAAGAGGAGTGGGCGGGTCGTGTCTGCTGGATGCATCCAGACAAATGCACGCAGATCGCCACTTAATGGATTCCTAAAGATTGGTATCGCCGTAGAGGACGTCCAAAGAAACGATCACTTGACGATTTGGAGAGCTACAGTAAGAATTGGCAGAGGTTGGCCGTCAACAGAGAAGCATGGGGAAACTTGGGAGAGACCTTTGCCGAGTGAGACACCATAGGTTAAACAAAAATATATTGTATAATAGTTTTTATAAAATGGATCGTTACTGAAAATTGTATCCCTAAATTGATCTAAAGCTTCTGGTTCAAAATATTGCAGTATGCTCTAACAACTTTCTAGAGATATGTCTAGAAATAGGTTTCCCCTTACCATATCTATCTGAGAATGTCTGTTGTAAGAATTTATTTACTAACAAAATTCTTTCTGGCTGGAAAAATCCCGTTCGTTGCAAATTTCCAGTGCAGAGCATTTCAGGGCCATCGAATGGGCGGCAAGAGGAAACCATTCGCAAACGGGACATTCCGTACTTGGGAGTGATTGAGTGAACGAGCGAAACCGCTCACGATGTTTAGCATTTCCTATTTAGAAGCGACTTTCACTTATTTTGTTTATTTGCTGCATTTGATTGTACTTATTCTTGCATGAAAAAGATTTGTTTACTTGACTTACAAAAAGTGTGCGTTTGTCTTTTTTGGTCACCATGCACTACATTTAGTAGGCATGGAATCTCAGTAACAAAATTACATTTTGTAGTATACATTTATCACTAACAAAATAAATTATTATTGGTTAACACGTAAGTACTTACTTTTAAAGAATTTTTTAAAGGAGTGTAGCAGTCGACCATCTTACGAATTGTAATAATATAGGCACTACAATGATAAACTGGTTAGGTAAACTTATATTCGTCCCGCGGTTCCAGACTTTTAAGCCTCATGAATCGAAGTCTACGGAACTTCGTACTCTACAGTACGCGTATAGAGAGATACGCTTCATTTCACACCATACGAAGAAGTTACAATTGATTTACATGTACCATTTACTGTACATGGTCTAAAACGTACTTTGTTAAAAATAATCCAAAAAATATATGCATTTATTTACGATGGCGGAGTTAGACTATCAAGCAATCTGTGGCATTTCTCCCAAAAACCTCTATCGCGGCGCAAGTTTAAACAAACGCACCACAATGTTGAGGTAAAAACTCGCTAGTTTTTTTTTTCAGTACAATAAACGAGAGAAGGAAAATCCTATCTTGCACCTTGAATATTTTAACACTCATTGCCTTGAGCCTGAAGACGCTAACAATAAGTTAATCTTTAAGCAAACGGTTCAAATTGTCAGCGCAAATTGAGCACGCCGAGGGCCGTTTAATTTCTCTAATGAAGAGGACCGACTTAAATAATCGTAACGTTATGTTCCAACGCCAGAGGCGGTGTTATCGCGCTGGCAGTGTCAGGTGGGCAGGTGGTAAAATGTTTTATTTTTTATTTTACTTTATAAGAGAAAAGAGTATCTTAAATCTTTCTGAACCCGTAATAAAGTCCCTTTCTTGCATTTTTTGTGCATCCTCTGTGTTAAAACAAGAATAAAATTATCCGTTAATAAGAAAAAGCCACTATAAAAACTTATAAATTCGATCATCATCATCATCATCATTTCAGCCATAGGACGTCCGCTGCTGAACATAGGCCTCCCCCAGTGACTTCCAGATTGACCGGTTGAAAGCGGCCTACATCCAGCGGCTTCTTGCAAGCTTTACCAGGTCGTCTGTTCACCTTGGTGAACGTCCTACGCTGCGCTTGCCGGTACGTGGTCTCCATTCTAGCCTAGAAAAGTTAGAGCCTTACCGCTCAACAAACTAAAATATGTTTTAAATAATTGGCTTTTACGGGAATGCTTTTACTCTAATAAAGAATTTATGGACACAAAAATAAACGATTGTACCTTTGACTGTTAACTGACGACTCATGAGAAAATTATTTCAATTAATAATAATGTAAAATTTAATAATAATTTAATAGCAGATTTTGTAACATTAACATTTCTACGCCTAAACCAAGGGCAGAATACGTTGTACTTTTGCATAGCTCTAAGATCTTGTGTTACCATGTTCTTGGAAATAAATTATTTATCATTATCATTATCATTAGAACCTTTCTGCTAAATAATTAATCAACACTTTTGAATTCAAACTTAAACTTAGCCTGTCATGGGAACATGACTACTAACATAGTAGAATTACCTACAGCGCGTCTGTCTACGATATTCATACTGGATTTTAAAGGTAAACATTCAATCTATCTACAATCTCTATTCATTTCTTTCACAGCGATATTGTAGAGCCACTAAAGCAAGTATCACGATGACAGACAAAATGAAAAGTTTCTAACTATATTTCTTTTTATATCAATTTGTTTTACTTTTACAAGACAGCAAGGTAAATCAGTATTTTACAGTATTATACAGTATTTATTTAGGGTTTTTTTCCCTATAAATAAAATATCGGATTAAGTGTAAATATCTTAGGGTTTATTTTTTAATTTAATTTACATTTACAATTATTCAAACCGACACTTGTCAATTAAATAATAGACCGTTTTTTTTTTTCGAATAATTCGCAGTAATGGCTAAGCACAATTTACAAACATAAAATATGTAACAGAACTATTATCCGAGATAAAATATTTCGACACTATAAAGTCTCCAACCATGCAATGGGAAAAGCGAGTTATTGACGCCCCAGTGCCTACCGAATCTTGTCGCCATGATTTATCAAAGTTAGTTTCTCTGGGGAATCCGCGATTTTTCCGGTTTAAGCGGATAAATCCACTAACCGACAGAAACGGTACGCGGTCAAAAAACCTATACCTATATATATGTATGTTGCACAGTAAAGTGCGTCTACGATATTCGTAGTGGTAAGAATATTGACGACCTGATTATTGTAGTGGAGCGGTCAACCGCGTTGATTTCTGATTCAGAAAACGAACATTTATAAATTGGCTTGAGTCTGGGGGTGCTGGGAAAAGCCCCTGGTAAAATACATTGTCTGTAACACAGGGATGCTAATTACTTACTTCGAGACCATGACAGATAGAAATGGGTTTGCAAAGACCACGCGAACGTATCGCGGGCAATTATTGCTAGTATTTATATTTCTACGCCAAAGAGAAATAGCAAAACATTGCATAAAAGTAAAAAATATGTGCCGAGTTTATATTCCCGTAATTAGTTATTTAATAAATCATCATCATCATTTCAGCCATAGGACGTCCACTGCTGAACATAGGCCTCCCCAATGACTTTCATTTGCCAATACTCGCCACGCTGACATATCCATAATAGTAAAAACGAAAATAATAAAAAAACAGAATAATTCATTAGATAGACACTTACTTGACATACACAACACAATAAATGTAATAATGACATGGCTTAATTCTAATAATTTAAATGTTAATTTGACTAAGACAAAACTTATGAATTTCAATGTAATAAATCACATTAATGTAACTTTTGGTAGTAATACTATTGACGATCAAAAAAGTGTGAAATTTTTAGGTATTACAATGGATAAGCAGCTAAACTGGAAAAACCACAATGAAGAATTATGTAAAAAAATAATAAATTTGTATATGCTCTTAGAAGGCTCAGGAAAACGACGTCGCAGCATACAGCTTTACTTGCTTACCATGGTTATGAAGATTCAGTTCTCAGGTATGGCATTATTCTATAGGGCAATAGCACAGATTTTAACAAGGCCTTCATTACACAAAAAAAATGTGTTAGAGCAATCTGTATGGCACATCCATTACAAAGCTGTAAATCTTTATTTAAAAAATTGAATATCCTGTCTTTGCCATGCTTATATATCTATGAAATGTCATTTTTGTAAAGCCGCACATGTAACTTTTTAAAAAAGCTGCAGAAGTATACCCTAGGAATACAAGAAATCCTGATAGGTTAGTACTTAGTAACGCTCCTAGAATAAGACTATACCAAAAAATTGCTACGCAATGGGCATAAAAATATATAATAAGTTGCCAGCCCATGTAAATAAATTTAAAAAAGCCTTGCATGCTTGGTTAATTCTTTGTAATTTTTACACTGTAAGCGAATATTTGAATTCAAAATATTAGCAGCTTATTAATTAACTTTTTTTACAATGTTTGCATGCTGGAATGTATACAGCGAAACATGGATCCTACTTTGTACCTTATGTAACCTGTTTCTAGCAAATAAATGATCTTTATCTTTATCTTTACGCTTTATAAAAAAATTGTTTTCTGCGCAACTTACTTTTTTTTTCTTTCATAAGAACCTTCTCCTGACAATGATTAACAGAACAATAAAAGAATTAGCGAAATTGTTTCATCCGTTCACGCGTGATGCGGTGACCAAGGGAAAAAGCGATTCATTTTTATATATAAGATTTACTATAGTAAATGATAATGATCATAATTCAATATTATTTCAAAGTCGAGACTACCTGAATACAGGAAAGCGCCATAACAGATAAAGGAATCTTATCGTAAACGGTAATTGAATATGTAATTATAAAACCTAATAATAAATGTGTCACAAAACTATTTAGAGGTGCAAAAGAAACTAAATGTCTATACATTTTGTTGATATCACAACTAAAATAATCCGACTAAATAAATAATTGATAAACAGGGTTACATTGCAAAGGGGTGCCAAATCTCTAGGAGTGGCTTCGAACAGTAACTCAATCGAACTATGCAAAGAACAAAATCTTTTTTTTTTTTACATTAATTATTTCTATCCGCTATTAAAAATCAAACCCGTGGATAATTTACTCATTCATGAAAAAATTGCACCGTATGTACACTGCATGCATAGGGTCCCTGTTGGCTCGCCGTACCGTATGCCTATGATAAATGACCGCGCGGCTTACGTAGTCTCTCTATTGACTTTATTTTCGGATATTTTAAAGTAATTTTTTCTCGTAACATACTATTATTAAAAATAATAACGATTCGACAAAGAATCGTCTTTTCTTTGTATTGTTCCCTAGATCTTATTTTTTAAATTTGGCACCGATTTGCAATGTAACCCTGTAGTTTGTAAAATCTTTATTTTACTAACTATATCAATCACTTGGCGAGTAAACACAGATATTGACGGTCAATAAACGTATATTTCTTGTGCGATTAAAATGTCATTAAGAGGATTTATTAATTATTTATTTAGACTGGGTCTCCTCCAAGATAAAAGTAGCCTATGTCCTTTTCCAAGGTCTATTTATATTTATACTAAAATACATTAAAATTGGTCCAGCGGTTTAGGCGTGAAAACGTACTTAACACAAGTTTCTAACTTTCGCATTTATAATATTAAGTATGGATGTGCCATTAAATGTCTATTGATTTCGGGCTTTCAATGATGAAGAACGAATCTTCGACATAATTAATAATCAGAAAAAAAATCAGCAAACAATTTATCCAATTTAAACCACTTTATAAACTCCAGACGCCGTACTTCGTGCGTGTAAACCGAATGTCAGAAGCAAGACACGTCCCGGGAATTGGGATGGGAGAGTTCCCGTAAACTCCGGCCCTGAACACAACAGTGAGATGTCGCAAACAAGTATTTTATAATTTGTTACAGAGGCAAGAGCAACACTGATGAGACACACACGGCTGAGTATGGCCGAATTCTGAAGCTACAATTATTTATTTGACAGTTAAGGCTGGACGAGGCTCTGTCATTTTTCAGGATAACAAGGGTATAGTAGGCAAAAACGGGATCGTAATGATATACATACATACAAATTTTTTATTTAGTACTAACTATGATAATCAGTGATCGGAAGCCTTTTTTACAAAAACTGATACAAAGAAATTCCGGAATCCCGGAGGCATGTCCATATTCTTAACATCAATGTTTGTGATCATTGACCCCAAATCAATCTATTTACTCCGATCACTGATGATAATATAACATTTGGAAAAAATCGACCGCCTAGGTGGGACTCGAACCCCCGTCTTATCGCATGCCGGGTGAGTGCCTTTCCAACTATAGCTTAGTTGGAAAGGCACTCACCCAGGACGTTGGCTAACCCATCGAAATTTGTCAAGTGTTTCTCGCTGTCGAAGCCAGCGTTTTATCTGATCATGCCGCATGGCTGTGAAAAAAAGCTAATTTTTATCTTGAAATATTTGTGAAAGTCCAGGGAAGGTTTAAAAAATTGAGAAAATATAGAGATTCCAAGGAAAGTAGTAAAACAACTATTTTTCCATACTGTTCGTAACTGTCATGTGTTCAGAAATTAATTTTGCAACCACTTTTATTGGCGGTACGAAGTTCGCCGGGTCAGCTAAATAAATAAATAACTAAAAAATAAATTTCAAATCAATACAAAAATCTGGAATTGTAGGACATTCCTAGTTATCCACCCAAGCAGCAAAACTGAGAAGTCTGAGAACGGAATGCAGTCCAGGCAATCCGTCTCAGAACGGAATTATGTTTCGCCTGAAATTCTAGCTGGCGCGTGCTTGTAGTATGCTTTTTAGAACAACTGCTATCAAGTTGTCGTAACTTTTTTTGGAATAAGAGTAGTGCTGATTGGAGCTTGATACTTTGACCATATTGACAATAATCTATATACATATATAAAATGTATCCCTATTCTCCTTGGTCTCGTCAAAACTTAAGATCACCATCATCATCATCATTTCAGTCATAGGACGTCCACTGCTGAACATAGGCCTAGCCTAATGACTTTCATTGGGGGCGGGATTCCCAATGCTCGTCACGCTTGGCAGACGGGTTGGCGAGCGCAGTTTTTATAAGATTTCGCACGAAGATGCTGCTGCCAGTCTCGTGCTACAGGAATTAGTCGCCTCTTACGACACGCCTCCTGTTGACGGTGGGGAAGTGTATTCTTTACGGCCGTCCCCACACGGCATTTAAGATCACCTTCACCTATTGCATCCATCTTTTTTTTAAGTTTTCTAATACTTAGTAGAAGGTTTTTAAGAAAAAAAAATTAAGAAAGTTGCGCAGGAAATAATTTATGAATAAACTTAAAACTGCGAACGATGTCGCGGGCAACAGCTAGTTAAATAATCAAAATAAAAACTATAAACACACTTTTTTACGTACCTATAAGACTCGTCAGAACTAATCAAAGGTTTTACACCTTCGTATTTGGGCTTATTTTGTAAAACTAAAAGATAGTAGTATTTGAACAGTTCCACTAACCAAGTCCTGGCTCCATCATCAGATCAGCACGATGGTGTCAAATTATTGTATTCTCATCTGCATGTCACTTACTGTCAAAACTAATTAAAGGAGTTGTTGGACACCGGATGCCGACCAGTGCCTTGAGCATGATTAGTTTCGTCATACAACTTCGTATTTTTTACATAAGTTTTAGCACTGTTTAAGGCCACTTGCTATACCACATATACATTTAAAGGACGTGGTGAGTACTGGTGAGTTAGGTCAGAATCACTAGTAAATCAAAAAGCAATCTCTTTAGGAAAGTGTTGGGATTTCCCTACAACGGTAAGCATCTGTAATGCGCTAGACATTATTCGTTTCAGTTGGATTTTAATTCGATTTAATCATACAACATTTAATCAAACTTGATACAACCTACACTAAGTCAAAAGGATCATAGAGAATCACTAAGACATAACAAAAGTGAACTCTTTATGATAGTGTTAGGATTTCCCTTACATAACCGGCGATCGTATGGTACGCTAGACATAAGTCGTCTCAATTGCATTTAAATTTAATTCCATTGAGTCAATATTTGTTTACATTATATAGTATTACTTAATCACTACTAGATGGCGTTGTCCTCATTTACATCGCGCAAGCATTTGGTTTTCCGTTTATGATAAGACTCCATAGTAATATTTTGTCAAACATTTGTCTCGATAGATATAGTGTCGTGCTCAGTTACATCGCGCAAACATTTTGTTAAGATAGTTCAAATCTAGTATTTCCCAAAGATTTGTTAGGATAGCTTTAACAATTTTAATAAACACACATTTCATAGATCGAGCTACATTGTGGTTTTTCACAGTAGTTCCAGTTCAAATTATGGCATCCGCAACAATAACATTACTCCAATTATCAAATGTCTTCCCAACCCTTCGCATTCTTCGAACTCGATAAAAGTGGAAATTAGAAAATGTCAGCGATTGCCAATCAGCGCATTCCGACATGCCAATGGCTAATCGAATCTCGTCCCGGAATCTAGACATTCGTGGACAGAACCAGCGGAGTTGCCCATTTGGACACATAAATGGAGTAATTGGCGACATCACGATGTAGGAGGGTTTCAGAGAGGTACAAGCAAGCGTTTTTTTTTGAGTCGCAATGTACCACGAGATGTCGATCTTAAACGAAACTACTAGATTGTGCTAGATGAAATTTGAATGGGAAAAAATTATCATCAACATTGGACGTCCTACAAAAAGATATACTACATTGTCATACTTAAAACAACAAACTACAAAATGAAATATACGTGTCGAGTTTTATTACCTCTTTCTTTTTTTGAAAAGCGAATGGGACACACACCTGCCAATATTATTGACTATGTACTGCATTTCTGCACAATAGGCAAGTTTTCTAAAAAAAATTATTCCGTCATTTAGATTTACAGAAAATGTAGGACACGTATTTTTTCTTTTCTCAATCAAACGTAACGTCACGTCACCTCAAAAATGGCCTACATTGACAATAGTATGGACAGGATCCCATTAACTGGCAGAACCCAATAATAATTGTATCATGGTAGCAACTCTATACACGTAGATAAGATAGCGATTACATTCGAACAAAGACATCACTATTAAACCCCTCGGTTCTGCCCCTACCGATACTCATAACAGTTAATGCTATCAAATACCTCCGGATTTGTATGGATACGGATAATACAGAATATTATATCTGTTTAAAGCTGGCGAGACGCGACGGCGACGGGACGCTAGCGCGACGCCAGTGTTTGTAATGTACTAATTTCTATAGAAGACGACACACAGTCAAGTAGCGTTCTGTATTTGTTGATTTTTTTGTGATTACAACTTTTTAGTGACTATAATGGATAGTGGAAAAATCGAACGTCTTATTAGGAACGTCAACGAAACCGTCCCTCCCGCAGTGTGACATGCACGCCACGCTGCTGCTCCGTCGCCGTCACGCCCCGCCGGCTGTGTGCCCAAGGTTATAAGTGATAACTTAATTTATTTAATCTTATCTAAATCAAGTAGCAACAAGCAGGTACCTAGAAAAATATTTGTTACTTTATTACAAATCTATAAACCACTAACTACGTAATAACTAAATGTAATTAGAAACAAACATAAAACTAAGCTAACATTGATAAGAAAGCAATAATTTTAAAATTGCCTTTTTATGGCCCTGATTCAATTATGAGAGTCGATTTAATTGAAACTATAGTGTGTAATGAATATAGGCTTTTTGCCTTAATTTTTTTTATATTCAATTATGTACCACAATTAAGTACGCCTTTGACGTCTGCATCATTTTTTAAATTAGTACCTGTAACAAAAAATAATCATATTAGTTTGCAGATTCCAATTAAATAAGACCTACTTATGTACATACTACAAAACCGTTTTGTACGTTCGGGCCGATTTCAAATGGTCATTATTTACTAAAGTGCGTAGAAATGTAAATGCATAAGGTTTGAAAACTTTAATGTATTCAGAATGAAACACGAACCATTTTGAAGTAAACATGGAATAGGTACACATAATATGTATTAAGATTTGTGCAGCGCCTTATCCAAAACCAATGCGCCAACAGACTAGTCACTAGCAAGTACCGGCTTCTTTAGTGTGAATGGCAGACCCACTGGTCGTTTGAAATAACTATAGAAACAGAATAGTCAGTTCCGGGAGCGATGCAAGTGTTTGGAGAATCAGTGCCGGTTGATCTGCCACGCTTCTGAATTTTATAAGCACGTGCGTAAAGTTCCTCTGCCTCCATGCTTCCTCTGCATGTGGAGCTGTCTGTCACACTGTTAAACAGGAACTTGTTAAGAGGACCGGTTATAACACTCATAACTTTGCGGATTTTGTGTCTTTTTAGTCTCAGGAGGTTTCGGGCAAGCTTTTTTGATGCCGCTGGAACTACGTTTTTTGATGGCCTGCATTATAAAACTAATTATTTATTTATTTATTTATTTATTTATTGTATAATAGTTACACGAGCATTGTGCCCATTTACATAACTAATCAGTAGGTACATTAAGTGACAAACAAATATGAATCCGACTTATATTCTATGAACACACACATTCACAAAAGGACAAAATCTTACATAAAATCGCCCCCCATTGGTCTGCGAATAGATCGCAGTCGGGATGTAGATCCAGGAGTGCATTGAGGCGCATTTTAATAGTCATAATAGTCATTTATTTAGTATATAGAAGCTTTTACAGGCACTTAAATAAACAACAGGCACGTTCTGAAAATATAACTTTGCCCTACCACCGCTTCGGGACTATATATTGGGTGGTGATGAAATGAAACGTCGCAACAAACTCAGTCACCTTTGTAAGCCTTTTTTACCTACATGAAATAGAGTTACAAGACTTGTAGTAAGTGCGAGTTAAGCAGGTTAAGTCTCTCTTGTCGATTAAATAATCGTCTATTTTATAATACCTTTTTTTCTTGATGTATTTTATTAATGTGAACGTTACTGTTTTTCCATTTTCATCCATATTGCTAAGGAAATATACAGTCAAAGTCGGCACGGCTAAATTGGGCGCTATTTGCTGAGCGAGTAACATTTTCGAAAACTCTAAAAGAGATGATTCTAATTTTGACAGTTCATATCTGTTTAATTTCAGTCCACTCAGCGAGTTCCGTATTTATATTCAGTCCCGCAGTTTCGGGTTTGCTGCCGGCACTCGAAGCAAAGACAAAGTGCCGAACAAAGGCTTTTGGCGAATCTCTCCCCCGCAGCCTTTCTGTTGACGCTAATGCCATCCTACTTTGTACATAGACGGTAAATAAACTAGTTGTTTGGTAAAGTACTTAAATGAGTCGAGCCAATTAAGTTATTTGTAGTAAATCCCTGGCATAAATGAACCTACATCAATGTAGCCAGCAAAATGAGTTAACAATATGTTAAGATTTTCTAATCATACTTTGACAAATTATCCAAGTACAGTAGGATTCACACTATAAGTGTCGTATTGTATTTATTCTGGACTATAGTAATTATTTGATCACTGATTTATTAGTTCTGTTTCTGATCAATTATGCTACTAAGATACAGGTTCTGCTAAGTTATCAAACGTGTCAAACTAGCGTTAAACAAATACAATATTGAATAAATAAACACAATAATGGTATCTCTGTTCAAAACGATGCCTCATTGTAGGTACTAGTTATAGTCAAAAGAAAACTCATTTTGTGTTTGTTAAACAAGTATAAAGAAATACTGACATTTACATTTACGTGGACATTGTTTGGCAATGGTTGTCAACCAGACAGAGACCAAACACGCTAGCGCCATCTGATTGATATTGAACTCAACTTTAAGTCGAAATTCGGTTAAGAAAATTCTGTAGTAGATTGATGAAAAATGGACTGTGTACCAGTGCTATTATCTATCTTCCTGACATAGCTGTCAGGTTAGCGAGGGCGCAAACGTGGAAACTTTTGTGTCTTGTGTCGGACAAGCTACCGATGAATATTTGATTTCTATAGAACCAGTATGAAATCATCCACTCTCTGCGCAAACGTAAACATTTCTTGTGTCCAGTTGCTTCCACTTAACACATACTCACGACGATCACAAAGTGTTCGGTGTCAACAACTGGAAACTAAAAGTGTCTACGTTTGCGCAGCGCCTTAATCGATGTAATAAACCAATCGAGGTAATTTCTCGCAAGTTTTTGATTGCTTATCACGGCTCAATAGAAAAATAATGACTCAATAGATAGTGTAAGTGTGCTACAAATAAATAAGTTCTTTAACCTGTAAATGAGAATATGTAGCAATGTAAACTAATAATAAGTATAATTTAGATAGTACTCTGCACTGCGCTAGAAAACTCAAAATCACTGACATCTCGCTAAAGTACGCTAAAGTAAGACTGGCTAGCCATATTCCCATTAAAATGGTTTGAATTCATATTATGTTTATTAGAATCAACCAATTACAAGGAAAGGAAAAAAAACAGTGACAGGAAAAAAACTGTGATTTACGCCATATTTTTGTAATTGATAATTCTGAATATGCCAGAAGCGTGGATATAGTAACCTATAGTTGACCTAATATTTTTTAACCACTAGGCACAGAAATTAAGCTTAATACAATGCAACAATTTAGTTTAGTATAGGTACCAATTACATAATATTTGTGAAATACACCGAATTTATTAACTTAATTTTATGCAACTATGCTATGTTTTTATACATAAATAATTTTTATCTTTAACAATGACAGTCTCAGTCAGAGGGTCAATTCCCGTAATTTGACAATAGTCGCAATCCGGTGTCGATCCGCTCCCAGTAACATTACGATCCCAAACGGTATTCTCGTAAACCCAAAAAATGCAATTATTGTTCGTAATGCGACTGAAAATGGTAGAAACCAAAATAAGATATTTTTTTGCTCTGTTTTTAGTCTTATTGGGATAGTTTTAATAATTTTACTTCAAATTGAAAGTTTACGAGAATACCGTTTGTGATAGTAATGTTACTGGGACCGGATCGACACCGGATTGCGACAATTGTCAAATTACGGGAATTGGGCCTCAGATATCGTGTCTGTTAACGATGTCCATGTGAGCGTTGCTCTAGCGCGCTTTCTAAGAAGCTTAAAGCGAATAGTGCCCCTAAACTCGACGAATGATAGTATGAATATCGCACGAACACTCATTAAAATACGGTCCATAACAGCGCGCAGTGAAAAGTAGCTGTTACGACAGAGCGACAGTCTTTAAGTAGCGAAAATTAAGGAAAATATTACTTTTCGCATGGACGCAATTGCAAAAATCCTATGCCCAGTTACTCAGTTTGTAGGCTATTTATATTGGCCTATCAATTAATTTTCGTTTTCAAAATTCGTTTATTAATTTTCGACGAATTAAATCACTCGACTGATTTAATTCGTCGGTTAAAAAGAAGAAAGGGAATTAGGATCTTTTGAATGATTTTGATTATTTCAATATTTTTTCTCCTGAAGTATAACTAGTAGCAACAAATGCTATGCTCAGAATGTGTAGGTTTTAACAACTCTTAGCATATTTTTCTAACAAACTGGCATCAGTAGGAGGCTTTACATTTGACGACTATACTCGCCCTAACTTCTGATACCCTTAACTATTATTCATTATGTGGCTATACTAAGATGGCCGTCCAGTCTAATGTATAGGTACGTAACTATATTGTAGTTACAGTTTCCATTAAAGTTAATTAGAATTATTGCGTTGCTATGCGTTCATTACAATTACTCGTAGTTTAGCACGATAATTGAGTATTCACGACCTGAAACTAATGATATGAAATTAACAATAGGCCTTTTAATGACTTCATATATGAAGGCTGAATATTTGCTAGTGAATACAGTATTTAAAACGGTCTATTTCTCAGAAACTTATTAATATTAGCATTTATTTATCTATACAGGGTTACATTTTAAGGTAGTGCCAAATTTAAAAAATAAGGTCTATAGAACAATATAAAAATACTAATTTATCGTAATTAATTTCAGTCGTCGTATTTCTGGAGTAAAATACTTAAAAATTTCCAAAAAAAAAAGGAAACGCGAGATGCGCCGTCATTCATCAGAGATCACAGGCATACGCCGACGCCGCTCCAACAAGAACCTCATGCAGTGCACATACGGTGCAATTTAATCCAGTAATCGTAAATTTTCTACGTATTCTATTTTTCAAATGCAGAATGGACGAATTAAAAATGAAATAAAATGAGTTTGAAAAATTATTTAGTTACTGATTCTAAGTGGTCCCTGAAAAATTGGTACTACCGTGAAATGTAACCCTGTATATTCGCATTTTAGTGTCGACATTACAAGATTGTTTATAAAGGGTAAAAAGAACATGTTTCAGTTTCTATATAATGTATGAATATTTTAATAGATTTTGTGCGATTTTGATGTTGGCCCCATAGTAAAATTTGATTGATATGATGAACTTCAGTCTAAAATAACGGTTTCAATCATGTGATAACTTTTACTCAAAAACAGATCGGAATGTTATGTGTAATGAAACTATACAACTACCCACAAGTGCAGTATACGTGAATTTTATAGCATCCTACAATATTTTCAGGCTTGTTTTGCGAGTTATCACATTTTTATGAGTCTTGTGAGCAATATTTTGTGAAAATATTGTTCCTGTGTGAAGTTAGAACTAAAAAACACTTTTTTCTAGTAATAAAATACTAGTAGTATACTTTTTACTTATACCGCTGCTGTTCAACGTTTTTCTCTAAAGGATATTAAATTTGATGATAATAATGACTCAACTACATACGAGCCAAGTAGTATCAAAGACCAATGAATTTAACCCCTATGACAAACTCAGAAAAACCACATACTTAACGTCTACTTGTCAAATGCTGCGGTTTTACCTTAACGACGTACTCAAGTATTAGCTCTTTCGGCTTTCACGCTACGCGACTTGACAGCACGACTACAGTCCATATTAACCGACTTCTTTGTATCCGCGATCGGCGAATTTGCGACTGCGTCAATGCTGCGACGCGTTTTGAGTCCCCAGAGAGAGAAAAAGAACTCTCCGAGCAGTCTGCTAGTCGGAGAGAACTCTGCGAGCAGTCTACGAGTCAGAGAGAACTCTGAAAGCAGCTTCGCTTCGCATCCGGCGACTTGGCGACTAACAATTTATGGCATCTTTTTGATTGGGATTGAGTTCCAGTGGCAGTTTTCATTTTAGATCGCTAATGCTAAAGAAATTACAGTCGCTCATACTGTGAAGCAACTTCGGGAAAAAGCAACGCCGTTATTGTGCGCGCCAAGTCGCCTAGTGTGAAAACACTCTAATAGAGTTCAATTTTTTAAAGTTTAATTCAATCCAGTTAAATAGAAATCGCAGACGTGCTGGAAATGGCAGCATGCTGAAAAGACAAGCTTCTTTTCTTTAGTAGCTTAAAACTAGGGAGCAACCTAGCTTGTCGTCTTTACAACAATGGGGAAGCAGATTTCCTACTATTGGTACGGTAACAAGAAAGAACTTTGATTAGATTGGATTTGCGATTTTCTAAGTTGATGGAATTACATTTCGATGTTAATAACTGTTATGTATGAACTATGTGGGGTAATCTAAGAATCTATAATGACAGTTAATGTTATATTTCTACCTTACGAAAATGTACTTTGTTAATGTTAATTGCGAACTCGTTGATTAAAATCTATCTAATCTAATGTAAAGTCCTGTGTTCTTAATAGCCTAAAGACATAATAATTACAATCTTTTATGAAGTACGAAAATGTTGTTTAAATGGAAATATATTAATTATTTTATTACTATTACTTTTTGCACGATGCTTACTAACCAAGTAACATATCTATAACAAGAAGATTCTGGCTTTTAAGCCGTTATGGTAAAGTTACTTTTGGATTAAATTTACTATTTGTGTAAGTCAATAAGCTCATAAGTATAATTTATAATTTAGTTACGATGATTCACTTATAACATCTGCTTATACTAATAGTTCCATATAATTATTATACCTAATTTTATGGTTATGTAAAACACTTAATTATGCAATCCAGCTATGACATACGACATTTTTTGTTTTTACCAACTGAACTGTGCCATTATATTCCTTAGCCTACTATTCACTGCCAGATCAGTACTAGCTTTTTTTATACTTGTATTTGGTTAGATACTACGAAATGACTGATTATAGCAGTTCCTTTCCATAAAAAAATTTACACCTTCGTGCCAGTTAGTAGCTCCCATGTATAAATGTATTTCTTGCGTCTATGCTTAGAAGAAGCCTGCACCAGTCTCTCTGGGATACCAGTACTGGCTTCATATAACCTTTGTCTTTACTGAGCTTACGATTTCTAGTTCACTTCAGCTATAACCAGGAGGGTTTCACTTCGAACCAAGGACACGGACATTTAACAATACAATTCAAACATTAATCAGCGAATAACACCTAAACACATTAAATCAACGAACCCTATATCACACAATACACGGGTTACAAAGGAATTTCCAATAAATCTAGAGTTCAATCCGACCTTAGTTTGATTTGGCAAGGTACAATGGAGCAAACTGACTTTAAACTAATATATATTCAGAAGTTCACTACCCGAAGTAATTACTCTAGGAGACAAAAAAGTTGTCCTTTATCTTATGTTGATTGACAACCACAAAGAGAATACTCAAACATCTTTAGATGTTGACACTTCATTATTTTACCTCATAATTGTAATATGACACGCAATATACGTTTATATTTACATTTGCCATTGCGTGTGATATAACATCAAGTATCTTTCTCCAAGCGTTTCGTCTCGTCATTAGTTAGAGTTCGCTTGATTGATCCTATATTCAACCAACTAATTGTTACATTTGCAATAGGCAAGTTTCCTGGGTCAAAAAAAATTATTCTATTTAGTCCGTCAGTTAGATTATCAAAAAATATTAAACCTATATTTTGTCTTTTGTCAATCAAATAAAAGATGACGAAGATAAAGCGCATCAAATTGAGTACGTGACGTCACGCCTTGCTAAAAAGTGTCGCAAGCCGTGACGTTACGCGGAACTTTAAAGGGCTATCTTTATCGGTTTTTGTTTGATTAAGAAAATAAAAAATACGTGTCCAATAACTGACGGACTCATTAGATATTTTTAGGAAACTATCCATTGCCATTAGACCTCCGTTACCTTTAGACAGGGAAACCAGACCACTATTAACCATGCCTGCACAACAAGTATTATCTGAATGCGCAGATACCTCACACACAACGTTTTCTTTGCTCAACGCAAAGCAAGGGTATAATATACGTGCATAGATTTAGAAAGATCAAAGGTTATGTGAAGTATACGTCTGTCTTTTACTTTTTTTTATAACTCCATATACTTTTAATGAAAGGATACTCAAAGTTTAAATGGTCACAATGACGTTTTAACACAATGATATGGAGTCACACTGAGAGACAATGGAGTCACAATGGGGCAAATTCCGCTATGGGCAAAAATTTGTGGAATGAGCACGAGCATTTTGTAATTGATTTATAAATGTTTATCGGTTATCTAGTCACCAAATTGGAATCTTTGGTTACTTTAGGGTTTAATGCTTAGTGCGATTGTTGTAAGAATTTATTATTGACAAATTATAAATATAACGACAAAAATAATTTCATCTCTAAACATTCGATTATAAAGACATGCATCATGAAATAACGCTTCCAAGAAACGGTCATCAAAATGACATCAAGCTTGCGTAACGATGCTGTGTCGACAAAATGTAATAATACCGCAGTATAGGTACCTACTGTGTATGTACAATAAAGTAATTAGGGAAGTAATTAGGAATGGTGGTGAATACGAATATGAGATATAAATGTATGTATTGGGCAGTTGTCTAAAGCCACGATTTCCATGACAGGACAAACTTTTCGATACAAACTTTCAGGGTCACAGGGTTTAACAGGGGTGACAAAATTTAAAAAATAAGATCTAAGAAACAATATAAAGAAGCGTGTTAATCGTTATTATTTTCAATAATCGTATGTTTCGAAAAAAAATACTTTAAAAAATATCCGATAATAGTCATTCATCAGAGGCGCGTACGACGAGCCTACAAGGACCAGGCAGTGCACATACGGTGCTATTTTTTCATGAATGAGGCTAATTATCCGCCCGTACGATTTTTAACAGTGGATAGGAATGATTAAATGTGAATTATTTTTTGGTTTTTTGCATAGTTCCATTATAGTACTGATTCTGAGCTACTTCTAAAGATTTGGCACCCCTTTGCAATATAACCCTGTACCTAACTACCGCACGATATTAGTATAAAAATTAAAAACTTAGTAAAATTTCAACTTTAGTAGGTATTTATCACTGACTTCTATGACGTTCTCGTTACACTCGTGGATTGAATAAAAAAAAGCATATTTCCTAAGTATAATGTCATGAAATTTGAACATTCATTAGTCTTAGTACGATAAACCCTTAATACCCAGGTAAATGAGGGGTAGCAGGGATATCGTGAAATCCCTTGGGAAACCAAGAAATGATTATAAAGACAAGAGGTAACAAACTGTAATATTAGCCTCATTTTGCTTTAATGCTTTTATTTTTGAGCAAGTGGATTTTAGTATTAGGTTATTTTAATTATGTATGTACTAAAATTGTTCTTATAATTTGAAGAATTGTTGATAATTACTGTGATTTATTATGTCAGCTTATTGCAATCCACTTCTGGACATAAGCGCGTAAGAGTACGATTTTCCGCTTTTTTCATCCATTCACTGCCAGCCATCTTCTTGAGACGTCATCGATCTGGGGGGCGTTCTACACTACGTTTGCCAAGACGTGGTCTCCACTAGAGAACCCCTTTACTACCTTTCATTAGTTCTGCGACAGATGTGGCTGGTCCACTGTGATTGAAGATTAAAAAAAAAAAACCTATTCTTACTGAAAAATCTAGTGAAATGACAAAATACTGTCTTTTTGTCAGTAATACCTACTAATATCCATGTCCAAAGCTATGGTCTCTTTATCAACGTCTTTAGTATCATGTTCACGCCCAAATTCTCGCATAAAATTTTGTAGTCCTTAGGAAAAACTACAAATTCTTACTTCCACAAGGATTTACAACTCGACAGATCTTTTCAATGGAAAAGAGGAAACTGTATCAAAACGCTTTCAGTGCGACGGAATCTTCTTACGGAGAGACGAGACATCGGAGGAGGTAATCCGTATTATCCAGCCCAGTTCGAATGCTAAAGTAAATCCGCATTTAATTCGCATGGATTGCGTTTAGCTGTCGGAAGACGTATTGACTTGGTATATTTAGTAATGACGCGACCTTTATTATACTTATGTTACTATGTTTTTCTTTTTCCAATAATTACACTTATCAACCAGCCGCAAACTATGGAGAGAGTGTACTATCAATGTATATTCTATCGTTACATCTATATATATATATATAAATGATCCATTTTTCCCTTGGTCATCGCATCACGCGTGAACGGATGGAACAATTTCGCTAGTTCTTGATCCCTTTTTCCCTTGGTCATCGCATCGCGCGTGAACGGATGGAACAATTTCGCTAATTCTTGATCCCTTTTTCCCTTGGTCATCGCATCACGCGTGAACGGATGGAACAATTTCGCTAATTATTTTTTGATGTGTTAATTATAGTCAGCAGAAGGTTCTTTTGAAAGAAAAAATTAAGAAAGCTGGGCAGTTTTTTTTTTATAAAAGACTACGCGAACTATGTCGCGGGCAACAGCTATACAAAATTTAATAACTCAAGAACCGCTGGACCGATTTTTATGTATTTACCGATAGTTACCGATTATTGTTGTATTGGTCTCCGTCCCTAATACTCGTAGCTACAGAATAACTATCAAAACATCGAAAAATAAATTTATAAACATCCTAGACTCAGGTACAAATGCTCGTGCTGGTACAAATTAATCAGCAACCGCTAATTTTATGGCCGCTCACCATATATGCATGCAAAGAAATAATAAATTGTACGTATTTACATTTAACGTTTACCTTCATTTTGTATTACACATATTATATTGTAAAGGATTTCCAAGATCAAGACTAACAGATTACATAAGCACCTACATGACCTATTCCAACTTCTAACACAGGACCTATGACGTAATGAGACATTGACCTCTACGGTGGCTCATAAATCATGCTTTATGGAAGTACACAATATTATTGCGTTTGACACGTGATAATAACATAATTCTTGCAATAAAACTTATCTACGGTGATAAAAAGCAAGTCGTGACCAAAGCAATTGAAGTGTGGTTTAAAAACAAGAATTGCTAAAAACACGTTGCTACGCGATTCTGTGTATCTTCTCCAGATGTACTGAAATACTTTCCGGTGTAATTTTTTACATTTCAGGACTCCGGAGCAATTTCCCCTTTTATAATAGTTGTTCTTTAAATGAAGGTTGTCTGAACGAGATGGCTTTTAGCGAGAAGGCAGTCTAAATTGTCACTGTAATTTTTTATTATAGCAATTACATGCTAGTTATACTCAAGTTATTATTTTGAGTTTTTTATAATCTTAGATATCACCTAGTAAGTCTTATTACCCGCGCATTCTATACATACATTATGGTCAACAACTTTTGTTCTATGGCTTTTAAAAAATGTTGTATGGCAAGAAAACAATTTACAATTTCTCATGTCATAGATCAAACATTAGCCATAATGTATACAATGTGTGGTTACTAGGTGACGTAGTCCTTAAACGACAACCAGAATTACCTCGTTTTAAACTCATTTTACATTGTAAAATTACTTATTTTACTGCCATTTATTACAGCGTGGAAGTCAGCGAGTGTTTTTATTCTTCTTTTTTTTATGGCGATACACCACTGACCTGAAATAAATATGGACTTGGCTGTTTCAATCAAATAAAAGCTAATTTTTGAAGCTAAATATTCTTAATTAAACTTCAGTCTCTATTTTGCTTTACCTCTTTGAAGCTGACATTGGCGAAGTTATCTGACCGTTTTCGGACGGGCACGATCACCGAAAACCATTTAAAAAAAAATAATTAAGGACTCAAACCCGCTCTTTAAGCAAAGCAGTGATTTTGCCAATGTTGAGTGTTTTCTTGATATAGTGTTAACAATAAATAATGAGTGTTTAGTTTTTATTGCTTTTCTTGGATTCAGTGAAGGTTACTCTTCCCGTAGAAACAGGTTTCAAGACGCTATCGGGACTAAAGCAAGTTGTCTTGAGACAAGTCACTTGACACTCGATGCGGCGTTGAATACAATGATATTTCAATAGTTTCAGATCTTTATCACTTTATCAAATATTAGAACACAAACTACACCAAACTTGCACTCTAAAGCTCTTTATATGATAAATAAAAACCATTAAAATAGATCGACCATGCTTTTCGTTCGACTACCCCCACCGAATCTTCCTTGATAATATTATTTGATCCCATCAAGTGTCATCTGACAGATGCTAAAACTCGCCACATCAGCAAAGCACAGCGCGTTCCGTTTTTTCTTTGACAATATTGTCATCAATTATTCCTAAACAAAAAATCTGTTTCGAAATCATGCAGTTACAGTCGTATCAATACGCCACACAAGCTGAAAGGCCACTTATCTTATCGTAGCCGTTTCCTAACCGGGAGATACCGCGCGCTGCTAAAATAATTAATGTCACATCCAGCGTGCCCACGCAGATATTTTTCCTGGAATTTATACGCGACGCTTAGTTCTTCAATTTATTTAAACACTTATTTTTTAAATGAAAACCCTAAGTAATTCGACTTTTAGTAGAAAAACACTTTTTATCGCGTATCATCGATGTTTCGCAAAAACAGTTTTTTGTGGAGTTAGCGGTTTTTCAACACAACATCGACGTAATATAGTAATTACACATACTGATAGACTGTGTTCAGATTGTTGATAATATTCTTGAATAGTACCGACGCATCTACCCTTTTCATTCTCCAGAAAAAACTTATTAGAATCTTAGCCTATATAAAACAGACTGAAAGCTGCAAACCATACTTTCAAAGGTTTAACATACTCCCCCTGCCATGTATGTACATTCTAGAAATGTGTAAATTTGTTAGGAAACACCCAAACTTATATCAAGACCGCGCTAATCTACATTACTCGCTAAGATATAAAAATAAATTGATTCTACCTACTGTCCGTCTAAAGATTCATTCTTCCAGCCCATACGTTATGTCCATACGAATTTACAACAGATTGCCGGAGTCTATGAAAAATGAAGTAAATGATTTAAAATTTATAAAACAATTAAAATTAATGTTAATAAAAAAATGTTATTATACAATAAACGAATACTTAAATGCCTAAAAATACTATTTATTTGATTATGTTATTCAATAAATTATTCAATAATTATCATATGATTTCTTAATTATTTTAATTCTTTACAACTTCTTAAAATAAACAAATTGATCTAATTATGCATGGCGTCATCCTCTCTGCCCACAATACCTATCTTATTGTTGTGCCCTACAGGGTCTATAATGATCTATTTTATGTATCTAATTATAACACCTGTGTAACATTATAAAATGCAATAAATATATTGAATTGAATTGAAAAAAAAAAAAAACTTGGAAATTACATTATGTAGTTTCCGTTTTTTATTTAAACTAATATTTTAATAAATATACGGGACTGGGAGGTACTAAACTAGTTTATATTTACAAACTGCTCGCTGATTCGCAAATATATGTTCTTAAGGATCTCTAGTTTACATTTCCAGAAGTTTCACGGGCGTTGGCCACGTTGTTTGAGAACAAAGTTTTCTTGTTTAGACTAAGCTAAGCGCTCCGCCAGCCGACGCCATCGGGCAACTTTGACACTGTTTCAAATAAGAAATAAAGTTTTAATAAAACGGCATCGATCAGATTTTATTACATTTATTTTTGACAAATCTCAAAAATACCTATTGGAAAACATAACGGTATTGGAGACAGGATAAGGTTTCCTATGATTGTTGCGGTACCTAAAGCCCTGACCAAGTCGATGTCATTACAAGAGCTGCTGGCAGAACACAATCCCGATGGATCAAAGTAAAATTATGTCAGGATAGATAAAACCAGTAAAAAATATTTTCGTTTTTTGGCCAGACTTGTGAGGCTACCTAATAATAATACCTCATTAGAAGTCTATTATACGAGTAAAAGAGATGGTAAATTTCGATTTTACAGCCGAAACTTAAAAGGAAAAGTAACGTGCTGAAAATCTTCGGATCGGCTGACGAGAAGTCCTACTACGAAAATGTTTCGTTCATTCGGACGTATAAAGCTAACAAATTTAAATACTATCTACTTGTGCCGAGCCTTAGACAATTTATGAACACCAGAAAACGGTAGTGTTTTTTTACCCGGCTAGTTTCAGATGTTCATATATTTTCAAAGGATTGACACAAGAGAAGCGTAATACGTCCTCCTTCTTCTTCTTCTTCATCTATACGGTCAATCCAGGTTGGCCAGCCATTGCTTTGGAGCCCAGTGTCCGCTTTCCTTGATTTTCTCCTCCACTTCGCGAGGTCTTGAGCGTCTCTAGTTGTGAGATCATTGGCACGCATGTCAGCCCTCACGACGTCAAGCAAGGTTTCTTGGGTCTACCCCTTTTGCCAGGACCTGGCGGTGGCGGCATCGCCAGACATTTGTTTCTCACGTAGCTAACCGGTTTTCGCAAAACATGGCCATACCAGCGTAAGCGACACTCCAGCAGTTTGTCTGCAATATCACGGACACAAAAGCTACCGCGGATGCGCGAGTTCCTCTTGTGACAAACTATGACTGAAACTAGCCGTGTATAAAACATAACTGTTAGGCTGTATAGGAGTTAATTCCATAGTCTTAATTTTTTTTTAGATGATAGAATGGTTGTCTTTTTCTTCCTGTTTTCTTGTTCATGGCTAAATGTGCTTTACGAATTACATAGTTAATTAATCAGAAATTCTCAGTTTACTTCATCAAGAAAACCTAAACCTCAACACAGGCAAAGCAAATCTCAGATGGCGCCAGCGCGTTTGGCCTTGTCACTGATCAAGTAACCACTACATTAGTCATGACAACCAATGTCCACGTTAATGTCAATGAGTGATTTTTTTTAAATTCTTGTTAAATTAACACAAAAGGTATTTGCTAATGACTTAAACAATACACATTGTTAAAGTATTGTCGACCGAAAAATCACGTAACTCTAGGTGATTTACCTTTTGGATTTAACTTTTGTGTCACCGTTATCGACTGTCGATTCGTTATCGAGGGGTTCTGAACTTTAGCATCATCAGACATGCTAAGTACCTCCGAAAAAGCTTTCTATAATAAATAAATAAATAATATAAATATTAGACATCACATACATTGCTCTGCAGATCTTATGGTAAATAGCTAATGCACAGAAATTAAACGACGGTACCACAACACCCAGACCCGAGACAGTATACTTAGAAGAGTTATTTTTCTACATTGACCGACCGGTAATCAAACCTGGGACCTCTCGGCTACGGAGGTCGAGGAGGTAATGGAAGTTTTATCACAGAATACCTAATAAGCAGTACTAGTTTTATCCAGGGAATTCATGTAAACCCATCAGGGATGCACGATGGTCTTCCTGCGACTGCAAATTCGACAAATACGGATATAAAAAACATAATCAAATCATCAAATCTTAATCGACTTTCGTAATCAAACAAGGATATGTTTTATCAACGTGTTATCTCTTTCGCTTTATCTATGAGAACAAATAACGTGAAGCCAGAGCGCAACCAGTGACTCATTCATTACCGTTTCTCTTATCATGTTATTATGTTTCTTCATTAAATTTTATGTACTACAACATAGAGGAGTTATTAACTTGAGTGACAACTAAACCGCGACAGTAACATTAATTACTGAAAGAGAAATATGTTTTTAATAACTGAAGTTATGAAAACAGATACACTTACTAGGTACTCATAAAAGTGCCGCGCCTTTATTTTAAAAAAGACTTATACTTTCAACAAATATGTTTTACAGTTCATTGCTTTGATTCATTCATGATAGGTGGCCCTGAGGTGAGACCCGTGTCTTGCAGTCGGACATATACATATACATAAGCTTACTTAGGTAGGATAAGATAAGATAATTTTTATTTACGTAAACATGTGTGAGATATACAAAGCAAACATACTTTACTAAGTTCATTTTGTCTCTATATGGACAAGATTATGATACAGTATGTTACTAACGAAAGGCGTTCCCGTTTCCCCTTAATACTATAGCGTCCGTATAGACAAAAAAAAACATTTAAAACAAAAATGATTTTAATTGAAAATTTCATCAAAAATAATGAACGTCCGACCCTTTTCTTACCGTGCGAGCAAGATAGAAAAGCGAGGTTGCCAGTTTGCGCATTGTAATAACGCTAGTTGCTATTCCGCGTTACTATTTTGATTTTTAATAGGCTAGGCGTTTTTTTTATTTTTTACTTTTTTGATATTGAATTTTTTATGCTTCTTTATGTTTTTTTTATATCTATTACTGATGTACATAGACTGGCTGAAGAGAACGCCCTCTGTTAATTTACATACTGTATATTAAGTAGAAGATTATTTATTTGATCACTCCTGTGTAATTTAAATGGCATCAGTTAAAGCAGCAGAATCAAATTCAACCAAAACTTAGAGATGTCCAGTTATTCCTCAATATTGCCTGTTTTAAACAAAAAAAGAAGAGACAGTGAATCAAAACAAATAATACAATATTTGATCAATGTTAGACCCTTGTTAAACTACCAAAGGCACGATTTCTGTGAAACATTCCCCAACCAAAGTCAATCATCGTTCAAGTTGCTTTTATTAATAAAAGAACGCCGAAATGAATCATCCGTACGTGCATCGCACGCGTCGCATATCAATGTCACAGGATATTACGTGATACTTCGCGCTGTTCGCACCATTTAGTACTCTCATAGAGACGAGAGACGAGAGGAGAGACCCAACAGGAAAAGTACCGATAAGTTTTTAAAGTGACGGACAGTTACATCACTAATTTACTTAAGGATACATTTTGTAGGGCTACTACCGAGGAATGTAAAAGGAGTTTACTTTAAGAAGTAGCTGTAAAGTGGAGAACCACAGATATCGTTTTTTAATTATTAAATAATAATAAATAAATATTAAACAACTTTACATACATTGCTCTGATCCTATGAAAAGTAGCCAAAGCACTTGTTTTACAGAAATCAGAAGCGACGACGGTACCACAACACCCAGACCCGAGACAATTATTTGTAATTTCTTGTTAGGTTATAGTTATTGATTTTAAAACACTTTTAAAAAATGATAAGTCAAACAAGCAGTTGAGACACTAGCGCCATCTAATTTATATTTTTCTGACGTTTATTTGGACGATTCCCAGTAATTATACCAGAGGCCTAATTCCCGTAATTTGACAGTAGCCGCAATCCGGTGTCGATCCGCTCCCAGTCACATAACTATCACAAACAGTTTTCTCGTAAACCAAAAAAATGCAATTATAGTTCGTAATGTGACTGAAAATGAAAGAAAACAAAATGAGATATTTTTTTGCTCTATTTTCAGTCGCATTGGGATAGTTTTGATAATTTGACGTCAAATTAATAGTTTACGAGAATACCGTTTGTGATCGTAATGTTACTGGGAGAAGATCGACACCGGATTGGACTACTGTCAAATTACGGGAATTGGGCCTCAGTTATATTCCCAGTATTACCATTCAACTTGTATTCATTAGTAAGTAGTACTTATAGACACAAGTATGTTTGTAAAATTCGATCTTACCGATAACATTCTATGTTAGACCACTCTGCGCTTACTGCTGCATAGGTTAGATTTGCTTAGACCACTAAAACATTGGAATATTAACCCAAAATCCTATCAAAACATTGACCATAATAATGCTAACGTAACTTTCAACACCTAGTCATACACAGCCGATATATGGTTATTTATTCCCCCCCCCCTTCTCCATAGTGTAAGTAACATTTATCGAAAACCTATCGATTAAATAGCTTTTAGTTACTAGCCAAGATAGAAATAAATAATTATATTTATGACAATAATATTGATCTGATTCTGATTCTAGGTCTGCGATGGCTGAGTGTTGTCAATAAAGACATGGAGAGCAGCAATCTCACTGGAGAAGATGACCAAGACAGGCCAAAATGGAAGAAAAGACCACAGAAGCGTAGTTGTAGACGAGATACACGCTCGGAAAAATAAAAAGGTTAATTTAGAATTCAATTTAGGTACAGTCAACGGCAGGTCAAACAACCCAAAAAGTTAAAGTTCATTGAACCGATTTTCAACTTTCAAGTCCGACGTTAACGTTTTGTAGTAGGTTGACGAGCAGTCCTAATGGACAACATATGCTAAAGCACTTACGTTAGCGAAATCAGAAACAACGACGGTACCACAACACCCAGACCCGAGACAACATATGGAAAGGTTATTTTTCTACGTTGACCGACCGGGAATCGAACCCGGGGCCTTAGAGATAGCGCCACCAAGCTCGCCTCTCGACTAGGTCGTCAACTGCTTGAGCTGTTGTCTGCACAAATCAATGGTGTAACATGTTCAGTCCTTCCCACGATTCGATTAATCGCCCACACGGAGCTGAAATCATGTTTCATCATGCCGCATCGTTAGTTTGGTCAGTTTAGTTTTAGTTAGACCCGTCCCGAAAGTTGACCCGAACTTTAACCGCATCCCGTCCAGCCCTTCTTGAACCTTCAATACGTCACTGAAAGCCGGCCGGGAGACATTGATTAATAAGACAAAAGATAAATAGCAATATTACAATGCTTTGTCACATAACAATTTTTTTTAGTTTTATGTTTATCCATATATTATGCTGTTTCATTGGACTCATTGGACATCAAGTAGAGTTGTAAAGTGTCCGCCACGTTATAAATGTCTGACCAATATGACCGAGCAAATTGGACATTCTCTCAATGTGACCGGACATTTTGGACATTTATTGTCACTAACGTCACAATAAATTCTATTGACAAACTATAAAAAAAATTTGGTCACAAATAAGTGCATTATTATAAGAAAGACAGGCTTTAGTAGTGATGATCTATAACGAAATGAAAATTCTAAAATTAATTTATCTTTCTGCACGACCAGCTGCAGTGACCAACTGCCACCAGCAGTGACCAGAAAAGCGTCACGCGCAAGTTTTTGTTTTTGTTCAATCCAGATTAAATTACGTGTTTTATTGTATGTTTTTATTGTCAAATACATAACATTTAAGATTTACTTTAGAGGAATTCTTCTTTATTTTTATGTGTCCAATGTGACCGAGCATTTATCATAAATGACGGACGCTTATAGCATATGACCGTCAATTTGCAACTCTAACATCAAGTCTATACGACCAATTCTTCAATTCAATTCAATTAAATTAATTCAAGTAAATTACACATGATTTTACAGAAAGACGTACAGTCTTTCTGTAAAATCATGTGTAATTTACTTGTATGGTGTGCAATAAAGAGTATCTATCCATCTTCACGTTAAGTTACTACAAGCCAAATAGTGGTAGTATAGTGAGGAATATTACAGGCATATTATTTATATGCTGATTTATAAACAAAAAATATAAGTTTGTATTAAAATTCTTTGTAAATCTGACATTTTGGCGCGTTTTCTATCAGTTATTGAGAAAAGTACAATTCAAAGTGAGATGAATTTCTTTATTTAATAAAGCTAGTGTGTATGACTGAAATACATAATTCCAATTATACAGATTAATCTCTTCTAAAGTCTAACAAATGGTCACGCAATAAACAGATTTCCCGTGCTGCAAAAATACCGAAAACTTGCGTGTAAAATCTCGTGTCTGGGTTACCGTTACACGTCATATGTGCCGTGATATCGAAACGCACATAAATAAGTTGTCAATTTTGTCAATTTTCCGTGCGCAAAAATTGGTTTTGCCAGCCGATGTCATGAATATTCTCCGGCGACCATAACTTCGTATCCAATTTTCTCGCAGTGACGTGAGCGGAGAAAGCAACGCCCCCGGAATAATAAAAATTATATGCTCTAACAACGCAAAGGAAATATCGCCCGAAGCCTTTTCTAGGTTTTGGTATAGCTAAAAATAGTGCGGTCAATATTTCAGAGACAGACGTACAGAATATAAATATCGCTAACTACGCAAAACGAAATATCGTTTGGAGGCTTTTGCTACATTTTACGAGAACAAAATATTTAATACCAAATAATCACAACAAAAACAAAAACATCACTGAGCTGGAAATATCATTCTACATTCCGCAATTTAAGTAGGTACGAACTCTGAGAAAAACTACTTACCTAAAATCTATATTTATAAAAGAAAGTCGGGTTAGTTACACCATTTATAAGTCGAGAACGGCTGGACCGATTTTTATGATCTTTGCTTTATTGAATTTGTCTCCGCCCCGAGTAGCAGAATAACTATTAAAGTCTAAAAATTCACAAAAAAAAATGTATAAAGAGGCGGTACGAAGTTCGCCGGGACAGATAATCTTTAAATAAAAGAGCTAGCTCGCTCAAAAAGCTAGCTTACATTATGTAATTTGTTCCCAATAATACTTACATTTATAATAAAGAGATTATAATAATCAGATAAATTTAAATTAAACCAACGATAAAAGAATACATGTACGTAATACATGTACATGAGGTTACAAATTAATTTTATAAACTCGCATCTCTTAACTAAAAGTTGATAATGCTGATTTCAAAACTTATTTTATCATGTTAGATAAAATTATTTCCTTAATCAAGTAGTAAAGACAGCAATCAATCGACACACTTAAGTATAGAAACTCAAAACGTATTTTTTTATTTATGGTATAATCTTTAACAATCACACGAATTTTCTGGCTCTAAACTAACCAGATCTGGTAAGTACACTATGGAAACTAGATAACTGATGATGATAAACAGACATACATATTTAATATATATTTTATTTATTTGGACAACCAACAAGATCATACACCATAAAAGCTAAAAGTTACAAGATTAGTGACGCAAGCGATGGTGCGGCCTTAACTACAGGTTGCCAAGGAAAGCAAACAAAGATAGTTGGGATTGGGAGAATAAGGCATCCCTTAGCTTAAAAATGTTAAAATTAATGACATCTATGACCCACGTTCGTGCTCATCACATAAATATAATTTTCACCTTGCTGGTTTCGAACCCACGACTGTTGATTTTGTAGTCCGCCACTGACCAGTCGCCAGTCATATTATTATACGTCATTGAGCAAACACAACACAGAACTAAAACGCTCATTGAGCAAAAACAAAAGCGCATTATTTGTTTTACGGCCCATAAAAATAGCCAGAACGCATTTGAGGTTATCTTAAAAATTAATAACAATACCGGCGAGACGCGTTTGTGGCTTTCATGATTTTAACCACCACGATTTGAGGTTAATCATAAAAGTCGTAACTAGTTATGAACGTATTATTTTTATTAGTTTTTTAATCACGCATTCGAGTTCTAATTCTTTATCACAATCGTCATTCGCAATTACATAGAACAACCCTTAAAAGCAAGCCAAAGGTGCTAACGTCAACATTGTGTGGGGAGACAAACCATTTTCATGAATATCTTCGCCTAAATAATTCAGCAAATCAATCTACTTTCGTAATTGTCAAGCTTAATTGTGTTAAAATGTACTCTGAGTAAGTAATCAATCTTGTTCCAGCAAAGTACGTCAGCTTTAGTTTCCGATCCTTGTTAAACCGAAACAGTGATGTTTAATCACTCGGAATCGATAATCCACCGATCATGACACAAAGTAGGAACAAGCAGAAAGATCGTATATGTCTGTTTTGTACTAAATATAAAGTACCCATACAGGGTTATTAGTAAAACATCAACTATCTCCTAGAGGCTGATTCTGGTGCTCAAATACAACATTTTTTTTGGACCAACATTGAATTCTAAAAAAAAATCTTCGCTGCTGTAACTAACAACCTTGTATACAGCAGAGACCAGGTGACCTCAACTATGAAGTGGTTTGAGCCATACTCTACCACGCGGGCCCAGTGTGGATTAATGGAGGAGTGTTGTAAGGCCAGTGACTTAACCTTACTGTCAGATGTTATTAAGCCGTCCTTAGGCCTCTGGCTAGGCTTCATGACCAGAATCAAGCGATATCAGCCGGGACCAGCTTGTAACGTGCCTTCCGAAGCACGGTGATGCTTGTAATAAATGTCACTAAGTATGGTTGGAATGTTCAACCACCCAATCACAACCGCGGCGTAGGTGGGTTAACGTTGGTCACTAGCACCTAGAACTCTATTATTTTTTCCTTGGCTTAATTCACAGAAAAAAAGTGACTTACGAGTAGCATCTGCGCGCAGGTTATAGGAAATAGTACTTGTACTATTTATTGTTGTGTTTATTATTGTCGGTAACTCTCAATAAACAAACGCGATTTGAGAAGCATTGACAAAGCTTACTAGATTTTTTGCGCTTAGTTAGAAGCGGGCTTGCTGTTCCTATCTACTTTATGATCTTGTCATTTGGCTTCGGATTATGTAGTCCACAGCAATCAGTCTAGCAGGCGTGGACACAAAATGACAAAATACAAATTCGCTGTATTTGCACATTTCAGTTTGATTTCGAACATAGAAATTGTATGGATTTTTCCTTCACAATACTATGTAAATCAATATCATCATCATCATTATCCTATCCCCAAAGAACACCGAAGAGCACGATGTCTAGTTTTTTCATCCAGCCACTGCCAGCTATCTTCCTAAGGTTCATCGAGCTGGGGGACGTCCTAATGTTTGCAGTAACGTCGTCTCCATTCGAGATCCCATTTCCTCCACCTTACATCGGTTCTGCAACAGATGTGGGCCCACTGCCACTTTATCTGGCTTTATTATTAGATTGGATCACGATATACTTTTCAGGAAAATCCCAAGTTTCCCAGCTATACGTGAAAATATCTTACCATTAAGTTACAAAATAACTAGGTATTTGATTTTGTGGACTGGAGCCAATTTCTTTTTCATTAATAGACGATTAACAATTCTAAACGATTCCTATCAATCGCGGCGCTGGCGCGCATTTTAAATGTTTTCTGATTTTTCTGGTGTCCACGGAAGATCAGCGTTAAGGTACCTTTTTGGTTCCTTGACATATTGCTGAGTGGAGACCATTTCTAAACCACAAATTTTAAGATAAAATTGTATTTTTTACTTTTGTTTCATGTTCCCAACTATGTGTGGTTTCTGAATAATTATTTTATTTTTATTCTATTCTTAAAATACTATCCATTACCGTCCATTACACTAGGTATTACAAGATCTGCAAACTGTAATTATTAAGTTATGTGGGAAAAGTTCCAAATGGCTCAAGTGGAGCCGTTTTAAAAATATGGTCTTATTTAATTTGCCGTCTCTGGTGACATAATTCTCTGACCTACGCTAACACGATTATCGACTTGCAACCCGCAGAACACACAACACTACGATACTAAACTAGACAATTTACGCCTTAAAGATGCAGGGATATGGTTCAGTTTCAAATGACATTGTAAGCAACTGTGGATGGCATTGCGTTATGAAGTGAATCGTATTAGTTTTGCACAACTTGAGCGGGAATTGCCAAGTCGATGAAATTGTATGGAACTTTCGTTAAACCCTGCTTAAAATCGATGCACCAAGAAATAAATACAAACACCGAGATTTTGTACAAGAATATCAACAAAGCCTTCTTTAAAATACCTTATTTCGACGAAATGTCTGAAAAGGTACTGAATCATTTGACAGAAACAAATTTGCTTCAATAATATTAACCTGTGTCAATCCATCCGCGTAGGTAATTAGATGATCTGTGTATTTGGACCCAGAACATGGTAAACATTCAAATCCTTTCAGTTGCGTTTCTTATGAATTAGAAAACTAACAGTCACCTAGATTGTTCACAAACTTTGACGCTTTATTTTTTTAACGCCCGGGATTTACTTTGTCTCTAATGAAGCTTGACGACCTCCGTAGCCGAGAGGCGAGCAAGCCTGACTTGGCGTCGCCATCTCCGAGGTCTTAGGTTCGATTTCCAGTCGGGTCGATGTAGAAAACAAACTTTTCTATATTATGTCGGCTGGGTGTTGTCGTACAGTGCTTTAGTTACTTAAGGATCAGAGCAAAGTATGTTATGTTGTCCAATATATTTTTTTTATGACGTAACTTATTTATAATGAAGTAACGTTATTAAGTTGATCACCATCAGCCTATGAAGTTCACAGCCTCACACAGCCACAGCGAGCGGCTTTGGGCCCTTTGCTTGTCTAGGTCGTCAGTACACCGGGTGGGAAGCCTGCCCACGCTACGTCTTTCATTTGGCGCCACTCGAGTACATTTCTACTCCAACGATTGTCAGCTCTGCTAGTGTTGTGGCCTGTGCATTACCACTATAGCTTTAAAATGCGAAGAGTTATAATATTATATCAGTGCGTTTTGTTTTTTTACGGATCCTTATCTGAGATTTTATCTCGTTAAGAAACGCCAAGCATAGCTCTCTCCATAGCACGCTGGTTGACTTTAAGTGTCTTTGGAGTGGATTAGTCGAATAGTCGGTATACTAAAGCATAAACAAATGAATAAACAGCACAACTATTTAAATCAATGTTCAAGAGTGTAGAGTCAAATATAAGGGTTGCCCCAAATCCACTTGAAACCGCCGAGGCGACATTCTTGACTGAGTTTTTATTAAGTACTTATTGAATGTTTATATTTCTCGAGGTACGGTTTCGATATCGTGTGACTTGAGTTAGGTTTTTAATTTCTTTTCATTAAATAACTAGCTGTCCAGGCGAACTTCGTACGGCCTCGTTTTTGTTTTCGTTAATTTGTGTGTGTTGTTTGTGAATTTGTCGTGATGTTTTAATAGTTATTCTGCTATTCGGGACGGAGACAAATCCAAAAAATTATAAATCATAAAAATCGGCCCAGCCGTTTTTATAACGGTGTAACTAACCCGACTTTGTTTCATATATATTATAGATACTAGCTGTCCCGGCGAACTTCGTACCGCCCCTTCATACATTTTACTTTCGTGAATTTTTCCGGTTTTTAAATATTTATTCTGCTATTCGGGGCGGAGACAAATTTAACAAATCAAAGATCATAAAAATCGGTCCAGCCGTTCTCGATATAACAAACCGGACTTTATATATAGATAGATAAGAAAAGATTAGTTGATTTATAAATCTTTATGGCACAAAATTACAAAATTTGAACATACATTGTATCGGCATTATAGAGCATTATTAAATGGCAAATAGGTTGATATAAAAAAATGTTTTTACATGTTCTATGTTCCGAAAATTTATAAAGATTATTATAAAATTGCCTTTATAGACAAATTAACGTCTAACCTAGACGAAAAATATCGTGGGTGTGCAAACACAATTTTTCTATTCAAGGATCCGTATTAAAAAGCATCTAAGTACCTACATTTTTTTGTTAGAGTCAAGTGTGATTACCAGCAAAATGGTTGCTTAAAGAAATGTGAATAAATTCTTGACACTAGTATTTTAAATTTAACTAAGTTAAAAGAAAAACTATCACAGCTATGTAGACTTCACAAGTTACCGACTAAACTTTGTAAAATGTCCTTGCAGAAGTAAATTATTTAAATTATGTTGTTTAATAAGTAAAACATAAAGCAAATTCTGACAGAAGACAACGACTTCCTACATTGCACGTGGCCCGACACGGACTTGACCGTTTTTTCCGTGCTATTGACAAATTTGAAAATTTTTTTAAGTCCAATGTTACGCCACTGCAGTATCAGCGGCCCGTTACAGGTCTCAATACTAGCAAAAGAATATAATAATCATACACTGTTCCTAGTTGATCACTAGTTGTTATCTAAAAATAATAACTGACGTCAATTCTGTTACCTACGATAGGTTTCTTTGAGTCATATCACGAGTGAGGGGTGGCCTAAGCTGACAAATAGGGAGGATAGTTTGCGGAACTCATTAGGGGTCGCCTAATACGCCTCCCGAAATTAATCTCGTTTGTCAGTGATAGTTATTGAAGACGTCATGACGTAAGAACAGCTGAGTACTTAGATATCGTTATTTTCTTCGTTATCAGTCCACGTCAACCCACTGCTGGAGATATGTACGCGACTGAGCATCATCATCATCATCATGATATTTAGTTCGTATAGTAATTTACCTATTTAGCTCTGCTTGAACAACCTACCTTGAATCTATATTTTGCCTAAACCTGGCATAAACATGATTAATTTCAGTCTGTTTTTTTTTTCATTTGATAGATAAAACTTTGTTTTAATTAATACTAGCGATCTCCCCACCTTCGCTCAACATAACTCTACGTAAAACCTCAAGAGAAAAAGAACATTTAATGATCCTTGTCTCTTGGGGTCTTACTTAGACTGGCTAAGCGAGGCATCCAGCAATGTTGCCGCGATAAAGACTTGGAGGGTTCTGTTTTGTAGAGCGGCTTCTCTATCATTCAACGCGGGACATTCACAAGAGGCGCGGTTGAGGCGCAGGCGTGGCGAGGGCGTAGCGCGGGCGTTACGAAGGCGGGATGTGGGTGAGGAGCAGGCGTTATGTTTTAAAAAAGGAGCGGAACCTCGCACACGCCACTCGTAGCACGCCTGTCAGTCTGACACAATACAAAATATTTATTTATTTGGGTATTTAAAATACAGAGATAAGAAAAATGCGATGTATAACCGAACAGCAGAAGAATACCTATATGATTCTAAATTAAATATTTTAACAATTAACCGCAGATTTAGAGACCAAAGAGCAATGGATGTTGTAACAATACTATATCGATCATAGATCTTACGAGCGTGCGTACGTCAAATAACAGGCACCAAGGTCTTAAGACGAACAATGCGGTCATTATCAAGGCCATTCTATATGCCGTACGTGCAAACAAAATGTCTATTTATAAGCAAACGAACTATTCAAGTCCGCAAGTAGTTATAACAAGCTTTGTTTCTGGCCCGAGATTAAATCATAACTTTATTATGATGACATAATGGCTGTAAATTCAGTAGTTTCATTCTTCTCAAGGGTTATGTCAAACAAAGAAAAAGACCAAAAACTTAAGATGGTGAGATAGATCGAAGTTTTTGTTTGTATTTTGATAAACAGCAACAACAAAAAACGTCAAGCTAAGTATATATTAAATTATTAATGTCGGTAGGTCGCAACGCCAAACACAGCCGTGAAAGTGTAATTAAAGAATAACTCAGGCTAGCCTCTCTCTCTACTGAATATGTAAAGCCCTCCGCCACTGATCTCAAGCGGGAAATATCCACAACGGCCTGCGTCAAATAGCTGTGCGATCTTCGTTTGTCGTAATAGACGGTTGTCTTACAAATCGGTAACCTTAGTGCCGCAGCGTCGCTTCAGTCCGAATTTCTATACGTCCATTCTCATTGCCATTTTAGGGGAAGAAAAAAAGTTGTGGAAAAAGATCAGGAAAAAAGTTCAAAACCAAGACAGGTATAAAAAAAAAATAGAAAAATTGTAATAATGTTTATAGTAAAATATGTATAAATGATAGATATTAGTTAATTTAATAACTTTACGTAATTCTTAACGTTTTGTTTTTTACTTACTCTATTCTAGCAATAAACAAGGATTTAAAACTTTTTTTCTTTGTCTTATTTTGGGAAAAAAATATTTTTATGGGGTAGTTTTTTCATTTTTATCTGAACACACTGGCCGATGGTGTGGTTTTTAGAGATTAAGCTAGGAATACCTACTGTTTCTGCCTGTTATGATTATGAGCTACGAAGCCAATAGCTTAAAACAAGTAATAATTTATCAGCAATTCAATATCATCAGAGATTCCGCGTTTATCTTGTTCGATAATTTAATGAGGAAATCGTGGCGTAACTGTTTATAACCGATGCAGAATAATCATGATTTTCCTTGGCATATCAATTATTTAATGGTGTCATACTACGTATTTAGAAACATTTGTAAACTAATGATAGGAATTGTGAAGTACGGGTCTAACTTAAATAATAAATAAATAATGGACATCACGTACATTGCTCCGATCCTAAAATAAGTAGCTAAATCACTTGTGTTAAAGAAATCCGAAACAACGACGGTACCGACAACACCCAGACCCGAGAAAATATAGAAAAGTGCGTATTCTACATTAACCCAACCGGGAATCGAACCCAGGTCCATCGTGCTTGCCTCCTCGGCTACAGAAGCCAGGTCGTCCGAACTTTTTTGCCATGTTTAAAAAATCGGTCTATCTCATAAGAAACCATCGGCTAATAAACGTATTATTAGTTAGTAGTAATCTTATTCCAAGAGTAACAAAATATATATTACATATTTATTTTAACGAAATTTGTACGCCGAAAAAGTATGCGAGACTAACCATTAGGTATTATGTCCACGTGATTTAGCATGAAGCATCGCGTCACTCACCGCCCCAGCCTCATAAAGCCCATTGCCCTCTTTGGCACTCTGCTCGACTTGGCTTTAAAAGTTAAAAAGTCGTTAAAGAGCTGTCTGTCACCTAACATCGAGTATCGATTATCACTCCAGCAACGCACCCGCCTACGCAACCCCGGCCTATTAGGCCATCACGAGTGTGATCACATCATAATAACATAACTTATTTGACCGTCTTTTATGTATGGAACGTCTCTATTATAGTCAGTTTTTAGACTGAAAATGTTCCATAATATTCGGAACAACTCTACCACGCTAAAGAATGATTAAAACAACTGAATTATTAATTTAATTTTACAGTCGAGGATCGAGGATTTGGTTTCTTTCATTAGTAACCTTTAAATTGTGTGTCCCAAGATGAGTGTACCAGCGGAAGGCTGCTATTACCTAACGAAGGCTATTAAAGGTTCTGGAATGGAGGCCACCTACCGGCAAGCGCAGCGTAGGACGTCCACATAAAAGGTGGACAGACGACCTGGTAAAGGTTGCCGGAAGCCGCTGGATGCGGGCCGCTTCCAACCGGCCAATCTGGAAGTCACTAGAAAAGGCCATGTTCAGCAGTGGGCGTCCTATGGCTGAAATTATGATGATGATTATGATGATTACCTACTTGGCCTCCATGTATGTTTAGCGAAAATGAATAATTGTCAACATATGAGAGCTGTTAGTTAGTCTGATTAACTAGAAAAGACGTTTTTTATGTAAGTACGTAATAAAATTAAATTGCTCTTCGGCGCTCTTTGGGGAAGGCTTACGTTCAGCAGTGGACTTCTTAAACTTCTTAATAATTCTTATTATACAAATTGATCTAATTATGCATGGCGTCATCCTCTCTGCCCACCATACCTATCTTATTGTTGTGCCCTACAGGGTCTATAATGATCTGTTTTATGTACCTATTTATAACACCTGTGTAACATTATAGAATGCAATAAATATATTGAATTGAATTGAATTGACTGCAATAGGCTGATATGATGAAGAGTAGTTTAGAATATTCAATATTTTTCATAAGAATATTTCCAATAGCGAGTCTTCGGCATGTGCATGAAATGAAAACCCGAGTGGTTACTGATTGCAGCCCACTTGAATCGTTTACTCTGGACGATACGAATCGTTTTCGCCAATGTTTTAGGTTTTATTTCAAGCTCGATTTAATATTCTGGCAAAAGCGATTTAAATGTACGGTATTTATTGGTGCATGCATTTCGTAAAACATTGCGCTTCATTGATTGCACGATTATCATGCTTGATCCCATGCTGCGTAGATTAGATCGTCTGGTTCGTTTTTCTATTCTATTTTCACGATCGCTAGCGTCTGTTAAATTAGCGAAGTTTGCATGTCACGCTTAGATTAATAACATATACATAGATACGGAATCGAATCGAATACGCAAAATTTTAAATTGGAGCCACAGCTCCGTAGTGTTTATTGTCAATCCGCTCCGAAGGTATGACAATCTAGATGGCCATTGCTTTTATTGATTTTTTCCCGCTTTTGGGAAAAACTATTTTATAGTGGTGTGCGTGTAACCGCTTGCACACAAAACTGTTTTGTTGCTTCAATTTTGTAATCGAGGTACCAAACGTCATTCTATGTGTCATTATTCAAAGATGTCATGTGATTTTTCGATCACTTATGTCAGTCAGAGGAAGTTCAGTCATATCAACAAAACAGTCATATACTGTATGAGTTGATCAGAGGCCGGAGAATTGGAAGAAAAACCGGCCAAGTATGAATCGGGTTTTTTTACCATTATGTTATTATTACCGTACGCATTAGGGCAAATCTAAAAAATAAAAAATCATACAGCCAGTAAAACCTGACCGACTATTAAGATGATGACGAAATATATTTTTTTTGCGATTTCAATGATAGTACCATAGAGAAAGTTGTTGTATAGAAGTAGAATTGCCCCTCAAGAGAAGTTAACTAATAAAATAACATCACCATCATCATTTGACGACCGTCTGGTGTAGTGGTTCGCGCTCCGGACTACAAAGCCAGAGGTTGCGGGTTCGAATCCCGCAAGGAGCAAATGTTTGTGTGATGAACACGAGCATTCGTACCTAAGTCATGGATGTTTATAAAAGTATATAAGTATGTTTATCCGTTATCTAGTCACCATAGTACAAGCTTAGCTTAGTTTGGGGCTAGCTAATTGGTGTGATTGTAGAAACAATTTATTTTATTTATTTATTTCAGCCATAGGACGACGATTGAAAATATGCCACCCCCAGTGATTTCCAGATTGGCCTGTTGGATGCGGCCTGCATCCAGCGGCTTCCTGTAACCTTTACCAGGTTGTCTGTCCACCATGAGGGTGGACGTCCTTCGGTGCGCTTCCTCGTACGTGGCCTCTATTCAAAAACCTTTCTGCCCCATCATAGGACCTAATATAAATAAATGTATACAAAAGGGCAATATCCACACAAGTCAAATATTAGACTTTAAATGCGATACAAGAAAAAACATAATATAGCTGTAAGAGCCAGCTCGTGTAAAATTGTAGACATTACCAATTTGTCTCCGTATTGAGTACAAGGTCACATTTTCATCTTGCTCAAGTCTAGCGTTATGTCTATTAACATGAATAGGCTAGTATTAGGGTTGGCAATGGTCACTTTATACATATTATGTCGACTGAACCACATCAAGCTAAAGCGTAACACACACAGAAGGCGTGAGCGGGACGGCTACCGGTCGGGTCGGGACTACGGCGGGTCTAATAACATAATTACGTTTAAAGGGGCGCCTACAGACAGCCTGCGAGCGGGACGGTTCGCTGCGCACGCCATCTGCCTGTGGGCGCCTATGAAAAATGGATGCCTCATGATTTGACTGATCTGAAAGAAACGCACGTTGAAACTTGCGTTACCTTGTACACGGTACGGTACAGAAATGAAGGAATATTGGATCTAATTGTGACACGTGACGAAAAGTGGATTTCGTTACGATATCCGAAAGCGAAAAATGCAATGGCCAACCCCAAGTCAAACGCTGCAACAGTGCCCTAAGGCAACTGTTTGGTGGTCTACTCATGGGTTATTCACTGTAGCTTTCTCAGGTCTGGCCAAGAAATAACAGCAGATGTTTACTGCCGAACTTCGAACAATGATCGCGAAACTAGCAGGAACAGCCCCGAGTCGTGAATCGATCTACACCATTATTGTTCCATGATAAGACCTCATGCAAGAGAAACCGTTGTAACTTTACAGGATCTGCAGTTAGAAGCCAGACGTCAATCTCCCCACTCGCCAGACCTTGCTCCTATGGACTACCTTTTTTTTCGTGTATTGGACAATTTTAAAAAAAAAATCTTCCCAAGAGGCAGAGAGCCTGACCTTGTTAAAGCGACGTCGGAGTACGCATGTGATCTCTGATGAACGACGGCGCGCCTCTAGTTTTCTTTCAATACCTACTTTATTTCAAAAATACAAAGATTAAGATTAATTATAGTTAAGTCGTTTTTTATAAACAATGTAATTGTTCTCTAATCCTCTATTTTCAAAATTTGGGTCTACCTAAAGCAGCCCTGGATAATGCTAGGCAGATCTAGGTACTACGTATCCGTCAACAGCCAAACAAAACATGGAATTACCAGCCAGTGTTGTTGAGACGCATTTACAAGTCAATCACTTACGTAACTTTTATGTTTAAGTATCGTATATAAAATAACTAATTGGTGTACTGTTAATAGCTTTACACCTTCACTGCGATAACCGCTGTTAAATTCGTTACTTTCTGTACAAGTTCGATTTCTTGACACGTTTACGTTTTTTTTTGTAAAATAAGCATTTGAATGGAATGCTGAGCACACTAGGGATATTCACAAAAAAAAAAGAAATATATATTTCTAGGCTTCCGTACCTCAAGAGCAAAAAACGGAACCCTTGTACGACCACTTTGTTGTCCGTCCGTCTGTCTATCAAGACCTTTATCTCGGGAACGCGTAGAGGTATCGAATTTATCGAAAAATTAAAACGATATAACTACAGTCTTTTGGAGCTGTGACAGAATCTAACTTCTAAGTTAACGCAAAAAAAAAGATACGGCCTTTTATGCCGCAAAAAACGTATATTTCGACACTATAGAAAATCAAAATGAATAGGGTTCCCGTTGACCTCGAATCATGAAATTTAGCAAGAAGAGAAGTCTTATAACCAGTGATCGGAATAGGTGGATTGATTTGGGGTCAATGATCTCAAACATTGATGTTAATATGGACATGCCTCCGGGATTTCTTAGTATCAGTTTTTGAAAAAAAGGCATATCCATATTGTGCTAGCACTACCAAAGTACATCAAATCAATCTACCTATTCGGAAGGCAAAAGTCCAAAAACCCTAAAATTCTAGTATTACCTAAAAAAAATATCTCTAAGACTCGATTTCTGTCATAGCCTAAAAATTTATATACCTATAAGTTGGTACGTAACCCTCGGTGCGCGAGTCGACTCGCATTTGGCCGGTTTTTTTGTTGTTTGACAGCCTTCAAGGAATAAGAGACATCCTTCACGCTTATTCAGACTACTTTACAAAATACCAGTTGAAGACATGCATTTTAAAAACTTGAATGCATAGAACCAACATACCGTCATCTTTAATAATATATTCAACTGAGACAATACAACAAAAAAGACTCCTTGGTTTTATTTATTGCATTTACCGTAGCTGATAATACTACCCACATCAACAAGGAAAAGTGCGCCTGCCCGTTAATTAATTTGTTAATTGCTAGCCATGCCCGCTGTTACAAATTTATAATTAACAAAATGGCGTACATTTAACAGCTGACATTTGATTCTAGTTTTATTTGATAAAGAGTGTCGAAGATCTTTTTATATATCTAGCCCCCATAGTACCTACAAGCTTTGCTTAGTTTGGGGCTATATTGATGTGATTGTGGAAACAATGTATTTATTACCTTCATAACACTGACTAGAGAACCAAACCTGTATCACAATGTGCAGGTTTCATAATGTTTTCCCTCAGCACCGAGCAAGAACATTGACTCCTCTGATCTCTGGTCATCATCATCGTCATCTATACGGTCAATCCCATGCCCCTCTCTGATCTCTGGTCTCTGCACGTATTAGGAATCGATTTCATGGTATGAGAGTTGATTCACTACTTCACTAAAGACTACCTTTTTTATTAAAATATTGAGCACTGGTCATCATCACGTCAGCCTATAGCAGTCCAATGCTGGACGTAAGTTCCCCCAAAGAGCTAGAAAGAGCATGATCTCCCGCTTATTTCATCCAGCCACTGTCAGCCATACTTATATCTTAAGGTCTATCGAGCTAGGGGCGTCTTACACTACGTTTTACCATATTTTAATTAATATAATAGACATAAATAAATACGTTACGATGTATGATATTATGCCTTTATAATACGACTACGCAAAGCTCCTGGCAACGAATGGAAAATGCCGAGGATCGGGCAAAGTGGCGTGCATTGGGAGAGTCCTTGTCCAGCCGTTTCGGCTTTTGGTACATGTCAAACATTTAATACAGAATGATTTACTACACTAAAAAGCCGTTCATATCAGAATATTTATAACTTGCTAAAAGGAAACTTTTAAAAGGGGATTCTAAGTAATGAGGAAGGAAAATGAATCAATGTAAATATGTACTTATTTTAATGAGCAAAAATATGTATAGATTTCGTTTTAAAGTTTTAAATTGAAATCATCAACATTTAAGTAAGTTAACTTGAATGATGCTAAATGCATTTGTTTTGACATGTACCTCTTTGCATTTAGTTTTTTTTATATCAAACTAGCTGTTGCCCGCGACTACGTTCGCGTATTCGTTAGTTTATTCATAAAGGATTTTCTGCGCAACTTTCTAAATTTTTTCTTTCATAAGAACCTTTTCCTGACAAATAAACAAACAACAAAAAAATAATTGGCGAAATTGTTCCATCCGCTCACGCGTGTTGCGATGACTAAGGGAAATAGAGATTCATTTTTATAATAGAATCACATAACTGACATTTACTTTTTTAGCACATTTTGACATGCGTATTAATTAATACAAGTAATATTTCAGATAGTTTAAGTAGGTGTTGTTTAAATATTGCATGTTAATTTTAGGTAACCGTACTAATAACATCTACAATTTCCTTATTTTATAAGGAAACAAACATTGATTTCATAAAATCATTTAATTAAAACATCGTAGAGACTAATTATATAGCACAAAGTATTTTGTAAAAGAGCCAAACAATGCATTATAATTTATAAACTACTTACTAATTAAATGTAAAAATATTTCCAATCATTAGGTAGTGTTGATTCTTATTATATTTCTCAAAGACATATAAATACATACTGTAAGTCACAATACATGCAAATAAAAAAAAAGCAAATACACATAATACTTTAAATTTGAATCCAGCCATGAGTGTGTGAGTGAATAATATATGCAGGAAACGGAAGGAAATTCTTCTGACACTTCTTGGTTAGGATAGGTCAGGGCTCAGGATCAGGCTGGAAAAAATATAATAGGCATTTTGAATAATTAATAAAACACTGGCTGCAAAACTCACATCGTCCAGCTTAATTTTTTTAAAAATAGATATTTGTTATTGCACACGATAACAAAAGTTGCAATTGATGTTTACAGAATGTATTACAAATTAGTTTGCACAATGGGCTAGTTTCCTGGGTCAAAAAAATATTATTCTATTTAGTCCGTCAGTTAGATTATCAAACAATATTGGACCCATATTTCGTCTTTTGTCAATCAAACAAAGAATGACGAAGATAAAGCACATCAAAGTTTGGGAATGACGTCACGCCTTGCTAAAAAGTGTCGCAAGGCGTGACGTTACGCGGAACTTTAACGGGCTATATCTTCATAATTTTTTGTTTGATTGAGAAAACAAAAAAATACGTGTCCAATATTTTCTGTTAATCCAACTGACGGACTAATTAGATTTTTTTAGGAAGCTAGCCTATTTAGGCGACCTTAGGTATTCAGGAATGCGTTGAGAGGATGCAGATGCGGTCAACCAGCGCTAAATGCAGCAGCCTCAAGAAAACTGGAGCGGCAGTCGGCTTCAGGGCAGTGCGTTTTCATAATGTTTCAAGAAAACAGACATGCAGCCTGCTCGTCATCATCAAGTCATGTTATGTCTATTACACTGGACGTGCTGGTCGTAAGCCTCCCCCAAAGAGCGCCAAAGAGCATTTCCTGCTGTTTTCATCCATCCACTTCCAGCCATCTTCCTAAGGTCTTCGGTCTATCGAGCTGGGGGGCGTCCTACACTACGTATGCCAAGACGTGGTCTCCACTCGAAAACCCTATCATTTCTAATTATTCAATAATATATTAGTCAATATCCCTAGAAAAGAACGAGTTGTAAATAGGTCGTGCTTGTGATATGTTTAATCGAATTTTTAAATGACGCAGAAACAGTATAGACAAAAAACCCATTACAGTATCGCACCTTGTTGACGTACACGAAATATTACTGAATATGCAGATTAAAAAATTTAAGAGTAAAAAGTGCATTGGAATAAAATCTGGCAATGTTTTATTACTTACATGTATGTTGCTTACTCGAAGGACATTCTTATAAAATCATTATTCTTCTTCTATTTAACTTTACTTCTGTTAAGGGCCCTAACAGAGACGAGGGCAGCGAGTAGTTTAGGCACATTAAGCCTGTGAAAAAACAAGTCTGTGTACTGTGTGGTACTCAAAAAATGTGCCGAAAAAAAAATCTTCTATACTCCTTAGTTGACCAGGTAATTTGTGCCACATCTTTGTGGTATATTTTGACATGTCGTGGTTGATTGTGCTGTTGAGTGTTTAGACGTAATAAACACGCCTTTTATCTAACATAACTTGTATTAATTTTCGTACAGAGAGAGCAACGTAATTGAGCACTCCGAGGTTGCATCACAGATATATTCGTTCATTTGCCCCGCCTAGGGACCGTATTTTAACCTAAAAAAATAACGATCATGTTACGTAGCAGTTATTTTAAAACACTAGTATGACTGCTACATCTGTCTATTATTATAGAAACAATGTTCAAAGATAAGGTAGAGAGATGACGAGATAATGAGGCAATATTTACCTCTTCCTATTAACCAAAACACAGATGTCTAGTTTAAAATTAAAATATTTTTTTATTTAATTTGTTGAGTATTTATAAACAAATATTAATTCACACATCATTCTGGATGCCTTCAGGGACTTAAGTATTGCATGGGAATAAATAAAATCTATACATATATATAAAACAAAGTCGGGTTAGTTACACCACTTTTAAGTCAAGAACGGCTGGAGCGATTTTTATGATCTGTGGTTTGTTAGATTTGTCTCTGCCCCGAATAGCAGAATAACTATAAAAATACGAAAAAAAAACACGAAAAAAAGTATGAAGGGGTACATGGTACGAAGTTTGCCAAGACAGCTAGTAACAATTAAAAGAAAAATAAAAATATACAATCCAAAAAAATATTTTAGGTGAGAAACTTGGCAAATTTTTTGTTCACTTTATTAATCCAACGTTTTTTCTTTTGTTTTTTTTATAGAATATAAGATCTATAGATTTATATTTAAGAACTTTCTTTACATCTTAAATTCAATCAATGAATCATAATATTATATTTTATTTATTATTTTAATTTTCAGTTAAATACATAGCAAACTTATCTTGCATATTTGTTTAAAACATTAATCCATTAAAGTAACAATAATTGTACCAAGGTATTGGAACCAGGAAATTTAATTACTTATTATTCAATAAAATATTAGCTTTAAAATAACAATAAAGCTTTTCAACTGTCTACAAGCCTTTTAAGTTGACCAATAGTACCATCGTAATTCTTAAATCAATTATTTAAAATTTTTTTTTTTAGTCAATAATTTATTAGTCCAGTTTCACCTCCTTGCAAGAGCACTTCATTTAGGGACACACTGTATATTAGTTTCAATTTTATCCTAGCAACCAATGTAATGGCCAACATCCTCAAGTATTAGGTGTTCAAGTGTTGATCTAAAGGTCATTTCAATAAGCCTATATCCTAGCTGCAACACTGTCCCCGCAGAAAAAGTTGGGCCAAGACGGCAAAAAAAATTTATAACAAGAAGCTGTCATTTAACATATATAAATAGAATATTATAATGATTTTGATAGTTTTGGTGATTTATAATCTTAGAATGTTTATTGATATCGGTATATTAATAATGAAAAAAAAAATTTTTTATATCAGTTATAATTAATAAATTGTTAAACTAAGTATACTTTGGTGGCACAATATAAGAAATGTATAATTCTATAGTTTTAAACCTATAATTTGTATAATACCTAACTTGAAATGTATACTAATTTATTAAGAAATTTGTAACTAATTAATTAATAAGAAATTTAAAAAAGAAATTATTACCTTTTTGCTCGCTATGCCCTTGCAGGGTGTCACATGCATGTACATACCTTTATTTATCTAACACCACAAAATTGTAATATGACATGCAATAAACATTTGAATTTGAATAAACTATTTTTTTATATAAAACACACCTTTATTAGAGAACACAGTGTAAGAGAAAACGTGTAATGACTTGCTTCGTTTTACACAAATTATTATGCGATCTTGGCCTACCTATTAAATAATATAATAAAACAATAATATAACTATATAGTAGTGATGGGAAATTTGTAATAATCAGATATAGCTGAACGTAACTGGCACGAGGTACTGATTGTAGGTAGGTAGGTGCTTACTGCATTTATATTGATCGATTAAAGTCACAAGAGTATAAACAAAGTAAGTTTATCTATAAATAACATAGAAATACTCTGTTATCTAGTCGCCATAGTACAAGGTCAAGCTGACCTTAGTTTGGGGCTAGATAATTGGTGTGATATTTAAAACTATTATTATTTAACAAACTTGTTTGTCTGTGCATTCTCTTGGTACGTAATCTGAATTAATTTGAATGCAGTTATTATTGTTTAGATAATGCTAAAAGTTTGATTATGTAAAAAAATAAATTAGAAACCTAATCAGATAATTTACTATTATGAATGACAATCTAGTTTTTTTTTTAAATATCGGGCCGAGATTGCTAAAAAAACATTTATTCTGAATTGCAGACTTTTAGCATAATCAACCAAGTTTACCTATGGTTTAGAATTTTTTTTCAGTTTTTAATATCTAAGAGATGACAAATTATTTGAGAAAACAGTAAGAGAGAACTTGAAAACTAACCCTAAAAAAGAAAAAATATGTACAAAAATATTACAAGTTCAGTAAAGTTACTGGATTATTAAATGTAGACCTCTTTAAAAACTTAATATTGTTCTAAACTAAGCAAATGGTTAGAAAATTAAGACTGTCTAATAAACAAGAGATCCTGTGATCATTTTCTAAATTTAGATCATAGCATGGGTGTATCTGTAGTCGATATTTGTTGCAGCGTTATTATTAATAGAAAGCTTACCTTAAAAGCAGTCTGCCAATAATATATGGTCCCAGCTATAAAAACGAGGCAAATTACACACAAAAAACAAGTCTCTGTAGGAAACTGCACTGTTTATGTAATTTAGGTTCTCAATGCCTAGTTACTAAAGATCAGCGGATCAAACAAACACGTTTTAATAACCTACAGCACAATTTAAACAGTAAAATTCGGTGAAAGTACGAGAAATCACATCAAAATTGCACAGAAAATTCCAACGGAAAATGTCACCATCTGTGCTGCAAACCGCAATATCAACTGACATTCATTCATCGACACTCAAGAGACAGTAGCAGTGTTGCCTTATTTTGAGAATTAAACTACCAACAAATCAAGCGATAACATTACAATCTTTTTTATCAGAGAGCACATCCGTACACGTGGCACCAGATATTGAAAACAATAATAATCTTGTACAGAATAAAATAAATATTAAATTACCTTATGAATTCATCTATGTTTTCATTTTACTTCTGCTTCCCTTTCCCTATCTTTAAATCAATCATACTTCCGTAAGTGCTTGGTGGTCACGCTGCTTAGTCTGCTTGCTTTCGTACTCGGGGTAAGTATGAGTACTTACCCCTACTACTACCTACTTCTTTATGTTCGCAAAATGTGGTGCTTCTTGGAACCACGACAAGTGTTATGATATATAAATACTGACGCTTACATTTGTCACCAGTTCACTCACCAATTCAATTTGCAATTTTAAGAAAAACATTCGATAACGAAGTGCATACTTCTATGTTTTTTTTTAAACCAATAGATAGTTGAATTTACCATTTTTGTGGGAAATATTACTACAGTGGTAGCCTTATTTGAACTTCGTTTCGTTCTACGCACGAATAGTTTATCTAAATATTTTTCGATTTTCTAAAAAAATAAACAAGATTAGCTGTTCTGTTTACCGATTTATAAATCCAAGAAATCAAAGTAGTGTTTAAACATGGATGTACTATATAAAGCAAGTCTGTATATACGATATCCAGTGATCGGAATAGGTAGATTGATTTGAGGTTAATGATCTCAAACATTGATGTTAATATGGATATGCCTCCCGGATTTCGGAATTTCTTTGTATCAGTTTTAAAAAAAAAGACATAATTATCCATGTTATGCTAGCACTACTAAAGTACATCAAATCAATCTACCTATTCCGATCACTGGATATGACATACACACCTGAGGTAATTAAAAATAGTCATGTATCGGTTTTTTTTAAATTTTAGATAGAAAGCATAACTTAATTATCACTTTATAGTCGGTGTGGAGTAGGAGTAGCATACTGGTTGAAAAGGTCACCACAACACAAACTCGTGACTCGTCAGATGTCGCCTGCCCTATCTATACCTCTCTCATATTTCGACTAAATTTGTTCTACTCTACTAGTATTCTTGTAGTTATTCTTGGGCTTAACGATACAAGCGACAGCGAACTACTGTACTCATTTTCGATTATGTGTCATTAGTTCCCGACGCGAAGGCCCTGTTGAATAAACTGGTTAGGGAATCAGGGGTCACTCTCTTTTGGCTTACTACATCTAAAGAACAGAAATCAATGTGTAACAATAAATAGAATAACTGAGGAAAATATGGTTACGTTTACAAAAAAAATAAGTTCGGAGTACCACAGGGCAGTATTTAGGGCTCTTTAATGTTCTTGCTTTGCATTAAAACGACTTACTAAGAGTGATTAAACACTAATGGATAATGTTTGCTAACTACATTTATATTACTATCAAATCAAATTATCTAGAGAATTGAAATAATTGTAAAGAAAGTATTAATGATACAATTAATAATATAGTTCAATAGCTGTATTCAATTGATCTAAGTGTGAATCTGAATAAAACTACCAAATTTTATCGATAAACTTATAACGACGTACAGTCAATCACCTTATCGTACAGTGCAGTAATGAAGCCATTGTTAGAGCTATCATGGTAACATTTTTGAGAATAGTTTTGAACGAAAATTTAAATTTACCTGAGCATATCGATAAAGTATGCAATAAAATCGGTAGGTTTGTTTTCGTTTTAAGGCGACTAACAATATTAACGTCCCTCAGTGTAACCTTGTCGGCTTATTATGGCTACGTTGCCTCTAACATCAATTTATTAAATCAAGCTAATATAACTTTTGGATTTCACACTTTTTATTAGCGACCCGGAGTTTAGCGATTTAGTGAATAGGTCTTTGAACAGGAGACGTATTTTTGAATCATGCGAATCCCAATCCAAATACGAAATCGCATCATGACTCGCATGCGAATTCCTAAAATCACTGAAAATTCATTCCATGAATTCTGCTACGAGTGGTCCTACCCACTCGTTTTTCGGTTTCTACTAGTAGAAAGTACGGAAAAATGATATTGACAAGTAAACATAAACATAGTTGACAGAGATTTGACATAATATTTTTTTATTTTACTTTATTGTTTATAATATTTTCTGCGTGAAACAAAAATAGTTTCTCAACACCTATTTCGAGTGATTCAAAAATGCGTAAAATCGGAAGCAATAGAAACCATTTTCATACACGAATTGTATTTGTGTTCGAATTCAAGACTCATTTCTAATGCTTCAAAAATCTGTTCTTTTTTCTACTGTACCAGCAAAATACTATCTTATTTATGGCAAATAAAGAAATATTTTTAGTAATCCCAACCTACGCATGGCCCAGGTCCCAGGAGTAACAATTATCGAGATGCAACATTCAAGCTCAGATTCATTTACTTCAATGGGTGTTAAGGATTGACCTTTTTATCATTTGCTGGCTTGCATAGCATTGTGCTCCTACATCAAATCATAATAAATAAATCAAATCAAAAAATAAAATAAAATTGATTAAATTATTTTATTGCCACCGGAGTTGAAATTCTGTAACATTTTCTTTGTCTGGGTTAATGTCAACTAAAATATGCGTGTATGTGTGATACATGGTCGTGGAAATAATCTTGTAACGGCAGTTCAACAAACCATCCATTTGGTATCTTTCCTTTGAGTTCTTTAAAAGTGTTTGTCTGAAATTAATTTACAAAACAAGTAATAATCAGCAAGTATAGTCAAACAAAGGATTATCAATCTAGTACAAAAGTCAATTATTTTCAATGAGAAAGGATAGGCAAAGCTAATCCCAGATGGCGCTAGTGTGTCTGGGCTTGTCAACCAATGTCCACATAAATTTAAATTTTACCTACACACACACTCCAAACACAGTGTGACTGAGTTTTTTTTTTTCTGTGGACAATCACTTTTTTTTCGTTATAGTATCGTTGGTTACAGTTAAAAGAAATTTAAAAAAAACTATTATATTACGTCTACAACTAAATAAAGACTTCTTCCAATGCAATGTTTGTGTTGGAGAAAACCAACAGTATTTTTTACATATTATACAGGCTACTTTTGAGGCTATTTAAAAAAATCGTTATTCGAAAACTACGAAAAATGGTAGAACATACATAGGGGTAATTCAGATACATCTCAACAAGAGACACCAAAAAAAAATTTATGGACGTCACTTTTCTAGCCACCCTGTGTAATAAAATAAGTAACTTGGAAGGACCTTTTCTTACCTAATAGGGTTTTCTGGTTCCAGTTTATGTGGCAAGGCCTTGTATATTGCAATGGTTTTGCTATACCTTATCAAAGCAAGTCCTGAGTTTTTTATTCTGAAATTATATGATTTTTTTAGTAGTGATCAAAATTATCAATATGTGCAATGGAATCAAACATACGAACTCTCTTTAATGTTCATGTAGTTTAGTGTAGTGTAGTTAGCTATTTCCTTGTCTATTGCACACTATTAGTCGATACTTAGTAAATCTTCAGGTTTTTTAAAAAAAACGTTCAATTTTGTACTAACATAGGTTAAGCCCTTTATAACTAACAAATAATGAGTCATGTTACTTGTTTTTTTTAACAGCAATCTCATGCAGAATTAAGTTTCTATCAAGATCAGAGGCTCCATTTTAGTAATTTAACATTAGTCGCAATATAGGGTCAATCTGCTCCCAGAAAAATTACTATCAAAAATTTTATTTAGAAAAATAAAACCGACTTCAAAACACTAAAATGCTAAAAATAATCCTAACACTTAAGTACCTAATCAGTTACTTTTGGAGTCGGTGCCAGCCGATGAGAGATTCAATGTTTTTGTTTGCACCGACTCCAAAAGTAACTGATTAGGTACTTAAGTGTTAGGATTATTTTTAACATTTTAGTGTTTTGAAGTCGTTTTTTTTTTTATAAAATTTACTTATTTCATCTATTTTTAGTGATAAATCCTAATCTAACTGCTGAACACCGATTTCATCCCCTATTTTCCTACCCTCAGGAGTGATTTTTATTATACAAACTTTTATCATATTATCTTTGAAGTATAAGCTATTCAATAAAACAAAAATCATCAAAATCGGCTCATATTTGTCGAAGATAGGTAACAAGAACCATAACCAAAATATTATCTGGGTATATATTTGTTGATTTTCTCAAAAAGTACTAAATCAATTTCGATAAAATTTATATGGGACCACTTCTGAAGTATGATCTACCAAACAAAAAAAGAATCATTAAAATCGATTCATAATTGGCGGAGTAATCGCGTAAAAAACATACATTTTAAATAGAATAAGAATTTAAATTAGTATAACAATAAGTAAGCAACTTAGAACTATACTGACACCAACCTAACGCCAAATTAAATGTAACTTAGTTTTATTAAATGAATGGTGTTATTCTTCTGATAAGTGGTTTAAGCTGGTGCTCACTCTCTCAACTCACGTTTTGTTATAAACTAAGCTGTGGTAAATGGTGCTGGTGTTGAAAATAGTCCTATCTTAATATTATCATTGTTTTCAACTCTGTATTCAACGCTGTTTTTTTACCCAAACAAATTTAAAAAAAAAAAAAAAACATACAGTCGAATTGAGAACCTCCTCCATTTTTGAAGTCGGTTGAAAACGGTATCCTCGTAAACCCTATAAATTCAATTGTTCCTAGTTTGTAATGCGATTAAAAATGGAAGAAACAAAGTTTTTTATTTTAGTTAATTTTCAATGGCATTACAAACTTTCAATAACTTTTACGTCAAATTAAAAGTTTTATATGTTACTGGCATCGGCTCGATAATGGATGGCGAATTTTGTTAAATGATTGGGCTTCTGGAGAAGAACCAATCATGTGGTACCTAAGTATCACTTACCTCCAAAACATATCCGTATCTTCTCCCCCCCACCCCCAGTAGTAGTTGGAGTACCCATTCACCTGCTTGTAATGGCTCGGGGTCATCATAGTTACGCCACCATAGTGGCTTTTGTAGTTTGGTCTAGAAAGAATATTGTCAGTCTAAGGCTTTCTTTGTAAAATAAAGTTCTACTTTAGAGGGTAATTTTGCAGCTCAAATTCATTCCTCTCTTCAAAGCAAGTTACTTAAGTGATAAAAAAAACCTACAGTAGTGTTTTACATCATTTCAGTAAGTTTCTATAGCGAAAACCGAAATTGGGCAACACATGCCGGCTATGATAGGTGAAGGTGACCACTTCTTTGGTGACTTATAACACAGCGTCTCATTGTCTTGCTTAGGAAGACTCATCAAACATCGATTCCAGCTGATGTCACGTTGAGTTTTAGCCTTGCGTCTTCTCTCCGTTTTGATGTAAAAATAGCTATTAGCTCATAAGAAAGCTCAAGGTTATACAGCGTACTATGGAAAGGCCTATGGTCAGTGTTTCTTTGCAAGATTGGCTTTGGCAGTCGGCGGAGCATAATAGCATATAGAACTGACTTCCGATGGAGCAGAAAGGTTCTAGAAAGGCGGCCATGTACCGGCAAGGGCAGCGTGGGATGAGACGTGCACCCCCAAGGTGGACAGACGACCTGGTAAAGGTTGCGGGAAGCCGCTGGATGCAGGCCGCATCCAACCGGTCAATCTGAAAGGGACTGGGGTCCTATATTTAGAAATGGACGTACTATGGCTGAAATGATAATGAGGATGGCAAATAAGATGCTTAAGCCAGGCTACAGGATAAATGAGTTAGAAAATCAAAATAGATAATATCAGCCCTTTGAAACAACCTGATTCTTGCTATCTATGTTTCTTTCAATGTTAGGTTAAGCCTTCAAACTTAGGATACCATATGCTAGTGAATGCGACTCCTCACAGCTTTGACCACCATAAAACTCCTCTGGGGTTTTTTACCCCTCTACGCGTCAGAGGTCATCTGAAAAACAAACATCATACCATTCGGCCTCAAACGCCGCGCGGCAGTTTCCTTGATCATCACTATGGTCTGCAATGGATAGCTGAATCGTCCATGTATATGATGAAACACTAAAAGTCATCCGTTAAATAAGAAGTACTTATTTAAAAATACCTGTCAATGATAGAACCGCACATGTGGCGCGGCCAAGTCGGGCAGGTATACTTGATCTTATCAGTAGTGGGTAAAAGATCCACATCATGGAATACCAAACATCCCCACTTCCCATGCTTCTGCGCTTCTAGAAAACCCACATTCAGAAGACGCCCTCTGTTAAAGAGTTCTTTGCCTGAAATGTTTTATTCGGAGTTTTGGAACACAGTATAAAAGATTCTTATATCTGTTGTAATTTTAAAAATTGCTTACCACTTTGTTCTACAACAAAAATTTTGTATTCTAATCCCTGTTCTATCAGAAATGGGTGCATGACATAAAGGAATACTGCCAGATTTCTCTCACGATTTCTGCAAATAAAAATACAGTATGTTAACTAACGAAAGGCGTTCCAGTTAACCCGTAATACTATAGCATATTTCAATTAAAAATAAAAGTTGTTTTAATTTTAAAGTTTTTTAACAATATTGAACGTCCGACCCTTTTCTCACCGTGCGAACAAGATAGAAAAGCGACATTGCCAGTTTGCACATTGTTATCACGCTAGTTAAGTACTATTCCGCGTTAGATCTCGATTTTATTTTATTTTTTGGATTTTGGATTTTTTCAAGTATTAGTTGTATACATAAACTGGCTGAAGGGAACGCACTGTGTTATTTTACATACTGTATATTTTATTCGATGATGGAGGCTGGAGGTAGATAATGGAATTCTTGGCTAAAACATTTTTTTATAAAAAAAATAACCGACTTCAAAGACACTAAAAAGATAAAAATAACTTTTAAACAATCATACCAAACAGTTATTTTTGGAGCCGGTGCAAACAACCACATTCAAACACTCCACGGCTGGCAAAAGTTATTTTTAGCTTTTTAGTGTTTTTGAAGTCGGTTATTTTTTTTATAAAAATTGTTTTATTTGTCTGTTTTTTGTGTTTTTTTCCACTCAAAATGGCGATCTGTCATGTAAATATAGCTAAATTGCTTCCCATGACGATTCAAATAAGTCCAAACACGGCTATGATACATTATTATATCACAGAGTTCCGGTGCTTACCTTCCGCCTTCTTCATCAGATCAGTTTGATGGTACCATTCTCACCAGAATCATTTAATAAAATTTGATTTGTCGACTATTGCAAGTCTTAACTGTCTTAATGAAAATATCTTATCGCTAATCGTGGAAGACTATTGTGGCCAACTATGGTCTCCTTCATCAGTTCCACCTCAGTAAATGATACTTTCTGAATGCAAATGCTTGACTTGTTGTTAAATATACTAAAATCGCTATATGTATACCTATAATATTTTAGAAGTTCTCTCAATTCCTCATAGATCCCATCATCAGAATATAATTTTCAAAAAAATGTGACCAATCTGGAGGAAGATTTTTTCAAATCGGTTCATTAATGGCGGAGTACTGAGGTAACAAACATTTTTATAAAAAAAAATAACCGAATTGAGAAACTTTTTGTGAAAACGGTTATAAATATAAAATATTTGAGTTTGGCCTATTTGTTTTGTCTTGATGAGTCCCATACTTATAGAAGGTATGAAGTGTTATGAAGTATTTAAAATTATTTAGGTATATGTAGAGTTTGCTCTGTTGACTATTTGTTTACAGTGGACTGCGGGAAACCGCTGGAAGCAAACGGCCCAGATCCGCTTGCTATGTCCAACCGTTGGCCTTACAAAATTTGATGATGTTGATGTTTGCTCTATTTACCTGTAGGGCACAATAACGGCAATTCTGTGCCTAGCTCGACATAAGGGCGATTCATAATACCCGCCTGTAGCGAGTTGGTTCCGATACTCAAGGACTGTTTTCAGATCGTAATGGTTAAAAACATATTCGCGGATACCTGAAAAATATGTTGGTTATATATAAAATACTAGCTGTTGCCCGCGACTTCGTCTGCGTGGTCTTTAGGGGTATGAAAAATAGATGTTGGCCGATGCTCAGACCTACTCAATATGCTGACAAAATTTCATGAGAATCGGTCAAGCCGTTTCGGAGGAGTACGGGAACGAACATTGTGACACGAGAATTTTATATATAAGATAATATACAGGGTTACATTAAAAAATAATGCCAAAGAAGATAGTGCCAAAAGGCATCGAACCTAAGTTGAAAGTACCTAAAATTAAGTTTTTAGGTACTTACAGCGTTAGGTATGCCAGGCTCCATACAAAAAAGATCAAAGTCTTTTTAAGAGCGACTCACAGGAACTCGGATAATTTACGATTGGTCGATTAAATTGAACCGTATGTGCATTGCATAAAGTCCTTGTTGGCTCGGCGTCGGCGTAAGTCTGTGATCTCTGATGAATGACCGCACACCTTACTTTTTTAAATAAATATTATTTAAAAATTCGAAGATTGAAATTATTACTAATGTTGTTTTTTATATAGGGTGGCCAGAAAAGTGACGTCCAAAAACATTTTTAGGTGCCTCGTGTTGAGAGGTATCTGAATCACCCCTATGCATGTTCACGATTTTTCCTAGATTTCGAGTTACGATTTTTTAATGAATTTTTGCAACCGGATCAGTTTGCATGTACTACGAAAAATCGTAGAACATGCATAGGAGTGATTCAGATACGTCTCCAAGGCACATAAAAAAATTTTTGGACGTCACTTTTCTGGCCACCCTGTATTGTTCTATTCGCCTATATAAAGAAAGTACTAGAACAGGCATGTTAAAAAACCTTCGTCGACTATGAATCACACTATTCATACGTTGTGCATGCGTAGCGCAAAATCTCGCTTTGGGATGTCAATTCTATTACAGACAGCAGCTCGTCAACCGTCATTTTCGTCACAAAACGTCATTTTTTTCAATAAAACCAATTTATTTCTGTAAATAGGCCTAAATTAAGCTCTTTTACACGTCCCAATATATTTTTTTACCCTACCACTGCTTTGGGACAATATTGTGGGCTAGTGCCGAGAAGAAGCAGCGCAAGAAACTCGGTTCAATTCAATTCATATTGATCTCTGCGTGTTGGACTTAAAGTTGAAAATCGGTTCAATAACCTTTAACTTTTTAGGTCGGTTGTCCTGCCGTTGTCTGTAAAAGGAAAATTATTATTATTATTTGTACGCTCTAGGAGTTCACGGGCCAAGAGTGACCCGGTCCTTTATAAGGCTTGCGTGGGGATACTGATCCAACACGTAGAGGCCGTTTTAAGCGCTAATAATCAAACCTGAAAGTGTTACACTGCTGGATCCAATCTCTGACTACATCATGGGATGTAATCAGAGATTATACCCAGCATGTGTACAGGAACTATTGCAGCTGAAGACAAATTAATTAGGGCTATTGAAGGAAGATGGAGGGACTGGGTTCTGGGCTATTGATGGAGACTACCGGTCACCTGCCTGGTTCATAGTCTCGGACTGAAAAAATTGGCAGGTGGTGACTTGCCGCCAACTGAATGGGCCCCCCTGGCGTCAAAGGTCATGCAAGACCGGACTAAGGGGCAACACTGTTGTTGGCGGCTAAGAGCGGAGAGGTGGCTCTGGACTTTAAACGACGATCACTTGCTCCCCCCTGAGGGTCCAGCATCACGTGCCCACTCGCCACTTACGAACCACATCCACCCTTCGAGCATCATGCTCTAGCGACTCCACTCTTCGGCGCCGAAGACGAGGTTCTTGGCCGACTCTCGGGAGCACTCGGATTAACAACTGACCCCGTGGTATCGCTACTCACCACAGCTCGCCACAAAGCTGCCCTGCGGGGTTTATTTATTATTATTATTTTATTAACAGGCAGGCAGTTGAAACAACTGATGATTGCCCGTATCAGGTTGTTCTTCTTTTTTTTCTTTTTTTTTATGTATGCAGTTCAAAATGCTTATCTAGCCTGTTCTTAAATTGGTTTACATTCTGTGCTGAGACTACCTCTCAAATAGCCTTATCAATACCTTACCAATATCTTATTCTCACCTTTCTTCTCCTCGTACATTCGTTGTGTCTTACAAAAAGGATGATATTTCTTTGATGCTTTTCTCTTATCTGCAAAAATAGAATTAATCAAAATATCGCGTCCACAGTTGACAGTTGGATTTAATGCTAAAAGCATTCTCTGCCAGCCAACCTTAGGGTCAGGCAGAAAACAAGTTACGGGTCTTAAAAACAAACTTTTTTTTTTCATTTAGATAAAAATATCAACTTAATATACAATAAATAAACATACATACATACTTACCTTACTAATAATGTATTTAACATAATGCAATTATGTACTGAATTGTTATAGAAGTTCATTTTTAGAAGAATTCAAGTTCATTTCTGCAAATGTAATCTAGCTCTTTTACACGTCCCAATAATTTTTTACGCTACCACTGCTTCGGGACAATATTGTGGGCTAGCGCCGAGAAGAAGAAGCGCAAGAAACTCGGTCACTATTTTCAGCCTCTTTTTAAATAGTATGTTTACATTACAAGATAAAATGTATCTGTGACAGCATGGCAGTAGGTATTTAATTCCATATTTTTTATTATTTAAATAGTATTTTTTTCATTTAAATCATCTTGACATGCGATTTATACATGTAGTTCAGCCATAGACTGTGGTAATTTGCTAAAAAAGCGAATAATTTTTCCCACTTATACAGTCCGAAATTTGCAACGGCATGTTTATCTTTATTCCGGGAATTAATATTTTGATGTCAATTTTTAGATGCATTTTTTTGTTAGAAATTAAGCTAAGTGCAATCAACCGCAAGCTGACCTCAAGTTATTTGATCATAGACATTTGATCTGTGACAGTGCCGTGTGGGGACGGCCGTAAAGAATACACTTCCCCACCGCCAACAGGAGGTGTGTCGTAAGAGGCGACTATATCCTGTAGCACGAGACGGGCAGCAGCGTCTGAATGCGAAATCTTATAAAAAACTGCGCTCGCCAACCCGCCTGCCAAGCGTGGTGAGTATTGGCAATCCCCCCCAATGAAAGTCAATGGGGGGCTTATGTTCAGCAGTGTACGTTCTGTGGCTGTAATGATGATGATGATGAGACATTTGATCCAAATAAGCGATAGGTTTATTACACCCATAGAGCACATACCCTATAGAGTAGACATTTCTACATATTACAGACATACAGATTTGTTCGACAAAATTTTTCGCATATTTTTTTATCTGACTGTGTTTTAGTATAAGCGAGGGTTGACGGGAAAAAAACCTTTTACCAGTTTCGGAGAAAGATGGTTCGTATTGCTGCTCTTTAAGGAATGTACAGACACCAGCACGTCAACCTACCACAAAACGTAAAATTTTCTCAATTGATATTAATCTCTACGCATCGGACTTAAAGTTGAAAATCGATTCACCTTTAACTTTTAGGGTAGGTTGACCTGCCGTTGTCTGTACTCGCTGACTACACTACATACTGACCAACAGAAAATTGAATATTGTCATGTCTAGCTGGAACACGGGCCAAGAAACTTTTGTTTGCGTCAATCTTGAAAGGAAGCAAAGTTTCATTATCTGTAAAAACAGTACGATTTTAAAGTAAAGAGATAAGACCGCCTAAATTTTACCTACCATTCTAAATGTATTGTTTCTCTGTACTATTTGTTTAGTGTTGTGAGTAATTAAGAGTAGATAGATAGATACTCTTTATTGCACACCATACAAGTAAAATACACATGATTTTTACAGAAAGATGTACAATTTAGGCGGTCTTATCGCTAATAGCGATCTCTTCCAGACAACCTTTAGGTAGAGGACAACCATTAAAGAAAGGGGAAGGTGTTGCAGAGTTCTTAAAATTCTCACCTGATACAAATAGGATTGCATAAATTTATGGCATAGACGTATACATACAGTAATAAATAAATAAAAATAAAATAAATACATAACAATAATTATACATACATACAATAAACATACATACTACTTGATATATGCGAGGAGATGTCGAGACTAACAGTGACCAGTAATATTCTAAGATATAAAGGCAGTTTGTGTCAAGAAAAAAGAAAGTGTGCTTTAAGCCGATTTTTAAAAATAGCAATCGATTCGGATTTTCTGATCGTTAATGGTAAGGAATTCCAGAGGCGAATGGACTGGACAGTAAACGACTGCGTAGGTATCTATTTATCTATCTATCTACGATTTTAAGGTAATATTCCTAGAGTAGTATCGTTTACACAAGAGTAAAGAAAAACATTTGTTTGCTTTATTACTGAAGGCCTATTGTAAGTTTTATCAAAAAGTTAATGTGATTTTGTAGCATTGCTTACCTAACCTAGTGAAACATCAACGAATTTTCTTCCATACAAATCTGCGTTTACGTTGTCAAATGCCATCAAAAGCTATCGGTTACAAATCAAACTAGGCGCTTTGACATAAATAAAGTGAGTATCTACTATTCATAATTTATGGGAGTGTGCATTCTTTGAAATTGTACTTTACAAATGATTTCAAAACAAGAAATTGTTTTATAAAAAAGCATATGACATGTCTACTATCTACGATCAGATAAGAAAATTCTATGCTCTAAGTTTTCACAATAAAAACAAAAAAAATGCTGTTAACAACATTCATAAGTACCTATCTAAAGTTTTTAAACTCTATTTCGTAAGGATGGCGCTCAAATACTCTCAAGAAGACTACGAGATACACTCAGTAGCAGTTCTCGTAGGTTACTACTTACTTACCTACGAAGTCGTAGCAATAGCAAACATAGGCTACGAATAATTGCTACGTTTAAGCTACGTCGTGTGCTACGATTATAGGGCCAATTTACTTAAAGTCGAAGATTCCTATAAATTATTACTTTATTTTCTTTGACTAAGAGTCACGACGACGAAGAGGGTGCCGTGTGGGGCGTAAAGAATACAATTCCCCACTGCCAACAGGAGGCATGTCGTAAGAGGCGACTAATTCCTGTAGCACGAGACGGACAGCAGCGTCTACGTGCGAAATCTTATTTAAAAATGCTCTTGCCAACCCGCCTGCCGAGCGTGGCGAGTATTGGCTATCCCCTTCCAATGAATGATAGGTAATTGAGGGAGGCCTATGTTCAGCAGTGTCAGTGTCAGTGTCGGCAGTGTGTGTTCAGGACGTCCTATGGCTTAAATGATGATGATATTGAAGAGTCAACCGACGAAATATGAGACGTTACACACGAGAGGGGGGAGTCTCACGAATGAACCAGCACAAGGACAGAAGGGAAAAAAACGTGAATTCGTGTAACGTAATTTAGGGATTTCTGATGTTACTTACGTTTATCATTATGCAGCAGAAACAACGCCGAGCTGTAACGTATGGGAAGCGACATAAACGATTCCCGTTCTTGCTCCGACTCAGGTCTGAGAAGAATACATTTTTAACATTTTAAACTTTCTTCAAAGTCAAAGTCAAAAATAATTTATTAAATCCAGTACAAAACTGCCACTTATGAACGTCAATTATAACATTATAGGCCCATATGGGGCAGAACATGTCTCCTTATTTCTTCTTGCATTTAAAAGTACTTTTGCGATTGATTTTTGTCGGCATTTCGGCCTAGTTACTATTGAATTCGGGTGTCAAGCACTGGATGCCCCAAGAATCCTGTCAACTGATCGTCATTACCATTCGATGTTAATACAAGAAGCCATTGAAATAAATAGTTCAATAATTTCAATCGAGAAGACGGATTGATTAAGTTGTCATTAGCATGGAATAAAATGATTTTAGAGAGTATGTCGCGTTTCCCGCCGTCTAAAAAAAATCTGAAACATGCTAGTATAGTTTGTCGGACTGACAGTATCGTGGCCACAAAATGAAGAAATGCGGGTGGGCGAATATTCTTGATCGCGCTCGGGCAGACGACGCCATACATCACCAGTCATCCTGTGACCACGGCCTATGCAACTAACTAGTTAGGCCGAAACATCGGGAAAATCAATTCAGAAAAAGAGGTACTTATGTCTTTCATTAATGCTCGTGAAGTGTATTAAAAGTGTTTTATTAACTTTAAACATAATTACATTTTTTTCTACTTTGTAAGAAGCTTTTTTTAAAATAAATGTCACACAACACAACTATTGTCATGTCAATAGTTGTGCTGTGTGACATTTATTTTAATGGTCTCGAAGCCTTGTGTTATGAGGTGCTAGACAATGTCTATTGCCAGAGGCGTCTTCCAGAACACCCAGTCACGACTCTTATAAATGTTAGTTTTTCTTAATTGACTCTGAAATCAAACCCGGGAAAACCTTTTCTTCGGGGCCCATTCAAATAAAAATAAAACACTTTTCCATACAAACCGGAAAAGCTGATCTATCATGTACAGGGTGTCCCGTAACTCAGGATAACTTTGCAACCACATATACAATCATAGTGAACAACTTGATCGAAATCGCAAAAAAAAAAATTCACTTCCCCATACTAAGCATTTTAATTCTTTACAACTTCTTAAAATAAACAAATTGATCTAATTATGCATGGCGTTATCCTCTCTGCCCACAATACCTATCTTATTGTTGTGCCCTACAGGGTCTATAATGATCTGTTTTATGTACCTATTTATAACACCTGTGTAACATTATAGAATGCAATAAATATATTGATTTGAATTGAATTGAAGCCGCCCCATACTTTTTTTAAACAAACAGTAAATGTTGGTCCCTTAAAAAAAGTTATTGGATTTGAGCATTAGAATCAGCCCCTCGGATGTTGTTAATGTTTTAAATGTAATGTGTGTTGTATGCCCTTTTTCGGGCACATACACGTCTCACACGTCCCAGCCTACATATCGGCGGGTGATGAAAAGAAACGGTGGAACTAACCCAGTCACCTTTGTCAGCCTTTTTACAGGAATTACAGTTACAAGACATTTAGTAAGTGCGAGCTAAGCAGGTCCAATAAATATTTAATTTAAAAATAAACTTTAAAGAATATGACGATAATCGATGTCTGAATATGTTAGTATATTTTTTCGGTTAATTAAAAAGTCACGGTGTATATTTACTAACATTTTCATACGAGTGTGTTCTATAACATCGCCTCTGCACGAGACGAGCATGTAGTACGCCAGCGGCGCCGCCACTAGTATTGGGAACCAGCTGCGCCAGAGTCCTTTCTTAGGTGGCGGCGCGTCGAGGTACTCGTGTAGCGACGAAGGAGTCCGTTCATGTTCTAAAAATTTTAAATAATTTTAATTTTGTTTTTATATTAACACACGTTTATTAGCTATACTTGTAACTTACTAACTGTATAAAAATCTTGGGAGTCTTTTTTAACTTACTTCTAGACGTATCGATTTGACATTTCGGTTGATTAATTTGAGATTCGATATTTTTGAACTTAGAGCTTCGTCATTTTGTAACAACATAGATTTTATAGTTAAACTGAGTAAGTACCTATTTCTGTACACTTAACTCATTTTTGACCATTTGTATGAGGTTCGCCCTTTTGCAACCTAAGCAACGAATTATAATTAACTTATGTTAGCTTCACTATCCCTTCGCGTTCCGCTTACCCGTGGCAGACCGGAAAAACAATGGAGAAAATTGTACGTGGCACGCGAAGGGATTCAAATCTTGGCGTTTTTAACCTACTTCAAACTGACGTTTTGCTTGCATTCGGATGACAATACTCATTTGACACCATCGTGATGATCTGATGATGGAACCAGGAGGTGGGTGGTTTAACTCTTTAATGGCTACAAGTAAAACATTCGTGTTTTGGCTCATTTGATTCGTCTTATCGAGTCTGTTTGTTCCAAACTATGATAAATCATAATAATAGTCATAACAGTCATTTATTCATTACATAGGCCCTCTTCCGGGCACTTGTACAGGTCCTATAAATATCCACGTAGTTAATTAATTAAAGTGAAGCAAGTAAGTAACCTATAAGGTAGACCGATGACCTGGTAAAAGTTGCATGAAGCCGCTGGATGCTGGCCGCTTCCAACCAGCCAATCTGGAGGTCACAAGGGGTAGGCCTATGTTCAGCAGTGGACGTCCTGTGGCTGAAATGATGATGATGATGAAGTAAGTAACTAAGAATTAAATAGAAAAAATGCTGCGTGTTTAAAAAAAACTTACTTGAGCCAAGGTACCGCGTTTTTAAACTCTTCAAGAACTTTTTAAACAATATGAAACGAAACATTCTGCCCGCACATGACCTAACACGTCGCTACTAGGCACTCGACTGTTCGCATCGTTCATTAACTGAGTGTATTCAAGTTGAATGTACAATGAAAACAAAGGGATGTTTGCATTCTTGTAAAGACAAGTGAAGTTATGAAACTAGCTATACATCAATTTGGATACAATTTTGGGAGAAATCTAAAAGTAACAACGAAAGACAGTCTCCGTAACCGAGAGGCGAGAAGGCACGAAGGCTCTGAAGTCCTGGGTTCGGTTCTCGGTCAGGTCAAAGTAGAAAATGAACTTTATATGTTGTCTCACGTCTGGGTGTTGTGGTACCGTTGTTCTTTCCGAATGTGTCTTAGCTTTCGGACGGACCTTTCGCTGACGGCATTGAGGAAGGCCTTATTCAGCTACACCGGGCAGTTGTGGTAGTTGTGTTGTGCTGCAGTGTCGAGTGCACGGCACTACCAAACGACGAACCCGCTAGTGGTGGCGCCGACGGGACCGGGACGCCAAAACAGGCCGAACCGCTGCGGGCTCCTTGCTAGCTGGCCGAATCTGGGGGTGTGTCCTGCTCGGGCCTTAAGAGCGCCTCTGTAGTCTCAGACCTTGGCTTGGGCCGTCGTCCGAAAGGTGGACAGGGGAATAACGGCCAGGCACATGTCTGTGTCGGCCGAAATGATGGCAGGACCTCGCACCCGTCGGCGGATGGGGTAGCACGAACTGATAATATGTTATAGAGTAGAACAGTATGTTGGTCCTATAGAAAAACTATTGTTGTATTTGAGAGTGATTTTTGCGGCCCCAAAACCAATATAAATTCACCGTGTATTGGTTAGGTACATTGAAAAGTAGTGCCTTTTCAGGAGCGCCTCAGAAACAGCAACTTATCAATCTATGCAAAAGAACATTTTTAAATTATTCCTATCTGCTGAGCGCTATTAAACAAATAGGTGATGTTGAGACCCCATAGTAAACGTTATTCGTGTTGATATACATTCGCCTCCTTATACATTCACCATACATAAGTATGGCTACAGTTAAAACTATACCCTGTTTGTATGAACATAATTATAATTAATTAATTATAAATAAATATTATTACGACCTGGTAAAGGTTGCAGAATGCCGCTATCTGAATACATTGCTCTGATCCAATGGTAACTAGCCAAAGCGATATAGAAATCAGAAACAACGTGTACCACAACACCCAGACCCAGAGACAAGAAAAAATCGTTTTCTACATTGTTCGACCGGGGATCGAACCCGAGACCTCAGAGTCGGCGAGATCAGAAATTATCGAGATTATTGACGATTTGTGGTACTATATAATAAGTTAGCATACATTTTTCTCGCTAACGAAAACAGCCGGTGGGATTTCAGCAACACAAAAGGAATTCGTGCAATAACAAACACAATCAGGTGTAAGAATATAATTACTTTCATTTGCAAGGTGACTACCTACGGCAAACGGTGTTTTTATTACAACTTATTAACAAAATGCCAAGAAAATCGAAATTGAAACATAATACTCAATCTATCGGTTTAAGTCTTAACTTACAGTGTTTTTTGTATAGTAATGACTTCGCATTTTCAAATAAAAAGTATTTGTTCCGGTGGATGTTGATAATTGGTATAATTGTTATTTACCTCCAATACCAGTACAATACTTCGCATTATAGTGTCATAGTGAGACAGCAAAATGTGTCGAATTACAAGACAGCTCTACAAAAGTTCAAAGTAAAGAGATGTAAGTTACTCTTTTTCTGTTAAATGGATTTTTAACTACTTATATTACATGCGAAGTATTAAGACACTTGCTTAGAGTAAGGAATTAACATTATTTTGTTAAGAGGAATTCGTCAGGGGCGTTTCCAAGTACACCCAGACTCAAGCTAATTTAGAAAAGATCGTTTTCTGATTTGATCCCAACTAAGAATCATCACCAGTGTAGGGTCATTAAGGTACCTACTTAATAGTTGAGTAAAAGTGTAATGAAGTGATAGTTAGTAGACACCTGCTTTATTACGAAATCATGAATAGATTTCACTTAGACTAACCCTAACAAAATTTAATTAATAGTACCTAAGTTTTAGTTGTAAAATTTAGTAAAGAATCAAAACTTTCTTTCAAAACTAAACTTCAAAAATATTTCAGTACATAGTTGCATATTTTATTTTATTAATAGTATGTATGTTTATTTACTTATTATTTATTTATTCTGTGTATTGTATTATATTTATCCATACATATGTGTATTTTATTCAATTTAATTTGCAATATCATAGTTTGTTTTGAGATTTAGTACCAATTACAATTTATTTTTGACCTTTACCGCACCCATTACCTGCTTTCTGCATGACCCAAAGGTTGGCTGGTAGAGAATGCCCTTGGCATTAAGTCCACCTGTTGTACATTTTTAAGTTTGTGCAATAAAGTTTTAACTAAATAAATAAAATAAGTAAATATAGAACAGGAAAATCTTTAAAAAATCTCCAAATCAGTCCAAACAAACTCTTTTATTCAAGTCAATCTCTTTGACAAAATCACATATATCTGTCACACATAGAAAGTAATAAATACTCTACAGATTTCTTACAATAAGAGGATAATTGGTAGTGACATAAATTAGGTTAAACTATACAGGGTGGCCAGTAAAGTGACGTCATAATTTTTTTTTAGGTGCCTCTTGTTGAGACTTATTTGAAGCACCCCTATGTATGTTCTACGATTTTTCGTAGTTTTCCAGTTACGACTTTTATTAAATAGCCTACGAAGCCTATGAAGTACTTCTTTTTTATTATTATTATAAAAGCTTAGAGTCTAGCGCATTCTCTGAAGCTACTTAGAAACTAAGAAATTATCAGTTTAGATTTTTAATTTTAAGTTGAAAATTTAAATGATAACATACTCTCAACACGAGGCACCAAAAAATAATTTTTGGAAGTCACTTTTCTGTCCACCCTGTATAAAAATATTATTTCTAAAGTCCAATATTTGATTGCAGTTCCAGTGTATTCATATCACCACCATCGTTTAATGTCTTACGAAAGATTTAAATCTATGAAATTGGCGTTTAAAAACATAGGTGGGTATTACATAAAGAAATAGTTTACATACATTGTGCATTGTATTGCATTAGTAGTTTTGTTCTCTGTGTTTTAAGCGAAAAATACTTAACTTTTTTTTTCAGACAAATCACAGATGCCACGCTACAATACAACCACGCCAATATGCTTTTTAAATAAGAGTTTACTGGGTAAATATTTTTAACCATTTTAATTAACAGTCCTTAATCACAGTTTGAGCAACTAAAAGCTACATCGCAATCATCTTAAGTCAGAGTCGGCGGCATTTTGGAATGAGTTCTACATCGAACACCATCATCATCATTCCAGCCATAGGACGTCTACTGCTGAACATCAAACAAAACCAACCGTTTTGTATGCATGAGGGTAATCCATACATTTTATCATCACATCCATCATTTTAGCCATAGTAAGTCCACAGCTGAACATAGGCCTCCCCCAATGACTTATCATCCAATGATAGTAGGGATTGCCAACAATCGCCACGCTTGGCAGGCGGGTTGGCGAACGCATTTTTTAATGATTTCGCAAGCAGACTCTGCTGCCCGTTTTGTGCTACAGGAATAAGTGACCTCTTACGACACGCCTCCTGTTGCCGGTGGGAAAGTGTATTCTTTACGGCCGTCCCCACACGGCCACCCATATATAAGGTGCTTCATAAATATCTGCATCGGCTGAAATGGGTAAAAGTATTGCCTATACATAGATTACGATAGTGAAGGAATTACGGTAATTAATTATTTGCGAAAAGACAGTAAATAAATGGTTACTTGCTTCAATTTGCATAACACACTTCGTCATCCGCCCTTGACACTGCGCGGGAGCGGTATAATGTGAACCGTTAGCATTTTTGGACAGATGTAGACGGTTTAAGACAGAATAAAGCCTAATCTTTAGATAATATTTTTTTTTTAATGAAAAAATTAATGATGTTCTGGACATAAAATTTCTTTACTATCGTAATCTATATAAGCAATACTTTTACCCATTTCAGCCGTTGCAGATATTTATGAAGCACCTTATATTTAGTAGGTATGTAATTGCAACTCGTAACGTATTTTAGGAAATCTAACATATCTTACATAACTTACATGAAACGTGTTTTTTATTTATGTTGATTTTCTAGGTCCAGCCCGCGTGGATCGATCATATATTTCTCCAGGCAAAGTGGAGAGGCTAAAATTGGGGGTTCATTTAGGAGGTTTCTACGCACCCCCTCACTGCCGCGCGAGGCACAAAGTAGCTATTTTGATTCCTTTCAGGTAAGACTTAGGTACCTATTGTATCTTATCGATAAATAAATAAAATAAGGAAATGAAGTATCGTCAAAAATTGCCTTGGTTGTTAGTTTAACAAAACAACCGACATATTGTAATATTATTTAGATAGGTGGTTCTTAACCGAGTAGAATTAGTTATAATTAAAGTTAATTTAACTAGTTAAAGTGTCTAGGAGTGAGCGGAGCCGTACGCAGAACTGACGGCCGATGGGGCAGAATGGTTTTGGAATGGAGGCACGTACCGGCAAGCGCAGCGTCGGACGTCCACCCACAAGGTGGACAGACGACCTGGTAAAGGTTGCAGGAAGCCGCTGGATCCAGTTCGCTTCCAACCGGCCAGTCTGGAAATCACTGGAGGAGGCCTATGTTTAGCAATGGACGTTTTGTGGCTGTAATGATGATGAGCAGGCCAACATATTGTAATTATACCGGGCTGTAGTAGGTAGTAGGCCTGAGGTACCCTATAGAAATTAACTTGTGTTGATTTTTTATGTTCCAGAAATCGAACCACCAATTTATCTAAGTTCTTGAGGCACATGCATCCATTTTTACAAAAGCAACTCTTACATTATAGAATCTTCGTAATTGAACAGTTTGGTATGTGGTTTTTGTGTTTTGTTTTTTTTTTTTAGCTTCTGCGGAGCTCCTCAATCGGCGCAAATATGAATGTCTTAGTGAGGCGTACATCTTTGAAGCGTTTGGGGTCGAAACTTTGGGCCCGTGGTGACCAAGTGCCCACAAACTCTATCGTGAGATGTCGAAGCGATTAGCTGAGATATCCCACGATACAAAGGCTGGCCAATACTTAGGCCAACGCATTAGCTTAGCTATTCAGCGTGGCAACGTGGCCAGCCTTTTGGGCACCTTTCCCTAAGAAAGCGAGCTCTATCAGTTATTTTATTTATAGGGTTTCCCCCCTATAAATAGAATTTCAGATTATGTGCAAATATCTCTTTTTTTTTTCTTTTTTTTTCTTTATTTTTTTTAGGTTTGGCTTTTAAGTTAGTTTATGTTTCGATATTGTAAATATTTATACTAATTGAATTAAGAAAAATAAAGAAATGATCCTAAGAAAAAAAAAATTTGCCCCAACTACATTTATTCAAGCTTCTTGGTTGCGTACGCATGATTTTGTTTTTTTAAATTTATTTATCGGATTGCCAATGTAACAGGATTCTACACAAAATCAAAATATGGGAGATGGTCTAAGAGTCACCACGATTTCTACATAATTATGGTGTCTTCAAAGGCGCAAAACTATATGATGTCCCTATGTGATTTTGTGTTATGAGACTCCACAACATGTCAGCCTATTGCAGTCCTCTGCAGGACGTACCTAAGCCCAAAGAAAGCCGAAGAGCACGATTTCCCGCTTATTTCTAGCTAGGTTATATGTAACTTAGTTATTATATATTTTTAAACTTGTGATATTAATAAATAATTTAATGTATCGAAATCGCAAAATTATCGCAATCGATGTACTTATCAAAATAGCGCAGTGGCCAAATTTTTTTCATATTATATTTTCTTTAGACACTCATAAATTCAACAAAGGTGCGTTGTACAATATCGCGTACCTCGAGACGCAAAGGTTCGGGCAGTGGGACTGCCTGGTGTTCCACGACGTGGACCTGCTGCCGCTGGACGAGAGGATCCTTTACAGCTGCCCCAGGATGCCTACGCACATGTGTCCTGCATTAGAGTGCTGGGGATACAAGTGAGTCTTGGCTTTTTGCAAGTCCATTTCGAACGAATCAAGAATACGCTGAAAATAGACGATAGTCTAACACATGTTTGCGATTTTTTGTAAGTTTTGGTGGCGAATTTTGTATAAGTTTTCACAAGAATTCAAGTGATAATACAAATCTAACATATTTTCTAATTGGGGTAAGAATCACTGATATATTGACAGTCAAAAGTTTGAGCTGCCACCAAAGCTGAAATTGGGCCACCTAATCAGAAAATTACGTCACTAAAACTAAATTACGCCACCGAAACTAAATAACATTCAGAACATTATAGTAGGTGATTGTAAGGACGTGCTTGTAACGGATTAGAGGAATTACTCGACATTTTGTCAAAGCGTATTTTTACTGTTTGTAATTATTTTCTCTTTCGATTGGCGTATATTTCATAGGTGTACACCAAAAAAATAAAAAGATAAAAAACCGACTGCAAAACACTAAACGGTGCAACGAAAATAATCAAACTCTGATCAGCTTGCACCGACTCCAAAAGTAACTGATTAGGTACTTACGTGTTAATATTATTATTAGGTTTGTAGTGTTTTAAAGTCGGTTTTTTTTTTTTTATAAAGTTTATTTATTTAATCAATTTTTTGTGTTAAATCCTAATCTAACTGCTAAAAATCGATTTCATCCTCTTTTTTTCCACCCTTCGAGGTAATTTTTTTTCCGAAAACTTTACCATAGTATCTATGAAGTAATAGCTATTTAATAAAAAAAGATTCATCAAAATCGGTTTACATTTGTTGAAGATATTGGGTAACATAGATACAAGAATCACGAACTAAAACATTACCTGGATATATTTTTGTTATTTTCTCAAAAACTGCTTAATCAATTTTGATAAAATTTATATGAGACCACCTCTGAAGTATGATCTACCAAACAAAAATTATCAAAATCGGTTCATAATTGGCGAAGTAATCACGTAACATACATACATACAAAAAAAAAACAGTCGAATTGAGAACCTCCTCCTTTTTTGAAGTCGGTTGATAACGTAATCTTAGGTACTTGTATCTTAAGGTATTCCAAGCTCCATACAAAAAAGTTCGAAGTCTCTTAAAAATTGTTTCTCATTTTGCAGGCTGATGAGGGGACTAGTGAAATAGTAACCCATAACGTGTATTGTTGTAACTATGTGCAGCAGAAACAACCCCTCTTCCATCGTATGGAGTTAAAACACTGTAAACTTTTAATATTTTCAGAAACCCGTACACCAAGTGTTTTGGAGGCGTAACATCGATGCCACCGAAAGCGTATTTGCAAGTTAATGGGTATTCTAACGAGTACTGGAATTGGGGTGCGGAGGACGATGATATGTTTATTCGGTAACCATCATAGCATACTAGCTTCTGCCCGCGACTTCGTCTGAGTAGGCTTTAGAATTAAGCCACAGAGGCATAAATAAGAATCATCTACTTCATCAGCCTTTAGAAGTCTACTGCTGGTCGTAGGCCACCAATATGGAACGCCACAGCGAGCGTCTCTGGGCCGTTTGCATCCAGCGGTTTCCCGCAACCTTACCTAGATCGTCAGTCCACCAGGAGGCCTGCCCACACTGCGTCACCCAGTTTGTGGTCGCCACTAGAGAACCTTTCTTCCCCGTTGTCAGTTCTGCGAGTGTTGTCCTGCCCATTTCCACTCAAGCTTTACAATTCGATTAATTCAATTGCAAATAAATAAATTATCCCGTAACGTAAAAACTGGGTAAAATAGGCTAGTTTCCTAGGTCAAAAAAAGATAATTCTATTTACTGCGTCAGTTATATTATCAAAAAATATTGGACCCATATTTTGTCTTTTGTCAATCAAACAAAAAATTACGAAGATAAAGCGCATCAAAGTGAGTACGTGACGTCACGCCTTGCTAAAAAGTGTCGCAAGGCGTGACGTTACGTGGAACTTTAACGGGCTATATCTTCATAATTTTTTCTTTGATTATGAAAAGAAAAAATACTTGTCTAATATTTTCTGTTAATCCAACTGACGGACCAATTAGTTATTTTTAGGACACTAGCCCATTATGATATGTGTTAAATACATTGCAAGATAATTTGACGAAATTTAAATACAAAATAGAGTATTATAAATTATGTTAGTAATCGTAGGACATACTTAAATATTGCAAATGGAGGAAACTACGAGTAACATTTGCTAGGTTGGTCCAAACTACAAAACTCGACTAGTTTAATATGCGCTACATTATATTTAGTTAATTTAAATGACGCTGCGCTTGCCGGTACGCGGCCTCCATTCTAGAACCTTTCTGCCCCATCGGCCATCAGTTCTACGTGCTATGTGCCCCGCTCACTGCCACTTCAGCTTGCTAATCCGTTGGGCTATGTCAGCGACTTTTGTTCGTTTACGGATCTCTTTATTTCTGATTCGATCTCGCAAGGAAACACCAAGCATAGCCCTTTCCATAGCACGCTGTGCGACCTTGAGCTTTCTTATGAGGCCCATAGTGAGAGGCCACGTTTCAGTTCCATATGTCATCACACACACTGGTTGTAGACTTTCGTCTTGAGGCACTGAGGTATTTTGGACGAGAAGACGTGGTGTAGTTTCCCGAACGCTGCCCAGCCGAGTTGGATTCGACGATTGACCTTCTCAAAATTGGATTTACCCAGCTGGATAACTTGTCCTAAGTATGTCAACAATTATCAATTGTCCACTGACAAGGTGGTCAGACGACCTGGTAAAGGTCGCAGGAAGACGCTGGATGCAGGCCGCTTCCAACCGGCCAATCTGGAAGTCAATGGGGGAGGCCTATGTTCAGCAGTGGACGTCCTATGGCTGAAATGATGATGATGATGATGAATTTAAATGACTAAGGGCCTCTTTCACCATTTGCTGATAAGCTCCAGCTAACTTATCTGGCACTTTTTTGACAGCAATTATATGGGTTATCTGTCAAAACAAGTGCCAGATAGATGATCTGGAACTTATCAGCAAGTGGTGTAAGAGGCTCTAAACCACTAAACTAAATTACTAACTAACATTGCTATGTTACTTACTTGTGCCTGTTATTGCAGAATACATTCATCAAAGCTTAATATTTGGAGATATAACATGTCCATTGCACGTTACACCTGCCTGCCCCATCCGAAAAACGTGCTAAATTCTAAGAGGTGAACAATAAATTATGATTTTGAATCAGTATTTAGAATAAATAAAGAATTTGTGCTAACTCGCATACGAGACATATGAAGGTATTTGGATAAAGTATGTTTTGTGCTAATCATATATGTAGTTACAAACAACTTTTATTATTATATATTATTTATTTATTTTATTTATTTATCAAACATGCATAAAATAGATTTTCTTCATTTCATAATAAAGTATCATCTGGCTCCACGAAACCTATGTTTATATTTACAATTCAAAGTCAAAGTAAAAAATCATTTATTCAATTTTCAAAGACAGAAAATTGCCACTTATGAACGTCAATAATATTATAGGCCCGGCCCATATGGGGCCAGAACATGTCTCCTTATTTTTTGGGACCTACTAGCGCTTCGAGACAAGCATAGACAATACAAGCAAAACGCTGGAACAAACTCAGTCACCATAAGCTAATTTTAATTGGTCTCATAGTAAACATAAACATAATTAAAACAAGATTATGTAGTCTACCATTTAAACTTGAATCAGGTGTTGAATGAGAGGCAGTTCGGATATAGGACAGGTGTTGGCACAGCGGATGCAGTTGACACTTTAATAGATGATATATTAACCAGAGTGAACGGAAAGGTGAGGCTAGCAGGAATATTTCTAGATTTGAGTTCGAGTCAAAGGTTAGTTCAGCTTGTTATGCTATACGGTGTTTAAGAGAGGAGCTGTCGTTGAAGCATCTTAAGACTGTCTATCATACACTTGTGGAATTCAGACTACGAAGTATTCTGGGTACAATAAAATCTGGGTAAAATTCTGGGGCTATAGCTATAAATGTTCACCTCAGAAGCATACCGGCGTAAGTTGTATACAGTCATTATGCTACATACGCCCGAATGCTTCTGAGCTGAAGAAATATAAAATGGAAAAATCATTCATTATCCAGAAAAGAGCCATTCCCCCCTTGGGAATCATGCGTCGACTATTTAAAAGGGCGGTCATCATGACGGTTTCTAGCCTCTATTTATACATTTTGTTAACTGACCTTGTTAAGCATAAAGATAGATACGAAACAGAAGCCGAAATGCATGAAAGGCGCAATACTCGAAAAAAAAACCTGAAGAGAAATATCATACCTAGCCTCAAAATTGTGAAACATTGTCCACGTAATCGAGCTGTAACGCTTTTTAACAAACTGTTAGAAGAATTAAAACTAGAGACTAGGTTTAACGTATTTAAAATTAAATTAAAGAAATTTCTATTGGAATGGTGTCTGTATAGCGTATAAGATTTTTAGTTATTTAGTTGTATGCATATCTGATAAAAATTATGAAAAATATTCAAACACAATGCATATTATTGTTTATGAATAAATGAAATGAAATAAAAATTATATGATACAGTCAATATCAAAAGTAGCTTAGTAACTAAAAGGCATCGAACCTAATTGGCATACCTAAAGTTGCAAGTACTTAAAATGGGCTAGTTTCCTGGGTCAAAAAATCATTATTCTATTTAGTCCGTCAGTTAGATTATCAAAAAATATTGGACCCATATTGTCTTTTGTCAATCAAACAAAAAATGACGAAGATAAAGAGCATCAAAGTGAGCACGTGGCGTCACGTCTTGCTAGAAAGTGTCACAAGGCGTGACGTTACACGGAACTTTAACGGGCTATATCTTCAACATTTTTTGTTTGATTTAGAAAAGAAAAAATACGTGTCCTGAATTTTCTGTTAATCCAACTGACGGACCTAATTAGATTTTTTTAGGAAACTAGCCCATTATGAAACATACGCCAATTGATAGAGGAAATAATTACAAACAACAAATACTATCGACAAAATGTTGTAAAAGATAGACTTTGTTCAGAATTTCAGTTTGAATTTGTCAAAGAGTATCTTATTTGTTGTGTGTAATTATTTTCTCTTTCAAGTAACGTATTGTTTTATAGATGTACACCAAAATAACGTTATTTTAGGTAACTTGCAACTTTGGGTATGCCATGTCAAATGCTTGTGTTCATCATCACAAAAACATTTGCCCCTTGCGGGATTCGAACCCGCAACCAGACGGTCGTCAATTAGACTCTTGTTTGACAAAGTATAACTTCCCGTCGTTTCCGTCTCATCGCTTTGTCCAGGTCCTAGTACCCCCCTCACTGACTGACTATAGTTCTACATGCGAAAAGTCTAATTAATACATTTGAAGCGATTACCAATCCGACGGATGCCGTGTGAGGACGGCAGTACAGAATACACTTCCCCACCGCCAACAAGAATCGTGTCGTAAGAGACTGATTCCTGTAGCACGAGACGGGCAGCAGTGTCTGCGTGCAAAATCTTATAAAAACTGCGCTCGCCAACCCGCCTGCCAAGCGTGGCGAGTCCCAGTCTTAAAGATTTCGAAGGTGGATGGTAATCATCATCATCACCATAATTACCGTTTTAACCTTTCTTCTAATTAGGTATCAGAAGTTAGCCGATGCGAAGAGGCGATTCAGAACCGAAGGCCTGAAGAGTTTGCAGTACAAACTGATAGCAATAACCAATAGAAAATTATTTACACACATCCTGGCTCATGTAAATCCTTTCAATTATACTGTATAATAAATAGATGTATAAATTTAAAAAACTATGTTTTATTTGCCACAACAACACAGATAAGGAATAGGGAATATGCACGAAAATATTACATTATTTTTGCTATATTCGAATTTAAGTATAGTGACAATAGTAAAACAAAATTGATTTTAGGTAAAAATTACCATACAATAGTAATTAGAAATTAAGATATAGGTACCTTTCTCGTTCTAAAACAACTTTATACAATGAAAAATGTATGGTAGACGTGTAGGTACTGTGACGTCACGGCATGCACATGTCGGATCTCCTTGTCTAGCACGCGACTTTTGGGTTGAAAGTCAGATATATATCTTTTTTTTTTCGAAAATTCTTTATTTTATTAATTATAATCAAGTACTATTCATTTTAAGATCAAATAAAAATATATGCATATTCCCTATTGAAGAAACCATTCGCACCTAATAATGTACTCGAAAAAATATCCAAAAAAAAATACTACAAGAGTACCTTACGCACTTCTTCAGCTATGTTCAGTGCGGTGAACCTCTTGACCTTGTGAAGCAATTTGCAAATTTTAGGATCAGATACCAGTTTGCAGACGTAAATGCTTCCATTATCAGTATCTACTTCTAAACGCTTTAGTGTGTTCTTTACATCGTCTATGTATGGAGTCACCCTTTCTTCTGGTATCAGTTCAAAATGCCAGGGCAAGCAATTTTTGAGTACATTCCATATAACATCTTGACTTACTGCGTAAGCCAAATTAGGATCTTCTTGAGGCTCTATTTTTTGTTCTTCTTCTACCTCTTCTTTATCAGGAGACTTTTCGTCAACTACTTCAGCCTCCTCTTCACAGGGTCTGCAGATAAAAGTGGTCTTGACATCTGTAACAGACTGCGCTTGCTTGCTACGGCTGACAACTAAACTCTTCTGAGATTTTGGCATGCGAGCACTCTGAGAACTGTCTAACTTTTTGCCTTTTAGTCCCCCACCTTTACCTTTTTTCCCTTTTTTGTCATCAGGTAGAGGTTCTGAGTATTGTAACTCAATAATAGATGTTCCTTCGCAAATGTTTACCACAGCAGCAATTACTTTGTCCAAAAACTGGTTTGTACATTTAAGTGCACACGCTAAACAAGCATCTCTGTATTGTTTTTCTTTTATCAATTTACAAACCACCTCTTCGCAATCCTCAAGGGAAAAACAAGTCTTTTTACCAACTGCCATCGATAATGCTGTCACAAACCCTTCAATAGGATCAACGTTCTTACAAAATGCTAACAAGAATGCTGAATAATTCATCTTATTTTCAGCTACTTCAAACAATTCAAACAGGAAATGTTTGATTAAACTCTTTCTCAGTCGCATGTATTTATCTTCCAAGTCAAATTCTTGTTCAAACCAAAGCTCTTCTTTCATGAAATTATCTCTAGAAATCAGTTCGGTAGATTCGAAATCATCACAGCGAAATTTTTTACGGATATCGAGCAATTCTTCAACAGTAGGATACCGTATATTTAGACAGTTAATTAGAAAATCTCTCCAATCAACATATGCGGTATCTCCAAATAGAAAAAATACTAATTTCGGGATTTTCTCCGGATCTACTCGCTTCCAAACTTCAGGTATTAGAGGACTGTCACATGACTCTTGTCCGAAAAATATAAAATCTTGTAGCATGTATATAAACGCCTGTTGCAAAGCTATGCCGGTTGGAGCAATGATCTTGAACAGGTTTCTCAATCTCGCTAACTGGCCTACTTTAAACTCGAACTCCATAACAATTTCCTTGATCTCACCTGTTGTTGAAGGAGGTTCGGGTGGTGCAAATTGTAGAAGATTTGGATCTATAATAAAAGTGTCGTGTTCCAGAATTAGACTTTCTGCAATCTTTCTACCACCTTCAACTGCCATTTGAAGATACTTGCAAAGTCGGTCTACAGACTTAATTTCATTCATGTAGTAAGTATTTATATCATTTTGTACTTCCATAAAGGTTTTATAAATATGATCATTAAAAAGTTTCATGTCACGATAACACTTATATTGGAGAGCCAGCATACGTAGGCTTGCACGGTACATCTCTCCATTGATCCCCATTATCCATTCATCAATACACTTCAAGGCATTTAGTTTAAAAATTTCTTCGAGATTGATAGACTCTTCAGAAGTATTTTCATCTTTTCTTTTAGTTGGTGGTACAATCTTAGCAATTTCGCTGTATTCACGACTTATAAGGGAACGGTAAGAATCATTAGTTTCTTTAATTACCTTCAGTGCAAACTTTACATTATTTTCTATTATCAGATTGAACGGGTTGTTACTGTAATCAATTTCAATATTTTTCAGCTGTAAATCTTGAAAAGCGGCTTTTAATTGTCTATACACTTTGTCTTCGCCTCCTTTCTTGCTTCCAGAAGTTTCATCAGATTCTTTAAAGATCTTAGTTAAATCTTTAGAAGTAAGCCTATCATTCGGAGGCATTCTCTTTATCATTGCAAAATAAAAGTCGTGAAATGATTGAAATGTCAAGATGGACCTGAAATAAAAATAACTATCTTAATAACGAGTATCACCTAAAAATAATTTAAATCGTTAATAATAGCGTTAGAAATGAGTTGTTTACCGGTTCAGTTCCGTTTGCATGCATGATATGTATGTGTTCACCATTGTTGTCAGTTCTTCCATAGCCCAGTTTTCGCATATGAGCGCCTGTCTTTGATTCTCCGCATACAACTTTCGTTCATCGCATATGTGGTAAAGTCTATTCTGTAGTTCTTTGACTCTACAATGCCATTCGTTTTTAGTCAAATGAATATCTCTCCAATCATTTTCAAAATCGTTGTACTCTTTCTGGAAGCGACTTACCAAATCTTGCTTATGTGATGGCAGCGTTATGATTTGCTCCATTTTATCTTTAATAAACCTCGCATATGGCACTAAACAATTCATTTGTAGACGTTTAGCAAAAAATAAATTTTGCATATCATTGATGTAAGTTTTCTCAATTTCTTGCCAACAGGTTGCCAGGGCGACTCCTATTATTTCTGCGATAGGTATTTCCCCGTAGTCATATTCCTCTTCCCCTGGCAGTATTTTAATTTCATCTGAGCTTAGAGACGTCTTACTTTCCTGTTCCTCGCCAACTTCTTCTGGGATCATTATCATATTGTCATCATTTAAATCTTCTTTGGAATCTGGCGGTTTCACAACTTCAAGTTCATTCGTGACAGATACTTTACTCATTTTAGAAGATTGACGAAGTTTATCTTTTGATTTTCCGTTGGAAACTTCAGGTTTAACAATTTTGGATTTAGTTCGCTTGTCATCTGTACTTGGAAAATCCAGCAGACTCAAGACATTGTCACCAAATAATCTATCAGTAGATTTTAAAGGCAGTAAATAATCACCAATTACATATTTACATATTTGAGCAAGGAATTCTTTTTCTACTATCTCATAATACATGCTATAGTTTATGCCTAACACGGCATAGAAACGATCAATCAGCTCCGAATTTTCTTCAGTTAAATCCCAAATTACTAGTTCTTGGAGAATATCTTCAGTTACTTTAAGCCTAATATAACAAGAAAAATAACTTTCAAATGGTTTTTCAATTCTCTTTTTATGAGGATCGTTGACCAGCTTAGATATTCTTATTTCTTTGTACTGATCGGTCTCTTTTTTTCTGTGCTTTGCAATACTTTCTTCAATATAAATATCATCTCTATCTTCTAATTCACTTTCATCAGGTGGAGCACGACCAGAAAATGTTTCCTCGAGTATTTGTGCTTCTCGGTATGAGTTTGGATAATTTACTATCACAAAACCATCAATATCGTCTTGATCCTTTAGATATTCAACTATCATTGCTGCCAATAAATGGTCAGTCAATGTATCACCAAAATTAAGCGTTTCATAGGCATATCTGCCCAATGCAGCTCCAGCTGATAAAACAATTTCTTCCTCAGGAATAGTCTTGGGTGTTTGTGTTTGTTTAGTATTGGGTGGTGTCGCCCCCAATATTTGAGAAATGTTTGGGTCACTACTTTTACTAGCTGTTTCTTCTTCAATTTTCATGAGCCTTATGATATCTTTGTCCTCCTCTAGCTGTGCTGCAGCAATAAACTTATCAAATGATAATTCAATATCAGTGCATCCTATCAATTCTACCTTGAATCTTTTTAAGCAAAAGTTTATTGCAGCTTCAAGACGAACAACATGAATCTTTCGCATTTTAAGTAACGTTTGCATTGCTACTGTAATTGATCTGTCTGGAAGACCACGTAAAACCGCTTTAGCTGAATACGCTGGCAGGTCTGCTGGAGGTCTCGGTGGAGGATATGGGTATTTGATTTCAAGTAAGGTGTAAACGACGTGTCCAAGAATTCTTGTACCTAAGTACTCGTATTTCCTTTCTTCGGATTCTGGGTCATAATTAGGAATTAGCATATCCAATGTCCAAGGATACGAATAATTATGATATTCTTTAAATTCGCAGTCATTCAAAGTCTCTTGACGTTCTAACTCTAACCTTACAATTTCTTCTTCTTCTGGTGCTGGTTCTTCTTCAAATCCTTGATCTTTTAAAATGTTCTCCATTGGATCAAGTATGTCAAAAATAGGTTGCTGTTTAAAATACAAGTTTTTCCATTCATGAATGAAATGATTAGGAATGTCATCCCCAATCAATCTTGTGAAGTAAGCATATTTGGTCGCATAATCGACTAATGAAAGCATTGTTTCGTAACATATTTCATAATAATGCTGTCGTTTTCTTTTCATTTTTTCAGCATACAATTTCTTATGCAACATATTTTGTCTTTGCTTTTCAAAATCTATTTCTGTAACTTCTAAATTTATTTGCTCTTTTATGTTGTCAAGAAACTGATTAAATTGTTGTTCTCTTTGATCTGCAAACTCTCTTTCAGCTTGAACCCTGTTTTTGACCAAATTACGAGCTTGTTGCTTAGTCTCCATAATTTTTGTGCACATCTGTTTTTCGAATTGAGACAATTTCATTACCTTTTTTGCCAGTTCTTTGTCGAGCTTTCCTTCTTCTTCAGCTACTGAGAGATCCCACAATGATCCACTGAGAACGTTTCGTACTTGTTTCTGGAACTCTTTTGAGTCTGATTTCTTACGCATTCTGCAGTACAAATTATCCATATAATCTTTCACCCACTCGGAATCTACAATCGACTTCTTTCGTTCTGCAGCTTGTTCGTCCAGTTCAAGAAGCTCTTCGTATGAGTAATTTTTGAATTGACAAGGATATCTGAGTGAAAATCTTTCCATCTCTTTTCTAGTATTGTTAAGCATTTCTTGGGGTTTACACAGTTTAAATTGTAATAGGGTTTTAGATTCTTCAATTTTCCCTAACATTTTTGAATATTTGTGTCGAATATAATCATACGTGTCTTTCACTTGTTCTGTTTTCTTTCTCTGCCAATCAATAAACTGTTTCTCATTTAATAAAGGCTTGGAAAGGTTATCAACAAAAGATTCTTTTTCTTCTAGTAATTGTTCCACTGTGAACCTGCTTTTCATCTTTTCGACAAGGGTGGATACCATTTTTCTTTCGCGTTTAATAAAATTTGTGCGGTCTCTTTTGTCCAAATGCAGGAAAAGTTGGTAAAACAATCGGAGTAAGGCAGTACCTTTTCCTTCCTGAACACTGGCTAGATCTGTATCGTTTAAATTGACCTCTAATTCTTTTAACCACTCGAATAAGTATAACCAGTTATTCTTCAGGTCCTCAGGTCTATTGCTAGATCTTATGAGGAAGTGTTTCTCTTCATTGATGACGTTGTAGCTTAAAAGCACGCTAGCAATTATGTACCCATTTTTCATCATGTCACCAAACTCTTCGGGTTCCCATTTTATTGGTCTTCGTAGTCTTTCTGTCAGCCATTCTTTTAGTATCTCAGCCATTATTAATGTTGGAAAATAAATACAAATTGTTTGCGTGTTGTCATTGATAAGTTGACAGGTGACATTACCAAAAAAACTAGTTGAAAAGGTAGGTAGTCAAAATAAAATTAATGTTAAAATAATTAAAGATGTATGGTTAACGTAGCCTCTACAAGTGATTGTATTTTGTTGGGTCTATCCCTTTCTACTCTCTCCCTTCAGTAACAGTTACCTACTGATAGGGTATAGGTATTATTTTACTTAAGGGCAGGGTTACAGGAAAAGTCGTACTGAATATTAGAAGACGTTATTATATAGGTAATTTCTGATGAATTTGATTCTGTAATATGGTGTCCGAGTAGTAGTCTGCAAATAACTTTAAAAACTTCTAGGTATGATACTAAAATCTTAAGATAATGTTAGTTGAATAGGCTAAAGTGGCATGTGGTACAATTATCAGAACTTCGATACCAAAGAATCCCTTTGAAGGGAGGAGTTACTCTTTGATGCTAGACTTGCCTATTGCATTGAGACGACGCATGTTCTTTCAGCTTTCACGAAGAAGAACAGGGTTTTGTACTATTCAACTGTATTTATTAAGTACAATATTGCAATAAATAAATAAATGAAATGTTCGAGCATGGTTGGACGAGAATTACCCAAACAAATGAATTGGAAGAGGCGGACCCCATAGCATGGCCGGCGACGAGCCCCGATTTAACGCCGATAGCTTTTTATGTGTGGGGTCATTTGTAAAACCTAGTACACGATAACCTATTTAATAGCAAGAGTTATACCTTTTTGAATAGCTAAAGAAAAAGCACTTCAAAGTTAAGAAAAGTTAGTAAAAATATTTAGTTTTTAACCGACTTCAAAAAAGGAGGAGGTTCTCAATTTGTCGGTATCTTTTTTTATTTTTTATGTATGTTCAGCGATCATTTGTTACCAGGTTAACCGATTTCGATAGTTCTTTTTTTGTTCGAAAGGAAATACTTTCGGAATTAATTTGATCATGTTCTGATGATGATATCTTTAAGAAAATCATGAAACATTGCATGAACTCCATACCGTGCCAACTGATTTTTGTACCTATGTTGCCCAATATCTTTGGCATTTGTGAACCGATTTTGATGATTCTTTCTTTATCGAATAGCTTATACTTTAAAAATGGTATATTGAAAAAAAAATTAACTCCAAGGTGGGAAAAATAAGGGATGAAATCGGTGTTCAGCAGTTAACTTATGTTTGCACTCAAATAATTCGTTTTGTTGAGGATGTATCACTAAAAACAGATGAAATAAGTAAATTTTATTTAAAAAAAGTAAACCGACTTCCAAGTAAGTACCTACCTAATCAGTTACTTTTGGAGTCGGTGCAAAAGAAAACATTCAAACTCTCATCGGATGGCACCGACTCCAAAAGTAACTCACTAGGTAAGTACGTATGTGTTGATATTATTTTTAGCTTTTCAGTTTTTTGAAGTCGGTTTACTTTTTTTAAATAAAATTTATAACCTTTGTCAAGCAATTGTATGATCGTTTTTATAAATGTATATTATGTTTTTTTAACTAAATACATCTAAAAAGCGAACCTTAGGAACTCTTTTGTCGAAATAATCGATAAAAAGGCAAAATATAAAGGATTTAAAAAAAAAACACAAAAATTCAAAACTCCATAACGGTTTAAAAGTTTCGGATACCATATTCCAGAATCAAATTTATCAGAAATGACCTAAATAATAACTTCCTTTAATATTCAGTACGACTTTCCCTGTAACCCTGTATAACAGTTTTTTTTTTAAAACACCTATAAAACGTCGTGAGGACTCCGCTCAGCACTCTATCTAACGTAAAAGTGGTTTACTTGATCAGTAGACGCCGCACGTAGTTTTACTAGATCAGTGGGTGGCGCTTTCGAAGGATATAGTATCGAATTGCTATGATAATTTAATTTTTAGTTCAAACTTGCTGTCCCGTCGAACTTTTTGTAGATTCTGTTTATTGATTATACAGGGTGTCAAAAGAAGGGTGTACCAACGGGCGCCAGGTGATAGAGGACCATAAGCCATAATTAAGGTGAAACGTGGATAGTAGAGTAAAGTAGAAAGAGCTTTAGTTCCAAAAACGTATATTTTACACAAAAACAGTTTAACAAAAATAATAAGCCACGAATTTTCACATATGACAGTCAACAACACTCATTTAGGTTCTGTTGTCATAGAAACCAAAAAGAACATTGCATTTTCTTCAATATCTCCTCTCAACAGATACCTAAGAGTTCTGATATTTTTCTGATTCTCGGTCTTGCAAGTGGCTTGGTGAGGATATCTGCCAGCTGATCTTCACTAGATACCTTGCTGACGTCTAGCTTTCCGCTAGTCACCATCTCTCTTATGAAGAAGTGTCGAACTCGTATGTGCTTAGTCCGCCGATGGAATTCTGGATTTTGAGCCAGCCTTATTGCCGCTTCATTATCCACTCTTATACGCGGAATCTCCTTTAAAACAACAAGGTCATTCAGGAGTCGTGATAACCAAATAGTTTCTCTGGCTGCTTCGCTAGCCGCAACAATTTCAGCCTCTGTAGTTGAAATTGCAACGCTTGTCTGTCTTTGGCTCAGCCACGAGACTGCTCCTCCTGCATACATGCAAAGAACTCCACTGGTGGATCTTCCAGTGCTGATATCGCCTGCATGATCAGCATCACTGTAACATTCCAAAATTCCTTGCTTATAATTTTTCTTGTACATGATTCCTAGATCTGGCGTGTACTGTAAAAACCGCATTATACGCTTCAGTCGAACACAGTCTGCTTCATCTGGTTTCTCTAGACTCCGTGAAACGACGCTTACAGCATATGCTATGTCAGGTCTAGTGCATACCATTAAATAGGCTAAGACGCCAACAATTTGCCTGTAATTATTTTTCATATAGCACATGTCCACTCGCTCACTTGACGTGCATTCTTTTGCAATCGGCGTCGAGACTGGTTTACAAGAATCCATCCCGAATCTCCGTAAGATCTTGCGTATATATGACTTTTGGAATATCTTAATTCCATCTCCTCTGCTTTCAATCTCTACACCAAGAAAATAGGAAACCGCTTTTGTGGTTATTTTGAAACGACGTTTGAGCTCTCCCATCAATTCGTCTATCAGCTCTTGACTGTCATCTACATACAGAGCCACAATAAGCTTTCCACATCCTTTTTTCCTTATCAGAAGACAAGGATCTGCCTCACTTGCCTTGAAACCAATTTCTGTGAAATAATCAAGAATACACCGGTTCCAGCATCGTGGTGCTTGCTTTAGTCCATAAAGACTTTTCTTTAAAAGGCAAACTCGGCCGGAGCCGTCATTATAACCATCCGGTTGTTTCATGAAAATCTCTTCATCCAAAGAACCGTACAGAAAGGCGGCTGATACATCAAACTGAAGCATCGCCATTCCTTCGCTTGCTGCTGCACTTAAAACAGAGCGAACCGTCCCCATTCTGGTGACCGGGCTAAAAGTTTGCTCATAGTCAGTACCTTTTTTCTGGTGAAAGCCTTTAATGACTAGCCTGGCCTTATTTTTATCGACTGAACCATCAGCGTTCATTTTTACTCGAAAAACCCACTTACATGGAATGGCTTTTCTTCCCTTGGGTAGACTTACAAGTTGCCACGTATTATTTTCTTTCAGTGAGTTTATTTCGCTTTCCATGGCCTGTTCCCATTGCTCTTTCTCAGAACTTCTGATCGCATCATTGTACGTCACTGGTTCTTCATGTTCTATTAGTGTGTTCATGACATAATCATTGAATCTGCTCGGCGGACGTAACGAAGAACGGTCACGAAGTATCATTTGTTCCGGGAACAAATCTTCACCTTCATCTATGACACTTTCATCATCTAAATGGTCATCTTCGTTTACGTTACTATTCTCCTCCGATTCAATAGATTGTTCATTCAAAACATTCTGAGCGTCATGAAATTCTTCATTGACTTCTAGATTTTGTTCATCTGTAACGATGTCAGGGTTGTTCGTCTCACTAACTCTTTCTACAATAGGTGTGATAACAGGATCACATTGTTTGTTATTTTTCAAGTAATATCTGCGAAGATCTACTTCGATCTCATTTTCATGAACACAGACTGTTTCAGTGTTTGAGCGTTCATTCATTGAAGTCTCTGTCGCTTTTTCATCAAAAATAACGTCTCTAGACCTGACCAATGAATTTCTTTCTCGGTTCCAAAGTCTGTATCCATCATCGTTGTCGTAACCAATAAAAATGCATTTCACAGCTTTCTTTTGAAGTTTCTTTCTTTTCTGCTTAGGTACATGCGCATAACAAGGTGAACCAACTATCCTTAGGTGCTTTATCTGAGGCTTCTTGTTAAGCCAAAGTTCATAAGGCGATTTGTGTTCCACTGAAGTAGGACCTGTCCTGTTTAGTATGTAAACAGCAGTGTTTACCATTTCAGCCCACAAATTCTGAGGAATCTCCTCACGCGCGTGCATCATTGCTCTTGCAGATTCGACAATAGTGCGATTGTCCCTTTCGCTGCATCCATTTTGTTCTGGAGTATACGGCATAATGAGTCTTTGCTTTATTCCAGATTGTAAAAGTAGATCTCGTACTTTCTCATTGTCATATTCGCCACCGTTATCACTCAATAGCTCAATTATAGTGTGTCCAGCATTTTTAGCCTCCAACAACATCTGTTTCAACTTATTGTGAACTTCCGATTTATTTTTAAGAAAATATACATATCTCTACCTTGTAAATTCATCCTTAAACAATACAAAGTATCTATATCCAGACACACTCGAAGGAAAGGGTCCACAGACGTCAGAGTGTATGCGTTCACTAGGTTTCGTTGCTTTCTCGCGAACTCCAAAAGGTTTCCTATGCGTTTTACCGAAAACACAACCTTCGCATAATTCTCCGCTGTATAACGTCTTTATCCCTAGTTCTTTTTCTATCAACTTTTTGATATGTCTCTTATCTTGATGTCCTGTACGCTCATGCCATAATTGAAAAGTATCTCCATGCTCAATGAGATTGATAGAAAAATCAGGGCGTCGTATGGCTTTGCAGTCTAACTGGTACAAACCACCATACCTTTGCCTTTTTCCTATTAACACAATCTTACCATTTATCTTGATTGAGCATCTCGTAACCCGCGACTCAAATGTGCTAGTGGGGTTTTTGTCCTGCGTACTAAGCACAGAGAAAAGATTCTTGCTAATCTGGGGAACATACCAAACATCTTTTAATGAAAGAAGGTCACTCGATCCTTTGACATTGGCTATTACCTGTATTGTACCCTTACCAATAGCCTTTAACATGTTTCCATCTGCCGTAGTTACTGTGTGAGTTTCTCTAAATTGTTCAAAATCTTGAAACAGATCTGCTCGTGTGTGACGTACATAGTGACGTGATGTGTTGCCCCATTGTCTATATACCAATGATAAGCTTGAAGAAGTCCAAACATATGTCATAGAGCCTGCCTTCATCAGGTCCTTCATACAGTCTATGGAGTTCTATCCAAACTTCTCTAGGAGTAGACAGTCATAATACTTTGCCAAGCGTTTCATCTGTCACATTATTTGTTATCAAGAGCAGGGCTGTGCTCTCTAACATCACAAAATCTCGTAAAGTCTTATTAAACAATGATAATTCAGCATCACCGCTACCTTAAGCAGGTCTAGCCGGTTTTTGTGTCTTGCCTTCCACAATATCCATTAGTCCTTCTATACCTCTTAGCAAGGCTACCATCCGGTACTTCCATGGTATCCAATTGTGACCATCGAGTTTCGTAATTTGAACTTTCGAAAGCTCCATTTTAATTTTCACCCTTTATATGCAATGCCCATAACCAATTAAGGTGAAACGTAGATAGTAGAAGGAGCTTTAGTTCCAAAAACGTATATTTTACACAAAAACAGTTTAACAAAAATAATAAGCCACGAATTTTCACATATGACAGTCAACAACACTCATTTAGGTTCTGTTGTCAATAGACGTTAGCAAAAAACAGTGGGAAAAAATGATAAACTTTTATTATTTTGTTAAATTCGGTAATATAAGTGTGTAAAAATATTTTCTGTTATGTATTTATAAACTTCCATAAAGTGGACTAAAGTTTCAAACATTTAGTTCTACGGCTTCATATCAAAATATAGATTTAAAGATCGAGTGGAATCGAAGGAGGCAAAAGATTCCTCGAATAAGTTATAAAAATGAATTTTATCCAGACATTTTAAAACGACGAAAATAGGGAAATAATTAGTAAATACTACTACTTTAGTACTACTTTAGTAGAAGTTAGCCAAAAATATTAAATTAAGTAGATTATTAAATAGATTGTAACCACAGATTAATATAATGTCTAATAGCACATACAAGCGGCGACAGACGCGGCTCCGGACTCGTCTTGACATTGTAAGGTCAAACGCTGCCATTGGTCGATCCTTGGGCTGGCGGAGGTTGACTGAAGGATAGACCAATGGCAGCGCGACGAGTCCGGAGCCGCGTCCGTCGCCATCTGTCACCGGCTTAAATTGTAACATAAGTAAAGAGGCAACACCGAGTTTGCTGTCATTTATTATTATGACTTTTTTGTTATGTTTATTTTCACAGTTTTTGCACATTTCGTAAATCTTACCTCTTGTAATTTAGGATGAAATGCAATTAATTCGAAATGAGTGTAAGCAGATCCGTTTTAGTCATGTGAATAAATAACCTAAATTGTTAGCAGTTTGTGTGATTATCATATTACGTTGTTTGCAGAAACCTCGTCACTCGAAGAATTTGGATAATTTGGACAAGGCTCTACACGATTTGGGCATGTTAAGTGCTATTACGGAAGCGCGTCGCGAGTATTTACGTGAAACGCATACTACTCTTGGAATGATGCGATTAAGCACGCGATTTGTGTCTAACGTCACTGTAGGGTATTGTATGAAAAGATCGACAAACAAAAACAGACTCTGCCCTTACGTTTTGCCCGTCAGGCATAGAACTAAGAGTGAGAACTCCGACGCAATAACTAGTGACGTGAAAGAAGGTGGAAGCGAATTTAAGAGCATATTGGAACCATCCACAAGTGGTTATGGTAAGCATGAATGCGCTAACAGTCCCGCAAAGAGATGCCAATCTCTGGAAAACCTTAACCTATCGCTAGACCAGCCTAACCCTGATATATCACCAGATATGGACGGTGTTTCGACAAGAATCCAAAAACTGCAGGTTGATGAATGACATGAAATCTCTGGAGATTTGTTATTATTATAGCGAAGTGGTAGTAGTAGTACTCAGTGGATGTTTATAAAGTATTTTCAATGTATTTGTATCAATGGATTCGAACCCCCTTACTAATAAAATTACCTTTTTATTTTTGTTTGTTATTTTGTTCATAAGGTTGTATTTACTTTTGTGAGCTTTCATATAACTCATTGTAGGTATTTTAGTGAAAGGAAGTGTTCATCCTTAAATTTGGCAAGTCTCAACCTTAATAAGGTTGTTATGTGCATAATTCAATGAAATAGGAAAGACTTGTGTATGTAAGTTAAATTCAAACTTCAGTACAAATACTAATTTATCTCTAGATACCTAAAACCAGTCAATTAATACCTGTTTAGTGTTAATTTTAGCTCTACTTACTGAATTACCATATTAACATTAATTTATTTATGATTAGATTTTACCTATGAATTGCCATTTTTGGGTATTTTATTTAAAACATTGATGATTATTGTTTTGACTCGATAGATTCATGTTTGAACAGTGTATTAGTAAGGGTGGAGGGAGTAGAGTTGATTGTCGATGTTCCTAGTTCCTTGGCATATTCAAATTTGCATGTGTAACCCAATTTATTACGAAATCTCAGTGCAGCTGTGAGTGTATGTAAAGTAAGCAAATTGCTCAAAATTATTTAGATTGGGTACAAACTAACATATTGTGAAATAAATTATTTTGTATCCATATTTAGACTTGTTTGGTGAAGTTGATGAATTTGTTAACTATGAGGATTTTTATGATTTCTATGGTTACCTAAAATACTGTGTAAGTGTATAATATTAAGAACAAATTTATTTGTTTTATCTAAGTCACATTGCACATAAGGCAGGTTTATGAAGATGTATAAAAGTTGGTAAAGAATACTTTGCAACCTACCTTTAACTAAGTTAAAATACTTAAAACCTATGTTATCTATTTAACAGTTAAAATTGCAGTATTAGTATAACCTTTTTTTGACTTTTCTTAGGTATGTAAGTTGCATTATACAAAACATACTCTAAAATATTCACAATTCATGGTAATTTCTTTTTTGTTATTTGTGTGTTTTATTTATTCATGTAGTTAAGCAATATTCTGCATTGTATTGATTTGTCCAGTGGCATTCAATAAAAACACTAAAGACTGTTAAAAGATCTCATCATAATTAGGTACTTGAGCCTCGAGTATTTTGCAACTACACTTCTGTACACCACACATTTGCTTTTGTGACTTAGCAAAAGATACTTATGTTTGTTAAACATATTTTGTTATTTTCTTATTTAATAAATAACAAATATTTGAAATAAATATTGCTTTGATAAATTATTATTGAGTTTTTCTTAGCAACCTATTTTTATATTGTAATGAGATGAGATCATTATTTGCCGTTCCCGTTCATTTCTATATAGGAAACATTCCCTATGCCCAATACAGGTAATGTTGTGTTTCCCTTTTTAGGGTTAAAAAGGGGCCCTATTACTAAGACCACTGTCCATCTGTCTGGTCACCAGGCTGTAACTCATGAACCGTGATTGCTAGACAGTTGAAATTTTCACAGATGATGTAATTCTGTTGCTGCTATAACAACAAATACTAAAAGCAATAAAATAAATATTAAAGTGGGGTTCCCGTACAACAAACGTGATTTTTTTGCTCATTGATAAACTGCAACAGGTAGACGCTTGAAACATTCACAGAATATTTTGGATAATAGGACGGAACCGTGCGCGAGTCGGCTCGCACTTGGCCCGTTTCTTTCAGCCATATTGTATTTCTTCTGAACTGAGTACATTAAAGAACACAAACAAGTATAACTTAAAATCATTTATTTGCATCCATTGAGTATGTTAACACTTAATATAAATAACAAAATCCACTGTAAATAATGTTTTGCATCTGACTGACTATTGTTCACATAGCTTTGACTTTTAATTGCTTCATTTTAGGCGTCTTGCGTTTCTTTTCGCGCTTTTGTTCCTTCAACTCCCAGCGGCGCTGCTTCTCGGGATCATCTTCCTGAATTGAAATACATGAACCATTTATTTATTTTTTATAAACACAATTTTACATATACACTATAAAGCTAAGTAACAGATTACTGACTCCAAAAAAAGTCTATAGTTAAATTTCAAAATGTTTGTTTTTATTGGTAGTTAGGTCTAGAATTCCTCGATTTAAAAATAAAACAATATTTGTTGTAAGCCAGAAACAACATCCCATTTATTATTTTAAAAATGTATATATGTATATGTACTTGAAAACAAATTTATACTAGGTGAAATTTTATTAGACTAAAATACTTAAAAGTTTGTTATACTCCTAATAAAAACAACTTGGCCTAAACTAACTACTTACCTATCTCAACTTAATTTCGTTATTTACCTACTAAACTATCATAACAAAAACGCGGACGGCAAACGTAAACCAACAAAACTATGTTGCGATAAGTCTAAGTAGTTGTCTGTTATCATGAGTATAAACAAACCCCAAAGTATTTTACACTAATAAAATTTCACCCTGTATTTGCTTACATGGCATTTTGAAATTAAACTATAGATTTTTAGACCGGGCGCATATTATCAGAAGGTTCTAATAGAAATATTCTAGGTCGCAGCTGAAGGCGCTCCGTGCATACATTTTGTACTAGAACCAGCATATTGTAAAGAATGACCCGTGTCGGTCGTCCGCTCTGATGCGCGCCGGATTGAAATTTCATCCGAATTCTTGAGAGGCCCGTCTACCATACACTTTATACTAGACTTCGCATACTATCATAAATTTGTGTCTTTTCGCTTCATCAAGCATATCGTGTTTCGGTGGTAATCATGGCAATCATAGTATCGATAAAAATGGAGTCAGTGACTTTTAGAACTGAGCCATCCAATAATGTTTCTCTCTCCCTCTCCGTCTCTTACCGCGAGGATCCTCTCCTTCTCCTGCTTGCGCTTCTCCTCGCGGCGCTGCGCGGCCTGCTCCTGGCGCGCCGCGTGCGCGCCGCGCACCCACGCCTCCGCCACCTTCTGCCGACGCTTCTCGCACTTGGCCAGCGCCTGGGGGCAGCCACGACTGGAGATGTTAAACTGCTGAATCTGACCGGTCAATTACGGTCAAATCGTCCTACCGCACACATACTTTCGTACCGCACAGCTACTGTTATACCACACACAGTTGTGTCGCACAAATACTGCCATACCGCACAACTAGTATCGTACCGTACACTTAGTCTCGGACCGCACAATTACTGTCATACTGTACGCATATTGTTATACCGCACACCTAGCGTCGTACCGCACAGCTACTGTCATACCGCACACGTACTGTCATACTGTACGCATATTGTTATACCGCACACCTAGCGTCGTACCGCACAGCTACTGTCATACCGCACACGTACTGTCATATCGCACACCTAGTGTCGTACCGCACATGTACTGTCATATCGCACACATTCTGTCATACCGCACACCTAGTGTTACACATCCATCGAGCGTATGCAAAATAAAATATATTTCTACTCTATAGTAGGTTAAAAAAAGTAATATTTTGTACCAGTGACGCATTGTTTAGGCTACAGTTAACTCTCACATATTTTAAGTAAATGTCACTGACGAGTTCCTCGAGATAGATGGTCCGTATTGCTGCTCTGTATGGATACCGCATCGACGTTCCCTCGTCTATGGTTACTGACCTCCTTGCTGAGGCGCAGACGCTTGATCTTCTCCAGCAGGTGGAACACCAGCAGCAGCAGCGGCCGCAGCTCGTCCCCGCCGCCGTCCGGGCCCAGCGCTAGGCTCACCAGCAAAACACGTTCCGTGTCCGGCGGCTTCGTCTGCGCTGTCTCCCTGGTGAACGATCAGTGGTTAATTTACTCACCACTAGCGATTAGCGAGGGTATTTACCTGGCGACCGAGGTTATTTTGGGTAGTGGCCTCTAATTATGGGCCTCATAAGAAAGCTCAAGGTCGCACGGCCGACTATACTCGGTGTTTCTTTGCGAGATCGAATCAGAAATGAGGAGATCCGTAAACGAACAAAAGTCGCTGACATAGCCCAACGGGTCAGCAAACTGAAGTGACAGTTGGCGGGGCACATAGCAAGTGGAACTGATGGCCGATTGGGCAGAAAGGTTTTGGAATGAAGGCCACGGACCACTTTCACCCACAAGGTGTACAGACGACCTGCTAAAGATTGCAGGAAACCGCTGGATGCGGGCCGCTCCCGACCGATTAATCTGGAAGTCAGTGCGAGGCCTATGTTCAGCAGTGGACGTCCTATGGCTAAAATGATGATGATGATTACGAGAGTATTTACCCAATATGGCGACCTCGCCGTGGCCTCGGCCGACTCCGACATGACGGCCGCGGCCGCGGGCTCCAGCTAGTATAACTAAGGACTCACTCCATCTGCTTGGGCCCCGTGTATCTGTCGGAGATGTGTATGGACTGCACGTGGCGCGTGTACTGGTGCAGCGCGGCGCACACGCGCGCGTCCAGTATGGCGGCCGTGGCCTCGGCCGACTCCGACATGACGGCCAGGGCCGCGGGCAGCCCGTGCTTGTCGCCCGGCCGCCGCTCGGGGCAGAACACGCTCTGGAATACGACATAAGACGGTTAAGTGTGAAAAAGTAATACCAACTTCTTCTCATGGCTCCAGTTCCGGTCCCGTCGGCGCCACCACTAGTGGGTTCGCCGCTTGGTAGGGTGCCTTTTGCACTCCACATTGGCCTGATCACGCCTGCTAGTATGGGGCTCGACACGTACGAGTCTGCTCACACTCGGCTGGGTCGCGGCAACCGCTAGCGGGGCGGACCTAGGCTGTGCGCCTTCAGCGCACGCCACAACTGCCCGGGTTAAGCCGACGAATGTCTTCCTCAAAGGCACTCAGCGATAGGTCCGTCCATTATATTCTCATGGCTCGAACAATTACACGACCACAATATCTAGGCGGATGACAGCAAGACGTTGTTGGAAAAAGGGAGGAGAATTCTAACTATAGAAATTACATTCGCAAAATCACGGAGAACGAGTAAGCGCGAGTTAGCGCAGCGCGGGCTTTTAGGCAAGGTGTGGGTGCCGAATCTTCTCTTTTACTCTCTCTCTACTTTTTTAGGAAAAGTAAAAACAAAAATAAAGGAGTCTTGTTTTGCTCGTGTAATTTCAGTGCGAGGGGGAAGAGGGTTGTCCAAAAGAGAGAGAGCTTATCATTCATTCATCAGTTCCGTACCGTTCGGGTTCGTTCGTCCGTTACCGTTCCGTACTTGATTTTCTTATTTTTTTACATAATTTGCTAATAAAAAAGGTTAAATACTACATATATAGTCCTGGATCTCTTTAAACAGGCACGTGGCGACCTTCTTCTGCGCCAAGCAGAGAACGAACGGATCGTCTTTGCCGAGTTCCACCCGGATGTGCAGCGTGTTTGGCGTGGGTCTCAACATCAATTGCCCGATAATAAAAACAGACTAAAACACTCAGGAAACGAGGAAGGACGGAAGCGGGACCTCCTGTTCATTGTCTAAAAGCGGTAAACTTTTAACATGGCCATGACTTAAGACATGACAGATACCACCTGCTGCAGGATTCTGATGAGCAAAATCACCGAAAGAGGCATATCGGTTACAAAAAGATGTCGTGGCTCCGCAATATCCGGGAATGGAAAAGAATAACAAGTCCAGACTAACTATTTCACCTCACAAAAAACAAGGACAAGTCCCAGAAGCTGGTAGTCTGCCTTCAGTGATTAGAGAGGCACTATAAGAAGAGGAAAATACTTACAAGTTCCTTCTTCTGCGCCACGCAGAGCACGAACGGGTCGCTGTAGTCTTTTATTCCACCCGGATGTGTAGTGTGTCTAGCGGGAGCCTCAACATCAATTGCCAGATTTAAATACTCACCAACGAGGAAGTTATACGACGTGCCGGACAAGAGATAAAGCTCCTGACCATGTTCATAAAGTGGAAGACTTCTTATCTCGGCCATATTTTAAGACATGACAGATACCACCTGCTGCAGGCTATTCTAATGGGTAAGATGTTGTTGGTCGCAGAAAAAAGTCGTGGCTCCGCAATATCCGGGATTGGTCAAAACAAGGAGTGCAGTCCAATTATTCCACCTTACTAAAAACAAGAACAAGTTCCAAGAGCTGGTAACCAGCCTCCAGTGATTGAAGAGGCACTATAAGGAATATAGGCAGATAGGAATCACTATGAGGGTTGAGTAGTTGTATACTCACAAGGTCCTGCATCTCCTTGGACAGGCGCGTGGCGACCTTCTTCTGCGCCACGCAAAGCACGAACGGGTCGCTATCGTCTTTGCCGAGTTCCACCCGGATGTGTAGCGTGTCCGGCGTGGGCCGCACGATGCCCAAGAGAACGTGCACTAAGTCTTGGCGCTGCATAGAAAAGATAATAAATAAATCGAAGATTGAGGATTGCAAACGATGTTTTTTTAAATACGCTGCGCTTAAAGAACATTAAAACGATAATCTCGATAAATCATGGTCTGTTTCTTGGGTAAGCTTTCTTGTAAGAAGTCTGGTAGTTAGTTTTATTTACCTGTTGACCTACGATTGTTTTTATAATAGGCATAGTATATTTTGAAAATCCGTCTTTGTAACCAAAAATGTCTTACCAATTAAGCTCAAGAACAGGACAGATTTGTCCGCCTATCCATTTTTCCAGGTTAAGTCAAGTAATAAAATTAATACTTGGCGTAAAAACGAAAAATCGCGGCACATACATGGGGGTAGTTATGGTACCTCTAGGAGTGCTATATATCTGGATTCCCGCTAGACACTAGTCTTATTAGTCTTATGCAGTATAAGGCAGTATAAGGCCCTCTTCGGCGAGCTAGACAGGTTATAAAAAAATTTGGAGCAACCTGTAGTTCTCTAAGGTAAAATAAGTTTATTGACGGTGGCTAGCATACCTTGATAAGCTTGAGCGTGAGCAGCATGCCCTCGCAGCAGACGCGGCCGCTGCACCACATCGTAAAGCAGTGCTCCGCCTCGCGCCGCCAGCCGCGCTCCTCGCCCGCCGCCACCACGTCCAGCCCCGTCTCGCCTGCACACAGAACAGGCCGCACAGCCGGGTTAGCCGGGGCAGTTATGCCTTGGGCACACAGCCGACGGGACGCGACGGTGACGGGACGCTAGCGCGACGCCAGTGTTTGTAATGTACTGATATTTATAGAAGACGTCACACAGCACCGTCGCGCTCAGCGCGACGTGAGCCGTCGCCGTCCCGTCGGACGTGCCTACAAACAGGGACGCTTCCATCGGGAGTGAGCGAGACGGTAGATTTTGTGTTGTATGGGAAACGTACTAGGCAGTCACACAGACGACGACCATAATATTGTGTCCAGAGGTCACATATTTTTATATGACCTCAGTCATAAAGAATCTGAATCGCTTGACATCTTGTTTGAAATTAAAAAAACACGCCACGCCGAGGACGACGAGATGGCCAGCGCTACTGTCGCGCCCGCAGTGTAAAGCGCGCCGCGCCGCTGCCCCGCCGCCGTCCCGTCGCCGTCGCGCCCCGCCGGCTGTGTGCCCAAGGCTTTAGTGGCGTGCGTGCCACTGAAGCGAGGCAGGCACGCCACTAATAGGGGCCCTTGGACACGTTGCCGCTCGATAGTATCGCAAATGGACAGACTATCGATAGATTAAACGATTTGACAATCGATAGTAATGATTGACCGCAATATGCCACACAGGCCGCACAGCCAGGTGAGCCAGGGAGTTAGTGGCTTGACGTGCCACTGAAGCAAGGCAGGCAAGCCACTACTAGGAGCCAGTGGATACGTTGCCGCTCGATAATATCGAAAATAGACAGACTATCGATATAACAATCGATAGTATTGACACGTCCAGCTCCGTCTCGCCTGCCACACAGCACAGCCGGGTGAGCCAAGGAGATAGTGGCTTGACGTGCCACTGACGGAGGCAGACACGCCTCTACTACGAGGGCGGCACTGAAAATTTCGGGAATCAAGAAAGTGACACAACATTACTATTTAAGAATGTATTTATTGCTTTTCAAAGTATTCTCCGCGAAATTTGACACACTTTTCCATACGACGGAACCAATCATTGAAGCAACCATTCCATTCGGAAGTTTGGGTCTCCAAAATGGCCGTTTTGTAGGCGTCCACAGCTTCTTCAGGTGATGAAAATCTCTGACCACGCAATTTATTCTTTATTTTAGGGAAAGTATAGAAATCATTAGGGCTTAGGTCGGGGCTGTACGGCGGATGGTCTAATAATTCTGTTTTCTTGCTTTAAAAACTCTTTTGTTCTGTGCGCGGTGTGAGAAATCGCATTGTCGTGATAGAGGATGATGCGGCGGTTGCAGTTCTCTTTACGGAGTTCAGAAACCACCTGTGGCAAACAAATGCATGCATACCATTCTGCATTAACCGTTCTTTGTCCCTCAAGAGGAATAGTCGCAACATGACCGGTTTTGGAGACAAACGTGACCACCATTTTTTTTGCAACACTCCACACAAACAATTTTTGTTGGCTTTAACTCATTTTCGAACACCCAAACTCGTGACTGGTTTTTTGTTTCGGGTTCGTACGCGTATATCCAGGATTCGTCACCTGATACGATGTTATATACAGCATTTGAGGATCCTGCGTGGAATCGTGGAGAGTTCTGACGCACCAAGTAACGCGAGCCGCTTTTTGCTCTTCGAAGAGCGAATGCTGTATCCATCGGGAAAACAACTTTTTTACACCTAATTGTTCATGCAAGATTATTTGTATTTGCCAACGTTAAAGTTGCCTGAATTTCGCGGTATGTCACATGTCAATCTTCCTCAATCAGCTTACGCACAGCATCAACGTTTTCTTGGGTGACTGCAGTTTTTGGACGACCTTGATGGGGATCATCACTGAGCTTGACACGTCCACGTTGAAATTCAGCAAACCATCGATAAATTGTGGTTTTGAATGGGGCTTCATTACCAAATGCAGAAATCATCCGGTCAACACACTGTTTTTGTGTTAAACCACTTTGAAAGTCATAATAAATCATCGCTCTTGAATTTTCTCGAGTCAATTCTATTTTCTCAACGACTAAACAAGTTTGACAAGACCTTGTGATAAGACCGAGAATCTTTTAAATAAATAAATGGTATTCGATTTTTAAAACCAAGGAGTTTGCAATTAAAAAGGTTTTAATATGACAGGAACAGTGGAAATATTCCATTCCCGATACTTTTAGTGCAGCCCTCGTAGAAGCCCGTGGATACGTTGCCACTCGATAGTATCGAAATAGACAGACTATCGATAGGCTTATCGATTTAAAAGCCATTTCAGAAAATCGCGCCGTTACTTTGGAGCCGTAGCATTAAAAATATAGGATAATAAAAAAGGCAAATAAAAAATGGACGTAGGATAGGTAAAAGTGACTTGCCAAAGCGTTATTGGGTCTAATTACCTGATTGTGACACAAACTTTTGATTGTAAATATTATGTTAGTTTAAAACAAATCCGTAGTAAACTAGCGCCATTTTTGGAAAAACTTTTTTTTAAGAGTTGTTATAAAATTTCTACTTTCTTGTATACTAAACGTCGACAAAATTATATGTCTGATATTTTGGCTTATTTTTTCAGCAATTATAATGAATGTAACTGAAAGATTTAGTTACTTGAAATTGACAAGGCAAGCACTTTTCGTCAATCGAGGTGGCGGAATTGATAATTTAATAAATAAGAAATGGTCTTATTTGCAAATGAGCTACATTAATTTAGTAAAAATGCTTAGTTTCGGACGGCTCAATGATCCATAATATATACCTTATAGAGTAGAAATGTCATATGATTTTTATATGTATCTGTAGGTACTGTTTTTGTATGAGCGAGAGTTGACAAGACTTGTCATTTCATGCTAAATGTAAATGACAAAACACTGACTAGAGTCTCTAGTTAACCTGACGAGGGATTGGGAGTCATTAGCGATAGAGATCGATAGAATAGTCTGAGGGAGACCTTTGCCCAGCAGTGGGATTGCATAGGTTTTTTTTTAAATAAAATGTATTCCAAAATAAAACTAACTCACCGACTAAGGTGAAGTTGTCGTCAAGCAGCGGTTTGTGCATCTTGAGGAAGTTGAGCGCTATAGAGGTGTTCTTAGAACGCCCGAGCGCATACCCCAAAGCGTACGCCATCAGCAAGCAACAGAGGATGCCTTCCAGCCAGTACGCGTCCCAGCGCGGCCGCACTGTTATAGGAACCTGGTGACAAATACATAAAGGGTGAATTTTTATTAGTGTAAAATACTTCAGGGTTTGTTTATACTCATGATAACAAACAAATTTGCCCAAGAAACGTATTGCCTATCTCAAAAATTTTTTTTTAGTTTACGTTTTCCGTCTGCGTTTACCTTAAACGTAGTCATTATTTGATTAGTGGCAGAACAACTGAATCAGTGATCAAATAATCACTACAGGCAAAACCAAAAACGTCACCTAAAAGCGCAAAAAGCGACACCTATCGAAATGAATGTGCAGTGTCTTCTTCTGTCATGTCAATGGCGACTCTAGACGGACTTCGACCAAAACTTGGCAACTTCTACGGCGTTTTGTGTCGCTGTGTTTAGGTCATCCCTCGTGCAGTTTTAGGGGCACAAAGGGCAGGAGATTAGGTGAGCCATAGTTTGTGGGTCCGCACCACAGTCGCTCTCTCTTTGCCGCTCGGTGCAGTGTGGTTCCCCATTGTAAGAGCTCTAAGATTCATTCGCCCACCCTTTTCACATATAGCCTAAATCTTTTCATAATCCATCGTTTTTTTTTTAAATAAGACACCATGATTTTTTAAAGAGCCACGTATCGACCAGCTCTTCGAAGGCCGTCGACCCACAAGGACAGACGACCTGGTAAAGGTTGCAAAAAAGCCGCTGGATGCAGGTCGCACAATGGCCCAATCAAGAGGCTAAGTGCGGAAACAGCCCAGACAAACTAACTAACTAATGGGGGAGGCCGATGCTGTGGACGTCCGGTGGCTTAAATGATGATGATGAATATGATTTTTTAATCCAGACTTAGGTTAAACCTATATTTAAGAAGCTATTATGTCTATTACCTGAAACCAACTGACAAACACAAAATATAACGGTCAAGGTGATATGATAAAAAAATTAAACTTTATAGGTATCGCTTTCTTATCATTACCATCATCAATTCAGCTACATTGATCCCACTGCAGTGGCTCAACAGCTCTACAAGCTCTATCAAGTCTCCTTCTTAGAGCTTTATGTACAGTAACAGTCCTATACTTATTACAGAGCTCTAGACTAATAAATAGATCTAGACGAATAATTAAGACAGGTTTTTAGCTAAATGAAATCAGATTTGCATTCAAACCAAACATGCAAATCTGATTTCATTCTATGAAGGATAAACATGCAACACCTTAGAAATAGTGATCTTAGGTTGTTCAGACGTGTGGGGAGCACTGTCTGGTAATCCCTCAAACTCTTCAGGATCTTGGAAGTGCTCAAATTCATTGTCCTCATCCTGAAATTAAAGATAAAAGTATAATCGCACGCTCATCATCACTAGCAAGAAACAAGTTTTGAGTCTTATTATTAGGTACATAAGGAAAACTAGTCATAATAATTTCAGATCAGTAGTGTACAAATAAACTGTGTCAATGCTTTTATATTATAATAACAATTTATACAATGACAGTTATGAAAAATATGGTCAAGTGCGATTCGGTCATGCGCAGAGGGTTCTTGTATGTATTATAAAGAAAAAATAAGTATACAAAATTATGTTTTATGACTGCTGGTCTTTGGAGCCATAAAACAAAAAAAAGTTAAATGTCAAAATAATAAAATACTGTTTATTTGGTTCTGAAACCGAACTACTGGTAATTCTAAAGAGTTTCCAAAAGAACAATATAAGTCAACCTGTAGTTTTACATTTCTTAACGATGTATTGTTACGTATAACATTACATATGCTAATGATTCTAGTACACACCTCTACGATGATCTCATCCTCAACTTCACCGTGCATTTCAAAATCTTTATCTTTTGCCTTTTGTAATGGGACTTCCTTGCCATCTTCGGAGAAGTCTGAAACATGAATATAAAGAAACATATGAATAAAGGATTCTAAAATAAATAATGTTTAAAAGAATATATTGTTTGTAAGCACTTTTCTCAGAAATACTACATTTTTGGGAAAGACCAATATATAACACTAATTCTGAAGATAAAAATACTAGGAATTATCGTTCAAAAGCATGATGAGTTAACAAAGGAACTTAATTTGAAGTAAATAGAAGTGAATTGCACAGTAATTAGTGTCTTATTAAAATTTTATTGATTGCAAAACTACCATTTAAAGGCTCATCTTCGTCAGCTTCAAACTGCTCAAACTCAGCAAAATCATCATCCTCCAGTGTATTGTCCTCATAAGCTTGGGCTACCAATGCACTGCAGAGGAGCAGCACTATGGAGTATGCCACCACACGCATCCTGGCTGAAAAGTAGGTTTTTTTATCATTATTGTCGACTCACAGAGCTTCTTTTCTGCTGATTTATAAAGCCAAACAGGGTTTGCGTTACCCTAAATAAAACACTGTAAGAATGGCACAGGCTGTACAATCTCACAATACCTTTAAATAGTAATATACAAAAAAAATGAAATTCGAATAATTCAACTTCAAATAAACCTAATCTTATCTCAAGGTTTTGTTCAGACCTGGGTTGTATGGCTTCAAGTGACTAAATATTGAAATGGTTATGTATGTGTAGAAGCTAGAACTTACTTAAAATGATATACAATAAGGTCAAAGATTTATTACATAGTAAGTACAGTTTTTTTTATCTATGCTAGCCTTGAATTTAAAAATAGTAGTAAAAGATTTTTATTAGAGGATGTCAAAACATCGTACTAGGAACAAAAATAGACTCTGGTAATGTTTTACAACACATTTGGTAGCACAAATCCATTAAAAAGGTAAGATTTACGAAAATTCTAAAGAATGACTTCACATTTTAGTTATTTTTGAAAACTAGTATCATAAGATAAGTTTGAAAGAACATTACCTGTACAGTTTATACTACGCTAACACTAACTAAATCACTTCATTAACTTAATAATTAGATTAATTTGTGGAAAAACTATTTCAATGCGACAAAATCATTCTACAGCACTTCGAGATCTGATCAGTACGTTTTCGGTTTCGAGTTAGGTATCCTTTTCGTTAATACTATTGGCTTGATCAAAGTGATACTCAAAATAGAACCAATCAAAGACAAGTTAATTTGACAGAAAATAATGGATCAGGAATTGTAAATGAAAACATACCATGGAGGCACGTCACAAGACATCTGTCAAAAATGTTGCCAGATCAAAAAAAAAAATTTACGTCTCGTAACTGGCAGAATCACAACTCTGCGCAAATTGTGATTGAGTCCAATCAAACAAAAAAATACATTGTAAAAACGACTGGGAGCAGGGCGTTCACTTGCCTGATGATGTAAAAAATGAACTATGTTATTTAAAACATGTATAAATGTTCGCACGAATGCTTGCACTGACATCTTACAAGAAAATCATTTATTTACCTAGTTACATGTGATTTTTAATACAAAGTGCATAAATGTAACAATCACATGAATCAAGCGTACTATGTAAGATGTACGTTTGATTAAATGCAAGCTACTAGAATAGAACATAAATCCTTTTTAAAGTAGGTATATCCTTATAATCAACCCGTAGTTTACTAATAGTTAGTTCGCCCAGTACCTACCTACTGCAGGTACTGACAGGTCACTGAGTTCGATCCTGATTATTTTGGATATCTGTTACCAGCAGCTTTTTGTCATCATCTTCACTGTCATCGCTCCAACTTGTTTGATAGAGGGTGCACTAAAACTTTCAATTTGCCAAGTTCGGTCGGTCTTCTTCACTTTAGAACACGTCTACTATTGGACAAACAAAAGAGAAAAGAGAGAGAAAATTGCTTCGGCCTAAAAAGTAGGTAAAAAAACTATTTTGTATCGAATTTTTTTGATCTTTTTAAATGTAATAAATAGATAAATATTGTATAACATCACTTAATTAAGAAGAATCTGAGCTCTGATCCTATTATAAGTAGCCAGTTACATCAGCAACAAATACTTACGGTACCACAAGACCCAGACCATAGATTTTAAAAAAAAAGTTTTTTTATGAAATAATCTATACCTAATAGATTTTTTCAGCTTCGATTATTTTTTACATCTCTACAGGAAGTACCGCAACTGCATATAACTCGCGCACTAGATAACTGTATTCTATCAGGCAATGAACTCTTCATCTCGTGGCATTATGGATTTGTGCCTCAAGACCTTGTTTATAAGTATTTATACCTAATCTGAGGATTATGGGCACTTTGACCTACTAATCCTTTTTACGATAAACATTCTTACTGTATTGTACCAGGCAATGAACTCGTCATCTCGTGGCAAGGATTGTGCCTCAAAATCTTTTTTATATGTAGGTATACCTAAGCTGAGGATTATGGGCACATTGACCTACTAATCCTCTATATACATTCTTATTATATTTCTCACATATTGCCTCCAATAAGTCAGTCAGTAGCAATACAAAAAACCGGCTAAGTGCGAATCGAAGCCATGCACCGATTGTCTTGTTCATACAAATCTTGTATTAGCAAAACAACGGTAAGCCAGCGAATTAGTTCGAATTGTCATTGCGAATTTAAGTTTAAGCAGTTTACCCATCGTCGGTGGAGTTAGTCGTATCTAATAGTACTTCCATAAGACATAATAAAATAGGTCAAATAAGATTTGTATAGGCGATAGAACATTTGTCTTTTGATATTAAGGACTTCTGTTAAAACCATTAAGAGATTACTGGAAGACCCCCTTGCTACTGGCCTGGTGCAGTGCAGCCGGTCCCATTTTTGTTTTACATCTGGATTTCTGTTCTCTTAGTGTCTCATGGCCGGCCTAATCTTCTGGTATCGCTTCCGGTCGACTCTTCGCTTTTTGTTCCAGGTTGAGTATACATCGATTTTAGCTTTTTGAAACTCGAATGGTGTAGAGGTGAATATAAACTCGGACCAACTTTGAAAACACTAATATCGATTATGACCAATTTCGGAATGGTTTCCATACAAGAAGAGGTCGGGGTCTAGCAAGCGGGCTGGCGAAGATGGATGGAGGATCTTCCAATAGCGGTTGCAGCAGGGCGTTTGACGTCAAGGAAAGCAGACTAGGGGCAAAATCAAACAATATCAAGAGGAGTCCGTCCTTCGTTTAGTAAGCACTTCGTTTAGAATAAGCGAGGCATCCAATCTATGGGTTATTTATAACCCTTAAATTGGAAAAAAACAGCGAAATTAAGAACTGTAAAGTTTGTTTCAGTATAGTAGGTATAAAATCAACTAACTGTTATACGAAATAAAAAGGATTTTGTGTTAAATTATTAACAACATAGTATGATAACTAACATGTATGTTATTATTTTTGTATCTATCTTATTTTTAAATGAATAATTTCGTTAAAAAAGCAATGTCAAGAAAGTTTACAATGTTGAACAAGCGAAGTAAAACAAATTTTCAAAGTCAAATTGGTTGTAAAATAATATGAATGTAAAAATTTAATTGGCCCTGCTTAGCTTCAATAGGCTAGTTTCTTTAAAAAATCTTGTTAGTCTGTCAGTTGAATTGACAGAAAATATTGGACACGTAAGTATTTTTTCTTTTCTCAATCAAACAAATAATGATGAAGTATAGCCAGTTAAAGTTCCGCGTAATGTCACGCCTTGCGACACTTTTTAGCAAAGCGTGACGTCACTCCCAAACTTTGATGCGTTTTTTTGTTTGATCGACCAAAGACAAAATATGGGTCCAATATTTTTTGATAATCTAATTGACTGACTAAATAGAATAATCTTTTTTTGACCCAGGAAACTAGCCTATTGTTACAACAAATACCTACTAGGTAATTAGGCAAACCTTGTCTTAGCACACTGTTTTATTAGTTATTAGTCATACTACTGGTAATAACTTATTTTGCACTGATCTTATCTTTAAATTATCTAATAAGTAGTAAGTGTTCCTACTTCCGAGGTCGTGACAATGTAGTCAATACAGCGAAGTGCCTGTATTTTGTTAACGAAACAAATGCAAGTGTATTGCGAATTTGCAAGTCAATCATAATAGAAAACGTAGTGTTTAAATCCTCTTTGTTAATGACAGCATTGTTGAGGCGGCTTCTGTACATAAAGTTGTAGATATTACAACTTTATACTTCTATACGGCACCTGACAGATACTGCTAATGCTAACGATTCCTTTGCCATCTCTCTCTCATCTCTCCTCATTTCTGATTCGATCTCGCAAAGAAACACCGAGCATAGCCCTTTCCATAGCACGCTTATTACGATCTTAAACAGTTTTTTTTTCTTTACCATCAATCGAATCATCAATGGAAGTCATTGGGGAGGCCCATTGAAATGATGATGAGTAAGAAGTAAAGCTAATAAGATCCTATTAATTAATGGTGATTAACATCTAAACGGAAATTTACAAATCGTTTTTTTTAACTTAATGTTTTTTTTTATTAGGCATAACAATATTATAGTGTATTGTTATGTATTTGTTTAAGTATCCGGGCTTATTAGTCATACCAGCATTCAATATTTAATTAAGAAATAAATTAAAAAGTAATTTGCTCAAGTAATACTACTAACTCATTGACGATGATGATGATGGCCGTAATAAAAATAAGTTGTTAACAATAAATAATATGGTTTGCAACGTTGAATTAAATCGTAATAAACTATTTTTATTCTTAGATCATAGTAAGGACATCAACGCGTTTGAAAAAAATATATTTGCCCGTCCGTATTTCTGGCACAAAAAAAAACTTATCTATACGTGTCGTCTATACTTAATTCAATTTAGTAATTACACAAGTAGCTATGTATTTTACATATTTAATGTTTGAGCAAATATAAACTATACATAAACTTAATTAAATGTAGTAAATTGCTTAAGTAAAATGTTATTAAGTATCTCAAGTAATTTGCATATAACATAATTTTTCTGTCGCGGCGTTTTTTCAATGCCAATTTTAATAAATTAATCCCATTTAATAAATTAATACAAATATATACGTAGGTGAGTATTATTATAACTCTAAGAATATTTAAGGAGATTCCTAAGTTTGACCTTAAGTTTTGAAAATTGAAATGTGTGTAGAGCCATAGAAAAAATAACGAGATTTGGTTGTACATTTTCATACTATTTTTAAGACTCAGTTTTCTTCACATTAGATACAGACAGATTAACAGATTTCAGATCCTTATAAATGCTATGTTAAGTTTATCACATTTAGAAACGCAGGAAAAAATTTCGTTTGTAATAACAACTATTTCTTCATAACTGATGTCAGCTGGTCGGCGGTTTAGTTAGTTTTTTTTTTAGATTTCGATGTTGTTGACACAAAAAAACTTGTTGTATTAATCCTTAAAGTACCACTGGACCACTTTTATTGCACCCCGTATCTGGTATAACCAGGTATAACAGGACACTCCTTATACCACTTTGTAAATGGAAGCAACCTCGGAAACGGAAAAAAATAGATAATCCATACACACTAACGCGCCATCTTAATGATAAATGTATGGAGCATCTGAAAATAAAATACGAATTCCATGTTTCTCCCACAATAGTTGTATATGAGCAGCTGATTACCTGGTTTTAAGGAGTGTTCTATTCTTTTGTACACCCTATATGTTTTCAGTTAAATAAGCTAGTTTCCTGGGTCAACAAAAGATGATTCTAATTAGTCCGTCAGTATGATTATTAAAAAAAGATTGGACCCATATTTTGTTTTTTGTCAATCAAACAAAAAACTAAGAAGATAAAGCGCATCAAAGTGAGCACGTGACGTCACGTCTTGCTAAAAAGTGTCGCAAGGCGTGACGTTACGCGGAACTTTAACGGGCTATATCTTCATCATTTATTGTTTGATTGAGGAAAGAAAAAATACGTGTCCAATATTTTCTGTAAATCCAACTGACGGACTAATTAGATTTTTTTAGGAAACTTAAATAGGCATTTTCCACTGCTACAAAACCTGTGGTAAGTTAGGTGTGTGTAGATTTTTATGTTCTGATAGTTGAATTTGTTTGGCTAAACTTATAAAAGGCTATGGCAGAATAACAGAGTTTGCGGTTGCAATCACTGAGTCACAGATCATTTTGTCTCATAACATAAAATTTAATTTTCTTAAAATTCTGTTGTACCTATCTGTAATATGCTTTGAGACAAACAAATACATTCTTATTACAGGATAGTGCGCAACTCAAGACTTAGTGTAACACTTTTCTCTTTACACCACTTTTCCTAACTTTAAAATTTCCACGGAAGCTAGTAACCGTTCGTTATCAGCTCCATGGACGTGGCGTATCTATAATCACTACTCGTCAATCCCTTTAAGGGTTAAACAGGTTACTAACTCAGCAGCTATCTCCTGTCTAAGCGGTTCCCACGAGAACGGGTAAATTTGCAGGCAAAGCGCAAAGTTCTAGGCACGCATAAAAATATTTTTTCTATCGCGTTGAGACTGTGTACCGGTTCGGGTTTACTCGAATGGTTGTGTTTTATGTATGTGTACGTGGACGTATACTATGTATACATTACTAGCTGTGCCCGCGGCTTCGCCTGCGAGGAATACGGCTTGTCACTCTCTATTTTACTCTGTTAGGAGGTTAAATAAAAAATAGTAGCCTATGTTTTTCTTTGACCCCTAAGCCACCATAATGCAAAAAATCATGTCGACCCCTTGTTCTGTGAAAAACCAAAACAAATCTATGCCACGGGAACCGTACATTTTCCGGAATAAAAAGTAACTTATTTGCCACTCCAGATTATAATCTAACTATCTTTGTAGATAAGTTAAGTCGTTCTGACGTTTCGTGTACTTACTTTCGCGACTCTAAAGAAAGTACTACATATCTATTTCGTTTTTTTTAGTTATTTAGGTAGATATTTTGTTTCTGACAAAAAAGGCGTGACAGAAACAAAACATATACCTAAATATTTTATTTCTGTCACGCCTTTTTTGTCCTCGCACTGCGTTAAACTCATAGATCATCTATCTATGGTTAAACTTCACTAAAAAAACTAAAATCGCTAAAAATGCTGAAAAATTTTTTTAATTTATCTTATCTTACTAATAAAAATGCGGAAATTTGGATACCCATCCAAATTTCCGCATTTTTATTAGTAACGTCTACCCAGACGTTTGTTACTCAATTACTCCAGAATGGCTAAACGGATATAGATGAAATTTGTCACAGTAATAGATTATAGCCTGCCTCTCTAGCATGAGCACAAAAACGCGATATGATATGATATGAAATAGCGATATATCGACAGATACGCCGCCATATCGATTCGCCGTGCCGGTGACGTCATTTATTATGATAACTGTTTGGATAAAAATTTAAAATGGCGGCTATATCTACCATATTTTTACAGTTAGTGTCGATATATCCCTATATCATATCATATCATATCGTGTTTTGGTGTTGGTGGCTGGAATAGCAGATAGGTTACTTTTTATCCCGAAAAAATATACGATAATTCCGAGGGATGCATTATAACTGTCATTAAAGATGGCGCTTCGTTCAGTTAGATGTCGCTGTCTTTCAGTTGGTAAACATTTTCGAATGTAAAGAAAAATATGCAAGTTAAATTGCTGCTGCTACTGGGCTGTTGCCCGAGACTACTCGCCGTTTTGTAAGGAGCGTTTTGCAGCACACTAAGGCACGAGCCAATTTAGAAAATATTGTTTTCCAAATGCCGTACCGTGTGGGGACGGCCGTAAAGAATACACTTCCCCACCGCCAACAGGAGGCGTGTTGTAAGAGGTGACTAATTCCTGTAACACAAGACGAGCAGCAGCGTCTGCGTGCGAAATCTTATAAAAAAACTGCGCTCGCCAACCCGCCTGCCAAGCGTGGCAAGTATTGACAATCCCCCCCGATGATAGGTCATTGGGGGAGGCCGAAGTTTTTGTGGGCTTCCTATGACTGAAATGATGATGATGATGTGTTCCAAATTGACCTAAACCGGGAATTGAACCCAGACCCTTTTCGTTCAAAGCGGATTACCTCGCCTCTACACCAATCCGATGGCTTATTAAATTTACCACATGTTCTTTATGATTTCTTATAACTTTAACCAGTCTTTGTCGAAAGATATTTTTTTCGATGTCGCAAAATATCAAAGACTATAAGTAGCTGTTGACCGCGACTTCCGCGTTCGCGTGGTCTTAAGTTTATTCATAAAGGATTTTCTGTGCATTCTTATTTTTTTTTATAGGAACCTTCTACAAAGTATTAGAAACTTAAAAAAAGATGGATGAAATCGGTAAAGTCATTCTCAAGTTATGGAGTGACCAATGGAAATAGGGAATCATTTTTAAATAAAGAATTATTTTGTTAACTACCGACCCGCCCCGGCTTCGCACGGGTGCAATACTGATACTAAATATACTACAGAATGTCTTTAAGTACAACGTTTACAGCTTTTTTGTCGTATGACAATATAAACATGTTTTCTTCCCCCCGGCCGCAACCGCTATATCCATGAATTTAAAATCTGTAATATCTTCGAAAATATTTATTTAAATTGGGTGCGCTTCATTTGAATTAAAAACATAAACTAATTTTAAAAGTTATAAGGCTCATTTAATATAATTTTTACTTAGACTGGTCGCCATAGGCGACCAGCAAGCCGAAGCTGCGCAGGCGAACTTGGGTGCCTGAGATTTGTACGCAAGGGCGAAAGGACTGCACTTCCCGCAGCGCCGGAGAAGAGCAAATCCAATTGCATGTATGCTTGCATCATGGTTGCTTGCTTGCGTGCTTGCAGACATGCATGCATGCTAGAATGCTTGCATGCTGTAATTATTGTATGCTTCATGCTTGCATGCATGTTTGCATGCATGCTTGCATGCTTGCTTAAATGCATGCTTGCATGTTTACATGAATGCTTGCAGTAGGTAGAGTGTTATTAGGAAATTGAAATAAAAAAAAAAAATATGTAACCTGTTTTACGTTTTAGCTATTTACAAACAATCAGGCGTTAAGTGAAATTATAATTTGAAAAACTAATATTATATCAAATAAGCTTTATAACTCTTAATTGTTATTTAAAATGAGATTGTTATTTTATATGTATCTATGAAGTGAGTTGTTATATGAAGAAAGATTAGATTAAGTGAAATTATATTATACAGCGTTATATTAATAATATTTATACGGAACATTACACACCCATTTTAATTACATGCAGTAAAGGGCCATAATGATTTATATTAAAAAGACAATGTATTTAACAACAGCAACGATGTACTTAATTGGATAAGGATTAATGTATTGCTTAAAATCGCTTCGTAAATAAGCTATTATTTCTCGTAAAAAGCAAAGGATAAAAAATGGTTATTGTGGGTTATCCCTAAGAGATACACCTATACTATTCTGACCTTTTTATAGACCTTTTTAATGTGTTTGTAGTACATTATTTTGATCTATCTCGTAGGGTTCACCCAGCGTTTGATGTAAGCGCAAAAAAAGTGTTTATTTACGACATCATAATTAGAAACCCCAAAATTATCAGCGTTTCTCTACTATATCACGCATGTATTATACATTTAAATCTTACTATTGAATCACTCTATCTATTTAAAAAAACCGTATAAAATTCAAATCCGTTGTGTAGTTTAAAAGTTCTAAGTATACATAGGAAGCGACTTTATTGTTTTATAAATACTATGTAGTGATAGTGAAGTGAAAGAAGTTTTAGGTTTTTCGTTTGCATTACAGATCAATACCGCCTTATATCTTACGCTTATTGTTACGTCTGTCAATAAATGGCAAACATTAAGAAGTTGCCTACAAAATTTCTAGCTATGATTTTAATGAAATAAACAAGATAATAACTTTAATATATTTTAGCCTCTCCGCCCAGTTCAACGAGACACAAATGACATTTAAGTGCTTCATACAACTGAAGCAAGTCTGTAACTAGGAATCCAACCCAGGAAATATTTTTAAAACTTGTATTGTCTGAGCGCAACAACAATCTACTTCTCCTCCTACATCCGCAGTTTTGAGGTCTCCTGACTCATATTAAATCAAGTTCAGTCAGAATTTCTTAATAAGTATCATTATATTTTGTTGTGTAGGGCTCACGTCAAGTTGGTAGATTCAAGGCGCCAGGTAAGGAGAATACACGTAAAAGAGGTGATTTTGGACATGTTTTCTGGCGAAAATACTGGATATAGGATGTGGAAATTAATAGGTAGGTATATCATGTAACTTATTATGTTGAAGTTTTTCCTGTTGTATCTAACTACTAGTTAAGTATTATTTAATAAAAACACTAAACATTTTTTCAAAGTACTGCAAATATCGCGAGCTTGTAAACATTTACATATTAAACGATGTTTTTGTTTAGCTTACAAGTTGGTTTAGTTACCTATTTATAACATTCGCGCCTGTAGGCTGAAGTTTTTTTTTTAAATAGTCAACCAATTAAGTGTAATAAGGTTTTTTAATGGATTTTACTCTTAGCGCTTACTTTTCCATGAGCGGATATTTTGCTCGCAATGATAATCTATTTGCACAGGAGCGCAACGGATGGATGTTAAATCTGCGAGAAGCATTTTTATTATCTTTGGCACGTAATAGAAGTCGCATTAGTCGACGCTTAATGCTCAAGGTCACTTGCCTTACCCGTCGCCTTAATTGTAATGGTTTCGATGTGAAGAAATCACGTCTTTGCCTTATGAGGTACCTCCAGACAACGAATTTTGCCGGGGGCACCAGCACTTACAGCACTCGCAGGCCCCAGTCAATTTAGGTCTGCTATTAATAGAAGACCTAGATTGACCCGTAACTTAAGTAAATCTTGTAACCTTGAAATATTCGTGCCTCTTTGACTACTCGTAGCATACTCGCAATGATGTTATATTGTCTGGATTGAGCATACTGCTTGAATCGTACTAAAAAACAGGCCAACTTTGGTCGAAAATTAGGTACTCGGCGATGCTATTTTACTTTTTTATTTGTCTTGTCTTTCTATATAGTTTCTTCGCACTTTATTAGGACAAATCGCCATTTCTGACACCTCAATTTTACCTAGCGGCATGTACGTCTCCTGTCCTGCAAAAGAGATTTCACGACCAGGGTCTGGAACAATTTTGGTTGCCGTGTTCGCTACCTCGACTAGTCTAGTCTAGTCTAGATACGAGTATTATATACGAGTTTAACTCGATTGGTTGGTATTATATACGAGTTTAACTCGATTGGTTGGTATTATATACGAGTTTAACTCGATTGGTTGGTATTATATACGAGTTTAACTCGATTGGTTGGTATTATATACGAATTTAACTCGATTGGTTGGTATTATATACGAGTTTAACTCGATTGGTTGGTATTATATACGAGTTTAACTCGATTGGTTGGTATTATATACGAGTTTAACTCGATTGGTTGGTATTATATACGAGTTTAACTCGATTGGTTGGTATTATATACGAGTTTAACTCGATTGGATTTCGACTTGGTCGAAGCGAATATGCTTGCTTAACATAACGTAGCGGGCGGTTCCAATAATTGATTCCTGAACACACACATCAACAGTATTTAGGTATCAAATTATTATTTTTTTTTACACACATTACAAATTAAAATTATCCAATCATATTTACCAAATCTAGTTCGCATACAAAATCCCAAGAGTTGTATGAATGAATGAATAATGTTTATTTGGCACAATAAAAAATAAACAATACACAGTATTGGAACCTCTGAGAAGGCGACGCCAAGTCCGGCATGCTCGGCTCTTTGCTACAGCGGACGAGGAGGAGTTGGATCGGTATTTGAATTACTATGATTATCGACCGATTCCACAAGATTTCAGTGTGCGTATTCACTTGTCACGTACCGGCAAGAGTGGCGTAGGACGTCCACTATCAAGGTGGACAGACTACCTGGTAAAGGTTGCAGGAAGCCACTGGATGCAGGCCGCTTTTAACCAGTCGATCTGGAAGTGAAAGAGGCATATGTACATTTCAGTGAACGTACTATGGCTAAAATGGTGATGATAATAATGATTCATAGGAATCATGTGACCGATGTTTGATCGGCCAATTAAAAAGTCTGTAGTTGAAAATTTGGCATTTTGTGATATAGTTAGATAGGTTAGTAAGCTGTTGACCTTGACTGCACGTATGTTTTTTAAATAACTGTTACACTATCTTCTTCTTCTTCTTATCGTGTAGATGGGAAATTAAATATTATTCATCATTATCATTATCATTTCACTCATACGACGTTCACTGCTGAACACAGGCCTCCCCCAATGACTTTTAACGGGGGGGGGGGGGGGATTGCCAACACTCGCCACGCTTGGCAGGTTGGCGAGCGCAGTTTTTATAACATTTCGCACGCAGACGCTGCTGCCCGTCTCGTGCTACAGAAAGTCGCCTCTTACGACCTTTTTTCGACTTTACGGCCGTCCCCACACGTACGCTAAATATTATTATTCGACCAATACTTCGCCACCAGGCTATTTACTATGAGCTCTAAAAGCAGGCTTACTTTTGTACTGTCCTGCTTTTTCATACTACGATAGTATGAAAATGCAGGCCAGGTCAAAGGTAGGCCGCAAAAACAACTCACAGTTAAGGGCCTGGACAGTCTTTTTCGGTGCAGAGGCAAGATGTAGGCTTTTATGTGTACGATATACACGCGAGACATGACAGAAGATGGGCCATAGTTTGAGCAGCAACACCGCTCTTGCCTGTTATTGAAGCAAGCATTATATGCACACATTGTTTTTACACCGACCTTCCAGAGCTCGCCAATCGCCATCTGTTTGGGTTTTTCTAGGTTAGCCACGGCAAATCCGTACTAATAGCGATGTACCCAAGGCTAGCATAGATAGTCAGGGTATAAACCCTGGATTGTAACGATTTCTCATTGTTAGCGCAGGTTGCGCGAAAAAACTCCGTGCCTTCAGAGCGTACTGTGGTGGCGTTTTTTACTGGTCGATACTCATTAATTAATTAATTTAAAACTTTATTGCACAAACTTAGTAAAAGTGTACAAAAGGTGGACTTAATGCTAAAAGCATTCTCTGCCAGTCAACCTATAGGTCATACAGAAGAAGAAGAAACTCATGTAGGGCAATAGCCGCTGTCAAGGATGAGGTGCATTAAACAAGGTGAGGTGGAACACGGTGCAGTCGTAGTAGGGAAGTTCAGCATTTTCTAATACCTAATAGCTTGATAATACCTTTTTTAACATCTGGAAAATGCTGTTCCGCATACCCATCGGCTGGCTCTCTAAAAGCCGCATACCCTCTAAAAACAAGATGGCGTTCCGCCGGTGCCTTATGAGTTGGGATTGATGGGTTTCACCCTAGGACTCAGGCCACAGGCATGCTCTGCAGTCAGCATGATAACCTAGCTTATGTCGTCCCAGCCAACGCCTGTCGCCTGCAATGAGTCATCATCATCATTTCACCCATAGGACGTCCACTGCTGAACATAACTCCAATAAATATATCCACATATGCGAAAACATGTAAATGGTGTATAGTTTTTTAAGTAGTCTAATCACATGTAAAAATATCACTGTATGTTTTCCAAATTAAAAAAATAATAATAATAATAACTTCCAGATTGGCCGGTTGGAAACAGCCTGCATCCAGCGGCTTCCTGCATGCCTGCAACCTTTACCAGGTCATATGTCCAGCTTGTGGGTTGACATCCTACACTGCAATGTGTATCGCGCACGCACTTTACGGGGAAAAGGTGCAGCAAACAAATATTACTCATTGTTTTTCTACTAATAGGTACTACAGAATACAAAATAAAAACAATACAGATCTTAACAGTCAAAACATCCAACAAATTTTATCAATGGTGCTTTTTTATATTTTTAATAGGGATTTAAGGGCTTAAGGATTTAGGAATTACTTAAGTAAGAAGAAAGTAAGTATATATCTACTTCCTACGATACATGTAAAATGTACGTACATATTTTCCAATTGTATTTGTTTATTAATTCCTATCACATCCTTTTATCAGGATCTTAAAAGAACTAATCTGTTAGGATGCATCATCGTTATAAGGAAAAATAATGTTACAGCCTTATTTAATATGAGTTCCAATAAAAATTTAACACAACAGTGTAAATCCCAGCATCCATATTTAAGCTGTGTGCGGCCTCGGACATCGCCAGTCGATCCGCAGCGCGCGAGCAATCTTCGCGATCTTAGCGTTTAGTTTTTGTTTTTATTTTAAATTTGAACTCGCCGCAATGGCGTCAGCCGTGATCAAGTTCAGTGCCATAATTATGTTAATCGCCGTGTGCGCCGCCGATGTCTGTTAGTATTGCCTTTAACTATATTTATTTTAAAATATTTTTTTAGTGGAGACTATCTCTTTTTTTTAACAAACGGTACCTACACCATTGTCAATATTACTCCGTACGTTAGTTTAAGGTTTATGAAAAATAATATTGTAAAAAAAGTTGAATCAATTCGACTATTTCTCTAAATCAACTCGAGCTTTTAAGAGCTTAGACTATAAGCATAGGATCTAGCATTCTGTCTGTCTGTCTCTGTCATAATCTTTTATCCAGAAGTTGATCTAATAATACTTGTTAGGTATTCTACCACCATACCAGTTTGTTGTAGCCGGCTGTGCCATACTAGCACTTGTCTTGTCATGGTCATTCGAGGAAGCTGTTTTCGTGTCCTCGAAGTTTTCAAGTCAACCCATACTGTCACTGTCAATACAGACATAGATGTTTTCTATTTATAGCATACCAGCTAAGCACAAAATTACCACATTTATTTTTTTAGATTACTAGAGTATTACGTCTTTGTAAACTTAAGTTCACTTTATGAATATTTTATTAGATGATTCAGTTTTGTTTCAAACTCTTTGTAATTACTGAGAACACATAGAGGCTGAACTTGTTACTTACTATTAACATCAATGGTTAAACAGAATTAGACGAGATTTTACTCACATACTTGAGTCAAACAATTATTCTTCAAGAATGCGATTCTTTAAGCTCGTATTTATTAACAACGATATCGCATTTACCAACTAAATGTCATACCTTATCTCGCTTAACCCTTCGCGTTCCACTTACCAGTCAGTGGTAGTCCGGAAAAACAATGAAAAACAATGGGGAACATTTTTAGTGGCACGCAAAGGGATGTATGAACAAAATACAAAGAAAAACGTGAAACAAGTAGCAATTTGGTATGCCATGTTGTGCATATTAGGTGAGTAATCAACGCCTTCCTGTTAGTGTAGAACATTAAGAATACTGGTGCTGTGCTTTTAACATACTGAGTAACATTTTGTGGCGCAAAAAAGTAATACAGTTTACTTATTTATACACGGTGAAGTTTCCTTGGTTTAGAAGCCGCAAAAGTCACACTCTCCTTAAATATAGCACACTTTTTTGAACCAATATCGGAATCTCAAAAAAAATACTTCTCCATCCAAAATTACCAATCAGCTGTTACGATTTGTTTAGGAAAATGCACTTATAAGAATTGATTGTTGGTACAGTACAACAAGTTGTTGCATTTAATTTGATGTCTTAAAAGCAATGGAATAAATAACATACGATAAAACCTCCCTATCTGTCGACAACGATACATAAAAAACTATGTATACATTCGGTATTTACTTCCGCAACATAGTAAATTATAATTATCATTAAAATGGTCATAAATAACGAACTCGCGAGACAACTCAATGATGCACAAACATGTCTATAATGACAGTTTAATGAAGTATTTATTGCAGGTTAATTTTGAATTAATTACCATTGTCAGTGATATTGATCAGGTAATTATCCAGAAATTAATCATTTTGTTATTGTTTCATAAATACATAATCGCAGAACATAATGGTCAGCGATTCAATGGGCGATAAAATTGATATTCCGTAATTGTTATAATTTTCTTTCTGAGCGTTTAGCGTAATTCTTGGTCAAAAAGATTCATTACGAAGTCAACGACCTTACAATCGGGGGTTGTAGCCCTTCGGTTTTTGTATTTATTTTCAGTTTCTGGTGATTTTAAATTCGCTTAGAGATGTTGATAGTTTGATATCATTACAAACAACAACAAATAAAGCAAAGACAATTTTTTTAAATTTTACCTTATAATGAGACACATTCTCAAAGATTCGTAAAAAATTTTTTTTTGATCTTTTTATACTTAATCAATGAATAGTTAAGTAATTGATCAAAAATCCATATAATAGGGTTGACACAAAACATTTGCCATTTGTTATGACAAATGATAGGTTATAAGGCATGTCCAAAATGCAGTCATCCATAGATTTTGTATGACATGGCATACCCGGATCTACCCACTGGTGAAACTTAGTTTTAAAACGGTTAAGGGTCCGCGAAATGAAAATGACCCCAATATTTTATGCTATATTGCGCAGTAAGTCACATCGGAATCCGATCATACAGCTTGGTCGGTTATAGGTATAAAGTGATCAAACATCAAAACTTTAATATTTCTTAAAGTATTTTATATATGTAAATGCAATAAATATGATAATTGCATATAAGTAAAATTATAGAATATTAAAATTTAACACATAAAATAACAATGCGTTAAATACTAATCAGATATCGGTTGATTTTTGTTTGTAAAAGTGCGTTCGGAGATGCGGTCAAGAGCTTGACATTGGCTCAACGATTTACGTAATAAATAAACATAACGAAATGAGCGGCTAAATATTGCAAAATTTTGTTTTAGTGTCATCCATTGTACCTGAATGACCATGGAGAGTGAATATTTAAGTTACGAACACACATCATAATTTCTCGTTAACGCGATTTAATTTACTGGCTAAATAGCGGTCGCATGAGACCAACAAACCTTTTTTTATGGTGCATCTCGTTGTGACTGAGGGTTAAAAGTGTTTCAAGCGAGACATATCTGTTTTCGTTAAGACGCTCGTTAGTAAGCTCGCTGAAAACAGAGAAATGGATTAACACACAATAGTGTGTCGGACAGGCAGGCGGTCCAAGCAAAGCCTGGTTTCAGCGTGCAGAGGGTCTCGACGGTAGGAGAAAGCAGGACAAGCGATGTTGAGTCCGAATTTGCGCTTTGGAGGGGCCGTAATCATAGTTTTCCTTTTCTAGTTTTTCCTGCCGCGCCTTATTACGTACAGGTACATGATTGCTAGCTAGCTTTATTGTACTAACCAAGACCTGTTAAAAAGGTATTTCACAAAAGATATTTTTACTAAGCCCACAGTTTGACTCCAAACGTACACAATATTGAGTTTATTTATCAAAATTATACTAAGTGCGTGATTTATGAGAGAAATATACATAATGCTATACCTCTAGCTAGGTCTTTTCACAACCAAAGGTACTAACAAACAAACATCAATAAAACATCGGTAAAAATGTAAGGAGTAGACTGCTAGAAGTGGCTTCTGAAGATACCTACTACTTACCTACCCTTATTAATGCGTGAACAGTCTCCGGTTTGCGACCGGTCTAGGACGCAAATATCCTGCGGCAACTTCTCAGACTCGTCTGACTCCTCTTGTTCGCTAATAAAATTAATATACAACAAGCCAACTTAATGAGGATTTAAATCCTACACAAGACTGCCAACTGTAGACTTTGTTTCACTTCAGATTTGGCCTATAAGTTTTAGGAGTTCGTGCTCATGAAGTCTTCAGTGTTCCAAGACATAAAAAAATATACAATTATACATCTACGATAGAAATCTAGAGGTTAAATAAAATACCGCCTTTATTTTTAATTTGTTCAGCAGTGAATGTATACTTACACTACTGAATGAGCAAATAACGATGATTGTACTCAAACACAGGATAATATTTTAATGACAGGAGCGTTATATGGTGGACTTTTTCTGAATAATATTAAAGGTCGACAAAGCTAGGTTTTTTTCTTCTTATTTTATCTAATTCCTGGAGTAGTGATAAGGCTAGTTACTTAAGATATATTTTGGTACGTGGGCTAACGACTATTACCTATTTAGTATAATAAATCGGTCGTGAACGTACAATTCGCTGATTTCCAGTCTTCGTGAACAATCATGATGATTTAGTACAAGCTTTTTAAAAAATATCAGCGTTCTGAACATAGGCCATGCAAGTTGAGTTTTTAGGTAGGTATATTTTTTTAAGTTGCCTGTTACTTTGCATGGGTATATTAGCGATATCACAGCCTAATTGCAAGAAGTCCTATGATGGATTAAATTCAATTAATCATTTACCGTGCCGTGTGGGGACGGCCGTAAAGAATACACTTCCCCACTGCCAACAGGAGGCGTGTCGTAAGAGCGACTAATTCCTGTTGCACGAGACGGGCAGCAGCGTCTGCGTGCGAAATCTTATAAAAACTGCGCTCGCCAACCCGCCTGCCAAACGGGGGAGTATTGGCAATCCCCCTCGATGTTGGGTCATTGGGGGAGGATGTTCAGCAGTGGACTTTCTATGGCTGAAATTATGAATTATTTACATGCCTATAAAATACTACTAAATGTTTATTACACATCGTGAACCCAGTAGGGCACTGATCTGCTCTTTGAGGATGACTGTTTTCTCAGTATCCGTGTTGTTTCTTTATAATACCTAATTTCCTTATTCATAATGATAACCTCACCCGGATCTTGATCCCTATCTTATTATGAGTATTTTATTTATGGTACAATTACTATTATTATTGCTATCAACATGACCTGTTGGTCTAGAACTGTTATTTCTGTTACTAAGGTGACGTTAACGGTACGTTATAGACTTAGCTAGTTTGACCTTGTTTGTAACTGGAACTCTCTTACAGAAACAGGACCCAATAAATAAATTACACTAGAACGGGTCTGGTAACGGTGTTTTAATAACTTAGACATATTAAAAAATAATTTAATTTATTTATCTTTATTGTGATGAGAGTGTAAAAAAATTAATAGAGTCGACACGTTTAAAGATCATTTATAAGGAAGTTAATCCTTATGTGAATCAAAAATTTTATATCACAAATATATTTAGGTTTTAGGCCGACTATTTGATAGTACCTACAGACAACAGCATGTCAACCAGGGGCGTGCATCCCATATAGGCTATTATGCAGAGCCTACCTTCATAAAAAACCGACAGAACAGCTGACTATAATTATTAATTACGTATTCAACAATAAACAATAAACATATTGTAACTAGTTTGTCGTCTACCTTTATTCCTTACTAAAGCGCGCAACTTAGATCGTTACTGTGCAATTTAACCAATGTTAGGCTGCCGCGAGATCGCCTACTGTTTCACGCAAACTTACTCAATTTTCACTCACAGCCTACCCCCATCTGAAACCAATGCACGCCCCTGGACTGTACCTATAGCAAACTTACGACTATCTAATCATTACAAGGTATTATGTATATCACGGATTTAGGGCCCATTATTCTGTATAGAAGACACTAAGATTTTCCAATTTCAAATCAGACGATTACAAAAACCATTTTCCATATTCATGATATGTTAGCGCATAAAAAGAAAAACCCATAGTTAATATAAACTCAACGTAGCGTTGTTAACTTCCATCGTTCATCTCAATTATCGTAACAATACATTGTAAATCATTATGGTTAAGCAAATGGCACGAAATCATACGGAAGCTGGTAATAAGTATAATAAGTACGCAGAATAGTCTGATTACATCGTGTCGGTAAACCCGCAGTAAAGGTGCGTACACACTGTAGCACCTAGACAAATAACTGTTACTGATCTTGGTGTTAAATCTTTCGCGTGACTGTGAGTTTGATAAATTGTGCTATTTCTAACTTAGCCAGATAATAATTTAGAACGTGAAACTGTAAAGTAAATTATGGTCCAAAATGGTATATTTTCCCTGTTTAAGGATCGCAACCTGATGGCAATCGCTTCAAATGTAGTTAGATTTTTTATCTGGGCTGTTTCCGCACTTAGCATCTTTAGGATCTTGGTCAAAATAACCCCGAATAGAAACTAGACAACGATTTAGGAAGTAGTATAAAAGTAAAATCATAAAAACATAAGCACCTTTTATTCTCCTAATTGCAATTCTAAGTACCTACTATGATTTGAACATGGTCTGCAATCTATTTATATATATAAAACAAATTCGGGTTAGTTACACCATTTATAAGTCAAGAACGGCTGGACCGATTTTTATGATTTTTGATTTGTTGAATTTGTCTCAGCCCCGAATAGCGGAATAACTATAAAAAAACAAAAAGAATCACGAAAAAAATGTATGTAGGGGCGGTACAAAGTTCGCCGGGACAGCTAGTATTATATGAAACAGAGTGAGATAGGTAGACTTTTTTTAGTGCAAAGAAGAGGGAAAAATAATATACCTGGGGATTCAAATTCTATACAGAGAAAACGTAACAAGGTTAAAGAAATACTGTTTCAGGAGTTCACTGGACTGCTAAAGTTACTTATGCCTCTGAACTGAATGTCCCTGATCCATCTTCAAAATCTTTCTCACAGCTTTGATCCGTTCCTAATCGGGTAATCTTGTATCATAGATGCTCGAAAAATTGTTTGCTGTATCATGATTCATGATGACGTGGCAACTATAGTCTGTACGCACCCTAACATTTTGATAGCATCAAATTGAACTGCTCACTTCCTAAAGTAGCAGGAGGTACTTTTTTTAGGCTATTTTATATTAAGTATGTTTCGATTTTTCCGACTATAATTACTTACAACTCGTTTTCACGTATCCGGAATTGTATCCTAATATAATTTGATACTAATTAAATACCAGAATGTTTTGTTTCATTCCATCCACTAGTGCTAACGATATAATTGACGACTACATAACAGACCTTTACTTGACAAGTTAAAACTTAATATTTCAACTTGGAAAAATTCTAGTCTTATCTTTAAACCTAATTTACAAAGACCGAACTCGTTTAAATGTGAAATAAGTAAAGGGAGTTGATAAATAATTTCTAGTTTTAAACTAACCCTTCTTAGCAATGCCTTTACACATCTAGTATAGTATATATAAATTAATAGTATCTGCACATCCGATTGTGCCGCCACACAGGTTTTGGCTCCGTGACGGCTTTAGAAATTAATACGCTGACCGAAATGACGCAAAACCGCCAAGAGTGGCCAAAAGTTTCAGGAGGGCTGACCCCAAATAGGGAACGTGTTAGTCATCAATAAATCTCCTGGCTTGTTCGGCACAATTTGATTGATTGATTGATGACTAACCCGTATGCAGGTACGTACCTATAACCATAAAAATATTATTTTGTGTATTATGTGTGTGCATGTCATCATAAACCTGGACAAGGTCTACTGAGTAATGCGCCGGCACCTTGACCCCAACGGCGATTTACTGCACAAGAGGACGGATGCACGGATTTGCATACATTCCGATTTTAATACCTACCCAAGACCACGTCGTGGTGAATACTAAAAACTGTTTTCGTTGCATTGCCATTGCAATGATATTTCGCGACAACAATCACAACAACGAAATAAGAGTAAGATGTTGATGAAAAAAAGAAGGAGAATGCCAATTATTGAAATTAAAGACGTAGGGAAATTCCTGGCGGGAGCGAGTAAGCGTGAGTTAGAAAACTGCGAACAACTTATAGGTGCGGTGTGGACTCCAAATGTTTATGCGCGTAATTGTCGTACTTTATAATACATTGAATTAAAAGGTGAAGTAAACGGGTTCTCAAGTGGGGATCACGTCTCGGCAAACGTACCCCCTTGCTAGATGGATTGACAAACTTGGGAAGATGGCTGGCAGTGGCTAGATTAAAAAAGTGACTGTGAACCGCAATAGGCTGAGATGACAATGATGATGAGAGATGAAATTTAGCTTAATATAAGTATGTTACCAGAAGGTAACGCAGAAGCGTTGCGGAGACCCAGCGATTGTTCTGCTGATAATTGATTTCTATTATGTCTGTTTAACCGCATCTCCCAAAGAAACAACAACAGAAATCAATTTGTCATCGGACATCCACCGCAACTCAAAAGTTACCTACTAAGTAAGTAGTTATATACATTATTTTATTATCGCCAGATAACAGATCTTAGAATGAGTCGAGACTTTACAAGATGTTGGTTTTAGCAAGTATTTTTAGCTATTTTGTGGTTCAACATAAAAGTATTAAAAAAGAGATAGTCAGCCTGACGCGCTGGTCGAATAATATTGTATTCGAGCTGGCAAACAACTGAGTGGACAAACTGGGAATGATTGGCACAGAACCACGGACCAATCGGCACCGACCATGCATATTCGTTGCGGTCATCATCATCATCATCATCATTTCAGCCGTAGGACATCCACTGCAGAACGAAAAGCCTCTCCGAAAAGGGGGGATTGCCAATACTCGCCACGCTTGGCAGGCGGGTTGGCGAGCACAGTTTTTTATAATATTTCGCACGCAGACGCTGCTGCCCGTCTCGTGCTACAGGAATTCGTCGGCTCTTACGACTCGCCTCCTGTTGGCGGTGGGGAAGTGTATTCTTTACAGCCATCCCTAAAGGGCACTTGGATCTTCGTTGCGGTAATTGGATCTAAAATGAGTAATCTAAACTGTCTTTCTTTCCAATTCCAGCTGAACTCGGCAGAAATAACCCGCAGCCAGTCACAGAGGTCTGTTTAGGCTGCATCTGCCAGGCCGTGTCTGGGTGCAAGCTAGGCGCGAAGTGCGAAGGCGACCACTGCGGGTTGTTCCACATCACGTGGCCGTACTGGGCCGATGGTGGCAAGCTGACCATCAACGGCCAGCCGGCTGACCACCCCGATGGTAAGCACAGGTTTTTATGAAATTAGGGAAGCACACGCTATTGAAGTGGAAGAAGCGGTGGACTAACGACCTAGTCGAGGCTTCGGGAAGTTGCTAGATGTAAACGTTGCTCGCGGTGTTCTAAGGAAGAGGCATTTGATGATGATGATAACACTCTCGCGACCGCCACTGACCTACAGACTGACATTTTTATACATTTTATTCATGAAGCACATACCCTATATAGTTGAAATGGCATTTGACATGTTTGACAACATTTTCCGCCATTCTGTATCTGTACTGATTTTGTATGGTCAAGAGTTAACAGGAGTTGTCATTTCATACTAAATGTAAGTGAAAAATCACTTACTAGTTTCGGAGAAAGATGGGTCGTATTGCTGCTCTATATATTTTATTCAACCTGACCACGCACAGGGCCTTTTCCGAGTCTCCCTCGATAGCTTTTAAAAAAAAAGCAACTGTGAGTTTTTATGGCTATCGTATAGCTATAGCGCTGCCTGCCCCCCTAGCATGCTACCAAAACACGATATGATATGATATGATATAGCGATATATCGACACCAACTGTAAAAATATAATAGACTTAGCCGTCATGTTTAATTTTTATTAAAACAGCGATCATAATATGTGACGCCACCGGCACGGCGATTCAACATGGCGGCTATATCTATCATATTTTTACAGTTGGTGTCGATATATTTCCAGATCATATCATATCATATCGTGTTTTAGTGCTCATGCTAGGCAGGCTGGTGTCACAATGAAACTATTTTTCGGCGAGGAGCAGCATTTTGGATCCATGGGGATATAGCGAGTAGTCTATGTGAGGTGGGTGGGTCAGAATAATCTTGGCCACTTGTACAGAGTTTTGTGTAGTAAGTACTTATGTACCACTTTTTTTAATGAGGAGGTCGAACCTTTCTGCCTTGCTCAAGTTCGGCGGCGGATGCAGGCGGATATTTAATATACAGAGTGTAACGAAAAGGTGAAATAAAACTTTGGGGGGTTATTCTACGGCTAATAAATTACATCAACTTTTTCTACGGGACCAACATCGAAATCGCAAAAAAAAAACACTTTCCCATACTAAAACGCGACCAGCTGGCATCATTTTGTATGGAAACGTCAATTTTTTTTTATAGATTTCGATGTTGGTCCCATAGAAAAAGTTGATGTAATTTAGCCGTTGAATAACCCCTTAAAGTTTTATTTCACCTTTTCGTTACACCCTGTATAATAAGCTTGAGGTAGATAATATCTTAATACTTGTATGGTAATAACATAATTCAGAAAGCTTTATTGTCCGTGAATTTATTTACAAATGATTATAATAATGCTCACTCAAGGTTATTCGAAAACCTGTTAAAGAGGTACTGTTTATCAAATGAACGGGCAAAAGTAACTATTATATTTTAATGGGCAATTAAAATTTTATCATATACATTATTTCTTAAATCGTGTAGGGCATATTTTCTATAATCGTAATGTAACTTGTAGAAGAAAAAACTGTGGGTGGGAAAGAAATTTAGAAAAAGAAAGCTAGTAATTAGTAACACTTAAATAAAAAGAATTTAGGCCACGTGTTAAATTTTTTTTTTTTAATGAGTTAAATGGTATTTGTACCACAGGATTCAATATAACTAGTCTTGACATTGAATGTATTAAAATCAGCAAGCTTGCTCATAGGCCTGACCTTTAAGTGGTTAGTCACGAAAAAAAAACACCATATTTTAAACTGATATCATTTAAACCTTTGACATTTCACGCGTATTGCCTACACTTACTTTGTTTGTCGACTTAAATAATAAGAAGTCGGTAGTGTAGTTACATTGATTTAAATAGTACGAAGTAATATAAGTCAATGGTTTTGTAGATCTTTTTTTTCTTGGAACATAGTTTGATGCGCATTTTATTTGAATAAAAAATAACTTCATATCCTGCTAGCAAAGTCTTCTACCTCTAGGTGGCATTCCCAGCCGTCATGATTACCTTCGAGACAAAGATTGACGCCGTACAAGATTTTTAAAAGTGGTCTTTTGATATCTAACCTTATTTTCTTAATTAGGTTAGCGATATCTCGAAGCGATCTCGAAAACAAAAACAGTCAATTTTAATTATTTCTGTTGTTCACAATTTACGTATGTAAAGTGTATGAATATTTAATTTAGGCATTGTTCTTGAAAACCCTTAACTTGAAAATTTTCCTTTTCCAGCATTCTCAAACTGTGCTAATGACCCTTACTGCGCGGCCAGTACAGTACAGAACTACATGAGCAGATTTGGACAGGTAAATATTTGTACTGCGTGCATCACATAAGAAAAATATTTTTTTATATAACACACTATTATACAGGGTTACATTTCACGGTAGTGCCAATTTTTCAGGGACCACTCAGAATCAGTAATTAAATCGATCTACGTAAAAAACAAACTTATTTATTTTTATTTTTATATTTTTATTCTGCATTTGAAAAATAGAATACGTAGAAAAGTTACAATTACTCGATCAAATTGCACCGTATGTGCACTGCATGAGGTTCTTGTTGGAGCGGCGTCGGCGTACGCTTGTGATCTCTGCTGAATGAGAGAGAGAGTTTTTTTTCGGAAATACGACGACTGAAATTAATTACGATAAATTAGTATTTTTATATTGTTCTATAGACCTTATTTTTAAAATTTTGTACAACCTTGAAATGTAACCCTGTATACCTATTTACTTGTAACTAAGTTAACTAACTAATAGACAACTAGCTATGTAAGTAATCAAATCTTGGAAGTCGTTCTTAACCTACTTCTACCTATTGGCGTGGTTCGCGCTCCGGACTACAAAGCCAGATGGTTGCGGGTTCGAATCAAGGGGGAATTGTTTGGTTTGCGTGATGAGCCCGAGCATTTGTACCTAAGTCATAGATGTTTATAAATTTATAAGTATGTTATCCGTTATCTAGTCGCCATAGTACAAATTATATGCTTAAGTTTGGGATAAGATAATTTGTGTGTTTGTTGGGAGAATTCAGACTAACAGTTAGTTAAATGTATGTATTACTGATACCTAATTCTGTATAAAAAAATGAATATATTGTCTAAAATATTCGCCAGCAAAAGATGAACGGACTTACAATAATATGATATAACCGTGCATGATAATGGAGCCAAAACAAGTAAAACCGGCGTGTTTGAGCGCATCCGATTCGTGTTGACAAGTCCAATAAGTACTAGCTGTCCCGGCGAACTTCGTACCTACAGCCTCTTTCCAATTTTTATTTCGTAATTTTTTCTGGTTATTCTATTCTTTTAATAGTTATTCTGCTATTCGGGGTGGAGACAAATTCAACGAATGAAAGATCATAAACATCGGTCAAGCCGTTCATAATTTATGATGAATATCGTCGATATGTCGATTGGACCCCCATGTATGTTCGTTTCGAAAATAAATGTTTCTCGAGATATTTAGTTTGGAATGGATTTTGACCTGACTGGACTTGGACTATTTTAGTTTAAAAAATTATGTAGAGCACTAACCGTTTAGTCGTCACACGTGCTTTCTGGATCAATTCGCAATCAGGTCAAAATCCAATATAAACTAAATATCTCGAGAATCGTTAAATTTCGCTAGACATACATACTAGGGGTACAATTGATAGGTATTAGTGTCCTCTATCACCTGACGCCCGCTGGTACACGCTTCATGGGACACCCTTTATATATAAAGATGTATAGATTCGTAGCTCCTCTTCATTTTTTAATGTTTTAATCATTTTTCTAATATTCGAGGCAAAGACAAATGCAAAAAAATTTAAAAATCGGTCCAGCCGTTGTTGATTTATAAAAGGTGTAACTAACCCGACTTTGTTTTATATATAGTTTAGTGTTTAAAACTGTGATTTTAAAGATTTTGTTTTTCTTTATTAAGCAGCTGTAGCGATCCTACAGGGTAAATAAATGCTCGCGTAGTGAACGCTCGCACGAACAATGTTCGCTAACCGAACCGAACTTAATTCTCAATTTGTTACTTATACCTTATCTCATCATCTTAACAAAATATTTATTGGGTGTGATCAACAATGTGACCATCACAGACATAGATGCAAATACAGTCACCACATTATCATACTAAGTTAGTACTCTGACATCATCTGAATGAGTATGGCCTCAAATATCATCGAGCAAAACAAAACAACGAATTATTATTCGAACTACTCCTTGATTCATTCAAAGATTGAAGACAAGGTTGTATTTGTTTATTTTATTACGTCTCATGATGCATGTCTGTGATATAAATCGTAACTTGATGACACGATTCAAGGTGGTACAGCTCCGAACTTCACTATATTTCTGGAGATGACCAAGGAAAGCAAGGCCAAGTTCCATAAAGTATAAAAAATATAATAAATACCTCAAACATTGTAACCACAATAATGAGATAATTGGAACATTTTTACATACCCCTTGTCCAAAAATTGGTCATCTTTGGTCATGGGGCATGTAAGAATCAGAATCGTTTTACAGCATGCGTGGGCATTGTTAGGTCGTAAGTGACGCATACGTGCACATTGACATTAAAATATAATAAAAATTACACATTATCGTGCAATATCAACCTACAACTAATAAAAACGAGATACTTGTCGGACAATGGCAGTTATTTGATTGCATTTGTGGTTTAAATCCGAGCTTACTCTAAGCACAAGCAAACGTCACTTTCGTTTTTAAATTTCAAGAGCCCAAATTATAATTACAATAGGTGATAATAAGCGGAAATAGGAGAAGCGATAAGACCACCTTAATTGTGCTATTCATAATTACTCTTTGCTGTTACTTTGTTTATTTTTTTGTGGTGTACGATAAAGATTATCTATCTATAATATTTTTTTTCTTACCTTACCACAGCTGGGCAAAGGTCTCCTCCAAAGTCGTTAAAGTCATCGTCCTCAAAAGGGATAGGGATCATCCTATCCATGGCCAATGACTCCCAATCCCTTAATTAAATTACTATAAAATATGTTTTGTTATTCCAGGACTGCAACGGCGACGGGCAGGTGAACTGCTACGACTACATGGCGATCCACAAGAAAGGTGGCTACGGGTGCACGGGAGACTTACCCTTCGACTACGTCAATGTGTTCAACCAATGCGTGGCCGCCGTCGCCGCGCAGCAACAGGGCTAAACATTACCCATTAATGACGCAGCAGGGAACCTTACTATCAAATAAAAACACTAGCGGATTCATTTTCTTTAAAATTTGGATGTTTACACCAATAACAAATAATTCGAAGAAACCAAGTGGTTATTTAGAAGTCTAAATAACACCCTATTTAAGAAATTCTAGCATTTCTTAACTATTATCACATTTGACTTCGTTTTAGACTGAATAGATGTCACATCACAAAATGTGTATTCCCTAAAATCCAGATATCGCGTTTTGACAGTCAGTTGATTGGCGGTGTCATCATCCCTATTCACCTGCACCAAGAGGCTAAACTTAAAAACATAGCCCAGTTTGTACTGTTGTGCAGCCGGATAAACATATGCCAAGTTAGTAGCAACCTTAAAAGAAGCATTCGGAAGTCAGGACGCACAATAGTTTTACCTAAGGTTCCCTACTGCTTGCAATCAAAACTGACCAAATAAAAAAGGATTTTTTAAAATTACATATCTAAAAAAAAATCTTTAGGGCCTTGAATGTAAATAATAAGTGTGTAGGTACTGAAACCTTAACTAATTGACACGTAAGGAAAAATATATAATGAAAACTGGCAAGGTACGAGTACCTATCTAAAGTTTCCAAGCGGTCTGCTTTGTGTATTTTAAATTGATTTAATTACTGCTTGTTTCATTTGTGATAATATAACACCAGAAAAAAATCGACTGCCTCAAGGTGGGACTCGAACCCACGCATGCCAGGCGAGTGCTTTTTCAACTAAGCTACCGAGGGCGTTGGCTAATCCGTCGAAATTTGTCAAGTGTTTCTCGCTGTCGAAGCCAGCGTTTGTTTGTTACATTTGGAAGAAAATACCCTTCAAACACTATTTTATTTAAATAAATAATGTAAATCTGGTAATGCAATATTTATTATTATTCAACAGGCGATGACCTTGCACCTTACGAATTATTAAGTACCTATTATGTAGGTCTAGGCCATACTTCTACTTAAATACATATTTATTTTTACAAATGGCACAATATTGGTCACCTCATGTGACAACAATACTCGCAGTTTGGTCAATTTATGTTTTAACTAGTCTTATCTCTTAAGAAATTAATGTAAGAAAAAGAAAATGGCGAACTTTTTGTATTAGGTCATAACTACTTACATTATAATATGAAAGCAATTAAGACAATAAAAGAGATTATATAAATAAAATTGTTTTTATTATTATACTAGGCGAGCCCGCGGCATCGCCCGCGTGTTATACGGCATGTCACCTCCTAAAAGAGTAAAATAGAGATTTTACTCCCTGAAGATGTGGATTAGTAATAATAGTACTACCGCCTAGGGTTTAAGCTTTTTTTCGTACTAAATTTCATCAAAATCGGTTTAGTTTTTGTGACAGAGACTAGCCTCTATGACCTATGTTCTCCAAGGTCCAATCTATCTTATCACCATAAATCATCGAAATCGGTTCAGTCACTTAGGCGTGAAAACGTAACAGACACAGAGAGTTAATTCAATTCAATTCAATATACTTTCACATATAATATAGTATTTGTATAGATTTAAATTGATCACTGGTGATTTACTTTTTATCAATGGGCTTGTTTCCTAAAAAAAATCTAATTAGTCCGTCAGTTGGATTAACATAAAATATTGGACACGTATTTTTTCTTTTCTCAAACAAAAAAAAAATTATGAAGATATAGCCCGTTAAAGTTCCGCGTAACGTCACGCCTTACGACACTTTTTAGCAAGACGTGACGTCACGTGCTCACTTTGATGCGCTTTATCTTCGTCAGTTCTAATATTTGATTGACAAAGGACAAAACATGGGTCCAATATTTTTTGATAATCTAACTGACGGACTAAATAGAATAATCTTTTTTTGACCCAGGAAACTAGCCTATTATCACCAATTTATCAATCTTTTGAAAAAAGGTTCAGTTTTAATATCGAACCTTTTAAATGATTCTAAACTGTTTTGTGGCCAATTCCCAGTTTTTCAGCTATATATCTTAATGATATGCCAATCATAGGATCGCTCGTATTTCTATCTGTCCGTCTGTCAGCCAATTTACTCCCAATTTACTGGACCGATTAAGGTAAAATTTGGTACTCATAATAAATTATGAACTGACCCAAACAGGGACGTGTAATGTAAAGAGATTAATTTTGAATACGGGAGTGCATCACTTTTGAGGGCAAATTAGTTTTATTTTAAACGCATACTTCAACGTTTTATGTCCATTTTATATTTTTAAAGGAAATACTAGTTCTAAATTCTTTCAAGAAAATAGATTTGACCATTCACCTTACAATTTATACATTTTTGTATTCGCAATAACCATTGTGAAACGTATGCCTCTAAGTTGTCTTTAATTTTGGTGGTCAGGGCTACATCGGCTTACCAATTTTGCGGTTACTGCCCTTTGGTCTTTAAGGGACACTGTTGTTTGCCGAAAAAAAGCAACCATTTTATACCAATGCTTCGACTTTCTTAACTTTCGTCGGCAAGTCTTCGAAACAAAAGACCCATTCTGCCAACCCAACCATCAGGCTTTTTCATTTCGGTCCAAAGTAGTACACCCAAGCTTTGTCATCTGTCACGATATTGTAGACAGTCAATGACTGTCTGCTATAAAACCTATTTATAATTTTACGAACAGTCTTTCTGGTCTTCCGTTAAATCATGCGGTATCGTATTATCAAATAGAGCGGAAAAGTTTTCAAAATAAAAACCACATTAATAAGAATTTTTGAGTAAAAATAATTTGATGTCTTCAATCTGATATGATGATTTGTGCCCGGTTGTGAACAGAAGAACTCTTTGATCATCATCATTATCATTTCAGCTATAGGACTTACTCTGCTGAACACAGGCCTCCTCGATTGACTTCCAGGTTGGCCGGTTAAAAGCGGCCTGCATCCATCATCTTCCTTTGACCTTTACCAGGTCACCTGTTCACCTTGTGGGTGGACATCCTAAGCTGCGCTTGCCGGTACGTAAGAGGCCTCCATTCTAGAACCTTTCTGCCCCACCGGCCGTCAGTTTTACGTGCTATGTGCCCCGTCCACTGCCACTTCAGCTTGCTAATCCGTGCGGGCTATGTCAGCGACTTTTGTTCGTTTACGGATCTCCTCATTTCAACTCTTTGATGGCTACTATAACCCCTTGTGTTTGGGCTCATTTTATTTGTTTTGATAAGTCCCAGCAAGTAGCTGAAATTTTGTTTTGTAAGCTATTAATTTACATTTGTTTTTCTTTTAGACATAGTTACCATTTAACATTTCATTAAGCATGTTCATGTACATAGTTTTTGCAGCTTCCGCGCTTTTACGATTCGAAGAATCCAAGGTCAAATTTATCCGGTTATTCACTGGTTGGCTTAATTTACATACAATAGTCGCTTTGTTGAATGAGCAAGTCAAATTATATTCGATTTTTTGCTAATCAACACAGCTTTCGTTCAGTTAAAGTGCTATGCAATTCGTAGGTAAATATTACAACTACCACAATGGAAAAAAAATGTGTTGTTAATATACGAAATATTACGCCCACTTTAAAAAATCGGCCAAGTCCGAGCCGAACTCTGTACACCGAGGGTTCCGTCATCCTGTACCACAATAATATCTTCCATTAATTTCGGGATCATACTTTTACTGTCGTCTTCTGCTTTTAGATACCTAAACGCCCGTCCTCCTTAGTAAGTACAAAAACAATTGACTATCTTTAAACAAGGACTCAAGAATAGGCAAACAATTTGAAATAAGACACTAGACATACAGAAAACATTATTTTTGATTTTGATGTACTTATTTCGTACTTTATCAAGGCTCGTCTCTTCCGCTGTCCATCGCAGCATCTGCATCTCATTCGTGCGCATCCTTTGCTCGTGCTTTTTCTTGACGGCCCAGCACCAGGTCTTACTGCAGTTTTGTAGACTTTACCTTTTAGTCTTACTAGCAATCGGTTGTCGCAAAGTACCTACTCCCGATAGAGTTGAGAGAGTAGAGCTGTCATTAAATAGTAGCATCGGTACATTCAAATATTTGGTTGATTATAATTTATATATCAATGTACGTCATGGTTTTATAAACTTTAAACCTTTTCTATTTAAGTTTACTAAGTTAATTAAATAAACATTTTGTATTTTGTATTTACATATTAATAATTATGACTGCAGGCAACAGGCAGACGTCATGATTGAAGCTTTTGCTTCTGCTATTTATGACTTTGTAATAATCACCCTAAATCGAATAAATTTATATATATAAGGCTTTTTTTCAAGGAAGATCAGGAGAGGATGATGGTTTTGTAAATTTCGAGATCTTAAAATATTTTCATTAAGTTTTTGAACCTGTGAACAACAGCTGTTTTCCTATTTTTTGGTAGAATTCCATAACTATTAGAGTTGCCACCCGTACTCTAAAATAGAGAACTCGGTTCGTTATTGTACTTCCAGATCTACGACTCGATGTATACTATACATAACCATTAACTATGACTGTTACAATGAGACTAACATCTGTTATCCAAATAAATATCACATAGGTACTCTTTTGTACGCTGTGTGAAATGAAAACATACTGTGTACTGAGACAGAGGACCTGCTGGCTAGGTTTGATCTGTGAATATGAGTGGTGGTTTCGAAATATGAACCGATCCCAAGATTTTCAAATCGTAGGGCCACACTGTTTTACTGTTATCTATAACTGTAATTTAGACACTCACACACACACCCACTCACACACACACACACACACACACACACACACACACACACACACACACACACACACACAACACACACACGGAAGAAGAGCGGGGTCTCCCGCCTAAACATTTTTTTTTTTTTTTTGTCCCAAAAAAATGTAGCTCTTCTGACTTTAACCACAGATTAAGCGTAGCGTATTCTAAGTCTAAAACTTTAACACATGTATTTTTATAGTCTTTTTGATGACGAACGAATATCAAAAACAGAGCATTATCTAAAGAAATAACTTGTTTGACTACAGTATCCTAAAAGCTTATTGATGTGTGGATTCAGTTTATTTTGTTAATAGAATCTATATAAAGAGTTTGGGTTTATTAACTAAATTGAAAGATAGGGGCCGAAGAATCCCATATAAAGCGGGACCCCTTCAAAGCGTTAACAGTTGCCATTAATACATTCCTTGGTGAGTTTAGTTTATTATCTCTTTTATAGATTAAAGTAAAATCTGAATAAAAAAACGTTTTGTTACAGTGTATTATCCTAGCCGAGAGGCAAGGATACGACCCAGATGATACATAGTGAGGATTTAGACTAACCCCTCCGGGTTAGTTAGGGTCAGTCTTATGGCGGGGGCAAAATACACGTAATTTCCGGATATAAGCCCTATTCTACTACTAAATAATCTTTTAACGACCTCCACAGCCGAGAGGCGAGCATACCGTACTTGATGTCGCTATCTCTGAGGTCCCGGGTTCAATTCCCGGTCGGTCAATGTAGAAAAATAACTTTTCTATATTGTCTCAGGTCTGGGTGTTGTGGTGCCGTCGTTGTGTCTGATTTCTGTAACTGTAACAAGTCCTTCAACTACTTACCTTAGGATAAGAGCAATGAATGTGATATTGTATTTTTTCTAAAGTAATTAATCAGACACCTAACCTGACTTTAATTAAGAGAGACCTGTTTACGGCGACCGGTTTTTATAAAAATAAAATGAATAAGTGCTTTTTTATTCAAACAATGACATTGGAATCGAACCCTTTACGTTCAAGGCGTATTTCCAATTTATGTAGTTTTTTTTTAGATTTCGATATTTGTTGCATAAGAGCATAATGATCCCTTTGGATTAGACTTGGTAGTCTTACATCGTATTCATGATATTTTCCACAGGATCATGAAGGCAGACAATTTTCTCGTTGTCATGTTGATGGTAGCATGTGTTTGTGCAGAAGAGAAAATAGACGAGGATATGTATTACAAGCCGCTTCGAGCCTGCGGCAGACAACTGATAAATACTTTGCACTTCGTCTGCCAGTTGCCGCGTATGTACCACCTTTTTCATAATTAGATTCAATTATGTACTAATGCCATTTGTTGTCTCGCAGGGATGTGTATTAGGTCCAACACTCTTCTTCTTCTTCATCTATACGGTCAATCCCGGTTGCGTCCAAAGCCATTGCTTTGGAGCCCAGGGTCTGCTATTGGGTCCAACACATTCTTAATATTTACAGGGTCATTTTTGAAACACCAATAACCTGATAGGGGCTGATTTTGGTGCTCAAATACCACAACTTTTTCTATGGAGCCAACATGGAAATCGCAAAAAATCGCAAGTAAGCATTAGAATCAGACCCCAGGAAGTTATTGGTGTTTTACAAACAACCCTGTACATATATAAATTAGTTAGGAGGCCGCCCTGCTGAATTTAGTCAGGCGTTTCGCTCGCTAGTCGCTAGTAAAATCATCTGGCTCTACGCAGGCTGGTCGTGTATATTCCTGCTGTCCAGCGTCACAACATGCTGACCCCTGCCGCACCTCACTTGCTACTAATCTCTAGCACAAAAACTAGCACTAATTGTACACAAACTACTTGTAAGTTGTAACTCGTAGTGCGCATTGATTGATGTGTCCACCGCGGAACTTTATTTAAAAAAAAAAGTATTTTCTTTTTTTACTTTAAATTTGCAATTTTTTACGTAGGTATGTTTTTTTTCTTAATTTCTTTGAGACAACTAAATGATATATTGACTGTCACATGCCTATGGTCACATGTAAGTGATCCAGTTAGGATATTATTGAAACACTTGGAATATTTCATAAATTTTGTTTTACATTTTTAGTATTACCTCGAGTTTGGTATACACAAAACCTCTGTTTTTTCGTGCATAACGCTCTGCAAGTCTGCATCCAGATGGTATGCAGGCTTATTTAAACCAGACGTACTTGGCAATGTCTGATCTTATAAGCAAGCATTAAGAACTCTACGACCATTTACAACGTCCACACACTAAGTCAAGTCCATCCTAATTAAATTACGTTATTTATTCACAGCATCCCAACTCAAGTATGTACGAGAACCGACCATCGTGGAACAGTGTTGTGAGAATCGCTGTCATGTGGCGACTTTGCGTAAATACTGCAATAAATACTCTGCCATACCAAAGGAACCGATTGAGTGGTGGTGGTAGGTAAGAACTATAGAGTACCCTTCCATCAGCCCTGTCTCCAGAGAGCAGAGGAGTATCATCATCATATAACTAATTGATAGAATTTTATGAACTTATTTAAGACTAGCGGCTTCACTCGCGTGGAATACGGTTTGTCAAACCCTATTTTATTTGCTTAGGAAGTAGAATAAAACTAGTAGACTATGCCCTGCCCTAGGGTTTAACCTTTTTCCGTATAAAATTTCATCAAAATCGGTTCAGCTTTCACGATAAAAAGTAGCCTCTGTCCTTTTCTGAGGTCTCATTTATCTTTACTAAAATTCCTCAAAATTGGTTCAGCGGCTTAGGCGTGAAAACGTATTAAATAGGCAGACAGAGTTAATTTTGCATTTATAACATTAAGTAGGTATAGATTGATCGAAACATCGCATCGGTAATAAATAATTGCAAATAAAAAACAAAATGTGTGTGTTTTACTTGTATGTGTATATAATATAGGTAGAGTGAGTAGGTATAATTTACTAAATACCTCACCCTAAATATTTTTGTGAAACTACACGTTTTTCTAGGAAGTTTATCAATCAACCTTGACCCGTGTTATTTCGAAAACATGGATATTAATTCAGTAACTTATAATTTCACACAAACAACATTTTATGATATAATGACAGTGATAACGTCGACATGCATTAACTTGACTCATCAACTAATAATACAGAATAAAATGAGTTTGTCAAAATTGTGTATGCTTTTTACTCATAATATAATAATTATCCTCGGGTAGATACAAGGTAGCTTTTGAAAAACTTCGTGGCATATTCTCGTCCAACATCCCACAGAGCCTGGAGACAAAAGTCTTCAATCAGGGCGTGGTGCCAGTGTTGACTAGCGACAGTTAATCGTGCTTCTTCACTGTTGGCTTTTCAACAAGCTTAAATTCACACAGCGTGCAGATGAAGAGAGCTATGCTTAGAAGGGCCGTCTTAACACATCCCGGGGCCCTGGGGCACACAAAAATTTGGGGCCCTATTTTTTCTCTGATTTCTATATTTTTAATTGTGAATTGGTACAAATTAAATAGATTCTTCTACATGTTATTAGATAATCAAAACTTAATCAATGCATATTATAAAAATGTAGCAGGTCCAGTTTTGTATAGTAAAGATATGCATTTTTTTTTCTTGAAGTGCTTTGGGGCTACCGTAAGGTTGGGGGCCCTGGGCACGGGCCCCGTGTGCCCTTACGGTAAAGACGGAACTGATGCTTGGAGTTCCTTCACGAGATAAGATCTGAAATGAGGGAAAAAGTAAAAGAAGGTTGTCCGTGATTTACGGGATAGCCTTTATAATGCCAATAAACTTGACTTTCTTGTTATTAATAGTTATGTTTCTCAACCAAGATGGCGATCTTAACTAGTTAACGTTTGCTCAAAACACTGGCTCTTATCTCTTGAATAATGTTATACGGTACGTCAACAATTCCCAGGCTGTATGTAGTACCTAGTATTTAAGGCGGACGCAGTGTTATCACTTGTGAGTGTGAAAAGTTCAATTAACAGGCGAGACCGATTTGTGTTGGGGCTCATTTGGGTAAGCAAATACATAACGTTTTACTACTCCCAAATCCATCTTCACATTCAAAATCGTTGGGTGTGGGCCAAGCTATTTCTTTAACATCAAGCTCTGACAATACTTATTATTTTTAATAAACAGAATCTGATTGTTGACGAGCTTCAAAAAAGCCATGTTCTCAGTCCTTTTAAAGGTCTAGAAAGACAAGTTTGAATAAGACAATTTTCTTAAACTTAATATTTATTCTTTTCAAATTTGAATGTGTTGAAAGCGACTTAAAAAAAACAGGAACAAAATCAGGGATCCTCCACCTCTTCCTTCTCCACATAATCAAGATCATTAAAAATGTCAACAAAGTATGGTTGAGGAGGATAGGGCAATACAAGTCAGGACGGATCCGTCCAATAAATGACTATTATTACGTCTATGCAGGGCTAGGCTAGTACTGATGCTACGTATGGTCAACACATATATAAATAAATACATTATTTTCACAATCACACCAATTAACTATCCCCACACTAAGCAAAGCTTGTACTATGACGACTAGATAACGGATTTATAAACATACTTAAATACATTTGGTATACATTATAGTTGTGAAACTTGGGTCCTGGAAATCTGCAAGCTGTTGGAAGCATTTAAGATCTGGGATTTTACGGAAAAACTTTAAGATTCCATGGACAAGTTTTACTTCTAACGTTAGGAATATCTCGCAGATCTAGCAGATGGCAGGAACTAATGTACACGATCAGGAAAAGGAAAGTTGAACTTTTTGGACATTTGCAGAGAGATGCGCAGTATGAATTCACAAGACTGATTCTGGAGAGAAAATACCAGGAAAAAGAGCCCCAGGAAATCAGAGGCGCAAATGGTTTGACGATTTAATGGGCCTCTAATACCGCGAAATTAAAGACCTACGACCGCCTACGATTTCACTTACTGTTCTTAAAACTTCTTTAGAAGATGGCACATAGTTATAATATTCTCATCTCAGCACTAAGTAGTTTTAGGCAGATTAAAAAATGGGACTTGGTTTTAATATTTAAGACTTAATAGTTAGGCGAAGGAGATTATTTGATCTTGGAGGTTTCTGATCAAGCATACGTAAATGAGACACAATAGAAATTATATTGTTAGGCGGTCTCATGAGACCGCTTGGATGTTAACGGGTTACACATTGGTCTGTTTTTATTTTAATTTATTGTATTTATTTAGACACACAAAACAGAATATAATATAACAAGAGCACAGAGGCCCAATTCCCGTAATTTGAGAATAGTCGCAATCCGGTGTCGATCCGCTCCCAGTAACAGTACGATGACAAACGGTATTCTCGTAAACTTATAACTTGACTTAAATTTATCAAAACTATCCCAAAACGACTGAAAATAGAGCAAAAAAAATCTAATTTTGGTTTCTTCTATTTTTAGTGACATTTCGAACTATAATTGCATTTTTTGGGTTTCCGAGAATACCGTTTGTGATCGTAATGTTACTGGGAGCGGATCGATTGCGACTAATGTCAAATTACGGGAATTGGGCCTCAGGTATTACTAAACAGGTATTTAAGTAACAAACTAAATTTTATTCATGCACAGTAACATTGAAATATATTTCTACAAGAACAGCTATAAAATATGAGAACACTTAAATGTGTATCATTTAATTGTTCTCACATACTCGTCTCGAGGGCTATATTAAAACTTTTCAGTAAATTATGTATTGGAATTTCCGCATAACCTATACAAAAGTCTCCTAAATTTTAAGTGTTGTATTATTTTATTATTTATAGCAAGCAACGATGAAGTCATCTCAGTTTTTCCTCTGGGCTATCTTGATTTTGGCCTCCATCATAAGCAATGAAGCTGGCCCTGGAGAACATTACTGTGGAAGAAGACTGATGCAAACCTTGGCTATCGTCTGCGGTGATGACGATTGTAAGTAAAAAAGCGCTATTATTGTGGGATAAGGCACTTTTACACGTCCTATTTTTTTTAAACCCACCAAGCCAACCCAACAGATAAGCCTAAATTAAGCTCTTTTACGCGTCCCAATTTTTTTTTATCCTACCACTGCTTCGGAACAATATCGTGGGCTTGTGTGTTGAGCACCCAGTAAGTCTTATGGATGATGTAAATGATTGTATTAAATATTTTTGTTTGTTCTTATTTTCAAGAATAAAATAAAAACATAAAAAACATGACTAGGTATTACCCTTTCTAAGTATAAGAAAGAAAGTATAAGAAACAATTAGAAATGAATTGTGGCATTCGTGTGAAAAAAATATTATGTTTTTTTTTACAGACAATATAGAAGGCTTTATTTTAAGAAGAAAGAGGAGTATCTCTAAAGATTGTTGCGAAAACCTATGCACTATTGACGAAATGAAGTTATATTGTTAACTAAATAATAAAAATGATACGGCGAGCACCCCAAGATACATAGTTACAACTTATTTGCACCTTGTAAATAATAAAATACCACCTAATAAAATAGTCATTTGTTTCATTTTTTATATAGTCTAAGTTAGTCCCAAAAGGAAAAAGAAGCAGAGAAAGACCACTGACACGTTAGGAAAACGAGATCAAAAGAACCGCGGGCTCAAACTGGGTCCAAACAGCACAAGATCAAGACAATTTCATATTATCTCGGGTTTTACATCATCTTTGAAGAGAGAGATGCATGAGTGTTGTAGTAGTGTAGCTATCAGAATGGATTTTTTGTTGAATAAACATAGCTTTGTAGCTTAGCTTTGGCCTCGCTTACCGGTAAACGAGAGAGCAAAACTCTGGTGGAAAGCAAGTCTTAGGCTAAGCTTAATTAAGTCAATAACCCTAAATGGCTAAATAGTATAGACCTAATACCTCTAGATCGATCACTGACTGAGGTCGGCGTAATAGTCACCGAAAGCTCCCGGATACTTGCAAAGTTCAAGCACGTCAATGAATAATCACAAGTTTCGCGTAATTCCCGCATCAGATCCGCTAATGACAATAGAGGTATGAGACAACAACATAATGTATTCAAAGTAAACACGACAAAAGGTTAAGAGTCTTTCGTAGACGCGCATTTAAAAAACTAAGTTATTTAAGTAATGTTGTCTAGCCAGTTGCAATACTATTAAATTTTATAAAACAATTGAGTGAAAATTTTTGGGCCAGAATTTCGACTACATTTATATTAAGCTTAGCTGGTAAGTACTCCAGTACCAGCCAGCGTACCAAATTTGCCGACGTTGGCAAAAAGATGACACGACTGAAATAGCAACGGTAGGTCACGTGCCGTAGAGACGATGAATAACGAAGTCACAACGTCGTCTTGTTCTAGAGAGTACAGGAAGACGAAGTGTGGGCAGCCGACCAGCCAATTGGTCGGATGATATTATAAAGACGGCAGGACAGACCTGGACAATAATCTCCGCACTAAGAGCTAGCTAGAGAGAGCTTCAAGAGGCGTATTTTATGTACAACAGTGTAATAAACACTTATTACTTATGTAGAAGAAGAAGACGAAGAAGTAGGTACTCAAGTAACTATATCCTAAAACAGGTTTTTAAGATAGTTTACATAGTTCCTAAAAATATGGTTTAGAATCTTGAATCGTAAAGGTGTTTCAAGTTATTTGATAAACTTTAACTTAAAATTACGGTCGACTCTTAATAAATGTAACCACGCAGAATGATATTAGATTGAAATTGATTTCATCTTATTCGCAGATCCGTTATAAATGACTATCGCCTTTGGATCTATCTATAGTATCACCCAGTTTTTTACCATTGTTTTTTTCGGATTCTATTCTAAGAATAATGAGTAGTGGTCATTACCATTCAGTTATTGAAGTAAGAAGGATCTGAACGGACCTCAGTGATGTTGTTGATGAGACTGCATTTATTGGCGGGGTGCTTTATTGAATAGGTTGTAATGGTTTATTTATAAAAATGCAGGTGCCATATTTTATTGTGTTTTGTGTTTCTGCTGTATATGGTGAGTGCATTTTAATTTTATTACGAAAGATGTAAACATTATTTTAGTTATCAATTATAGAAATAAGTAATAAATATTGCTCAATCTTCATCATACTTTTACTTCTCACGAAAGTTTAGTAACGCTTGTCAACAAGATGGTTCCTATACGGTTCAATCCCGGACCGGAGCCGGAATAAGCTTAAATACATATTTTTTACTAAATTACGTCTTACAAAGGAGCCGGTTAAAAACCGTACATAGGTATCTCCATCAAAAACCGTATAGTATTCGGAATTAGAAATCGTAAATGAGAAAGTAACGTTTTCGAATAACTTAGCACTTTTTAAAGTGGAGTTGATTGTATTCATTCAAAAATGTATATATATGCCTTTGGCTGCATAAACATAAGGAGGACAAGGATAAGAGCAGAGGGGGGAGGAGGAGGAGGCCCTTGCCCTAACAGTGGGACAGAAACGGCTAAATTAAAAAAAAGTTCAATCATCATTATCAATGCTTAACAAGGTTTATGCATCGTCTCAATTTATGCCATGAAGTTATCTTTGTAACTGTTACTTCCTTGTATGATGTGCAATAAAGAGTCTTTGTTTTGTGCTGATCGCACCTAGTTTTATTTGGCGATATAACAGCTTAGCTTGCCAATTTCAGGAGTATACATAACAAACCTGAACGGGGCATGTCTGAGATGCCTCTGCCATGTGGCTGGGTGTGACATATCGCATGGCTGCACCGATGGGTATTGCGGCCCTTTCTACATCTCCAGGGTCTACTGGGTGGACGCAGGCAGACCCACGTTACCTGAAGATGATCCGGACCGAAAGGAAGGTGAGAATATAAGAAAGAACTTGAACTGACAGTGTGAAATTGACACAGAAAGGCATCTAGCTTTTGCAACGTAGTTAGATTATGGTTAAGGTAACTGCTTTTTCGTTATCCATCCTTTTATTCTATTAGATTTCCCATAAATTTAGGATATAAGTTAGACTGCCTCGAGAAAATGTAACGAGAATTTGTCGAAATTGACACTTAAAATTATAAGTTTTAATTGCATTTATATTGACTGAGTGACAATGCACGCAAGAGTTTGAAGACGATGCACTATGAAAGCAAAAGCAAAATATTAATTCACAATAATGCGTAGTTGGTTAAATTTATACGAAACAAGTTGTTTAATCATCCCAATTGTTTACCCAACCACAACTGCCTATAGACATGGCTATGATAACGTTTTCTGTTAAACTCAACTGAGTCGTATAAAGTGAAACACACAGAAGGCGTGAGCTGGACGGCGACGAGTCGGGTCCGGAGTACGGCGGGTCTATTAACATACGGTTAAATGGGCGCCCATAGACAGCCGGTGTGCGCGGTGAGCGCGGCCCGTCGTACTCCCGACCCGACTCTCGTGTAGGTGTTACGTTTAAGTACCAAAAAAACCTTTCTGCCAAACACTTACGTCATTTCGCAACATTGCGTCTTTGCTGACTATTTATAATAAGTACTTGTATGAATAATTCTTCGTAATGTTATTTGAATGACCTTATTTTTTGTCTAGTTGGCTTGAACACAATTGTGGTTTTATAAAATTTGATTAAATACATTTTCGTTTTATTTCAGCCTTCGAAGATTGCGCTAGAGACTACTATTGCTCCATCCAGATTGTCGAAAGCTATATGGCAAAGTTTGGGCGGGTAAGTTTTTTTTTGTTTTTATTTCAGTAATAGGACATCCACTGCTGAACACACGCCTCCCCTAATGACTTTCATCAGGGAGGATTGCCGATACACGCCACGCTTGGCAGGCGGATTGGCGAGCGCAGTTTTTTTATAACATTTCGCACGCAGACGCTGCTGCCCGTCTCGTGCTACAGTAATTAGTCGCCTCTTACGACACGCCTCTTGTTGGCGGTGAGGAAGTGTATACATTACGGCTGTAACCACACGAAATAGTTTTTTTTATTTTTTATTTCATTTTAAATTTAAAAAAAGCGTCCCCACTGCCAACACGAGGCGTGTCGTAATAGTTTTTTATTTTTATTTAACAGTACTGTAATAATATTATATTATATATTTAGAGTGTATCAGAGTGTGCCAGGAGGTCCAGAGAAAAAAAAACTTGCGCCATAACCTTAACATCTGTTGAATCCCAAAGTGAGTTTTTTTTTTAAACTGGCCAAATTTGTTTTGGACTCGGGCACTGAGGGTTCTGTATACACTTAGGTATAGATATGTAAATAGTTCGTCCATAACAAAATAAAGTCTCAAATTTTACCTTTTCAGAGTTCGTTTTAATAAATTTTATTATTTAAAAAAAATACTACCTACATTGTTTATTATAGTCCTTTACTTGTGCTAAAATAATTTTTTCATGCCAAATTTCATAACTCTAGGTCAACGGAAAGTACAGTCAACAGCAGGTCAACCTACCCAAAAAGTTAAAGGTCATTGAACCGATTTTCAACCTTAAGTCCGATAGAGATCAAAATCAATTAATAAAATTTGACGTTTTGTGGTAGGTTGACGTGCTGTTGTCTGTACTAGCCGTATAGGTTTTTTTTTTTTTTTTCATTTATTGGGGAAGACAAACAGTTTCACAATACATTTTAGAAAAACAGTAATTGCTTAAATTTTGTTTAAGATAATTGCAAAACCCACATCGTCATCCACAGATTAACAATTAAACATAAGGGTGAGAGTGGAGACTATACGATAGGTATAGTCTCCACTCTCACCCTTATGTTTAATTGTTACGTTTTGTTTCCCGATACGATACGTTTTGTTTCCCTTACGAGTATAAAGCTGGTGACAAACGGCGACCGACGCGTCCCTGGACGCGTCTTGACATTGTGATGTCAAACGCTGTCATTGTTCGATCCTTTCGTCAACTTCGCCAGCCCGTCAGCAAGACTCCGCCTCATCCTGTTCCGAAACTGGCGTCCGGCTCCCGTGTGTCACCGGTTTAAAAAACGCAACAGCCGTATCTATTGATTGCGTTTAGAAGTTTAATTTGACAGACGGACAACAAAGTGATCTAACTACATAAAGGTTTTTTTACCTTTTGAGGTACAGAACCCCAAAAAAACCGGCCAAGTGCGAGTCGGACTCACGCACCGAGGGTTCCGTACAAACCTGTAGGTACCTTTATAGGAGTCACAGTTATGGTATTTTTATTGCAAAATTAAATCCATAACATTACGAAAGGTAAATTGCGGTTTACGATTTATGACGTATTAAAAATAAACTACTTACTAGATCTCGTTCAATCCAATTTTCGGTGGAAGTTTGCATGGTAATGTACATCATTTTTTTTTTTTTGTTTTACCATTCTCTTATTTTAGAAGTTCCAGGGGGAGACACTTTTTACCACTTTGGAAGTGTCTCTCGCGCAAACTATTCAGTTTAATATCATTTTTGAAGACCTATCCATAGGTAGCCCACACGTATGGGTTTTATGAACAAAACAATTTTTGAGTTTCAGTTCTAAGTATGTGGAACCCCAAAATTTTTTGTTTTTTTTCTATTTTTGTGTAAAAATCTTAATGCGGTTCACAGAATACATCTACTTACCAAGTTTCAACAGTGTAGTTCTTAGATTTTCGGAATAAAGTGCTGTGTCATACGGACGGACAGACAGACAGACAGACATGACGAATCCATATGGGTTCCGTTTTTTGCCATTTGTCTACGGAACCCTAAAAAGGAGAAAGACTTCGTTGACTTGGAAAGTTATGTTGAATACTGTCTCATTCAAGACACTTATTTCAAAGCTGAAAGAACCTAATATTCCACATCTGACTTCTTTCTAGGATTGCAACAATGACGGAGTCACGAACTGCTTCGACTACATGATGATCAACTACCACGGAGGGCGCGCGTGTACCGGCCCTCTCTTCCTCACCACGCACGGTCTGCGCTGGCTAGCCAAGTTTAAGCAATGTCGATTTTAGGAATTTCTTTATAAACGCATAACTTGGTTGCCTTCAGAAAAAAACTATAAGACTCTGAACATGTGTAGTTGACACTATGCACTAAACGGGTATTATGCAACACATACCTTACGTCACGGGATGACTGGTGATGTGCGGCGTCGTCTGCCCAGGAGACGTATTTTTGAATCATGCGAATTCCAATCCGAACACGAAATCGCAAGATTCGCATGCGAATTCCTAAAATCACTATTTTTGAAAATTCATTCCATAAATTCTGCAACGACCACTCGTTATTCTTTTTCTACTAGTAGAAATTACAGAAGAATGAGATTGACAAGTAAACATTAGTTTGACAGAAATTTGACATAATAACTTTTTATTTACGTTCCGTTTGAAGCGATTCACTACCGGTTTTTAAACTCAATGGGTTTTTGCGTTCCGTTTCATAATATTTTCTGCGTAAATCGAAAATAGTTAAGAGTGAATCAAAAATGCGTAAAATCGTGAGCAATAGAAATGAATTTCATACACGCATTGTTTTCGTGTTCGAATTCGAAATTCATTTCTAATGATCAAGAATACGTCTCCAGTGCCTGAGCGCGATGACAAATATTTGTGTCCGTAGTACAGTCGGTCCGACAAACCAATAACGTAAAATAAGGTATGTGTTGCATAAATTTAGTTTTAGTATTAGTTAGTTTTTAGTATTAGTGTATAGTGTTAGTTAAAAATGCAACAAGAAAGTTTAAAATGTTAAGTCAAGACACGACTGATAGTATTCATAAGAGCAGGAAGCGCCGTCCTGTAAGTCGGTAAAATTTGAGTAAATCCATATGTTTTTTTTTTGGAAATTAGATGAAGGCATCTAATGACCAAATTATGACAAAAGCTAACATTTCCAAAAAATGGTGCCATCCTTATGGTACCTAAAGTAACGATTTTACTATTTTACCCGAGAATACAGGGTGTAACAGAAAGATGCAAAGGAAAAAACAAACTGATGTCAGCTGATCGGCTGGGAAATGATATTTTTAAGTAAATAAAACCCCTTCTAGGTCCACTGCACCTTCCTGTTACATTCTGTATAAATCGTCAGTGAGTTAAAGGGGGGTCTAAATCTGTAAAATCCTTATAATTGCGGTATAAATAAAACAGTCACTTTGATAAATTCTATTAATAATTATTTTGATTATGAAACATTCAATATCTGCTTGGTAAATTAATTTTAGTACAAGATTATTTAACAATGATTAGACAATTTTGAAGACACATCAAATGCATTAAATTAAAATGGCAAGGAATTTTTATTCATATTTTCATTTAATTTTAACACTTTACTGGCTAATAACTAAACAATTATTAGTTACATAAAAATCATAAAAATATGCTTGAACCCCCGACGAAAAAGAGGGGTGTTAAAAGTTTAACGTGTATATGTATATGTCTGTGGCGTCTTAACTCCCAAACGAATGGACCGATTTTGATGTAGTTTTTTTTTTGTTTTAAGATGTAAGAGAGACAAAAAAATTAAATATTTTTATTATATGTATGTTTTCGATCTAAATAGATTACTGACACTGACATGAAGCGATATTTTAACTCTAAATAACTAAGACATTTACATTTTTAAAAAAACGTAAGTGTACGTTTATTATTCCTCACCTTACACTAAGTACTAACTTAATCTTACCCAGTCAATCACTTCTATACTAACAGAAGCGTATTTTTCTTAATTCAACACAGTTCAACTAATTACAAACTTACATCCAAACTTAAAGGCAAATTAAAAATAGAAACAGTCAATTTACATTAGGCTCAGGCGAAGGTGACGAGCGGAGCTGGCGACTCCCACTGCTCGCTCTCCACTTCCTCGTCTGACTCGTCGGGGAATCGAACCTGGAATATTATTGTCAGGTTATAGTAATGGTAGGGATCATTCAAGATGATTATTAAATTATAATTAAACAGCTGTCCTAGAGACCTTTGTACCGCCTCTTTATAATTGAAAAAACAACCAAAAATATGTCTCTATTAATTCAATCGGATGTTTTATAATTTTTTGTATGGGAAGTCGTGTATTTTCATGCAAATTTGCAAAACTCATGCAACAAAAGTTATACACCATGATGTATAGAATATGTTAAGGTTATCCTTGAGTTACGAGACACCTGTATATAGAGAGATGTAAAAATGTCGATGTTTGTAAACGCTTACGCTTATAAACAGCTGAAAGGAGTAAGCTGACACTTGCTACACATATCGTCACCCTATATCATCATCTCAGAATTGGACGTCCACTGCTGAACAAAGGCCTTCCTCGATGATTTTCATCGGGGGGATTGCCAATACTCGCCACGCTTGGCAGGCGGGTTGGCGAGCCCAGTTTTTTGTAAGATTTTGCGCGCAGACGCTGCTGCCTGTCTCGTGCTACATTAATTAGTCGCCTCTTACGACACGCCTCCTGATGGCGGTGGGAAAGTGTATTCTTTACGGCCGTCCACACGGCACCCATAATGATTGTTGAGAAAAGCGGGTCTAGCGGGAAGAGGCGGGGGCGATAAGAAAGTGTGAAAGGAATAAAACAAGTTAGTTTTCTCTTTCTGTGACAACTATTTTGTATCACTGACGATAATTTCTATTACTAAAAGTAAAATAGTTACCTAAAAAAATTAATTGTGCCCACACATTATAAAGATGCCAAGTTCCCACGTGGGATTATTCATTCTCCTCTGACTGAAGTCTACGCAGTCGAAGGCGCGGGCAGAAGCTAGTAGCACCATTATGAAAATCTCCAATTCACTGATTCAGATTTTAAAAGAGAAAGAAAAAAAACGGTAACTTCAATTACTTATGTATTATTAATATTTTAGATATCAGTTCTATAGAGAAGATTTAAGCCAAATTCCCGTAATGTAACAGTAGTCACAATCCAGTGTCGATCCGGTCCCAGTAACATTAACTATCAAAAACGGTGTTCTCGTAAACTTTTTATTTGATGCAAAATTATCAAAACTATCCCAATACGATGGAAAATAGAAAAAAAACTTATTTTAGTCTCTTCCATTTTCAGTTGCATTACGAAGTTTAATCGGGTATGCACAGGGTCACAGTTATTTTATTCAATTTAACGTAAACTAGGAGTAAATCTTAGTTGGCTCACATTTTTAGAGTGTAATTTGATGACTAAAATGATATGCAATATAAAATTGGCTTTGCTAGTATTTCGACGAACTTTCACGTCGATTCGATTAACAATCCGTAGATAATCCAAGGAGTCACTGTGATCGGATTCGGCTAGGAGGACTATGTCATATAATCAATACATGATTATTGAAGAAGATTTCATTGCGATCCTTACCCAAGGTGCTAGACGCATTCCGGATGATTGCAGCGAGCCTTCTTGGTTTGCTTGCCATTCCTGAAAATGTACAGAAAAAAGTTGTAAAATACACCACCCGAACAAGAAAAGGTACTTGCAAAGCCAGCGGTTGCGGGCTCGAATCCCGCAAGGGGCAAATGTTTTTGTGATGAACACGAGCATTTGTACTTAAGTCATGGATATCCGTTATCTAGTCACCATAGTTAGCTTAGTTTGGGGGGCTAGCTAATTGGTGTGATTGTGGAAACAATTTATTTATTTAATGATAACTAAAAATGAAAGAAAAAACTGTCATGACAACTTTAAGGATAGCCTTATAAAGCTATCAAAAGAGTTATATTCTATAAATATCTAATATTAATAAGAATTATTTTGTTTCAAGTTGTAGTTTGGTTTATTTCAAAAACTCATAATTATTTACTTAGACAGGTGACTATTTAATAAGACACTTAAACTTATACATTGTTCTCATGATCGTAAAAAAACGTTTACTATGAATCCAATAGTAAATTATAAAAAAACTGCTTTTCAATACTAAAGTCGCAGTGACTACTTTTTTATGTTGTCTCGGGTCTGGGTGCTGTGGTACCATCGTTGTTTCAGATTTCTATAACACAAGTGCTTCAATCTACTTACCTTAGGATCTGAGCAATGTATAGTGTAAAGGTACATAGTAAGAACCACCTTAAGGCCGTGTTGAAACGTCACTATCTATCATTATGTCCATAGATATCTGACGACTGTCTGGTGTAGTGGTTCGTACTCCGGACTGCAAAACCAGGCGGTGGCGAGTTCGAATCCCGCGGGGGGCAAATGGTTGTGTCATGAGCGCAAGCATTTGTACCCGAGTCATGCATGTTTGTATACGTATTTAAGTACTCGTAGTTATTCTGTCTGGCTGATAACAGGCGTTGCTTGGTTTGGGACTAGATAATTGGTGTGATTGTGAAGGCAATTCATAAGATAAAATAAATAATGAAAAAAGCCCCAGCCTATAAATTAGAATAAATTAAAATTAAAATAAAATGTATTTATAAGAAACAACTTATACCCACGAGGACTACTGCCGACAAACTATTGTACAGTTTAGCAGAAAGAAAATTGTGTAAACTTTTGTGTTTCTAATAAATAATAATAAAAAAAATGTGATGTTCATGTTTATTTACTTTATTTTAGTAATATGTTTTTCTTGATTTTGGGTCCCATAGTAGGTGAAAGAAGAAGAAGATAGTAGGTAAAAGTTGTTTATATTCATGAGTAGAACACAATATAAAAATTGGACTACTAATTAAAAAATCATTCTGTATATGACAATGTTATACTATTAAACATAATGTATTTGATACGCGGGTGGATGACAAAGAGTATAGCAAGCAGCCATAGACTTGTATACTCGCCTGGTAAGCATCATTGAACGCATGCGCGAGAGACAGAGCCAGCGCCCGCGCCTGCTTCCGCCTCGCGCACACGAACACGTGCACGATGTGGGACTCACTAGCGCCGCCCGCGGCTTTGCCTTCCACCACGGCGAACACCCTGGCATTTGCCGCGTCAGCTGAGCAGTAGGATATCCTGGAAGAAGCACACATCTATCATTGGGGTTTTACAACGGCCTTTGTTTCCTATGACATCTACTGCTGGAAGCAGATCTGAACATAAACGATCCATCGCATCCTAAAACTCCAGAGGTATTAATAAAAAATTAAAAAACACGACGGCCGATAGCAAAAGCGAACAAAAAAGTTATAAATAAATTTTGATTGGAGTAGGAAATTGTTTGCAGATCTTTGGTATTTTAATGTAACTGAATATCCAATCTTCATTTATATCCATAAAGGTGCAAACAATTTCCTATTGCACTTGTACATATTATTAATAATTTCTAACAATTTAGTCATCAAAATAGGTGCATAAGTATATAAGGCGTATATATTTTTGTTATTACCTTTCAAAAACTTTTATTTTAATACCTCACTCAATAAGTATGGAAGATTTTTTGGACCTCACATTATAAGTATATAATTCACCATATTGTTTTTATTATGACATAATATAGCCTATGTCACCGTAACGTAAGGAATCTAACATTACCATATACATCAAAATCGGTTTAGGCGTTTAGTCCTTATGGTGGAATAAAGAAACTGAAACACATACATACATACATGAACCTTAAAAACGATTAACTGCACTCCTTTTTTGAGCCGTCAAATAAAAATTAAAATGTTCTCTTATATTCTTTATGCTATGGTTGGTAGCGCCAACTTATCGCTGTGTCTGCAAAGGCGTGAAATGTGTTAAGAGTGCCCCTAGGTCTGCACTAGTGAGGAGGGAGGGAGGGATTTTTTGACAGAGGGAAAACGTGAAATGGTATGAAACTGTCATTTTTTAAGTTAGGAAGCCTAATAATCGGTGAGTCGTCCTGAAGAAAGACCGCTAAAATACGAGGTGAAAGTTTGTGTGGAAAATAGAGGCAAAGTTTGCGCGCTCGAATTTGCACGATATTAAACCTAAAAGATAAAATAACAAAAAAAAAAGATTTTCCCTCCAAAATGTTTATTATTTTTTAATTAAAATCAAAGTTTCTAGCAAAACGTCTTCATCATCATCATTTCAGCCACCAGCCTATTGCTGAACACAGGCCTCCTCCATTGAGTTATGTAAGTTTAAAAAAAAACATAAGTTTTTTTTTTACAGAATATATTCAAAATATTTAAAAACGATTAAAAGATACAAATTTATCAGTATTTCAAATGTATTTTAATTTATGTTACACAGTATTATGTATATCTCCGAATGGCAACACAGTAATTTTAGGGTAGTAGTAAACTAGATCTCAGTTAAATGTCACAAGGTTATCAGAATTAATAATTTTAAGACATTATTTACATTTATGCTGATAACTTTGTTTATCAAAATTATCTCGGGCTAAAAAAAGCTTGTTCGCGATATCTGTACCAGCTTGTGCCAGCACTAAAAACAATATTTCTCGATGAATGAATGCCAGAGACAAAGATTGACGGCCAGCATTATTTATTGCCATAATAACATAATTTTTATTGAAATATTGTAGCCAGTAATAAAAGCCCATTAATTTATTTACTTGATAATAGAATACTATATTAACTGATTCAATAAGGGGGTGGTTCTTTTATTAATATTTTTTCTTCCCCATCGTCTGTCAGTTCTACGTGATGTGCCCCGTCCACTGCCACAGCTTGGTAATCCTTTCGAATCTGGAAGTGACTGGGGGAGGTCTATGTTCAGCAGAAGACAGACGTCCTATGGCAGAAACGATGATGATGATGATGATGATGTTTAATTAAAATGTACATCGTTCGCGTGCCACTTACCTAATTTAGACCGTAAAATCTCTAAGAATAAAATATATGCGTCACGCAAGTGGGTAAATACTCTCCCTGATGGTAAATTTTCTAGCAAGGTTTACATACCTGGCTGCATATAATACATTATCTGCATTACCTCAAGGTTGACGGGTAGAGAATGTTGTATAGCAATAAGTCCGCCAATTGTACTTACTTGTGCAATAAAGTTTAAATAAATATATATATAAATAAATAATGACGTTAAATTTGAAACATACCTATAAATGGAAATACTCAGGACATTGTCCTGCGACGCCACGTCACTGACCACGATGCCCTTCGAACTGATGTCCAGGCTCACCCTTTGAAGCTTTTTGTTGAAGGCTGGAAATTAAAGCCATACCCTCTTAAGTCACTAGTAGTCAGACTGTTCTACTTACATCTGCCACATGAGCCAATTCTGCTACGCGTTATGACCGTTTATTGACATTTGGCCCATAAAGTTTATTAACCACATGCTATATGTGCAGTATGAGCACCATTTTTTTTATTTTATATACTCATTCTAGTCCTAAGATGTCTTTAAGAATACGACTCGATGCGCCATGACCCTGGCTGCCACATAAAACGAGCTCGGCACAAACCATATCATCGTCAATGGTGCATCGATTGCTTACGCTCAAAAAAAAAGATAAGGTTAAGTTAAGGAAATCGTGAAGCCTAGTCAGAGGACTTAGGGCGGCTTAATAACATCTGTCAGTAAGTTTAAGTCAGTATGGCCCAAACCACCTCATAGTTGAGGTGAAGCCTGTGCCCTGCAGTGGGACGTATAAAAGCATACTTTTCTGTTACTTTAAGGAAACCTTCGTTAAAACTTGAACCACGCGTAGCCCACTACAAAACTGGAAGGGTAAGTCGCACTCTGCTATAACTTGGCTGCTTAAACGTGACCAACAGATACTGAGGTCTGCTCCGATTTGTACTCTTTCTTCGACGGTCAATCTTACGGCAGTCAAGGTATAACGCTCATTTCTTCTTTTAGCGCGATTCAATACGCCTGCCAGCATAAGAATAATTATCTTCACGACCTAAATTCATAACTCTCACCTTTAGCCGAGTGTAAAGCAGACCGCACCGCAAGCGCGGTAGCGGGCGCGGACGACGCTCGCTCCACTGGGGCCACGCCCGCGTATCGCACGTCCATGTGACCGCGGCCTGGCTCGCGTGCGTCCCTCCACCAACCTTCTCCCTCGCACTCGGCTAGAGCCCACTCTTCAGATAGTTCTGTAACAAAGGATAGAGAAACAGTCAAAAAAATCTATATTATAAACTAGGTACATTGGAGCGTCACGCACGGCACAGCAATGTTCTCAGGGTCTGAAAATACCCATTTAATTTTCTTCATTGGGAATATTTTTGGCATTAGGTTTTAGGAGTGGGTGTGCCACAAAAGTGGTTAATTACTACTTTCTTAATACACAAATGTTCTCTGTGCTTTCTTCCTAACGCTTTGTTGTGTTTCTAATCAAGGTTCGTTATTGTTCTTAGACGCAGTAAGTCTAGTTTTTTCTTACTTTCAAGTACCGGTTTTCTTACAATAATGTGATTTCCCTCAGCACCATGCAAGTTGTATAAATCCGAACCTAGATTTTAAAAAATCGTGTGATAATTTCCCTCAGCACCATGCAAGTTGTATAAATCCGAACCTATATTCAAAAAAATCGTGTGATACGTGTTCGAGTTCCAACTCACGGATGTGAGACAAGACTCGAACCTCCGAGCAACTACCGCTCCGAAATCTGCTGTTCTATGATCTATATCACACAAAAGTTGCTATCGATTGTACTTTTGGTGGAACGCGTTAACTGAAAAAATATCTTGGAATTATACATGAATGGTGTCAACATCCCAATTCTTAGGCCGCGAACGCCCTGACGGCACAGCGTAGCACTTCCACCCACAAGGTGAACAGACGACCTGGTAAAGGTTGCAGGAAGCCGCTGGATGCAGGCCGCTTCTAACTGACCAATCTGGAAGTCACTATGTTCAGCAGTGGACCTCCTATGGCTGAAATATCGCTTAGCGCCTGGCGTCTAGACAAGACACTAAGTGAAAAAAAACCTACGAATACTTACGGGACCGACCATACTGCGCGCACGATATTGTTAGATTACAGTTTTACCAACATAAAAAATATATCGCAGTGGTTCCTACCATCCTACGCACTGAACCACACTAGTTATTTACAGTAATTCGGTCCATAATAAACCTAATGAATGACTATTTTAATTAGGTCAGTATTCCGAGCCAGCCGAGATATATCCATAGCAGATACTTCATAAAATGTAGTGTATTTTTCTGCAAATGGATATTTATAACTGTAAAATAAAATTGTACTATAAATCTAAATTATGACTTAGGCTCCTGTAGTTTATGACTGACTCACTTTTTTTCTTTCTAATAGTCAGTGACATTAGCACATTTAGAGCAAGCATCTATCTTGCATCTCTCGGAAAATTATGCATTTTCGGTATAAAAGAAGCCTAGATGTTGTTTTTGGACTTCTAATCTTCCTGTTTGCACAAAATCACGACATAGTAAAATTTTTACAATAGTACCTATTTTTTTGTGTTTTTGCTCAGAACATTTAACATTTTAATGATTTTTTTTATTTTTATTTATTTGTTATCATACATACAGCTACCATGTTTAGTGGAAGTATGGCTGTCACCCAAAAAAATGCTGTATCATCTCAAAGGTGTAAGAGGTCCTTAAACGGCGACAACGCCGCGTTTAATAAAACGGACCTGTCGCCAGTCGCCAGTGATTAGTGGCATTACTGATAATTTCTCCACAGCTAGACGGGGCAATTTTCTTCAAGCCCAACCACATTAACTTATTACTGATTACAGGTTCGAGCTAGTTTCGCAAACGACTAGTGAACGTTGATCATGCAAATCGCTCCGAAACTCGGTTTAATTATAAGATTGATGTAACGGAAAGAGAATTTAGTCTAATATCCTAGCTTAGCACCGACGAGCTTGAGTGCAATAAATTAGAAATAACATTTGTTTACACTAATTTACACTCGTAAAGTTAGGTAACAATATTATTATACATGTGTTAAATCTGTATTAAAAATGTGTGCTGTATTAAATTTACAGATGCAAATCACTACGAGAAGTATTTTAATTACATATTTCACACTAACTATTTGGTTTTTTTAAATGGGAATAAGTTGTCTAGATTTACAGAGTACGAAACACATGATCACGTATAAAAATAGCTAACGTTCAACACCCATAATCGAAGATGGAATTGCCTAGCATTACACCATAAAAGCTACCATCGGCTTTAATCTAAACCAGAATCGCTTGCAAAAGAAATATCTATGCCGCCCCGTATCTTTCCTATATCTAGCTAGCTGCTTATAAATATTATCGTAAAGGCTAAGCGACTGGATATGCTGCATTGAAGACCGTAGTTAGAGGATCTTGATGAAATTGATTTCAAAGTTAGTACTCTACCCGAATTGTGCCTTCAAAGAACGGGAACAAGTGTGTGTATCTACAGTTTTCTCATTAGACATAAAGAAATTCTAAGTATGCCATATTTTAAAGTTGAATCAAGCAATCGAACATTTCAGTCAAAATTTTAGAAGCAACCACAACTTCGTCACTTTGAGTTGTTTTTTGTGTGTTAGCTGGGAACACGTGTCTCCAGCTGTCCCATGCCGTTAAGGCAAACCAGCGAAGTTTTGGGTGAAAAAAAAAACTCATCGAGCTTCCGTAATCGAAACACAATAGAAATTCTTTTGTTATGCGGTCTCATTAGACCGCTGGGATGTTAACAAGTAAACTGTAAATACATTTTTAAATGTATTGGACTCGTTAGAACGAATCAAATGAGCCCAAACACGAAGGTAGGTGAAGACCGCGAATTAGCAAACGCAGAGTAGGACGCCAATCGACAAGGTAAAGTGATGAGAAATGCAGAGCCCTCGTCGCTGAACATGGTCCAGCATACTGACGGGGACTTACGATTATTATGATGAGGATCATTATCGTATGTCGTATGTATGTCGTATTTCAAATCAGATCACATACGGCTGAATTTTTCTGTTAATCTAACAAAATTCGCTTGGAGGAAGAAAAAGATGACTTGCATTAATACCGTTGACCAGTCTAGTGGTTTGCACCCCGGACTACAAAACCAGCGGTTGTGAGTTTGAATCTCACAAGAGGCATGTTAGTGTGATGAGCACGAGTATTTGTACAACCAAGTCAAGATGGGGCGTTTTACGCGTGTAAATCGTCACAGTTCAAGCATATATCCATAAGGACGGAATGTACTTATTGTGCCCTCGGATCTTGATATGTGCATTTCGTGAAAAACACGCGGAATACGCGTGTAAAACGCTCCAGCTGGACATGGTCTAAGTGATGGATATTTATAATTGTATTTAATTATGTTTTAAATCCGTTATCAAGTCGCCCATTTTTTGATGGATTTGATTAGGTGTGATTGTACTTATTGTTGCAAGAATTTTAATTTATTAACTGTTAGATCTTAGATTTACTGTCCTTAATGTCAGATGACTGTGCATCTGATGCAAATCAATTCGTCAAATATCCAATGTTTATTATTATACATCAACGAAGGTCTCGGGTCCAATATTCGCGATTTATCTCGCCAGCTGTCTTTACTATTTCAGATACGTTATCTAGACCAGACAGCTTGCGCCCGCGCAACTAGGTCATAGGTCAGTATTAGGCGCAATAGCGTATCGAAGAACTGATTGGGATCACGCAACGGACGCGTCTGCGCAGGCGATGCAAGAGCGTAGGTGGTATTACGCATTTGCATTGGAGTAGGAACTAATGTGTGGGATTTTAAACGCATCTTTTTGCATAATGTTCCTATCTACCAACTAAAAAGATTCTAACACTCTTAATGTTAGTTTTTCAGGCATTTTCAGCACAAATATATTCTGAAATATTTAATTCTGAATTTGGGTTTTATTCGATTTTATTATATCGGAACTTCATAATTCCGAATGAACAAAAAATAATAATCACGAATCTTATTTTAATTAATCAGAATAATCGAGAGTGCGAAATTTTATTTTTGATTATTATAAATCACGAATATTGTTAATGAATGCTACGAAATATTTTTTTTCCGATTATCACTAGTATGAAAAATTTTAACACCGAGTGTCATTAACTCAAAAACAGTATTCCTATTATCAGTATTCCGGAAATGGGATGAAAAACCAACTAAGATAATCCCGACTCGCCGTGGTACATTCTGCTCAATACAAAAGTGTAAAACCGGAGGCGCGGAGAAAGAACAGTATGATTTCGGAATTCTTTTTATATAACCGCTTAGCATTCTTCATCTCTCCCCTTTACATACCTATTAGCGATCTTATGTATAATTAATTATGCACAATTATCTTAAATTACAAGAATATTGTCCTAAGTTATTTTCAGACTGGAGCGTGCTCTCATTTCGTCAAACTTTGAATAGTGATTTTGATAATAGCGACCGACTCCCGCACAGTTCAAGGCTGCGCTAATATTGACGTTTTATAAGTAGCACATATAAACAAATCGACGAAAACAATAATTTTATCAGTATTTATGTTATGTAGAAAAATACTATTAGGTAGGTACCTAAGTCACTATATGTAATCTTTCAAAGGGCAAGGTTACGTCAATTTAACTGCCATATTATCGTTTCCGCGTTTTAAGTTAAAAAAACCTATAAAAAATTAAACACCTGATTATGCCGGGTTTTGGGTACCTACCCTAAGGCGATAAAGGTTTTTAAAAAGTCATTACAAATAAGCTCAGCTTTAAAATAGTTTCACCAACATAGATACAATTACGGCCCTGATAGAAAAGTAGGTGCTCGTATTTAGTAAGAATTAAATGCGTAATTTATTAATCATTTACGCTAGTAACACAATATTATACTTATTGCTAAATCTGCAAATGGGTTTGAATCCTACTAGGGGCAGTTGAAAAATAGTTTTCCAAGTAAAAATATTATCCTTGATAATATTACTAAACTTAGTAAAAGCGCAAAAAAAAATTATTTAGCTGATTTTTATTTATTGAAGACTATCCTATTTTTAAAACATATCCTCTTCTATTCTACCTTCTCGAGGAGGTAATTATTGATTCGTCGTAACCAGCTTAATCTTACAAGAATGCTGTCAACTCTAACCGCCGTGCTCTCCATCCGAGCTTTCATCCAATTAATAATTCATAACATTCATAAGAAATATCGATCAATAGCGCAAAAAACTTGATTGAGTCTTAACATAGAATGTTTTCTCGATACTAAGGCCCATGAAACATTCGATATTTAGACAACTACCTAGCCTTATTATTAAATTATTAAAAACATTAAAACCATGACTAAAGTCAAGCTAACCTATTTATGATGTATGTTACCACTATCGAGACATGATAACGACAACATTTCAAATTGTAAAATAGATTAACCTTAATCCAAAAAATATTTCGCTGATTAACGAATTTACTTATATGAGGTACTTAGAGATACAATAATTATATAAAGAATAGGTTACGAAGTTTACCTATTAAGTATAAGATTTTTGCCATGCAAAATTCAACCACATGTAACCCTAAGAAGAAGAAGAAGAAGGTATACTTTTCAGTGCATCGGCTCAAATTTTTGCTGTGGGCTATTTGATAAGCGTCCTACACCTCGCATAATATTAACCCTAGAATCTTCTCATGCACTAATATGTCGAAGAATTTAATAAGATTTCTATGATTTAGTTTCTCTATGAAAACGTACTTTGTAATACACCAAGTTAAGCTTTGGCGATGAACAGTAGGTAGGCCGAGTCAACTAGGTACGACATAACAACATCAGAAAGCTCTACCTTGTATCAATCATGTTAGCCATGCCTTCGACGCATGCGCAGCATTGCATAGTACAAACGCGGACAGTTGTACTTCGTTCGCTACGAGTCTACGACTGCATCGAATTCGTTTCACAGCGCTCCCTCTGAGTAAGCCTTGCTACGATTCCTCCTAAGATACGTGGCGATGTATCAACGTCGCAACGATAGACAGAGCTGTGATCGTCAAGAAACTCACGAGACAAGTTTTTCCAGCCGTTTAAGGCTTGGCGAGAGCTCCTAATTCCAAGATAATTAGAGAAACGAGCGGCTGGAGAACGCCTTATGGGTAACTCGGGATCCGAACTTGGCAGATATAATGAAGACGTAAAAAAGGCGCGACTGCGCCCGCGCATGGAGAGCAGATGATCGGGAAACAGTTGTGGCCCTATATAATTTGCGGATGTGTTAGAGAATATTATTAGAATCGGAACATACTAAAGATACTATGATTTTTAAGTAGATGTGTAAAACCTGTCTGTTTCCAATAGATTTGAAAAAAACACCTTTGGTTATAGGATCAAACCAACAATAAAATGACAAAAAACACAGATCTAATACGAAAATATTTTTTTAGATTTCCATTTCAGTTTCATGGAATAAGTTGTTCCTTGAGCAGTAGAATCGGTCCCTTTTAAATAGGGGGTTTGAATGCAGATTGTAGGTACATTAATTGTACAATTAAAAACTTTTGTCATTTAAAAATATTAATCCGATAATTATTTACTTATTTGAGACAGCTAGCTTTCGCCCGCGGCTCTGCCCGCGTAGTGTGTCTCGGTCTGTAACTGTCACTTAGATATTAGTCTCTAACAACGACCAAATAATGTATTATTTTATAACTTTGATCATAAAAAGGTTATAGAGAGTCAACCTTAAAACAATGCTTTTTTTTTACTTTTAAAGGGCAACAATTCTGACAACATACGTCGTGAGCGCTGACATGCGTGCTAATGATCTCACAACTAGAGACGCTCAAGACCGCGCGAAGCGGAGGAGTAAATCAAGGAAAGCGGACCCTGGGCTCCAAAGGAATGGCTTTAGACGCAACCGGGATTGACCGTATAGATGAAGAAGAATTCTGACATACATGATTTTCTGCGTCACTTTAACTGTTTACGTAGTGCACGCAACGGAAACTTTCAATATTTTTACCTGTTTTTGCAACATTTTTCATTGATGCTCGGCTTCTATTGGTCATAGCGTGTTATGTACACCCTACAACCTTCTACGACAACCTAATATTTTACGATTCAAAAGCGTAGATCTTGAGATTTCAACCAAACTAACACACTTCGGCTTAATAATATTAAGTAAGTATAGATTAAACTTATAGGACGCAGAAGAAATATATAAATAAATAATAATAATAATAAATTGTTTCCACCATCACACCAATTATCTAGCCCTAATCTAAGCAAATCTTGTACTATGGCGACTTGATAACGGATAAACATAAATCATAAATCTTTATTGTGGAGCACAGGTGTACATTGGTCTTACAAGGGTTTGTCTTAGAACTAACCGTGTCCTGCCTTCTTGGCGTACAATTCAGAAATACTTATATATACTTATATACTTTTATAAACATCCATGACTACAATGACATTGTTGACATAATTGACATGAGTACAATTGCTCGTGCTCAGCACACAAACATTTGACCCTTGCGGGATTCGAACCCGCAACCGCTGGCTTTGTAGTCCGGAGCGCGAATCACTACACCAAACGGTTGTCAAATTATTCAGCACTGCAGCAGATTAGTAACATTGTATGAATGTATACTATCAGGCGTAGGCTATTATCAAGATTTTTTATTAAAAGGATTGCCTCAGTGATATGCATTGGGAGAGCTCATGTCCAGCTGTGGACTGACGTGGGCTAATTAAAACGATATAGGCTATTAATTAGCTGTGTGTCTCTTTTAATAAAAAATCAGAGCCGTTTCATAATCATTATTGGGTTATTCACTCTACGCTTATTTCTCGCATGCAAATCAATACAATACTTAAGCACCCATTCATGTTTATTTGATTTTTAAGTACCTAGTTATTGATAAAGTGTGCACTTAAAGTCAACAAATGATCGTAATAAATATTTTTTATTAAGTAATTTATAAAAATAATAACATTAACGTAGTCTCTGGTACCTACTCATAAATATAAACATACGAGTCTCCTTATCTACCGAGATTAGTACTGATAAAACATAATATAAAAAGAAATCAATATCTAAGTGGTTTATACTTTCGCTTTTGTCTAATTCAAATTAACATATTTATTATTTTTAGCACTTGAGTATTCCTGAAAATATAATAATCTATATATATAAAAATGAATCCCTATTTCCCTTGGTCATCGCATCAGGCGTGAACGGATGGAACAATTTCGCTAATTCTTTTTTTGTTGTGTTATTTATTGTCAGGAGAAGGTTCTTTTGAAACAGAAAATGAAGAAAGTTGCAGTTTTTTTTTAAAGAACACGCGTACGTAGTCGCGGCAACAGCTAGTTATTTAATAAAACAAAATGTAACACTTACTTTTGTGCTTCGAGTGGTTTTTCCAAATCTTCCTCAGCAGTGTCGTCATTTTAGAATACAAATCTTAGAAAACGTAATTTAAGAAACTCAAATCTAGTTTTACTCAAGGTAAATTAAAGTTTAATTGCGAATAATCGTGTCGGGTGTAAGCTGGTTTCCCGCGCGAGGTCCCAGTCAAACTGCGCGCGCGCAATCTCTGTAGCATCCCTCCGCGATGTGAGTGCCGAGAGTTACGCGTATACAATCACTCAACTTGTAACGTTGACAACTCATTTTTATTGGTGTTAACGCCATCCAGGGTATAATAGCATAATACTTGGGTTATAATACCATTATACTTTTGAGAAAGAAACCTTGTTGCATTTCTCCAAGCAAAAGACATCAACGCACACGCATGTGAATTGCATCACAGTGCGTCGAATTAATCTGTAGTTATTTTTTGCAAATCAATATTTTTTGTGATACGTGTTGTAGCACAAAGAATAATTGATGAAATTGATTGTTTGTTACTTAAGTTAGTAGTAGTAATCATTGGATCTATTTAATTCAAAAATAATTTTACTGGTAGAGTACTACTATACAGACCGACGGACAATAAATGTTATTGGATAAAGTACGCACCATTCACCATGGGTTTTTACTACGTTATATTCAGCAATTTGTATTGATATTTGTTTTAATTTTTTTTTAAACGACCTATTAGCAGTGATCGGAATAAGTAGATTGATTTGATGTACTTTGGTAGTGCTAGCATAATATGGATATGTCTTTTTTTAAGAACTGATACAAAGAAATTCCGAAATCCGGGAGGCGTGTCCATATTAATATCAATGTTAATATGGACATCATTAACCCCAAATCAATCTACCTATTCTGATCACTGCTTATTAGACATTATTAATCGATCACTGGAGACACGAAATAATTATCATAGATAATTAGTATGCCTTACAGCCACAAAAACGATTGTGGGTTAATTAAGTTACAAAAAAGTTAAATCAGACAGTTAAAAAAACTGATGGTGATCCGGATTGGGATATCTATTGCTATATCTTTGAACTTCTTCTTGGCGCTAGCACACAGTATGTTCGAAACAGTAGTAGTAGGTTAAAAAAATAATTGGGACGCATAAAAGAGCTTAATTCAGCCTTTTTTGCAGCAATCATTGTCATCATCATTTCAGCCATAGGACGTCCCCTGCTGAACATAGACCTCCCCCATTGACTTCCAGATTGGCCGGTTGGTAGCGGCCTACATCCAGCGGCTTCCTGAAACCTTTACCACGTCGTCAGGTCGTTTTAATTTGCAGCAATAAATTGGTTTTAATGGTTCTTAAACTCTGAACCATTTTATGAGACAGCCTGCGTAAATAACGTTACTTATGTGGTGCTATTATAAATAACTAGCTGTTGCCCACGACTGCAATCACGTGGTCTTTAAAAACTGCAACTTTCTTAATTTTTTCTTTCATAAGAACCTTCTCCTGTTAATAAATAATACAACAAAAAAATAATTAGCGAAATTGTTCCATCCGTTCACGAGTGATGCGATGACCAAGGGAAATAGGAATAGGGATTTATATATTAAGATAATTAATTTACCCTTTACCTACAACGAATTATAAACTGTTTACGTTTGCAACAACAAAAGGTAACCTTGAATCAATAAACAAAATTCGTTCTGTGAATTATGACGTCCTACTTTAAATAATATCATATTTATTAATTAGTACTTATCAAAACACATCCGTCGATATGGATAAGTGCGCAAAATTCGAAATGTAAGTATTACAACCTCAATTGAACGCTTAATTTACACAAAAACAATGTTTATCATGAAGAAAAATGAGTTCAATGCAACAAAAACATTAAATAAATCCAGCCACTGATAACACAGTACCTAAGTAGTGCATATATTACATGATTAGAGAGGAAACGATCAATATTATAAGCAGACATTATTGTGCAACACAATAATAAAGTAGGTACTTAAGTACCTACCTTTATTTCATTCCATTTCGTTAAATTTAAAATTATTGGTAAAATAAATAGTGATAAATACGAGATAAAGCTTTATTTTCTAATCTCTCAAAGAATTATTACTTGGAATACAATTTACACCAATGCTCTAGCCAAAAAAGGGTAGGTAAGTATCTGCTTATAACAAATTCAAAGTTTACTTCTTTAGTTTAATATCATATAAAGCCTTTCCCAACCTTTTATTATTAGTGGTCTGCCCTAGAAAAAGGTTGGCTTTTCTATAGTCTGCGGATTGTATAGTTATTAAATAATATAATTAAGTAATAAATAGAAACGCTAATAAAACCAAACCCAATAGATCTATGGTTTGATTTGAAGTTCGGATTTATTTAGAGCTAAAAAACTTTTTTTTTATTGTTTCGTATCCTTGTCTGGGAGAGCACAGCCCATAATCACTGTCTGTTACCACCCCAAACAAGGATATTTAATCCTTGCTTCGACAATACGTGTTGTCTATCGTATATTATGGGTACCTAATCTGAATGAGCAAAGATTTTAAACATTACCTTATTTCTTTCGCTTCGAAATCAGACAAAAAGATAAACAAATACTCTACTTATCGAAATATTTTTCCGAGCTTACTAAGTACCTACCACGTGCGAGTAATTTTGTGCGCGCCTTGTCTGATGCAAGCTCGTGCATTCAGCTGTCATGCCTGATGCAATATCGGGCTGTTTGCTCTCAAATCAGGTTTTAAATTTGCCCCTACTTAGTTTTTTGCTGGTACCCTTGCACCTACCAACCAAAGCGCTGTACATTCATTAAATCTAGTTCAAAATAAAAACGAGGCCTGCAGTGAAATGCCTTTTCCTTATGGTCTTTGAGCATTTTATATTAAAAACTCGAAAAGTAGGTAAATTGTAGTGTAGTGTAAATATTCTGGTCTAGATTCAATCATTAATTCACAGATTATAGAGATTATATATAGTCCAATTGCATAAATCGGTCGATGTAGTGGTTCGCGCTCCGGACTGCAAAGCCAGGCGGTTGTGGGCTCAAATCCCCCAAAAGGCAATGCTTGTGTGATGATTAGCAAGAGCATTTGTACCTGTGTTATTGATGTTAAAATGTATTTAAGTGTTTATCCGTTATCAGTCCCCATAGTAACTACAAGTCTTTATTGCTTAATTTAAGGGTTTAAGGGTGATTGTTGGAAGAAGAAGCCAGTTCCTGATTTTTTTAGCCTTCAGTATTGTGTAGCCAATTATTTTTTTACACAAATAATCTAATTTATCCACAATCTGGGGCTTAGCTTGTACAAATAACGGTGACTACACTAAATACAGGTAGAAAAAATATACATCATTAGACATCGATGACTCAGGTAGGAACAATTGTTAGTGCTCATTACAAAACACTTGCGCCCTTAGCGGGACATGAACTCGCGACCTCTGGTACAGAACCTGAACCACTAGACAGTTTGGCTTTGGTTCTGGCAAATGGCTTTTGAGATTTTGTAGACACTTATATTTATAAAGCTTTATATAATTTTTCATTTTCAATCTAATGTATGTATTTTTATTTAAATTATTATGAAATGAAATGAAATGTATTTTGCTTTAATTATAAATTATTAATTGTGATGCCTTTGTCTATTCCGTCTGTCTTTATAAACTTTTATTAGAAACCTACTTAGCATAGGAAAATTTGTTGATTTAACAACCTTGTGGCACAGAATACCTAATAGTACTACCGTACAGAAGACTCACTTCTTAACAAAAGTCAGGTTTAGGTATAAAAATATACCTAACCTCGCCAGAGCTACCCGCCTGCAAGCAAAATTGAAACTTATGAACGCGCGCGAACCACGAATTTTCTTTGCGGGCCCCAGTTTTATGACCGAGCTGCGAACGACGGCACGGGGTTGTCATGTCACTTGAGAAGTTTTTGTACCTAGTTGATTTATTAGTTTTACGATTAAAATAAGTAGATTAAGCATTACAAACGTTGATTCTGTAAATATATAAATTCCATCTGAATGTCGTGTGTTCGATTCCTACGGGTGTAGGTATTCCTTTGTAAACATTATCCTATCCTATTCTTAATATTGTTTCTGGGCTAATTTAACTAATTAAGGATTTTTATTTTAACTATTACTACTTATTAAGGACATGGAATTAAAAAAGAATAAATATTTCAATATGGTGTGAAATTTAACAAAATGTTAGCTCTGATTCACTATTCGTTTTATTCAGACAACCGGTAAACCACAACATCTTTTATACGCATTATTATATTGACGTTTATGCTAAGTAGAAGACATTGCGGGTCAATTTGCAAAAGCATAAAAAATATTATCAAGTAGGTATGCGCTCGCGCGACGAGACCGCGACTGTCGTGCGAGCCGAGCGACAGCCCACTGACATACGCCGCTTCGGGCGGCGCGCTGGCCGAATATACCTAAACTGCGGAGTGACACCTCCCTGCTTGTGGTGCGAGGTACCTGTAATTTTTTTTTGCCTGTAGCGTCCCAAAAGCCGACGTCAGTCCACTGCTGGATATAACCTCTCCCAATGCATGCCACTGCGCCCGATCTTCGGCTATTTTTTATGTGACCAGCCCAAAAGAAATGAACCGAGCATCGAACCAGGGACCCTTTGCGTTCAAGGCAAACTACCGCGCCACTACGTCAATGGGGTGGTGCTCCATACACAAATAATAAATAAATAAATTGTTTTCACAATCACACCAATTATCTAGCCCCAAACTAAGCAAAGCTTGTACAGGCACAACTCGTCAACCTACAAAACGTAAAATTTTCTCATCTCATCTCTACGTGCCCCGACAGTTTAAAATTGAAAATCAGTTCATTTTTTGAGAACCTTTAACTTTTTAAAACTTACTTAACTTACGGTTGACCTGCCGACGACTGTAGCTACTGTGGCGACTAGATAATAGATAAACATACTTTAAATATCCATGACTTTGCTCGTGCTCATCACACCAGACGGTTGTCAAATAATCATCAAGGTAAATGATGTTTCGTATAGAGTGGCAAAACATTCTCCTGACTAATGATCTCTCTCACGACACAAAGTTATTGATCATCAGCTCATTAAATACTTTCGTAGAAATACTTATACAATTTTATATTTACTGCTTCACTGAAGACCGTGCCGGTCAACTGTTTCATAATAAGTTGTTCTCTTTGACAGAACATCCTGTACAAATACGTCTGATGTTTTACATGATACAAACATTCATCATCTTAACCTATTGCAGTCCACTGCTGGACATAGGTAAGCCTAAAGAGTGCCAAAGATTTATCCAGCCACTGCCAGCAATCTTCCTTAGGTCGTCGGTCCATCGAGCCGGGGACGTCCTACACAACGTTACCAAGGTGCGGTCTCTCCACTCGAGAACCCGTTTACAAAACATTGGTAAGTCTAAATTAAGTCGGAGGCACAAGGCAAAGCTAAACAAAAAATACCTAACCATTTTAAACATTTCCGAGAGTTCCGTAAAAACTATTAGTATTTAATTAGTTCCTCCATATTATCAGAAATATATTTTTATCGCTTTTCAGTTTGTTAAAAAAAACTTTTTTTGTGTTTGTAACCTAAAAATATACGGTACTTTTTTCTTAATTGTGCTAAAAGCTTTTCCAAATTTCATGATTCTAGGTCAACGGGAAATACACCAGGTTTAAATTCTCTTGAGAGTAATAACAATTCGCGGCATAAACAACCGTATACTTTGATTAACTCAAAGTTTGATTATTACGTAGACTTCCAGAAGTTTTTTTTTACAGAGTAAAGAATTACAAACCTGAGTATTTTATATTAATTTCAACTTGATACCTCCGTGTTCCTGCCTGCCTAGCATGAGCACCAAAACACGATTTGATATGATATGATATAGCGATATATCGACACTAAATGTAAAAATATTATAGATATAAATAAATATTGGACAACATCACATACATTGCTCTGATCCTGTGGTAAGTAACCAAAGCACTTGAGTTACAGAAATCAGAAACAACGACGGTACCACAACACCCAGACCCGAGACAATATAGAAAAGATATTTTTCTACATTGACCCGACCGGGAATCGAACTCGGAACCTCAGAGATAGCGACACCAAGTCCGGTATGCTCGCCTCTCGGCTACGGAGGTCGTCAATAGGTATAGTCGCCATTTTGAATTTTTGACAGATAAACAGACAACAAAATGATCCCTTAAGAGTTCTTGTGTAAGAATTAAACAAAATAGTTACAATTCAAAATTTATTTAACATATTAAAATGGCATTATTATATAACAAAAATGATAATCAAATTAACTACTATTCTTACTATCAAAATGGTGTTATTTTGTGAATAAATGAAAAAAAGACAATATTACCTATTAATCACAACATCATGATAGTTTTATAATTAGTGTGCATGTGATGAAAGAACTTAGTAGCTGTAAAATCATATTTAAAAAGGAAAAAGTGTTTATATTAAAATCCACTAGTATGTAAGACTGCACATGAACATAATTAGTTTCCAACGTTCAATTAAATAATTCATATCGTGAATTTTTGTGATTTAAAAAAGTATTAACCATATAGACTAGTGCAAGACACACAAAATCACGTCCTAACATTCAATGTATAAAGTTAAAACACATCATAAGTATCCTTTCAACGAGGTAGTAATGGAAGTAACTGGGTAGGCAGACCACACTCCAGAGCCACAATTCGCCTGACGGAGATGACAAACCAAATTTAAAGGTCAAACTGATTACTGGATATATTACTAAGGACAGTATCTAAAAATTTTGGACTCATTTAACTAACCAAAATTTTAAATATTGGCCAAAACACAATAAAATTAAGATATGTCAATCAATGCTGCAACTCAAGTATTGATCAATCAGTCACACATACACCAAACCAAAAATATTATCGGCCTTAGTTTAAGTATTGCTTGATTTCTCACTTAAAATCTAATTTTAACACATGACTGACGAATAAACAGAACTATTATTACAAAATTAGTTGGATTTTTTAAATTATGTTAGATTTTGTATGGAGTATCAGTCGTATGCGCTGTAAATACATAAGTTTGGGGTCTGTTTTTTCTCCCAATTTAATAAATGGGACCTAATTTAAATTATTGTTATAAAATGTCAAAATATCGGTGTCTTGTAGTATAATACAGGGTGATGAGGGAATTGCTCTAACAGGATATTCTGTTAATAAGGTAAACAGCTTTTACTATAGAGCCTGATCGAGATGAAAAATAATAACTGATGTTCCATACATTATCGTTGTGTAGGTGAACTTTTTTCTTTAGAATTCGATATTGGTGCCATAGTAAAAGTTGTTCATTTTAATGGGTAAAATAGTTAATAGTAGTTTAAGCAATTCTCTCATCTTACCACAACCTTGCAGTACTTGCAAAAGCGCGCGCGACTTTTACAAAGCAAATACAATTTATATGTTGCTAGTGGAGCAGACGCACAATGTAACTAGTATGAACTCAGCAGGGATCACCAATAAGTTTCTTTGGGACTCCCGTTTTTATTTATCTTATGTATAAAATTCTCGTGTCACAATGTTCGTTCCCGTACTCCTCCGAAACGGCTTGACCGATTCTTATGAAATTTTGTGAGCGTATTGAGTAGGTCTGAGAATCGGCCAACATCTATTTTTCATACCCCTAAAGACCACGCAGACGAAGTCGCGGGCAACAGCTAGTATTAAAATAACTGTCTCGGTCCGTTTAATATACGATTACGAGGAACCAAGATTAAAAATATTAATTAAGAAATAAAAGTTACTGTTTGTATGGTCCGCACTAAATAAGTAATTTAGTGACTTCTGCTGTATACTTCTTACTAGCCACAAGTTTACTAAAATTCAAGCGCGGTCTTGTATTGCAAGAACTATAATTGTTGGTTGTACATTAAATTAAGTTCAAGTACAAAATACAGGGTCAATTAGACATTGTGTTCTTCCATGAAAATATGTAGTCATCGTCTGCTGATACACAACTAAAAGATCTATAACAAAATCGCAAGAAAGCTAAATGTTCGAAATTGCTGTCGACCTAGGTCATAATTTTGTAAGAAGACTTTTTTATTCTCACAATTGAGATTATGTTCTTCTAATAGTACAAGTTGTTGTATCTATTTTCAAGGAAATACATCTCACCCTGTATTCGTTAATAAGTACTGATACTTGTCCAATCCATATTATTTTTAATTAATCTGCAGAATAATTACTTTTATTGCTGCAAAAGTAATTGAATATATCATAATATATTATGAAACTTAAGTTAACATACATATCACATAATGATAAGTGTCACAATGTGCTATGTATAAAGAGGTATTTTACAAACAGCACATTTGACTTATACCTAAACTAAACTTTTATGTATAATAATATTCTCTCACACAAGTCAAAATACTAATAGTTACAACTTGTAATAATAAATCTAATTCATAAAAGCAGCTATAATTATGTACTAGCAGTTTTAATATATTATCTCGTATTTAACCTCTTATTTACTATAGGAAGTAAAAATATGGAGTGTTATTTATTAACTATAAAATATATTAAACATTAAAATATACAGGGTGTCCTAATTTAATGAGCACTGAAAGGAAAGTACTTTACGGGTTGAATAAAGGACATTTTACACAAATCCTTTTCATTTTCAAATTAAAGAAAAACTACATTCATGTAATTTGGAAAAGTGACTAAGAAATTCAACAAAAAAGAAAAAAATTAATGTATCAATCAAGTCAATAAAATAGATCAAATCTAACATTTCATTATGTCTTGGAACAAACAGTCTTGTCAAATCTTATGATTTTATGATAATGTTTGTGAAAATATTTGTTACTTAAGCTTGCATCTAAGAACTGGTATCTACTCCTAACTTAGAGAAGAGGCATATCAAAATTAACAATTTATTCATTTATTTTATTAACCTACATAAAGTACTTTCATCTTAGTGCTAATTCCTATTAAAATAAGAAATCCTGTATGTTTTTGAAAACAATCATTGACAAAGCAGCTCTTGAACATATTATTTTACTTAACAAGATATTAAATTATTATTTTATGATCCACCACTTCCGGTGCTTTGCCAACAAATAGTCTTCCCCTGATTATCTCAGGAGATTAAATATTTTGCTATTTCATAACCATACACATAATGTAACAACAATTCTATAACACAGAGCGGGGACAGAGAGTCGACGCTGTGACCTTGCGACAAACATTATAGCAAATGTGGCACACAACAGTATATGACACCAACATTGTATAATTATCGAGTACTGATTAGGCACATCATTTGAAATATAAAGATATAAGTTGTTACACATATCAATATCATGTCATGTTACAAAAATGTATCATGCTACAGTAAAATAATGACAAGACAATTTGGACTGTTATTTCATCTCACCTAGCTTATATTGAATATAAAATTGCTAACTATCCTTTGGAGATATGTCTTAAATTCTATATTTCCAAAAAAAATGCAATCAATCATACAAAGGCTGAATCAGCAAATTGCTTTACGATTGCAACAACATACCAATACAGTAATTTAGTTACCTAATAATAATTGTAATGTAGGAATTCATTTTACTTCTTTCTTAACTGTCACAGTCTTATCTGCTGGCTTAGCAGGCAGTTTCACTGTGGATCATTTCTTCTTTCTATCTTGGGTGCACTTAGGACAGTACCATTTGCCTTTCGGTTTGATCTTGAGGTCAACACACGCAAAGTGGAACCACTCGATAGGACAATCAGGGTTGTCGCAACCAATCATTTCACCATAAGACACTTGATGACACAGGCAGTACGTAGGCTCATTTGGATCTACTGGCATGTCGAGTACATCACTTGGATGGGCCATCCCAGCAACAGAGTCCAAATCTGCATTCTCTTCCTGTTCTTTGGCAGCGTTGGCGGTGGCTGCAGCACCCTTACGTTGAGTCTTCTTCTTCGCTGCAGGCCTTCCTGACGCAGCCACATCGTCTTCGCTAGACGCACCTGCGCGTTTCTTTTTACCAGTTGTTGCAGCTGCCTTTTCATTACCTTTATGCTTTTTCCTACCTTTCTTCACAGTTGTGGTGTTAGTCTCTTGATCGGCCGCGGCCTGCTGGGCCGCGCGTGCGCTCATAACTTTCTCCTGGATCTCAGATTCAAATCGAGCAAGGTCTGAATCGAGACGCCGTATGTGCTTGTCTACCAGCTCGTATGTTTGGATCGCGAGTTGAACTTTATCATCCCCATATTCTTTGGCTTTATTGAACAATCCTTGTATAGTATTTACCTTCTCCTTTTTTGTTTCATCGTCCATTTTAGGGATATTCGGCAGCAACTCATCGGCCATGAGATCGATTGTCCTCATTAGCCCGTGGGCTCGATCATCTAAGTCTCTCATTAACTTAAAGTTTCTCTGCAACTCGATCGGCAGATGCTGGAGACTGTCTAAATAATGCTCCAGATAAAGTGCTGAAGTCATTTTATTTTATTATTTCGTAACGATACGAAAATGAAAGTAAGCAGCGCGAAAAATAATGTAAAGCCAAAATTTTGACACACTACCTGAACCACAAATTATTTTACGTGATTACTATAATATCAACTCAAGAATTATATCTTTTCTCAATTCAACAACAAAATAAATAAAATTCACTTTTCAAGATGCATCTTGATCTTGCATTTTCAAGCTAAAACGTTTCGTTTTACGCACGTCCGTCGCACTCGCACGGTTTATTTTCTCGACTTAAATCTGATGACATGACTGGACATGACAGCCGGATTGTCAATTTTGGATGTTAGACGTTAGTGATTAGAACATTTAAATTAAAATAAATATCAAGAAAACATACCTATTCAGTTTTTTTTATTAGAACCCGTTTTAATTTTTGCGTTATTTTTATTAATTTATAATTATTTGTAATCACTGTATAATTATGAAACGGAACGCTACACGCAGTCACTGATCAAGTAAACCACTACGCAGATAGTAGTTTTACTTAGTCAGTGATAGTAAGTACCCGCGAAACTTTTAAAAATGAATTCATCCTATTAAAAATCATCATCCTTTGAATATCTATCCTATGCGTGCTTTTGGCATGAGTTATGGTAGAAATCAATGATCCTATGATTCCTATTATAATTACGTAGTATGGAGATGGCAAGCCGTCAAATCACAGGAAAGTTTTGCCATTTTTTAATTTTTCGCGGGTGATGTGCTCATTCCCAGTTTATTGGCAAAGATTTCCTGCTAATGCACGCTAATGCCCGCTGCCACACAGCTGACTGCAGCGTTGGTCTAAAGAGTACCTGGAAGATGTCGGTATTCCCACACTAGACTGGCCAGCCCTCAATTCTTTTTTTTAGCGCCGGAAAAATGCTTTTTGCCTGCCAGAAAACAGTGGCTTCGCACTGTTCGCACAAGGTCCACTCAATAAACATCCTGCGGTGTACCTCGCAACGTATGTTGAGTTGACGATACATGGAAACCCGTAAGGACGACTTCTATCTATGCATCGCCTACTTAGGGCTCATGCCAGGCCTCAGGCATTGGATATAGGTGATTAAGGTGATCCAGTACACACGGGATCAGCCAAGTCTGGCAGGCTGTGTAAGCACACACCCACTCCCACTGCGGGTTGCTCTTGGCTTCACCATGGCATTCGCGGCTTCATTGCAACAAGATGGGTTAACTCTTCGGAAGGGGGGGGGGGGGGGGATATGTGTGGGCGAGTTAATAGGCGGGTACGAGGAAAATATCCAGCTCTACCGTCATTGTAGCATTGTTTTTGTGTTGTGTGCAATAAATAGTATATATATCTATTGTATTATTTTTTTCATATTACTTTACTTACATCTGCTTATTCATTTAGAGAAGTCCACAACTTCGATTCCAATAATTCCTTTAGAGGTATGGAATTTAATTAATTTTAAAACTTCTTGACATCACTTGAAAGCTAAAAAAATACCTTACAAATGATATATCACAATCCATAGCTCAGTGCATAGAAATTGTCTATTTTTTATGCAGTGAGCTATGGATTGTCTTTGACATCTTAAACAACTCGCCGCCATGAAGCGATTTCGCAAGTGTAATTATCAATGTAAAATGGCCTGGGCTTTACTATAAATACAAACGGACTATGTACTTAAAAATACCTAAAGGCCTGGGGCCATGTATTTTGAAAGAGGGTTTCTTGAGTATTTATCTTAAGGAGATGGCAACCAAGTTAGTTAAGCCTTTTTATGGCATCTCCATAGGATATATACTCAAAGGAAAAAGGACACTAGGTATACATAATTAAATAAAACACCAAATATAGTTTAACTTAAATTGTATTAGCAAATAAACAATTATAAAATACTCTCTTAATACACATATGACATTATTTATAGTCCAGTATGTGAAGCACTTTTGTTATCTTTTCATTAATATAATGTAATTTATGAAAATGTCTCCTTTACATAGGGGTCCTTTGACCTATGGCCACGGCAAAAGAATATTTTTCTTTTTGTTTCAAAAATCACATTACATCTAATGTTTCACAATATTTCCAGGACTATAGCGAATACAACAACTTGCTTTTGATTTTAAAATTCAAAATCATAAACATTTAAGAAAAATGCAAATAAATAATCAGCGATGCCATAATACGGCAAAATAAAGAGGCTTCTCGTACTCTACATAATATAAAACATGCTTTATTTATTTTCTTACGGCTATAATTTACATTTCTTTACTAAATACTAACCATGTTCATATACGTACATTAAACTACTATGCTACATTGTTGATCATTCCAATAATAAGTAAGTATAGAAAAGTTTCGTAACATTTTAAAACTGTATCTACGTAATAAAAATGTTGGTTATTAAGAATTTCGTAAAATATCCTGGGCACACTCGGATTGTGATGTTAATTGGTATTCATAATTAAAGATATGTAAAAAATCCGTATCCATAGACTTTAGAATAAAACTCGAACGCTGTAATTCGTAAGAAAAACAGATCATGTAATTTAATTTTGCTTTTATTCTGTTTAGCTTAATAATATACATCAAATATTTTGTGCATGTTGTATCGCCCAGATAATACATTTAAACCTCTTACCTTTGAATATTTCCTCGGTTAACCAATACAATGCCCAGAAATAAGAAAGGCGTATTCAAAAATGTAAACATTTCGTATTACAGTTAAAGTTATGTAGGTACTGTTAAATTAGCGATTAAAACAATTATATACACAAGATAATTTTGGCGGGGTTAACTTTTACTTTGTAAGTTATAGTACATTCTAAAATTGCCCATAGATTTAGTAATGCAGCATCCGAAGAAATAAAATTTCACACTTTTTAAATTTTATCAAGTATTGAATACATTTTTTAAAATCAGAAATCATATTTATTACAGGACACTTAAATGGATTGAATACTTACTTCTACCTAGGTACAACACTACATAATTATTTAAGATAATTTGGTACACATTCGTTGCTCTTTTACAATTAAACATTAACACGTGTCGCGTGGGGTCAACGAGCAACTTAATATTTTGGAATGCATATAAATAACATGTATAGGAAATGCAGACAGTTATTGATATAGATAGAAAGTGTTAACACTAAGAGACTTACATAAAACTGAAAGAAAACCATGAGATTCTCTTCCTTACATTTATGTAATTTTAAATTTTCAGACAAGTACAAAATTTTATTATAAAATGGAAGCTATTGATTTTTATTTTGATGATACTATACAATCGATATAATTGGCACTACAGATGCAGGTCACATATATGAAGTTATAAAATCGTATTCATAATAAGCTTTACAAAGTTGTATCTTAGATATTATTTTGAGTTGTAATTGAAATACTAGTCATAAACAATAGAGGTTCGGTTCATAAGTAATAGAGAGTTTCGTAGCGATCCCGTGAGTGACACCCTCACATATCGACCCGAGACCGTTCAATCAGCATCATAAACCATTTAAAGCATTTAAATTCTTCGTAAACAAAATATAATACAAATCTCAAACAGTAATTTCACAACCACTAATCAAAACAGGTTTCTATAGTTTTGTGAAATATTACATTCAACAAGCGAAGCACCATTCAGACATGTGCTCAGGTGGGTAGATGTAACGCATGCATAATAGACCACTGAGACGCAGCAGGGGCGGTCATACACAGACAGATCGAGCAATCTATTTATTGAACACCGTACACATTCATTCACAATTGCTCAAGCAGTCGTTTACAACGTTTTATTATTAACGAAACAAAAAGAAATTCCTGCTATTTTAATGCACTTATAATAGTGTCACTATCATAAATATATCGCCTCTGTGAAACGATAAACGCCAGACAACCAACCAAGGGGCAAAAAAGAGAGTATGGTAAAAGTGAATGTTTTGATCGATAGAATTTCGCCCTGTTACCCTGCCCGGAGTGGTAGCAACCGCTTTAAAACGAATAAAAAAATTAAAACCCTTGCTTATCAGCATGTAAGTGTTTTTAGCAAAACAAGCTCGTACGAGCATACATTTTTCGCATCTGATCGTAAATATATATTTTTTTAACTTATTTTTAAGTTTTTTGTATAATACGATTTGATAGAAAGCGGTAAAGGACAGCACATTGAGCGCCATGGGGATACCAACAGATTCTATATTGTGTCTAGTTTCGGGGTAGTCGAATGCTTAAGCGGGCTAGAAGTTGATCAATTAGAAGATTGTCAAGACAAGGTCAAGACTATTTCAAAGTGTCCGTATATGGCCGCTTGTTACGGCTATATAACCGGGAATAAACCACCTATGTCAACCGGCCATCCTAATCAATAAAAAGGAGAAGAGTAGATATTATTAAAACTACATCTAACCATTTCTCATCACTAGGGTTTAAGGTATATATTTTTGGTTTTTATAAATATTCCCATCACATGCCTATATAGACTAGCCATCGCGTTAATCTCTTCATCGATACATAAATACATTCATTACACCACACTGATTAATTGATACTTTAATTACAGATCGCATTCCGTGCACCGCACCCAGTTCATTCGAAATACCTAACTACCTTACTTAGACCCGCGGAGGCAGGTCCACATAGAAGCCATCACAATATATCGTGCACGAAATACAAAGACGGAGGGGTGAAATCAGAAATATTATATAAATAGACGACGCAAGTACATTTTCATTTGCACCTGGGGTCCTACTATGTGCAGAGTTCTTTTATTTAAGTCGAAACTGCAAAAAATGTATGGCAAACTGTCAACGATATTTGGATTATTTCAATCGGGAAGTTGACACCATTTACGAATAATCAAATATTAATTTATTAATTTTCAATTGTTTGTTAAAAAAATATTGCTTTGAAATTAATATTTCGTTATTTGACTTAGTTTTAAACTATTTAGAAGTGTTTTCATAACAATGTAGTTTCCCTACAAAATCTGTGGGGATATCGCGTTTTGATAGCTAATAAAAAGAACGTCAATTGATTGACGAGGAGGTGTCATCATCTCTATAGTTCATGTGCTAAATGTCTAATACAACAAAATGTATTCGGTTTATTCCTAACAACACTTGAATTTATAGAGTAGCTCAGTGAACTCGTTCATTAACCTTTAGTTTGCTGACGGTTACACTTGCGAGACGACCTCACATTGCTCTGTCTGTAAATTCCATTTACAATCAATTTAATTTAGACATCCCGATGCAAATTCTATTATTAAATTCTTCGGTGACCTTATCGCAGGCATTATAGCTTCATAAACACGATCCTCCCTAATTTGTCACTAACTCGCCAGGTATTATCAATGACACTACTGATGGCCCGAAAATATCGCTCGTTTGAAGCTATAATAGCTCATGAAAAGTATCTATCCCAATACTAGGGATGACGACTGGGTAAAGAAAATTGAATTCTATTTAGTACGTCAGTTAGATTATCAAAGAATAATGGACACTTATTTATTTTCTTTTTATTTTGTCAATTAACCTAAAAATTACAAAGATACAGCGCGTCAAAGTTCGGGAGTTGGAAGCTCCTGACGTCACTTCTAAGTAAAAATTGTACCAAGACATGACGTCATGCGATATTTCAAATCAATATAATCTCTCTAATTTTGATTATGTGAAAAAAGAAAAAGTACGTGTCCAATACTTTTTGATAATCTACCTGATAGACGAAGAAAGAAAAGTCAGTCGTCATCCCCAATATCGACATCCAGATGCAAATTCCATCACTAAATTCTCTGGTGACCTTATCGCAGGCATTATAGCTTTATTAAACACGAGCATCCTTGATATAATAGCTAACTCGTCACGATATTTAAATAACACTACCAGAGGCCCGTAATATCACGCAATTGAAACATGCCTCTCCTGCGCGTGCTACATATAAAATCGTCATAATAAAGCTACAGCAGCCCACGAAAAGTATCCGTCCCATCGATTAGCGGCACTTGCGTCATCTACTCAAACTACACGAGCGTTTCGTACTTGTCGAGGACGTGTGTCGAAGCGTTATCGTCCCCGTGGGAGCGGGAGCGGGGGCGAAGGGGCTCGGCGGGGGGCTTCGCCCGCGTCTTCTTGTCGTGGCCGCACGTGCAGGCCACGGACGACTGCCGCTTCAGCGTGTGCGCGCGCGTGCCGGCCCAGTGCGGGTCCAACGACTCGCTCCGCGCGTACATCCCCCGCTTGGTGCGCCCCATAGTCGCGTGCGTGAACGCCGCGGCCTGCCCGCCGTCCGACGCCGGCCGCATCGACTCGCTCCGCATGCAGACGTTCCCCCCCGCCCTCCTGAATGAGTCCAACACGCGTTCCTCGATCTCTTCGATATCCTTCTTCTTGACCAACCAGATCTCCTCGGAGCCCCTCGTGAAGTAGCTGGATCCTTTGCTGACGGAGTACTTCTCTCTGTTCTTGAACTTGCACGCTCTGATGTCGTCGTCGCTCGCCTTGGGCCGGGCCGGGTCGGGGGACGCGACGTTCCGGAACGCGGTCCCGTGCGACGGGAACTGGTCCGGGATCTTCGCGCCGAGGCTGGGCGACCGGATGGTCACGTCGACCGGCGACGCGATCGGCTTGAACTCCGGTTTGATTATCTTCTGCGGCTCCGGTTTCATCTTTTCGCCCTCGACCGAGCCGCTGTCGCTTCGCTGCCATTTCGCGACTAGGTTTGCGTTGCTGTTTTTTAAGCTCTGCTGGCGCTCGATCACCGTAGGGGTCTTCTCGACGGAGTTGTTCAGATCGAAGTGGACGTTATCTTTGAACGGCGTCGCCGGGGGAGGCAGATCCTCCTTGCCGTCGGAACCTAGCCTCTCGCTGCGACCGCGCCCGCGTACGGACCCCGGCCGCGAGAGTCTCCCGACACTGGCACTGGCGTCCTCGGCCGCCTTCTCGAATTTCTTTATCTTGTCCCCGACGCCGTTCGACTCCTCGTTCACCGCGGCCGCCTTTTCCTCCACTCTCTTCTCCGTTTCGTTCTTGTTCGAGTCCACGCTATTTTCACGCGTCGTTTTATCCGTCCGATTACAAGTAACCGGAGGTAATTTTTCATTTCTCGGAGTCTCCTTTTCGACGGACGGTTCCTTCGCGACCGCCCTCGGGGGCTCGGGCTCATCGATTTTCGAATCGGCTCTCGCGAGTTTGAAAGTCGACACGGGCGGGGAGACGATCTCGATCGAATTCTTCTTCGGCGGGAACACTATCTCCATCCTCTGGGGTCGCTTCGGAGGGGACGCAACTCTTTTGAGGGGGGACATCGACTTCGGCGGGGAAGATTCCACAGGGGGCGAGACGACCTCGCGAATCGCGTCTCGGTCGCTTCTAACCGGAGGCGAGACTTCGGAGTTCCCGATCTTCGGGGGTGATTCTCGTTTGGGTGGGGAGGGGCCGATCCTCTTGGGGGGCGAGGGTTCGGGCGGTTCGGGGAGAGGGGGGAGGGGGTCGGGCGGCAGGCGGAGGGGCCGGCGTCACGCGCGGGACTCGGTCCACTGGTCGGAGTCGTCGGAGTCGGAGTCGGGCCCCGACGAGGTGTCGGACAGCTCGACGGCCACGCGCCGCGCGAGGATGGAGGCCACGTCGTGGAAGGCGGGCGCGCCGCGCAGCGTGTCGTAGCGCCCGGTGCTCTCGTCGCACCGCTTCTCTACTTTGCGGAGCTTTATGCCTGCCAACAAATATCACACCGTCGACTCGATTATTTATGACCGTTTACAGAATAACGAACTATATAGTCCATGATCAGCCTCTTATTTACTTTTAACGGAGAAAGCCAATTAACTCTATGATGATATCAGGAGCTTTGTTATAATAAAATCGCCAAAATGGTATCGCCCCAACTTATAGGCCATAAAGGTGATACTGTGAGCAGCTGTTAGAAATACCCTCTATAAGAGCAAAGTGACAGCTCCAGAGCTGAACAGAGCAGCTGAAAAAAATTCACATCGTCTGTAAATTAAAATTTTAGTTCATTATCAAGCCCTTCATATTAAAATCTTCGACCAAGTATATATCTAGACGGACAGTCGAGGCAGCGAACGCTTCAACAAAAAATTTACCAGACGTTGGGTGATAAATCTCTTTCCAGCATGTAGTGTCAATTGTGTCATCACTGGAGACGCACATGCCGCTAGGCAAAATTAAGGTGTCGGAAATGGCGATTGGTCCTAATAAAGTGTGAAGAAATTTAAGAAAACCTAAGAAAAATAAAAAAGTAACGTACCATCGCAATAAACCCAACTTTGGAACCATAGATAGCGATATTGGTAACCCTACCGAGTTGCCGGTCGTCGCCGAGGGGCGAGCCTAGTGTAGTATAGAGTACGTACCGTCGCGTATAGCCTTGAGTAGGTCGGAGCGCGGGTCGGGCTGCGGGTCGGCAGGCGGGCGCGGCGGCTCGAGCGCCGAGGGGCGAGCCTAGTGTAGTATAGAGTACGTACCGTCGCGTATAGCCTTGAGTAGGTCGGAGCGCGGGTCGGGCTGCGGGTCGGCAGGCGGGCGCGGCGGCTTGAGCGCCGAGGGGCGAGCCTAGTGTAGTATAGAGTACGTACCGTCGCGTATAGCCTTGAGTAGGTCGGAGCGCGGGTCGGGCTGCGGGTCGGCAGGCGGGCGCGGCGGCTCGAGCGCCGAGGGGCGAGCCTAGTGTAGTATAGAGTACGTACCGTCGCGTTTAGCCTTGAGTAGGTCGGAGCGCGGGTCGGGCTGCGGGTCGGCAGGCGGGCGCGGCGGCTCGAGCGCCGAGGGGCGAGCCTAGTGTAGTATAGAGTACGTACCGTCGCGTATAGCCTTGAGTAGGTCGGAGCGCGGGTCGGGCTGCGGGTCGGCAGGCGGGCGCGGCGGCTTGAGCGCCGAGGGGCGAGCCTAGTGTAGTATAGAGTACGTACCGTCGCGTATAGACTTGAGTAGGTCGGAGCGCGGGTCGGGCTGCGGGTCGGCAGGCGGGCGCGGCGGCTTGAGCGCCGAGGGGCGAGCCTAGTGTAGTATAGAGTACGTACCGTCGCGTATAGACTTGAGTAGGTCGGAGCGCGGGTCGGGCTGCGGGTCGGCAGGCGGGCGCGGCGGCTTGAGCGCCGAGGCGCCGCGCACGAGCGCGCCGGGGGAGGGGGGGCGCGGCCGGTCGTCGGCGAGGGGCGCGGCGGGGGGCGAGGGCGGCGCGGGGGGCGCGGGCGGCGGCGGCGGCGGCGAGCACGTGCCCGTCACGTCTTCGGATGACATCATGCCTGAAATTGGGAAGATCGTGTAAAGGGGTGACCAGACGGATGGTTATTTCTTTTGACCTTGCCTGACCTAGAGCCTGACCTTATTTTGATTTGAGTAATGCCCACTAACCAATTACGAGATTACGACCACAATCACAGATAAGAAACAGACTATTTCAAGATTTTAACTTTGTATATATTGTTTATGGTTATCTGTATTTTGAAAGTGGAGCATCTGTGTGGACCTTTAAGCCCTTGTTAAACAGAAGACAGACGTCTCTTTATATTGTGGAGACAAACGCTGCCATTGGACGATCCTTTGTCCACTTCCGGAACAAGATGCGAAGAGTCGACTGTCAAAGCAATGTCAAGAAGCCAGGCTGTCCCATACAAAAGGTCGCCAATTTTGTGTGCCCATTTGAAACGCCACAAGCGAGTACCGAGAAATAATTTTGACGTATATGACTGCCTAGCGGCCATTACTAGTTTAGTTTCATTGTACGCTCACATCTGCCTTTATAATGGTCTAAGCGTCAAAATGACGATAAATTAATAGATAGTAATTTAATTTGACAGAAGCCTGTCCAGTTTATTACAGGTCAACAGGAACAGGTTTTGCTTGTGTCACCCCAGTTACAATGTAAAAAGCAGTTGTACTAATCTTCTTTAGGGACATTTCATTTGAGTGCCTAATACAGTACGAATATGTTTTTTAGTCCAGTTTCAATCAGCTATCGTACGATATATTGTATTCTGTAACCATAACATGGAGATGACCACGTCCACGTCTAAATTCTTCGCACCACGAATATACAGAGCTACGATGGGGCTTCATCACCAATTGTCAATTAAAGTCTCCGCCAACACTCGTGACTCAGATAACAGCGAAAAAAAAACATTAAGCGATGATTTTTATGAGTTGAATAATTAACTGTAATAGCGACACACAATTTTCTAAAGAACCTCACAGTAAAAAAACAAACGACAGTCTCAAAAATGTTTCCAGAGCGTTCCATTTTAGAATTCCGTAATCCCTTGTTCATTTTTTTATTGTAAGTGACCAGATGCAAGTCTGTTCCAACCGGCCAATCTGAAAGTCACTGGTCCGAGGCTTATGTTCAGCATTGGATGTTCTATGGCTGAAATGATAATAAAATGGCCTAATCCAATAATTTTCAGCAGTAGCAGTATTTTATATATCATGAGCATAAACATGACTGTTCATCTAGATACCTCAAGGTTTGACTACAAGACTTTTTTCCACTGACTTAATTCGTTTTCAGATTAATATTCTTCTTCTTAGTCGTACACTCCTGGCGGAGTAGTCGTGGTCATGGATCGTCTGTTAAGTTGATTGTGACTTTTACAAGACTTCTTCGCCTCTCTCTATTCGTGGCACGTGGGCACACTGCAAGGGAACGCTTCGTAGAAGATTTAATGAGGTCTGTCCATCTTGTAGATGACCGGGATTGATATAACCCTATCAAAATAGCATGCGAGTAACTCACCGATAACCGCATGCATGTGGTCGAGGTGCGCGTCGAGCGCGGTGCGGTGCGGGGGCGAGGCGCCGTTCATGAGTGGCGGGGGCGAAGCGCCCTCGGGCGGCGGCGGCGGCGGCGGGAGCGCCGACCTAGACATCGACACACTTTAGTAAAATATGGCTACACTCATATGTAAATCTGCTGTGGTGGCTGGTAGCCATCAGTCATCACATAGCATAGTTACCATTGGGTGTTATTTTTGGTTTTATCTTGTCATTTTCGCTGTATTTGCGAAAATAAATGCTGGCAGCCACTAGCCATTAGACATTACATAGCATAGTCAGCATTGTTTTTTTTTCTAATCTTTACAAAAAGATTCAATTCTTGTTATTTTACTTTTGTGTTATTTTTGGGTTTATCTTGTTACTTAGCTGTATTTGCAAGAAATGGTAGCGATTATGTAGTCATAAGACACAAAGCATAATTAGCATTGGTTTTTTCTTTAACAAAAATATTAAATTCTTGTTTTATTTTGCTTTTTTGTTTTATCTCGTCGTTGCATTTTTTCATTTGCAGAAATAAATGATTCTGATTTATGATTTAGACGCGTCTCTCTTAAAGTGGGCGATAACGTCCCCTCTCTGAAGACCTAGAGGGTATGGGGCCCCAAAATCGGGGCTGTTGTAGTCGTTTCGAAGGGCGAAAAATTGGGGGTCGCTAAGCGTGGCGAGTATTGGCGATCGGCCCCGACGAAAGTCAGGCAATGTATACACTATAGCTGAAATGATTATACAAAAAAAAATATATTATCTTCATGCATCCATCAATATCTCGATGCAAAATCTCGGAACACGGAGATAGTACTCCCTACCGCAGTAGTATTAGTCACCTGGTGGGCGTGAGGTTGTGCGGCGGCGCGTCGGGCGGCGCGGGCGGCGCGGGCGGCGGCACGGAGGGGCGCGGCCGGCGCGGCGTGCCGCACGCGCTGCCGCCGTAGATCGGCTCGTTCACCGAACCGTACGGGCTTTCTTCGCCCACTGGAACGAGAACGATGTCTATTGCATGACACATGTAGCCACTAACACGATAAACCTCCGCGACGCATTTTTTCTTGTACGATACGGCTTGTGACCGTACGCCTATGCGCGAGCGCGTACTTATGCGCGATTTGTAAAAGCTTTTTGCTAAGTATCCGCATAAGCTAAAAAAATAAGAAAAATACTGTCGTATAGCTAGATTCATTAGTGTTGTTTTCTTTTCTGAAAGTTATTATCAAATTAGTGCCGTTAATTTAATTTCACGAGTTTAAATCGGCGAGCTGTCAAATTTTTACCACATTGTCAACTTTTTTTCGCAATAACTTCTAAAGTTATGAATTCTTACGATTTAAATATTTTTAATATGAAAGTGTGTTTCAATACCTTTCTAATGACATATAATTCTTTTAACAAATATTGTTGTTCTCACAAAATATAGTTAAAACTAAACACCCGGCCTAAGAACAATTGCCGTATACCCCGCGCGCCGCAAACAAAATTGATGAAATAGTATCGAAAATTAATATCAATTTGTTTAAAAACCTGTTATTTCTGTAGTATATAAAACAACCTTTCATTTAATGTATAGTTTTACTAATTCCAACCATTAATAATTATATATAAACCTTGCCTACCTTCGACAATTCGAGGTTTTGATTTCACCTTCATATATCGGATTACACTCGCATTGGTCACAGTAGGTTACACCATTAGAAAGAAGACAAGTTCACAATTGTTTTAATATAATATGAAAATAAACACTTAAAGCAAGAAACTGCACAAAAATACGCAAACAGGTCCACTCACACTCGACGCGACCACTGGCAACTTGCTGACTTTGACATTATTTATTTTTCTACCTCCGACAGCTGTCGTGTTCTGCTACCCGCCAATTTTTTTTTAATTTACCAGAGAGCATATAATAACTATTAGATTAGAGTAGTGCACACACGACAACAGGTAAAATACGGTTTTTAACGAACAGTACCTCGCCGGTCGGTTGACCGAGTAGTAGGACTTTGTCTAGATGAAAGATGGGAAGATGATCAGATACTCGTACTTTGACGTGGAAGTGGGTAGGAGAACTCTGTTTAACATTAATAGTGTAAAATAAAAAGGTTGGCGAAAGCCTTAAACCACGCATTCGGTGCATCAAGTTGAATGCAAATAATAATTGCTGGGAAAGTACTTTTATTTTTAAGTAGAAACAATAACTGATTTCTAACTCGCAATGTATAGCGCGCGCAACAGAATACGCCTCACGAGTCACTCACGTGTGTGAGTGAGCGCTACACGGCGAGCGCGCATGGTGGCGCATGCACACTTGAAGGACGATGTAGGTGGTTGTGTGCGTGCGCGCGATTCGTTGCGAACTGTGTTCTTTGCGATCTTTGCTTCTTTCGGAGGCCGCCTTACAGGAAGTGGACCTACCCCCCTAGCATGACCACCAAAACACTATATGATATAGCGATACATCGATCCCAACTGTAAAAATATGATAGATATAGTAACGTCACATGTTATGATCGCTGTTTCGATAAAAAATTAACATGGCGGCTATATCTATCATATTTAAAAAAAAAAACTGATATCGATAAATCGCTATATCATATCGTGTTTTGTTGGTTACGCCAGGGAGGCTGGATGATCGATAGTTTCACGAATAATAACATTGACTTCATCATAAACACAAAGCGACGAATATTCAATGACGTCTCCATGATTAACAGGATGAAAACCGGCAGTGATTACCGAATGGTCAAAGGCACATTGAACATCAACGTCAAGCTCGAAAGGTCCCGTTTGATAAAGTCTACGCTCCGGCCCTCAAATACCCATATTTACCGCCCCGAAAGCTTTCAGCTCGAGTTGTCGAATTGCTTTGGAGAACTGCGAGTCAGTGAACGAAAAAAACAACAGGTTCGTAGAAACTGTTCAAGAGGTCGGGTCGAAAATTTTGTCGTAAAGACAAGCCGCAAAAACTTACCGACCACACCCTCAACCTCATGGCAAAACGACGTTCAATGGCATTGCAGACCTCCGTTGACGCTTAGGCATATCGGCAGCTCAATAGACGGATATGGAAGTCCTTGAGACATGATATCCGCAACATTAATTCAAATGGTATTAAAAAGGCGATAGAACCGAATCAAGGCTGCAGTTTTCGCAAGAAAAAATGTCTATTGGGCAAAACCAGCTGACGAAGCTGAAGACGGAGTACGGTAGTATAACGTCTACAAAAGCAGAAGTTTTGAGGGAGATAGAGGAGTTAGAGTTATGTTAAGTCCTTACGTCATATGAAGTTGCCGATACTCAATACTGGCAACTTTAACATCAAATATCTTGCGTTTGATTAGGAATTCCAAATTAAAATTTATTTCAAAATAAAGCCAGAAAAATATTGTTTTAAAATTCGTATTTCATTTGTTTTCACATCATTTGTTTGAGATTAAACGCTGCTATAACAACGACAAATTGAAAATTTCCGGTATTTACGAATACGAATTCCACCGTGGCACCAGTGCTGCAGAAACGACTCGAAGAATTATCGACGTGTACGGACCAGGCACCGCTAACGAACGGTGCGTTTTTAGTTTCAACGTTTCCGTTCTGGAAATTTCGATTTACACAATTAAACTCGCGGACGACCTGATACTAAAGTGAATAAGGAAGAATTGAAGGCGGTAGTAAAAGCGGATCCATCTCAAACCACTTCTAAATTAGCAGCAGCCTTTAGCGTAAGTGAGAAAACGATACTTATCCATTTGCGCCAAATTGGAAAAAAAAAGTAGGTACCGCACGAATTGACTGCAGCAAACCAAGAAAAACGAGTCGCTTGGTGCGTTTATTTGCTAAATCGTCACAATATATGGGGATTTTGAAGCGTATGGTGACTTGTGTTGAAAAATGGAACCTGTATATGGAAGCGATCATCACAATGGCTTAACCCTGGAGAACCGGCAAAACCTTGCACTAAGAGAAAACTGACCAAAAAGAAGATTCTAGTTGATGTTTGGTGGACCAGTGCTGGTGTTATCCACAACAGCTTCTTGAGATCAGGCCAGGCGACTGCAGACTTGTATTGCCAACAATTGCAAACAATGATGGAATAGCTCGCTATTTAACAACCGAGGGTGGTGAAATGCTCAAGCCTTCTTATGCACTTGCAGAAACTTGTAATAACCAAATAAGAAAACTACTAACTAATAATTATACTAATAAACATAAACAGTTTGCGCTATTTTTAAGTAGTTGCTAAGAATTAACAAAAGAGTATTATAAAAAAATATTTTTCAATTAGGATGACATTACAAAAACGGATGTTGTCTAAAAAAAATAGATGCATACCATGTCCATTTCCAGTGAGTCGTGGTTGTCTATTCTGCTGCTTCTCAATCTCGATGGAATTCGGCCGCGCGGGTTGTGATGACGGTGGTCGGTTCTGTGGCGTTTTGTAATTACCATCCGGAACGCTTGTGTCTGCAACATAAATATCATAGAATACTATAGACGACGAAGAATAGTGAAATTAGATTCAGAAATTAGAGGCGCCTAAACGCCTCACGTAATTAAGGGAATGCAGGAGCATTTAGGAAAAGAGGAATATCAATGCCCTAGCGAACCTATTTGTTCGCTCCCCGCGCGTGACCGCGGCCGCCTTCTGCCGCTCGCGCGTGGAGTGCGGCTAGACACATGCAGTACGTACAGATGTATACGGGGTCGGGCTTGGCGTGGTGCTGGTGCTGGTGCTCGAGGTCCAGGTGCTTGAGCTGCGCGGGCGGCATGATGTGCTCCCCGCGCGTGACCGCGGCCGCCTTCTGCCGCTCGCGCGTGGAGTGCGGCTAGACACATGCAGTACGTACAGATGTATACGGGGTCGGGCTTGGCGTGGTGCTGGTGCTGGTGCTCGAGGTCCAGGTGCTTGAGCTGCGCGGGCGGCATGATGTGCTCCCCGCGCGTGACCGCGGCCGCCTTCTGCCGCTCGCGCGTGGAGTGCGGCTAGACACATGCAGTACGTACAGATGTATACGGGGTCGGGCTTGGCGTGGTGCTGGTGCTGGTGCTCGAGGTCCAGGTGCTTGAGCTGCGCGGGCGGCATGATGTGCTCCCCGCGCGTGACCGCGGCCGCCTTCTGCCGCTCGCGCGTGGAGTGCGGCTAGACACATGCAGTACGTACAGATGTATACGGGGTCGGGCTTGGCGTGGTGCTGGTGCTGGTGCTCGAGGTCCAGGTGCTTGAGCTGCGCGGGCGGCATGATGTGCTCCCCGCGCGTGACCGCGGCCGCCTTCTGCCGCTCGCGCGTGGAGTGCGGCTAGACACATGCAGTACGTACAGATGTATACGGGGTCGGGCTTGGCGTGGTGCTGGTGCTGGTGCTCGAGGTCCAGGTGCTTGAGCTGCGCGGGCGGCATGATGTGCTCCCCGCGCGTGACCGCGGCCGCCTTCTGCCGCTCGCGCGTGGAGTGCGGCTAGACACATGCAGTACGTACAGATGTATACGGGGTCGGGCTTGGCGTGGTGCTGGTGCTGGTGCTCGAGGTCCAGGTGCTTGAGCTGCGCGGGCGGCATGATGTGCTCCCCGCGCGTGACCGCGGCCGCCTTCTGCCGCTCGCGCGTGGAGTGCGGCTAGACACATGCAGTACGTACAGATGTATACGGGGTCGGGCTTGGCGTGGTGCTGGTGCTGGTGCTCGAGGTCCAGGTGCTTGAGCTGCGCGGGCGGCATGATGTGCTCCCCGCGCGTGACCGCGGCCGCCTTCTGCCGCTCGCGCGTGGAGTGCGGCTAGACACAT